>CP125978.1:419960101-420660370 GCA_030063025.1 Avena longiglumis | reverse complement strand
TAGGTTACTATGTAACGTAAAAGCATATAGCAATTGAACTATTGAAATGACTTCCGACTATGCCATTATCAATAGAAAAGCGTCCAATTATATCATTCTCCTGAACGATATGATCTTGTTGTTGATAACATCTCAACAAGTTCATGACAGGGAAACCACAATCATTTAATCAACCAACAAGCTAGTGTAATATAGTGCTACATTAGGGACTTCAAAATTGCTTTTCATAAACCACACAAAGTATTAATGTTTCCTTGTTACTATTATAGCATGAATGTAAACATTTATCATAAACGCAAAGATAATAAATTATGACGTATTATTGCCTCTTAGGGTGTCATTCTCCGTCAGCCTCCCACTTGCACTAGAGTCATCTAACGATTACATGGTAATACACCCAACACCCATTTTGCGCTTGGTGTTACTGCTGTTTTTATTCCTGGAGAGGTTTAGTCAACTGATCCGCCACATTCAGATCAGGTGTACTTGCAAATCTTTATATCCCCATCCTCGATATGTTCTCTAATAGGCGTGAAAACACAGCTTATGATATGCTTCAGCTTCTTGTGTGACCTTTGTTCTCAAGACATATGGTTGTGGCTTTCCTATGTTATATCACAAAGAGATAGACATTGGGTCCAAATGCAGACTAGAACCACACCACTTCCTGTAATTCCACCTTTCAGCATCCATATCGCTTTTTGAAGCCTCACAGCCATGTATTCGATTCAGCTTGAAGATCTCGCCACAACGCTTTCGCTTTGCACCCTCCAGCCTAATCGTCATATTTCAAACTATCTAAAAATAAATATGTATCCGATCAGGATTTAGGAATCATCCGATCGGTGTTCCAATCTAGCATCGGTGTAACCACAACGTAGCTCGCTCATCACCTCCATAAGAAAGAACCATATCTCCTTAGTTCTTCTTCTCAAGTACTTAAGGATGTTTTGATCGGCCCAATGATCCACTCCTGATCACTTTGATATCTGCTAGTTAAACTAACAAAGATATGCAATGCCTGGCCCAAGACATAGCATGGCATACATTAGAGATCCTATGGTCGAGGCATAGGGAGTCTTACTTCCATCCTTTCTCTATCTTCTCGCCGATGTCGGACTTGAGTTTTACTCAAGGTCGATAAGCAAATACGGGCAAGAACCCTTTCTGCTTTCTTCCATTCCAAACCTCTTTAGAACTTTTGTCCAAATATGTACCAAGTGACAATGATATTTACATGCTTCGACCATCTCTATAAATCTTTATGCCTAATATGGGTGCCGCTTCGCCAAGATCCTTCATTGAAAAAACTATTATTCAAATATTCCTTGACACTATTAAGAAGGTCTACATCATTCCCAATCAACAATATGTCATCCACATATAGTATTAAGAATGCTATGTAGCTCCCACTCACTTTCTTGTAAATACAAGCTTTCTCCATAAGTTTGTATAAAACCAAAACTTTTGATCACCTTATCAAAACGTTGATTCCAACTTGGATGCTTGTTTCAATCCATAGATGGACCGCTAGTTTGCATACCTTGTTAGCATCTTTAGGATCGATAAACCTTTGGGTTGCATCATATACAACTCTTCATCAATATTCCATTGAGGAATGTCGTTTTGACATCCATCCGCCATATCTTCATAATCATAATATGCAGCGATTGCTAATATAATCCTCATGCATTTTAGCTTGCCATCGGGTGAGAAAGTCTCATCGTAGTCAACTCCTTGAATTTGTTTTAAACCCTTTACGACAAGTCGAGCTTTATAGATGTAAAGAATATTACCATCAAAGATCTGCTTTCTTCTTTGAAAATCCATTTGTTCTCGATGCTTCTTCCTACCATCCGTAAGTCCACCAAAGTCCATACTTGGTTTTCGACATGGATCCAATCTCGGATTTCATGGCTTCGCCATTTATTGAACTGGCTCATCATCGCCTCATATGTCTCGGTCATCGTGTTGTCCACCAACATGACACTCATAACGGATCATACTAACCGAGTGGCACGAAGTTCTCGTTGACCTCCGAGGCTCAGAGCAACTTCAACCGAAGTGCTCACATGATCATCAATATTAGCTTCCTCCTCTAATTGGCGCAGGAACCACGTGAACTTCTTCCGTGCCGCAAGGCTACTCGCACTTTCGAGAGAAGGTCTGGCATACAACCCCTCGCTTGAGTTCTACTTTCCTTCCACTCACTTCTTTCTCGAGAGAAATTCTTCAGAAAGGATCCATTCTTGGCAACGAAGATTTTGCCTTCGGATCTATGAGATAAGGTATACCCACAGTTTCCTTCGTATCCTATGAAGACGATTTTTCCGCTTGGGTTCAAGCTTGTCCGTCTGTAACTTTTACATAGGCTTCTCAGATCCCCAAACTTTAAGGAACGCCAATCTAGGTTTCTTCCCAAACCATAATTCATATTGTGTCGCTTAACGGATTTAGACGCGTGTCTATTTAAAGTGAATGCGGCCGATTTCTAATGCATAACCCCAAAATGATAGCGTAATCAGTCAGGCGACATCATAGAACGAACCATATCTAAGAGAGTCTTTATTACGACGCTCGGACACACCATTACCGTGGTGTTCCCGGGCATTGTCAATCAGGTGGAAAGTATTCCTCATTTCTTCAAATGCTCGCCAAACTCGTCGAACTTAGATATTCACCTTAATCGACCATCGTAACGCGGAAATTTAATCTTCTGTTGCTACGCTATTCTCTACCTCACTTTGAAACCCTTAAACTTCTCGAAAGTTTTGACTTATGTTTCATGAAATAGATATACCTATATCTACTCAAGTCATCCGTGAAGGTAAGAACATAACGATAACTCATCACATGATGTTACACTCATTGGACCACACACACTCCAGGTATGTATGATTTCCAATAAGTCCGTAGCTCGCCCATCATACCGTAAAATGGAGTCTTAGTCATTTTTCCCATCGACATGCTTCGCATCTTTCAAGTGATTCAAATGATTCAAGAAGTCCATCGAATGGAGTTTCTTCATACGCTTCACCCAATGTGACCAAGACGACATGCGTTAAGTACACATATAGGTCAAATTATCGCTGATTTCAAAATCGCTTAGCCTCAATGTTGTTGATATGTGTATTTCCACCATCGAGATTCAATAAGAATAGACCATCTATCAAAGGTATGTGCATAAAACATATTACTCATATAAATCGAACTCCATTACCTCTCTTCCTCGACTAAACAAGTAACCGCCTCAAGAATAAACAAGATCCCGATATAATTTTCTATGCTCAACATGTGCACTAAATAACAATTATTTAAGTATAAAACTAATCCCGATGGTAGATGAAGGGTAGCGTACGATCATGATCACATCAACCTTTGATCCGCTTTCCCACGCCGCATCGTCAATCCTCGCTCTTTAGCTTCCATGCTTATTCTACAACAGCACTGCTTTCGAAGTTACAAATATGAGCAACCGAACCAAGATTAAATACCCAGCACTACTACGAGTACTAGTGAGATACACATCAATAACATGTATATCGATATACCTTTCTTCTTGATGTTGCGTTGCTCTTCAGATCCGCCAAGTACTTTGGGCAATTCCGCTCCAAAGGACCTTTCTCCCTTGCAGTAAAGCACCTAAAGCCTGTTTCAGGTCCAATTTTGGTCTTTCGACCAAGGTGGTAACTTTCTTACCAATCTTCTTGAAGTGTCCCTTTGCTTAGACTTCTGCTTTTCTTGAGTTTGGTGGTCTTATTGACCATTATCAACACTTGGTGCTCTTTTCTTGATCTCCACTTCTGCAGATTTCAACATAGCAAACAGCTTCTCGCAACTCTTCTTGTTCATGTTCTCGTATGTTGTAGTTCATCACAGTTCTTGTAATTTGGTGGCGTGATCTGAGGATTACGCAAATCCCCAAAGCATTAGGAATCACTATACCCAAGCTTGGTTTGTTTATGTTCGCCTGACATCTTAAGCACATGCTCACCGACGAGCTGCCCTTCCATCTTGCGCTTAAAAGAACTTTCGTAAGCCTTTATAGCTTTCAATTGCCGCAGATGAGTCTCAAAATCAATTTGAGATCCTCGACAATATCATATGGGTCACGACAATTCAAACCTTTTCTCAAGCTCCGATTCTAAACCATACAAGATAGCACACTCGGACCATGGAGTATCGATTCTTCGAAGCGAGGTAAACATTATTTACTTCATCAAGATCGGCAAGCATCAGCTGTGAAATACCCAAATGTGCATCCAAAGACATAGGTCACCACTCCACACCGTGAGGACAACTTCAAATTGGAACCAATTCGCAAGTTGCTTCCATTGTTTTTCAACTTTTCTTTCTCTAGGAACGCATTAAAATTGATGGTAATGCTGCCATTGATCTACAACATATTTGCAATAGTTTAGACTAAGTTTATGACAAATTGAGTTCAAATTAATTAATGAAATTAAACTAGGTGAACTCCCCACTCAAAACAACATCCTCACATTGTTTTAGTGATCACATGAACTAAATCCACTACATCAACACCGATCATCACGTAGAGTTGATATAGTTTCAATGATCAATCGCCATGTTCATCATATCTACTATATGATTCATGCTTTACCTTTCGGTGATCCGTGTTCCGAGACCATGTCCGCATACGCTAGGCTCACAAGATCAAACCTTAGTTTCGCATGAGCAACTGCTTGCCTTTCACGCTTGTATACACTTGCAGTAATCTAACACACCCGATCATCACGCAGTGCTTCAACAACAAGCTTTAGCAACGGTGCTAACTAAGGAACACTTTATGATTTGAAATTCATGTGATGAGGGATCATCTTATAATGCTACCGTCGCTAAGCAATACAAGATGCATACATGGATTAACATCACATGCAATTCATAATATGTGATATGATATGGCCTTTCTTCTTCGTGCTCGATCTCCATCTTCGCTACCTAACATGATCTCCATCATCACCCCAGATTGCATCAAGGTCAATGACGCTCACCATGGTCAGCAGCCCACCGCTTCAACTACATGAACTACTTTGAATAGACACGCTGGTCTTAACATAAATTAAAGACAACTATATAGTTCCCGCCGGCTGCAACTTACAAGGAACATTGCATACATCAAATATAATCACAATCATGGCCATATCACATCATCAAGACACCTCAAGAAAACAAAGTTAGATCGCCTCTACTTTCTTTGTATATTTTACGTGGGTTTGGCTTTTCAATAAGGTCGCTCTAACATACGAACAAGAACCACAACATAGATACTAGCATTGTTGATCACCCGTTGTAAATTGGATCTTAACTATGCTAGGAGAAACAGCAATTCTAAAGTCACTTATGCAATACAAGTTGCATGTTAAGCGTGGAGCAAGTCTCATGAACGATGCCATGTAAGGTTAGCCCAAGCTTCATCCCAACATACCACAAGATGCAAAGTACACAAAAAGCAATCGATTATAAAAGCATCAACGCCCACAATGACTATTAGGTTCTACTCTGCAACAGATCACATATAGACACACCTCGATACCACCGTAGGGGTTCTGGGAGTATGGAAAACAAAAAAATTCTATCGATACAAACAAACAAGCCAAGATCTATCTACTAGATTCAGAGCAACGAGTGATGGAATAAATTACCCTCGAAGATTCCAAAGTGTTTAACGAGAGCTTGATTCCTAAGGGTGATGTACGTACTCTTTCCTGGGATCTCAAGAACGTGTGGACGATTCTTCCCACACGCATTCTGCAGCCTGGCTCACAATGTGTGGTCACACGCTCGTGACTGGACGAAGACCTTCCTCTCCTTGTTCCAGCAGTAGCTGAGGTTGTAGCACTCTCCTCGCGATTCCGGGCAAAGACAAATGTGTGGTCACTGGAAGCAGAGGGAACTCCCGCAGGCTTCAAGCCTTGCAGAATCCAGTATGGTGGATTATGAGAGAGGGCTATTAGTGGTCTAGAGATTAGACACACCAATTAGAAGGCTCTAAACCTGGCTAAAGCAATTATAAGCTCTAAACCAAACGGCTCTAAACCGGGAGATTAGAGGTAGAAACTCAGTGCCTCAAGAGGAGGCCTCCCGCCTCCTTTTATAGGTGGAGGGGCTAGGGCGCCAGGAGGGAGGGAGTCCCTCCCCAACTCGTCCTAGGGCTGGCCACGGCTTGTAGGGAGAGGAACTCCTCCTCCAGTTGGTTTCAACCTCCTCTGCTTGTTTCCTACGCAGTTCCTGTTTCCTACGCTTCTGCTTTAGCTGTTTGACTTTCAAACCGGCATTGACTTTCAAGTTTTGGAACAGCAAGAACACTTAGTACATGATGCAATCACTCAATGACACATTCATGTACCTCCCCCGGAGTTATCTGGACAATCCCACCTTCTAGAACATTCCCCGATGAAAACACCTAATCATTCCCTAACTCCAAACGGACTTTCCTTATATGAATCTTATTCTCCTGACCATTCCGGATCACCTCGTTATATCCCGGATCCCATCCGAGATCCGAACAACATTCGGCCTCTTTCTCATAACACCATAACTACTTAAAACAACGTCGAATCCTTAAGTGTGTCTCATCACGTTCGTGAATTATGCGACATGATCGAGATACTTCTCCACAACAATAACCAGGAGAGAATCTTGAAATTATATGGTTCTACATATTTCTACGACATCGTGGTGATCGAATGAACCACTTACATACGATACCAATTTCCCTTTGTCTCGATAGTTTACTTATCCGAGGTTATGATCGCCCAGAGTCTCTCGCATACCTAGTTCAACCTCGTTACCGATAAGTACTCTTTTCTCGCTCGCGTGATATGTGATCCCGTGACCCCACATGCTTGCAAGCTAATTGGATGACATGATTCAATCGAAAAAGGTGAGTATATCTATCCGTCATATGGATGGACAAATCCCACTCTTGATCCATGTGTTTTCAAACCAATACTTCGAACACTCAATGCCACTTTATAGCCACCTAGCTTGTGGTGTTTGATGACATCAAAGCATCCATCCCGTAAAGGTGATATGCATGATCTCATGGTCAAGGAATTACTATGTATCGTAAAGCATATAGCAATTGAACTATTGAAATGACTTGATCTTTATGCTACGCTTTATCAATAGGAGTATGTCCACCATATCATTCTCCTAACGATATGATCTTGTTGTTGATAACGCCTCAATGTTCATGATAGGGAAACCATAATCATTTAATCAACCAACAAGCTAGTGTAATATAGAGGCTATACTAGGGACTTCAAATTAAGTTTACAAACCACACAAGTATTAATGTTTCCTTGTTAATACTATTATAGCATGAATGTAAACATTTATCATAAACACAAAGATATAATAATAACTACATTTATTATTGCCTCTAGGGCATATCTCCAACGATCCTCCCACTTGCACTAGAGTCATCTAATCTAGATTACATGGTAATATACCTAACACCATGGCGCTTTGGTGTTGGTCATGTTTGCCCTCGGAGAGGTTTAGTCAATGGATCCGCCACATTCAGATCTGTGTGTACTTTGCAAATCTTTATATCCCATCCCTTGCATCTTCACATGCTTCTTGTGCCCTCGATTAGGAGCATGTGGTATGCCATCATGAGTCCGTGAGGTGCCCGCGGCAGATCTGTTGCGCTCGCCTTCGCTGCTTTGAGCTCACCCTCCTCGCCGAGGTGGATGACCCAACGTTGTCCCTGCTGGGTGGGGACCGGCTTCTTCGCTCTCGCTTTCACCCCGCGGGTTGGGTGGCGGATTGTGTTCCTCGATCTTGATGACTACAAGACAGGTAGCCAGAGATCGTGCTGTCGCTACATCATAGCTGATCCGTAAACCGTAGGTCCCTTCATCGATGGTGGATCGACATATTCGAAAGCTGCAGCCATCATTGTCATAGGACTCATCTATCGATGGTGATGCGTAGCACGGTGTGGAGCCAACGGCAGCCCGATCGATGGAAGGGCACCCGCCTGAGGCGAGAGTGCCACTGTTCACAGGAAGCGTAGCTCCCAACAAGATCTCGGTCCCGGGTGCTGCAACGGCTCAAGTCCTTCGGTGGCCGGGCGAGTGGGCAATCAAGTTGAAGGCGCCGAAGAGGAGATGACTCCGCCGTCGTGTGAGTTAGATCGCTTTGGTTGGGACTGGCAATCGCACAATCAGCGCCCGATTCCTGCACGGCGCCAATTGACAAGGTTAATCTTTGTAAATTCCCATTGTTATGGACTTCGGTTTTTGAAGATGGGATCTTTGGAGATCACGGAGCAGTTAGCAAACAAGCAACACGGGACACGAGGTTTACCTGTGTTCGCCGCAGGGAAAAACCCTACTCACTGCTGCGCTCGCCTGATGGTGGAACCTAAGGTTACAGGTGCCCAGATGCAATCCGCATGGAGGTGTGCAAGTGGTGGTAAAGCAGATTCTAAGAGAGCCTCTTCGTCAGGCTTCCGCCTTTATATAGAGGTAAGGTGTCCTGTGCATGATCGAAGCTTGATATGTTTTTAGGGTTTACCCTTTGAATTTTCTATCTACTCTAGTCTTGCTCTCCAAGGATCCGGCGTCATGGGCCCCGCCACCCAAAAGTCTTCATGTAAGGCATATATTTGTCAGGGCATTCCTTGGGCTGGACTATGTATGCTAAGGTCGCAAAATTAGGGTATAACCATGTCACCGTGGATGGTAACATAAGGAGGGGAAGGATCAGTGGACAGTTAAGATCAAGTCCAGAGCAAGGAGGAGCAAAGCTAGCTCAAGGCAAATGTGAGCTCAAAGAAACAAGATCAACATCACCACCTTACTCCATAATCATCGATTTTTGGTGAGCATCATAAAACCCTCACATGATCTAATCATATTGTCTAGACAGAAGCATGTGTTGTTTTATGAAACAAACTCTCAAAAAGCACCCAAGAGGGGTGAATCCATCATAGAGATTTTAAACTCTAAAAGCAAACAAAGAAAGCACAAGGATCCAACCGCATCTCATAACAACATCATTGCTTTGGTTGTCAAGCTATATATTACAATTCAAGACAATATAGCTAAGATATAGTTTCTAGGCATTTCTAAAGTAAGGGTGGCACCTTAGAAACTAATCTTTTGGATCCAAGATAATGATCAAGCTTACTATCATTTTTACAAGCTTTGATTCAAAACAATAGTGGTACCACTACTGTGACTATCTATATGAATCAATTAGATAAGGCCTAAAACCCCAAGCCTTAGACCAACATCATTGGTCTTAGGATTTAAAAAGAACATTTCTATTTATCTTATGAAGCCAAGCTTGTCTTAAGCTTAAACCAACCCAATCAATGAGTAAGAATCGATCTTGTGCCATACCAAGATGGTGTCACAAGAACAATTCTATATGAATCAGATAAACATCCAATCATCACAGACTCAACAAATCAATATCGATCATTTTCTTGTCGAATCATAATTAAAACATTCCAATGTTTATCCGTACTATTGATATCATTGTGATCTCAAACCACATATTAATTTCTAAGCCAACAACACTAAGATGTTGATTTCATCACACCATAACCATGATCCTAAACCATGAAATGACAAAGGGAAAGTTATCAAGTCACCTGACTTTACCAAGCATTGGTTCCAAAGCAACTATACCATCTGAATCATATGCAATCCAAACATAAAAGCATCTAATAAGCCATCGTAACCATTATAGTTCATCTCAAGCAACAAGCCCCGTGCTACTAAACATTTAACAGTTTTAGACCATCCACACATGATCTAATTCATCCAATACATGATCAATCATGTTGGAGATATGCCCAAGACGCAATAATAAAGTGGTTATTATCATATCTTCACACTTATGATAAATGTTTACATACCATCGATAATTGTATTAACCGGAAACATTAATACTTGTGTGATTTGTAAACTAAAATAAGAGTCCCTAGTAAAGCCTCTTGTTAAACTAGCGTGTTAGTTAATATATGATCATGGTTTCCTGATCATGAACATAGAGATGTTATTAACAATAGGATCATATCATTAGGAGAATGATGTGATGGACATACTCCTATAGATAAGCGTAGCATAAAGATCAAGTCATTTCAATAGTTCAATTGCTATATGCTTTCTGATACATAGTAACCTAATTCCTTCACCATGAGATCATGCATATCACCTTTACCTCTGATGGATGCTTTGATGTCATCAAACACCACACCATAATCGGGTGGCTATAAAGGTGGCATTGAGTGTTCGGAAAGTATTGGTTGAAACACATGGATCAAGAGTGGATTTGTCCATCCATATGACTGATAGATATACTCCGGGCCCTCTCGGGAATGTCATCCAATTAGCTTGCAAGCATGTGACTGCCCACAAGGATCACATATCACGAACGAGAAAAGAGTACTTATCGGTAACGAGGTTGAACTAGGTATGCAGATACCGATCATAACTCCGGATAAGTAAACTATCGTGAGACAAAGGTAAATTGGTATCGTATGTAAGTGGTTCATTCGATCGCAGCAATCGTGAGAAATATGTGGGAGCCATATGAATTTCCAGATTCCTCTATTGGTTATTGTTCGGAAAAGTGTCTCGATCATGTCCGCATAATTCACGAACCGTAGGGAGACACACTTAAGGATTCAACGTTGTTCGAGTAGTTATGGTATTATGAGAAAGAAACCGAATGTTGTTCGGAGTCTCGGATGGGATCCGGATATCACGAGGTGATCTGGAATGGTCCGGAGAATAAGATTCATATAAGGAAAGTCCCGCTTCGTAGTTCGGGAATGATTCTGTTTACCTGGAATGTTCTAGAAGGTTCGGATTGTCCTAAGACTCGGGGAGGGTACATGAATGTGTCATTACATATTGAATGATTGCATCATGTACTAAGTGTTCTTGCTGTTCCAAAACTGAAAGTCAAACCGCGCTTGAAAGTCAAATAAAGCAGAAATGGAAAACAGGAAGCTGTGAAACAGGAAACCGTGGGAAACAAGCAAGAGGTGGTTGAACTGACTTGGGGAGGAGTCCTCAAGGCCAACCAAGGCCGACTTGGGAGGGACTCCTCCTGGCCGCCCTCCCACCTATAAAAGGAGCAGGCCTCATCCTCTAGACACACAAGTTCCTATCCTCTAATCTCCTGCTTAGAGCCGTTTGGTTTAGAGCTTTAATTGCTCTAGCCTGCGGTTTAGAGCCTTTCAATTGGTGTGTCTAATCCCTAGACCACTAATAGCTCTCTCTCATACTCCACCATACTCGCCCGGCTTAAGGCGAAGCTCTGGGATCTCCTCTACTTAGGTACCATCAGCGCCACAGGCTTGGGAATCGCGAGGAGAGTGCTACAACCTCCGCTATTCGGAACAAGGAGAGGAAGGTCTTCACGAAAGTACCGAACGCAGACCGATCGCGAAGCGCACGAATGCATGCCAAAGGATCGTCTACACGATCTTGAGATCGGAAAGAGTATGACTACATCACCCACGAGAATTCTCGTTAAACACTTTGAATCTTCGAGGGTAAGTTATTCCATCGACTCGCTACAATCTAGTAGATAGATCTTGGCTTGTTTGTTTGTATGCTATTGAAATTTTTGTTTTCCATGCTACGAACCCCTACAAAGGGTATCGAGCCGTGTCTATGTAGATCTGTCAGAGTAGAACACAATGGTCATTGTGGGCGTTGATGCTTTTATTGTCGATTGCTTCTTGTGTACTTTGCATCTTGCGGTATGTTGGGATGAAGGCCGGCTAACCTTACATGACATCGCTCATGAGACTTGCTCGACGCTTGACATGCAACTTGCATTGCATAAGTGGCTTTATGGGTGCCTGCTTTCTCCTAGCATAGTTAAGATCCAATTTACAATGGGTGATCGACAATACTAGTATCAATGTTGTGGTTCTTGTTCGTAGTTAGAACGACTCTTATTGAAAGCCCCAAACCACGTAAAATATGCAAAGAAAGTAGAGGCGCCTAACTTGTTTTGCGGGGTGTGCAAAGATGTGATATGGCCATGATTGTGATTATATATGATGCAATGTAATTCCTTATTGTAAGTTGGCAACCGGAGGAGCCATATGGTTGTCTTTAATTTATGTTAAGACCAAGGTGTCTATTCAAAGTAGTTGTAATAGTTGGAAGCCGGTGGATCGACAACCATGGAGAAGCGTCATTGACCTTGATGCAATGTCGGTGATGATGGAGATCATGTTCGCTTTGAAGATGGAGATCTAAGCACAAAGAAGAAAGGCCATATCATATCACATATTATTGAATTGCATGTGATGTTAATCCTTTATGCATCTTGTATTGCTTAGTAGACTCACGTAGCATTATAAGATGATCCTCATGCACATGAATTTCAAGTCATAAAGTGTTCACCCTTAGTGAGCAGAATAACTTAGAATCGGACCTATGCAAGTTTTAGCGAAACCCGCCAAACCCGCATAGAAACGATTCAAAGGTGCCCACCAGCACTTTCGTAAGGTGGAAAAGTAATAACATTACACACCAGTCTCGATGGGACCCACATAATGTATATATACAACACGACTCCATGAGTCAAGAATACGTATGTAATATACAAAGAGTGAATCACCTTGAAAATGATACATCGAATCACTATTAAGAAGCAAATGGGGCTAGAGCCCAAGAATAACCAATGGCGCCCATAACACCGCTTGTGCCAAAGCGGAAGGGTAACCTCGCTAACGACGTCGTTCTCAAACCTCGCTTAAACAAAAGGGGTGCCGACAAAGGGCAAAGGAAAAAGGAGCGCCAAGATCGAGGCCAAGACACCGAGGCTAGAATTGCCGGTCCGCCACATAGGTATGGTGGATCACGTGCAGCAGCAAGATACACTAAACAACCTATAGAGACTCGACATAATCAAGCATCATCGAGAGGGGTAAGAAGGACCTATCCGAACCAGCCTAATACTAACACCAAACAATCCCATCCCGTATTCCCCGAGACCAAACGAGGAAGTCAACCGAGGAACTCACACAGCTGGCGCTTTATTTATTCAATTATCGCTATGCAATTACTAGTCAGGTGTAGATAATCATCCTGATAAGGTAAGCAGTGGGCACTTTTAGTTAACCATTCCATGATAGTTGCAACACTTACTATTCAGATACAATTAGCATGAGATAACCCCAAAACCCAGCAGTTGTTGGTACTTTTATTTAGCCATTCCGTTGTAGTGAAGTTGATTACTAGTCAAATCGGATACAAGTCAATTTATAACAGTAAAATTTAGTTATAGTTGTCTATGATCAAGCACTGTGCTCCAAGTCGTCCATAACCGCAGACACGGCTTCTCGAAAAGATTTAACCGTTAGGTGCACCAAAGTATCCACAGCACTCGACCCTTTTGCCGATCGCCAACATACACCCACCAGATGTCTGGGGCCTAAGTCACGACGCTCCCTGCACTCCAAAGCAAGTACATGGGGCCACCCACCAAGTCGAACCCGCAACTAAGTCGGTTGGCTCTCAGACGGACTTAGGGTTTGGGTAGACGGTCAGAACCAAAGAAATCCCAAAATCGGACCTGTCGACACCAAAACGTGTCCATCCTAAACATTGTGGCATCCCGCAAAACCACTACTAGAAAATCGCTGAATTTGTGCATTGCATTGTCATCATCATGCATGGTTTGCATTAAACTATTTCGCCAAAGCCGCTTTTGTTTTCTAAAACGCCCACCTCTATTCAAATATCAAAGCCCTCCCGGATTATTTTTGTTTGAACGCTGTCGGTTGCAAACGGAGTTATCAAAACAAATAAAAATTATAATTATTTTAGCGGCCGAAGGCCGTCCCGACCAATCCACCACCAGCTTAAAATCGGTCCACCCTCGAATCCTAAGCCTACCTAAACTCTACCCAGCCCAACCTCCACATCACCTCACCCAATCATCTCCGCCACCTCACCTCCTCCCTCTCCTCAACCACTCACACAAAGGCCACGTCACCCCTCACCCCCAATCCTCTCCACCTCTCTCTCTCTCAAACACACGCCACACACCAAACACACGCCACGCCACTGCCTCCACCAACCGCCACCGCCTGGTCCCACCACCCGCCACCAGAGCAGTCCGCCCCTGCTCACTGCCTCCTGCCTCCCTCACAGCAAGAGCCCCCGCCGCCCTCTAGCTGCTGCCCCTCCTCCCAGCTTCTTCTTCTTCCTCGCACGCCACCGCCCTGCCACCGTCCACCACCACCACCGCCACCTCTCACCTCCCCGCTGCCCTCTCTCTCCGCGCCACACCCCACTGCCGCCCCGCCTGCCTCCACTGTAGCGCAAAGACCGCTGCCCCCTTCAAGCCCATCCGCCGCCGCTGGCCTCAGCCGCCTCGGCCTCAAGGCCGCCTGAGCCGCCTGCCCGCCCGCCTCCTCGCCGCCGCCGCTGCCCCAACCGCCTGCCCGCCACCGCCCCAGTCCCTGTGCCTCGACGCCCGCCGACGCTGCCCCGCCCGCCGACCTGCCGCTTCGCCGCCTTTCCAACCACTCGCCGACCGCCCCCAACCGCTGCAGGATAGCGCCGCTCGGCTCGCTTCCGCCAAGGCCTGCGTGGTCTCTGCCGCCCAACCCGCCGCTGCGTCAGACGGCGACCTGCCAGCCTCACCTTGCAGAGAGCCGCCACCGTCCGCTGCCCCGCCGCTGCCGCGACGCCCCCCGCCTCCGCCCACGCGTTGCCTCCATCTCCGAGCGTTCCCTCTCTCTCGCCGTCTCCCCATCCCGCAAGGCCGCCTCGCACCTTCCTCCCTCCGGCTGCCTTCCCGCCGGCCACCTTCCGCCACCCACCACCGCTAGCCGCCGCCACACCGACCTCGCCGCCGCCAAGGCCTTCATGGACATCCAAGACCCCGATGGCTGAGACCGAACTAGACCCATGGACGCCAAGATCTACTCCCGGATCCAAGATCGAACCAAGGCGCCCAGTTCTTCGATCTCGTCCAAGATCTCCTCGACAAGACCAACCCGCACGCCAAGTACTCCCTCAAGGACGCCGAGCCCCCGCGCGACAAGTACTTGGTCCCGACATGACCTCCTTCAAGGATCCGATGGCCGAGACCCTGAAGACCGATCTAGAGCGCCAAGGTCTTCGCATGGAGTCGACAAGATCATCCGGACACACCAAGATCAACTGCGCGGGCCGACAAGAACGACACCGACCCGGAAGAACCCGATGCGCCCAGACACCGGGCCAAGTCCTGCTTCCGGCACGCCACGATCTCCCTCTTTACTCCGAGAACGTCCCGCCGAGACCGAACCTCACGAACCTCGACCCCGAGACCGAACTCCGTCAACCTCGAACCACGAGACCGACCTCAACCCCGGACCCCAAGATCGTCGAGACCTCGATGTGTGACCCCTTTTCCTCGATACCCTATTTTATAAATGATCTCAACTTGTTGCATATTTAATTGTCATCTCGCATGCATATCATTGGTTGGGGGCCTTATGCCAATTCACCTAATAATTAAATATGGGGCCCATATGCGGGCAAATCTAGCCTTTATATTGGCCTCATTTAAACAAGTGTAGCGAATCGTTCCATCTGTTGTCTTGCTAAACAACATTTAATATGCAGGTAGCTAAACAACTTGGACCACTTGAATATTTGTCGGACAGGTTCCACTTAATATGACCTAATTGCATCGCACCTTGCCATGTTATCCATCATGCATGCATCATGCCGATCTTCCGCGTCAGACAACTGCATCCGTGTTTCTTCTAGTTTTTCGCTTCATGATAAGGCCGTTGAGTTGATGTGAGTCACCGATCTTCTGATGAACCTTCGCAATGTTTTCAGAGAGCATCTCCCTTTCTACCTATCTTACTTTTATAGCCTTTACTTCCCTCCTGTTGATCTATTGTTATCTGTTGCGATGCTTTAGTTTCCGCACGTGATATACCGTGCAGCCCTATATTGCCTTGGACACATCCTATTACCGTTGTTTGGTAGATAGTTGGACCTGCGTGTCGAGACGCTTGCTCAAGTGTCGCGTCCACCAGCTTGTTGGAGAATTGCCGATGTTGACGTTGGAGATGATCATGGTTTAATTATTGTTTCACTTTAATTTCTGCTTAACAACTAAAATTGAATTAAGCAGGCATCGGTGGGTGATAGGTAAGTTTTGGTTTCCGACCACCCACTTGTGTCCTGTAGGACCCAGTTCTTGACACTGCTCCGAGATCGAGCGCTAACCATGTGGGGAGATATGGGCCCCCATTAATTATTACCTGATTTCAAAGTATTGTACTGGGGCCACAACTAGTTTGAGGATTTATTTACTATCCTGTACTTATGCCATGTTACCGCTTTATTTACGCTTGCAGCGAGGAGCACACTGCATCGCGAGATCGGGCCACGATTGCTGTGTCGACAGCCCCGCTTGGGGGCATACCGTCGCTCACAAACTGCCTTCCCAAAACCCCAAGTCCGTCTTGAGACCGGCCGACTGCTATGGTGTCGACTTGGTGGGTGGCCCCCATGTACTTGCTTTGGTCCGGAACGTGACTTAGGCCCCGACATACCGATGGGTGTATGTTAACCGATCCGCAAAAGGGTCAAGTGCCCGTGGATACTTTGGTGCACCCCCGCAGGTTAAATCTTTTCGAGAAGCCGTGTCCGCGTTATGGACGACTTGGAGCACAAGGCTTGATCATAGACAACTATAACTAAAGTTTATCGCAAATTGACTTGTATCCGATATGATTAGTAATCGCCCACTACAACGGAATGGCTAAGTAAAAGTACCAACAATTGCCGGGTTTTGGGTTCATCTCATGCTAAATGAATCGACTAGTAAGTGCCGCAAATCGTCACGGAATGGTCAACTAAAGTGCCCATCGCTACTTTATCGTGACGATTATCTAAACCTCGACTAGTAAAGTGCCGCAACTATAATCGAATAAGTAAAACCGCCAACCGTGTGAGTTCCGGTTGACTTCCTCGCTTGGTCTCGAGGGGAAACGCCAGATGGGTTTGTTTGATGCTAGTATCGTTGGATCCGACAGGTCTTTCTTACCCTCCCGATAACCGCCATTGTATCGAGTCTCTATAGGTTGTTTAGTGCATGTCGCCGCCGCCGCTTCACCATACCTATGTAGGCGAGGACCCAATTCTAGCCTCGCCGTATCGCCTCGATCGACGCCCTTCTTTTTCCTTTGCCCTTTGTCGGCACCCTTTGTTTAAGCAGGTTTTGAGATCGACGCCAAGTAGGTTACCCTTCCGCTTGGCTCGTGGTTATGGACGCCATTGTTATTCTTCGTGGCTCTTAGCCCCATTTGCATCTTGTCCGTAGTCGGACGCCCCATCGCTTTCAAGGTGATTTGGATCTTTGTACCGCGGTATTTGTATTCTTGACTCTTTGAGTCGTTGTATATATCTGCTCAGGGTCCCATCGAGGACCTGTGTAATGTTATTATTTGCTTTCCACCCGCACGAAAGTGATCGGGCACCTTCAATCGCTTCTATGCGGGTTTGGCGAGTTTTCTAAAACTTGCATAGGGCCGATTCCGAGGGTGTTACAGTGGTATCGAGCTCGAGCATGCGATAGCTCCACAAGTCCAGCCCAGGGATAACCTAGCTAACGGTCAAGTAGAGTGTCAAAACTATTTTGAAAATCGGTTGGATAGTTGATTAGGTCCGATTTACTCCTTACCCTCCGCTTTCTCCTCTTACCTCGACGTGTTTTGAATCGCTCCTCCTCTCTTCGAGTCCAGATTTCTCGTGGTTGGGTTCCGCCGCACTTCGTGGTTTCGCCTTCTTTGATAACGGTCTTCCCATCCGGTGTTCATGCTGATTGAGGAATCCGTCTTCTGTGGTACCATTCTTTGTTCCTTGTTTGTGCCTTCCGGTGTTTTCCGACGCGACGATATCCTCTATGCCAGATCCGACGCAGAGTCTGCATCACTCCCTTGATCCGAACCTCGCTTGTCGAGATCTTCAGTCTGAATCTTGAGGGTTGGTTGCATAATCTGTCTATTCGTGTACAGAGTAATGCTTTGAGTGCGGGATGGAGTCGCGACCATACCACTACTCTTATCATTTGCTCGGTATATCGAATAGTGGATCGATGCAATTTTACTCCTTCCATGTAAGTTAGAGGTGGCCTTACCTTTAACTTCGTCCGTTGTTTATCCGGAGTGTTCTCTTGACGAACGGGATCAACGAACTCTTGTTAGTGGTGTCGCGAGGATCTACACGAAGCGGGAAGACGCAGTTCGCCAACCTTTCCTTCCGGTACCATGAGGCGGATCTCGAGGGCGAGATCCATTGTTAGTGGTGTCGAATTGTGGCATCCCGCAAAACCACTACTAGAAAATCGCGTTGAATTTGTGCATTGCATTGTCATCATCATGCATGGTTTGCATTAAACTATTTCGCAAAGCCGTTTTGTTTTCTAAAACGCCCCACCTCTATTCAAATATCAAATCCGGCCTCCGGATTATTTTTGTTTGAACGCTATCGGTTTGCAAACGAGTTATCAAACAAATAAAATTATAATTATTTTAGCGGGGGCAATGAATCGGGTCCCGACCAACGACCACCCCCGCTTAAAATCGGTCCACCGAATCCTACAGCCTACCTAAAACTCTACCCAGCCCAACCTCCACATCACCTCACCCAATCATCTCCCGCCACCTCACCTCCTCCCTCTCCTCAACCACTCACACAAAGGCCATCACCTCACCCCCAATCCTCTCTCCACCTCTCTCTCAAACACACGCCACACACACCAAACACACGCAAGACGCCACCCCCCTCCACCAACCGCCACTGGTCCCACCACCCGGCCCCACTGTAGCAGTCCTGGCCCCTGCTCACTGCCCCTACTCCTCATACAAGAAGCAGCCCCGCCGCCTCTAGCCATGCCTCTTCCTCCCAAATTTCTTCTCAAGACGCCACCGCCCCTGCCACCCCGGTCCCACCACCCACCGACTCCGCCACCTCTCACCTCCCGCTGCCCCTCTCTCTCCGTCACACCCCACCTGCCGCCCCGCCTCCCGCCCACTCAGCAGCAAATCTCCCCTTCAAGCCTGCTCCCGCCGGGCCGCTCGCCTCGCCGCTCCGCGCCGCCCCGAGCCGCCTCTGCCCGCTCCGCCTCCTCGCCGCCGCCGCCCAACCGCTGCCCGCCACCGCCTGCCCGTGCCCCTCGACGCCTCCTTCGCCGACGCTGCCCCGCCGCCTGCCGCCGCCGCCTGCTCCAACCACCTCCCGGATCGCTTCAACCGCTGCAGTTAGGCGCCGCCGCCTGCTTCCTCGCCGCGCCTGCGGGTCTCCTCGCCGAGCCGCCAACCCGCGCCTGCTGCAGACTGCCGGCGACCTGCCGGCCTCACCTTGCAGAGCCGCCACCGGCCCGCTGCCCCACGCCGCTGCCGCGACGCCGCCTCGCCCACGCCGCGCTGTTTGCTCCATCTCCGAGCGTTTCTCTCGGCGTCTCCCCATCCGCAAGGCCGCCCGCACCTTCCTCCTCCGGTTGTTGCCTCGCCGCCACCTCCGCCACCCACCACCGCGCGGCCGCCGTCACCGACCTCGCCGCCGCCAAGGACGCCTTCATGGACATCCAAGACCCGATGGTCGAGACCGAACTAGACCCATGGACGCCAAGATCTACTCCCGGATCCGAAGATCAACCCGGCGCGCCAGTTCTTCGATAAGTCAAGATCTCCTCGCGACAAGACCAACCCGCACGCTACTCCTCAAGGACGCCGAGCCCCCGATGCGACAAGTACTGGCCCCGACGCCATGACCTCCTTCAAGGATCCGATGGCCGAGACCAAGACCGATCTAGAGCGCCAAGGTCTTCGCATGGAGTCGATAAGATCATCCGGACACTAAGATCAATCTGGCCGACAAGAACGACACCGACCCGAAGAACCCGATGCGCCCGACACCGGCCAAGTCCGCCGGAAGCCAAGATCTACCTCTTTAATCCGAGAACGCCCCGCCGAGACCGAACCCGTCGAACCTCGACCCCGAGACCGAACCTGCTGAACCTCGAACTCGAGACCGACCTCAACCCCGGACCCCCAAGATCGCCGAGACCTCGATGTGTGACCCTTTCCTCGATACCCTATTTTATAAATGATATCAACTTGTTGCATATTTAATTGTCATCTCGCATGCATATCATTGGTTGGGGCCTTATGCCAATTCACCTAATAATTAAATATGGGGCCCATATGCGGCAAATCTAGCCTTATATTGGCCTCATTTAAACAAGTGTAGCGAATCGTTCCATCTGTTGTCTTGCTAAACAACATTTAATATGCAGGGTAGCTAAACAACTTGGACCACTTGAATATTTGTCGGGACCCTTGCCCACTTAATATGACCTAATTGCATCGCACCTTTGCCATGTTATCCATCATGCATGCATCATGCCGATCTTCGCCGTCAGACAACTGCATCCGTGTTTCTTCTAGTTTTTCGCTTCTTCATGATAAGGCCGTTGAGTTGATGTGAGCTTCGATCTTCTGGATGAACCCTTCGCAATGTTTTCAGCAGCATCTCCCCTTTCTACCTATCTTACTTTTATAGCCTTTACTTCCTCCTGTTGATCTATTGCTATCTGTGTTGTGATGCTTTAGTTTCGCACCGTGATATACCGTGCAGCCCTATATTGCCTTGGACACATCCTATTACCGTTGTTTGGTAGATAGTTGACCTGTGTCGTAGACGCTTGCTCAAGTGCTATGTCGTCCAAAGGCCACAGTTGTTGGAGAATTGCCGATGTCGACGTTGGAGATGATCATGGTTTAATTATTGTTTCACTTTAATTTCGCTTAACAACTAAAATTGAATTAAGCAGAGGCATCGGTGTGATAGGTAAGTTTTGGTTTCGATCACCACTTGTGTCCCCAGAGACCCGAGTTCTTGACACTGCTCCGAGATCGAGCGCTAACCACGTGGGAGATATGGGCCCCATTGATTATTACCGATTTCAAAGTATTGTACCGGGGCCACAACTAGTTTGAGGATTTATTTACTATCCTGTACTTATGCCATGTTACCGCTTTCTTTACGTTTGTGCGAGGAGCACACTGTACTGTTTAGGATCGGGCCACGATTTCGCGGTGTCGATACCCCGCTTGGGGCATACGCTGCTCATGACCATCTTCCCAAACCCCAAGTCCGTCTCGAGACCGGCCACTTCGCTATGGTGTCGACTTGGTGGGTGGCCCCATGTACTTGCTTTGTCTCGGGAACGTCGTGACTTAGGCCCGCCGACATACCGATGGGTGTATGTTAACCGATCCGCAAAAGGGTCAAGTGCTCGGATATTTTGGTGCACCGCAGGTTAAATCTTTTCGAGAAGTCAGGTTCGCGTTATGGACGACTTGGAGCATGTGCTTGATCATAGACAGCTATAACTAAAGTTTCATCGCTTTTCAATTGACTTGTATCCGATATGATTAGTAATCAGCTCCACTACAACGGAATGGCTAAGTAAAAGTACCAACAATTGCCGGGTTTTGGGTTCATCTCATGCTAAATGAATCGACTAGTAAGTGTCAGAATCACGGAATGGTCAACTAAAGTGCCCATTGCTTACTTTATCGTGACGATTATCTAAACTCGACTAGTAAAGTGCCGCAACTATAACTGAATAAGTAAACCGCCAATCGTGAGTTCTCGACTTCCTCGCTTGGTCTCGAGGGGAAACGCCAGATGGGTTTGTTTGATGCTAGTATCGTGTTGATCCGAATAGGTCTTTTCTTACCCCTCCCGATAACCGCCATTGTATCGAGTCTCTATAGGTTGTTTAGTGCATGCGCCGCCGCCGCTCACCCACCATACCTATGTAGGCGACCGCCGAATTCTAGCCTCGCTGCATCGCCTTAATCGACGCCCTTCTTTTTCCTTTGCCCTTTGTCACCCCTTTGTTTAAGGTGTTTTGAGATCGACGCCGTTAGTGGTTACCTTCCGCTTGGCCCGGGCAGGTTATGGACGCCATTGGTTATTCTTCGTGGCTCTAGCCCCATTTGAATCTTGTCCGTAGTCGGACGCCCCCATCGCTTTTCAAGGTGATTTGGATCTTTGTACCGTATTTGTATTCTTGACTCTTTGAGTCGCTGTATATATATCTGCTCGTGGGTCCCATCGAGGACTGTTGTGTAATGTTATTACTTTGCTTTCCACCCGCGAAAGTGCTCGGTGGGCACCTTCAATCGCTTTCTATGGGTTTGGCGAAGTTGCTAAAACTTGCATAGGGCCGATTCGAGGGTGTTACAAGACAATGTGCTCCTCGCACAAACGTAATAAAGCAAGAAAGCATGGCATAAGTACGATCGTAAATAAAACCTCAAACTAGTTTGTGGCCCCAAGACAATACTTTGAAATCGTAATAATCAATGGGGCCCATATCTCCCCACCGTGGTTAGCGCCGATCTCTAACAGTGTCAAGAACTCGGGGTCCTACGGGACACAAGTGGGCGTTCGGAAAACCAACATTATCTATCACCCACCGATGCCTCTGCTTACTTACTTTAATTTTAGTTGTTAAACAGTAATTAAAGTGAACGAAAAGTAAAGCTAAGATCATCTCCAACAATAAACATGCGACACTTCTCCAACAACTGTGGCACTTGACAACACGCAACAGCACTTGAGCAAGCGACTACGGCGCGCAAGTCCAACTATCTACCACACAACAGGTAATAGGAGGTGTCCAAGGCAATATAAGGCTGCAAGGGATACCACGGTTACGAAAACTAGAGCATCGCAACACAAATAGCAATAGATCGACAGGAGGGAATAAATACTGTAAAAGTAAGATAGGTAGAAAAGGGGAGATGCTCGCCTGAAAACATTGTCGAAGGTTTATCCGAAGATCGTAGCGAAGCTCACATCAACTCAACGGCCTTATCCGCGAAGAAGCAAAACACTAGAGTAAACACCGGATGCAATAGTTAATACTACGGCAAAAGTTCGGCATGATGCATGCATGAGGTATGGCATGGTAAAGGTGCGATGCAATTAGGCAAGATTAAGCGGAACCGGGGGTCACGCCAATTATTTAGATGGTTCATGTTGTTTAGATCCCCCACAATTTAAATGTTGTTTGATCATGGCAAAATAAGTTACCGGTTCGCTACACAAATTTAAATGAGGCCAATATAAGACTAGATTTGTCCGCATGTGGGCCCCATATTTAATTAGAGGTGAATCGGCATAAGGCCCCCAAACCACACAATATGCATGCGAGTATGACAATTTAATATGCAACAGGTTTTATGTTTAGCATTTATAAAAATAGGGGTTCGATAAGGGTCACACTTTAGGGTTCGCAGATCTTGGGATCCGGGTTCGGGTTCGGCCTCGGTTCGGTTCGACGGAACGGTCTCGGGATCGTTCTGGATGCAGAGTAGATCTTGGCGCATCCGGTTCTCGGGACTCGGCGTCCTAAGGAGAGCTTGTCGCTCAGTGGTCTCGGTGTCCGGTGAAGTACTCGGCCCCTAGGGAGTACTTGGCGTCCGGCAGATCTTGTCGATTCCATTCCAACGGCTTTGTTGTTCTCAAGGCGAAGATCATGGGGCCTCCGGTCCGGGGTCTCGGCCGTCCGTGACGTAAGATCATGGCATCCGTGAGGAGAACATGGCATGTCGAGTGTTTGGTCTTGTCGTTAGCCGAACTTGGCATCGTGGCGGTTCCTTCTTGTGGCGCTAGGTCTTGAGGGCGACACGGTCGCCGGGACCGTGCTTGTCACATGGCACATGCTGGCTGATCTTGCCGATGGAAGAACATGTCCGCCGGTCAACACGCACACACACGGAGGGTTCAATGGCGAGGTACATGGTAATCGACAGGACGCAGTGACAAGAATATGGCGGCGATCGCCAACAGGAGCAGTGGCGCCAGCGGCGGCTCGGGGAACGACCGAGGTGGTGGGCTCGGCAGGCGCGAGGCGCAGAGGCGGGCCTTCCAAGAGGCCATCGGCGCCAGGGCAGGTCGGAGGAGGACCCATGGCGGGTGGAGGGTCATGGCGGGCGAGGGCTACGCACGGCCACGAGGAGAAGGCAGGGCGGCCCGGGCGACGACCACCGGGCGGCGGGCGGCGGCCGAGAGGCGGGGCGAGGCGCTGGGGCGAGGTCGGCGAGTCGCTGGGGCGGCCGGAGGAAGGGAGCGGTGGCGGGCGGGCTTGCCATGGCGAGGAGCGAGGAGGAGGCGGCCGGGCGCGGCCGGGAGGCGGGAGACAGGGCGCGGAGCGGGAGAGAGGAGGGGCTGGCGGTGGAGCTCCTGCCGGAGCGGGCGAGGGAGGCGGGGAGGAGCGGTCGGGAGGAGAGGAGGCTGCCGAGGGCTGCGCAAGTGAGCGGGCGGTGGAGGAGGGAGAGGGAGGAGCCGGCGCTGGGCGTGGCTTGAGGAGGGAGCCGAGGTCAAGGGAGGAGGAGGAGAGGAGGGGGTGGAGGCCATGAGGAGGAAGAAGAGGCGGAGGGCCAGAGGGGAGGGTGGTCACGAGGGAGCGGGGCAGGGGAACGCGGGTGAGGGAGAGGGGTGTTTGAGGGAGGAGAGGAGGGTGGCGTATGGGGGGCAAGGGAAGAAGAACAGGAGGAGCGGGGACAGGGGTCGGGTGGGACCGTGGGGCCGGAGGCAGAGGGTGGGACTGTGTGGTGCGTGTGTGTGGCTGTGTGTTGAGTGTGGCTGAGGAGAGGGAGAGAGGGGTGAGGTGGCGCGAGTTGAGTGGTGGGGTTGGGGAGGTGAGGTGGCGACATAGGATAGGTTGGGGAGGTGGAGGGGATTGCAGGTTAGGTTGGGTAGATGTAGGATTTTAGGTGGACCGCTTGTATTTGGGGTGGTCTGCCTAATCGCCCTGCTCGATCGCCCACTAAAATAATTTAATATTTTATTTGATTAAAACAAAACCGCAAACCGATACAGCGCATAAAACAAAATAATCCGGAGACCCGGTTTTGGTGTTTGAATAAAGATGGGGCTTTAGAAACACAAAATAGGTTTTCCAAATAGTTTTATGCAAGCAAATGCAAGATGATGACGATGCTCAAATGCAATGTGGCATGATGACATGAGCATGCGGTCATGATGATGCAATGCACAAAACAACGCGATTTTCTAGTAGTGGTTTTATGGGATGCCACACCGACACCACTAACAATGGATCTCGCCGAGATCCGCCTCATGGTACCGGAAGGAAGGTCGGCGAAGGCTTCTCGCTCGTGTAGATCCTCGCGACACCACTACAAGAGGTCGTTGTCCGATCATCAAGAGAACACCGAAAACAACGGACGGGTTAAAGGTAAGGCCACCTCTAACTTCCATGGAAGGAGTAAAATTGCATCGATCCACCATTCCATATACAAAAGCAAATGATAAGAGTAGGTATGGTCGCGACTCCATCCCGCACTCAAAGCATTACCTCATACAATGTATAGATTATGCAACCAACCCTTAGGATTTAGATCAAGATCTCGACAAACAAGGTTCGGGACAAAGGGTGATGCATCAGATCGGATCTAGCGTGATGTCGTCGGCCGAAAACACCGGAAGGCACAAACAAGGAACAAATAATGGTACCACAAGAGACGGATTCCTCAGACAAAGACGGACACGGATGGTAGCATATCGTTATCAAAGGAGGAAGCGAAACCTAAGGTACATTTAAAACCCAACCACGAGAATTCGGACTCAAGAAAAGAAGAGAGCGGATTCAAAACACGAGAGGTAAGAGGAGAATAGCATAGGGTAAGGAGTAAATCAGACCTAATCGTAACTATCCAACCGCTTTTGCAAAAATAGTTTTGACACTCTACTTGCCGTTAACTAGGTTATCCTACAGTCGGACTTGTGGGTATCAGAATCACCGAGCTCGATACCACTCAGAACACCTCAGACCGGACCTATGCAAGTCTTAGCGAAACCCGCCAAACCCGCATAGAAACGATTCAAAGGTGCCCACCACCACTTTCGTATGCGGGTGGAAAAAAGTAATAAGATTACACAACAGTCCTCGATGGGACCCACATAATGATATATACAACACGACTCCATGAGTCAAGAATACGATGTAATATACAAAGAGTCGAATCACCTTGAAAATGATACATCGACCGACTCACGGACAAGAAGCAAATGGGGCTAAGAGCCCCAAGAATAACCAATGGCGCCCATAACCCCGCCGTGCCAAGCCGGAAGGGTAACCCCGCTAACGACGCCGTTCTCAAAACCGCTTAAACAAAAGGGTGCCGACAAAGGGCAAAGGAAAAAGAAGGAGCCAAGATCGAGGCCAAGACACGGCGAGGCTAGAATTCGTCCTCGCCACATAGGTATGGTGGATCGAGCGGCAAAGATGCACTAAACAACCTATAGAGACTGATACAACGGGCGGTTATCGAGGGGATGAGAATGACCTATCCGACCCAACCCGAGGCTAACACCAAACAAACCCATCTCCGGTGTTTCCTCGAGACCAAACGAGGAAGTCAACCGAGGAACTCATATCGTTGGCGCTTTAATTATTCAGCTTATCGCTGCCTATTACTAGTCAAATATAGATAATCGTCCTGATAAAGTAAGAAGTGGTCACTTTTAGTTAATCATTCCGTTGCAGTTGTAGCGCTTACTAATCAGATAGGCATAGCATGCGATAACCCTCGAACCCAGCAGATGTTGGTACTTTTATTCAGCCATTCCGTTGTAGTTGCAAGATTTACTAGTCAGGTACAATGGTCGCAAGCGACAATTCAAACAAGCAATTGTGGGCAGTATCATTAGTCATTCCGTTATAGTGAAGCTAATTACTAGTCATTATAAATTCAAATTTATAGCAGTAAACTTTAGTTATGCTTGTCTATGATCGAGATCTGCTCCAAGTCGCCCATATCCGCGAACACGGCTTTCGAAAGTTTTACCCGGCGGGTGCACCAATAGCAACACACGCCGATCAACCTCGAAAAACCAACTCAAAACCCAACGAGGCTTTCACGATCGAACAATCACGGATTCAGAATATTTCAGGGCCACCCCATTGAGTAGATCCCGCAACGAGTAAGCAAGCTCAGACGGACTCAAGGTTTGCGACAATGGTCAGAAGCGATCGGGAACCGAAAGTGTGGCTGGGCTTGTCGATACCGCGTAATCAATCCGCTTACCTAAATAAAGAGGTGCTCCTCGCACAATTTAAATACGAAAGTAGCATGGCATAAGTACAGATCGTGAATAAAACCTCAAACTAGTTTGTGGCCCCAAGAAATAAGATGAATCAATCTGCCTCGGGGGGTCCCATATACCTTGGATGTGGATAGCGATAAATCAAGGAACAGTATCAAGTACTGGGTCTTACGGACAAGTGGGGCTCGAAACCAAATATTTTCTATCACCCACCGATGCCTCTGCTTATTCAATTTTAGTTTTTAAACAGGAATTAAAGTGAACGATAAGTAAAACTATGATCATCTCCATCATCAACATGCGGCAATACATCAGCAACTGTGGCATATGACGACACACATCAGCACTCGAGCAAGCGACTACGACGCGCAAGTCCAACTATCTACCAAACAACAGGTAATAGGATGTGTCCAAGGCAATATAGGGCTGCACGGTATATCACAGGTACGGAAACTAAAGCATCGCGACACAGATAGCAATAGATCAACAGGAAGGAGTAAATTTCTATAAAAGTAAGATGGGTAGAAAGGGGGAGATGCTCGCCTGAAAACATAGTCGAAGGTTCAACCGAAGATCGGGGCGTAGCTCACATCAACTCAACGGCCTTATCCGCGAAGAAGCAAAACACTAGAAGGAACACCGGATGCAACATTTAATACAACGACAGAAGATCGGCATGATGCATGTATGATGTATGGCATGGCAAAGATGCGATGCGATTAGGTCATATTAAGCAGAACCGGGGTCCCGACAATTAATTAGATGGTTCAAGTTGTTTAGCTACCCCGCAATTTAAATGTTGTTTTAACAAGGCAAGATTATAGTATTGGTTCGCTACACAAGTTTAAACGAGGCCAATATGAGACTAGATTTGCCCGCATATGGGCCTATATTGAATTATTAGGTGAATCGGCATAAGGCCCCCAAACCACATGAATGTATGCATGCAAGACAATTATTATGCGACAAGTTGTATTATGTTATAAAATAGGGTTTTGGGAAGGGTTCACACATCTAGGGTTCGGCAGATCTTGGGGTTCCGGGGTTCGGGGTCGGTCTCAGGGTCCAGGGTTCGACGGGATCGTTCTCGGCCTCCGGGGTCGTTCTCGGATTACTGGGGTCGATCTCGGCGTTCCGGAAGGAGGTCTTGGTTCGGCGTCTGGGCGCATCGGGTTCGTTTTGGTCGGTGCCGTTCTTGTCGTCACGAAGATCTTGTCGGGCCCGCGGGACGGGTCGGACTTGGCGTCCGGGGTGAAGTGCTTGTCGTATCCGTGTCGACTTCCCCGCATCCGGTTCTCGGCCGGTAGATCTCGCGGTTCGTTCGCCTCGGATCCGAAGAAGGCCTTGACGTGTTGAGGGTTCGGTCAAGAGCTTCAATACATCGACATCATCTTAAGGTTCCACGACGAAGTGCTTGAGGTTCGGTTTGATGACGACAAAGGAGTTGGTGACTAATCTCGCAAAGAACTTCACAATCTTCAAGGGGAGGGATCCCTCAGATCACACCACCACCGCCGATCACTGTGATCAACTCCACCAAGCAAAAGAGGAGGATGTGGCCATCGCCACTGTGCACGGCAGAAATTGAACCGAACAGATGATACAAGGCATGTGAAGGACAGGGAGAACAAAGCTTCACTAGCAGCAACAGGGGATGGAGGCTCGCGACGACACCAAGGCACGCTGGAGACGACAGCCATGGAGGACGCAAACTGCGGAGGGGAGGACGCGCGGCGGTCAATGCCAGCGAGGAGGCGACGGAGGCGGAACCTGCACGAGACGGGCACCGTGACGAGCAGTGGTGCTCACAGCAGCGAGGAAGGCGGCGACGCGGGCGGAGGAGGTGGCCTGGCGGCAACAGAGGGGAAGGGAGGCGGCGCCTGAGCACGAAGGCGAGGGGGGTGGGAGCTCGGGCGGTGGAGGAAGGGGTTCTGGTGGGGGAGGCCGGATGGGACGGCGCGGTGAGGACTCGCCGGAGCGGCGGGGGCGCGGCCTGGCCGGGCGAGAGGGTTCCGGCGGCGGGGCGAGAGAGGCGATGGCGCTGGACGATAGGAGGGAGCGGCGTGGAGATTAGCGCAGCCATGGCACATGGCGCCGGGCCGGGAGAGCGGCGCGGACGGGAAGAGGAAGGGAGGAGCGCGCATGGCTTTGAAGGCGGAACGGGCGGTTGGTCGACAGCGGGAAGGTGGGGAAGGAGCGGGCGCGGTGGTCACAAGGGAGAGGGAATGCGAGGAGAGAGGGATGGCCGTGGCCGCGAAGTGAGAGAGCCTGCCGGGTGCTCGGGAAGAAAAAGGCGAGGGCAAGGTGGGCGACGGGGCTGCATGGCGACGTGGTGGTGGGGCCCAGTGCGGGAGCGTGCACGCAGTGGTGCAAAGGTTGAGTGGTGGGGTGTGGGGACAGGTGGGTGGTTTTAGCATAGGTGGAGAGAGGGGGATGTGGCACTTTGTGGTTGGGTGGGAGGAGAGGAGAGGGTGAGGTGGCGCAAGGGGCTGTGGTGATGTGGAGATAGGGATGGGTAGGTAGTTGGTAACTGAGGATTTAGATGTACCGGGTGATTGGACCGCTTTAAAACTGGGGTGGTCGTCGGGTCGAAAGCGCTCGATCGCCGCTAAAAATAATCAAACTTTTTATTTAATTAAAACGGGGCGTTTGCAATCGGTGTTTAGACAAACAAAATATTCCGGAGACCCGGTTTTCGATGTTTGAATAAGATGGGGCGTTTTAGAAAAAACAAAACGGCTTGCGAACATAGTTTTAGCAAACAATGCATGATGATGACGATGCAATGCACAAATTCAACGCGATTTTCTAGTAGTGGTTTTGCGGGATGCCACAGTGCCGACAAAGGGCAAAGGAAAAAAGGAGCGTCAGTACTGAGGCCAGTACACGGCGAGGCTAGAATTCGGCGGTCCTCGCCTACATAGGTATGGTGGACTGAAGCGGCAGCGACAGCATACACTAAACAACCTATAGAGACTTGATATAATCAAGCATCATCGAGAGGGTAAGAAGGACCTATCCGAACCAGCCTAATACTAACACCAAACAATCCCATGGTATTCCCCTCGAGACCAAACGAGGAAGTCAACCGAGGAACTCACATTTGGCGTTTATTTATTCAATTATCGCTATGCAATTACTAGTCGTGTAGATAATCATCCCGATAAGGTAAGCAAAGGCACTTTTAGTTAACCATTCCATGATAGTTGCAACACTTACTATTCGGATACAATTAGCATGAGATAACCCCAAAACCAGCAGTTGTTGGTACTTTTATTTAGCCATTCCGTTGTAGTGAAGTGATTACTAGTCAAATCGGATACAAGTCAATTTATAAAGAAAATTTAGATATAGTTGTCTATGATCAAGCACTTGCTCCAAGTCGTCCATAACCGCGGACACGCTTCAAAAAGATTTAACCTGCAGGGTGCACCAAAGTATCCACAGCACTTGACCCTTTTTGCGGATCGCTAACATACACCCATCCAGATGTCACGGGCCTAAGTCACGACGTTCCTGCACCAAAGCAAGCAAGTACATGGGGCCACCACCAAGTCGAACTCAACTAAGTCGGCCGTCTCCGAGACGGACTTAGGGTTTGGGTAGGCGTGAACGACAAAGAAATCCCAAAATCGACCGCCGACACCGAAAACGTGTCCCGATCCTAAACAAGACAAGTGTGCTCCTCGCAAACGCGTAATAAAGCGAAAAGCATGGCATAAGTACAGATCGTAAATAAACCTCAAACTAGTTTGGCCCCAAGACAATACTTTGAAATCGTAATAATCAATGGGGCCCATATCTCCACCGTGGTTAGCGGCCGATCTCTAATGTGTGTCAAGAACTCGGGTCCCACGGACACAAGTGGGCTCGAAAACCAACATTATCTATCACCCACCGATGCCTCCGCCACTTACTTCAATTTTAGTTGTTAAACAAGAATTAAAGTGAACGAAAAGTAAAGCCAAGATCATCTCCAACAATAAACATGGCACTTCTCCAACAAGTGGCACTTGACAACACGCAATGACTTCTGAGCAAGCGACTACAAGGCTGCAAGTCCAACTATCTACCACACAACAGGTAATAGGAGGTTTCCAAGGCAATATAAGGCTGCAAGGGATACCACGGTTACGAAAACTAGAGCATCGCAACACAGATAGCAATAGATCGACAGGAGGGAATAAATACTGTAAAAGTAAGATGGGTAGAAAAGGGGAGATGCTCGCCTGAAAACATTGTCGAAGGTTTATCCGAAGATCGTAGCGAAGCTCACATCAACTCAACGGCCTTATCCGCGAAGAAGCAAAACACTAGAGTAAACACCGGATGCAATAGTTAATACTACGGCAAAAGTTCGGCATGATGCATGCATGAGGTATGGCATGGTAAAGGTGTGATGCAATTAGGCAAGATTAAGCGGAACCGGGGGTCACGCCAATTATTTAGATGGTTCATGTTGTTTAGATCCCCCACAATTTAAATGTTGTTTGATCATGGCAAAATAAGTTACCGGTTCGCTACACAAATTTAAATGAGGCCAATATAAGACTAGATTTGTCCGCATGTGGGCCCCATATTTAATTAGAGGTGAATCGGCATAAGGCCCCCAAACCACACAATATGCATGCGAGTATGACAATTTAATATGCAACAGGTTTTATGTTTAGCATTTATAAAAATAGGGGTTCGGATAAGGGTCACACTTTAGGGTTCGGCAGATCTTGGGGATCCGGGTTCGGTTCGGCCTCGTGGTTCGGTTCGACGAAAGGTCTCGCGGGATCGTTCTCGGATCTGAGTAGATCTTGGCATCCGGGTTCTCGGCGACTCGGCGTCCGGAAGAGAGCTTGTCGTTCGTGGTCTCTTGTCCGGTGAAGTACTCGGCGTCCTCGAGGGAGTACTTGGCGTCCGCCAGATCTTGTCGATTCCATTCCAACGGCTTTGTTGTTCTGCGAAGATCATGGGGCCTCCGTCCGAGTCTCGGCGTCCGTGATAAGAGATCATGGCATCCGTGAGGGAGAACATGGCATGTCGAGTGTTTGGTCTTGTCGTTAGCCGAACTTGGCATCGTGGCGGTTCCTTCTTGTGGCGTCGGTAGGTCTTGAGCGCAACACGGGTCGTCGGGACCGTGCTTGTCACATGGCACATGCTGTGATTGATCTTGCCGATGGGAAGAACATGTCCGCCGCTGGTCAACACGCACACACGGAGGGTTCGAAATGAGGTACATGGTACCGACAAAGACGCAGTGACAAGAACATGGCGGCGATCGCCAGGAGAGCGCGGCGCCAGCTGCGGCCTTCGGGGGAACGACCGGCCGAGGTGGGCTCCGGGCGAGGCGGCCTTGGGATGGGGAGGCAGAGGCGACCAAGCTGAGGCCATCGCGCCAGGGCAGGTCGGAGGAGGACCCACGGCGGGGTGGAGGGTCATGGCGGCAGGGCTCGCGAGGGCGACAGCGGGCCACGAGGAGAAGGCGAGTGCCGACGACCTCACTGGGCGGCGTGGCGGACGCCGAGGACCGAGGCGGGCTTAGGGCGAGTCGTCCCAGCGACAAGGCCGGGAGGAAGGGAGCGGCAGCGATGCGGGCTGCTCGGGCGAGGGAGCTCGAGGAGGAGGCGGCGAGCGGCTGGCGGGCCGGAGGCGGGAGACCGGGCCATGAGGTGAGAGGAGGAGGCGGCAGCATGGAGCTCGCCTTGGGAGCAGCGAGGGAGGCGTGGGAGGAGGCTGAGGAGAGGAGGCCGCCAAGGGCTACAGGTGAGCCGGTGGAGGAGAGAGGGAGAGGAGCGGGCCAGGCTGCTGAGGAGGAGCCGAGGCCGCGGGGAGAGGAGAGGCGGGGAGGCCATGGGGAAGGAGGAAGAGGAGAGGAGGGGCGGCGAGGAGGAGGGAGGGTGGTCGCCAAGGAGCTGGGCCATGGGAACGCGGTGAGGGAGAGGGTGCACCGAGGGAGGAGAGAGGAGGTGGCGTGGGTGCTGGAAGGGGAAGAAGAGCAGTGGGAATGTGTGTGGTGTGCCTGGTGTGTTGAGTGTGTGGCCCTGAGAGGAGAGGGAGTGAGAGGGGTGCACTGAGTGGTGGGGGCTTGAGGGTGGGGGTGAGGTGGCGACATAGGATAGGTTGGGGAGGTGAGGGGGATTGTAGGTTAGGTTGGGTAGATGTAGGATTTTAGGTGGACCGTTTGTATTTAAGGGTGGTCGTCGGGTCGAATCGCCTGCTCGATCGCCCCCACTAAAATAATTTAATATTTTATTTGATTAAAACAAAACCTCTGCAAACCGATAGTAGACAAAACAAAATAATCCGACCCGTTTTGGTGTTTGAATAAAGATGGGCGTTTTAGAAAACACAAAATAGGTTTTCTGCAAATAGTTTTATGCAAGCAAATGCAAGATGATGACGATGCTCAAATGCAATGTGGCATGATGACATGAGCATGCGGTCATGATGATGCAATGCACAAAAACAACGCGATTTTCTAGTAGTGGTTTTGCGGGATGCCACAGCACCGTTGCTAAAGCTTGTTGTTTTGAAGCACCACGTGATGATCGGGTGTGTTAGATTCTGCAAGTGTATACAACGTGAGCGAGCCAGATTTTCTCATGCGGAAACTAAGGTTTGATCTTGACGAGCCTAGCATGTACAGACATGGCCTCAGGAACACGGATTACCGAAAGGTAGAGCATGAGTCATATAGTAGATATGATGAACATGTTGATTGTTCGCCATTGAAGCTATATCAACTCTTGTGATGATCGGTTTTGATGTGGTGGATTTGGTTCGTGTGATCACTAAAACAATGTGAGGGATATTGTTTTGAGTGGGAGTTCAACTAGATTAATTTAATTATTAATTAGAACTCAATTTATCATAAACTAAATCAAAGTGAATTTGCATAGTTGTTGTAGTCATTGGCATCCGTTTACCACCTTACGCTTAGTTATAATTGAGATAATAGAACTATAGAATTCTGGTTAGTTACTTTACGAACTGGTATCGTATTGTTTTGAAGTGTTAATCTAAAGTTTAAAAGTCCTATTGCAAACTTTCAGTAAGTTCTGGTTACTCCATGAAGTTTAATAATTAGTATTAAATCAAGAGTAACAATTCCAAGTGTTAGTATATAAGTATCATGTTTGTCTCCATGATTCTTGATATTCAAAGGATTCTCTTAATATCAAGGTTATCTAGGATCTGAAAGAGTTGTTTCAGAAACCATGATGTGTGGAAGATATTGTGATATCTGAAACGAAGTTTTGGTTACAACATGATAGAGTATAATATGGCAAAGTTCATGTTCTCATATTTTGATGAGAATTTGCAAAAGGTTGGAGACACTTGTTGTCCTAATCCTCCAAAAGGTTTTGGATAGCAACATTATACTCATAATTCATCGTTGTAAGCTAAAAGTAGCTTGATCATGGACGATTCCATGATAAGGGTGAATATTTGATGTAGGTAAAATGTTTACTACACCAAGAGATTACTAAAGAAAGGAATTTGAAAGAACACCAAACATTTGATGATGGTGATCTACTTTAAAGTGCAAGTCCAAAGACATTGGTATTTAACTATACACGCTTTGGACTATATGTCATATGTATGACTCCACTATTGATGTTGATAGATTCTTTCAAATGTAAAAGGAAATATTGAAAGAAAATCTCATAAGTATATGGCAGAAAGGAAAAGACTAGAATTGTTCAGCTTAAGTATATAGATGATATACATGTTATGGCTATATTCTTTGCTTATTAAACAATGTGGTTCTCAAGTATTTGATACTGAATTTGTTGGTGTGAATCGTCATACGAAACAACACAATTCATGAACTATAATGGCCTAAGTAACTAGCAAAAGAATATGAGATGATGTTCATCGAGAACAAATAAAGGGTTATTGTGTTGCTCGTTAAACATCAAAGCTTGCCTTCAAAGATTTGTTTTATCAGGTATTATGAGAACAAAAGGGTTGTTCAAATAATTGTCGTAATCCATAAAAGATGGATTCGCAAATCTCGTTGGAGACATCACATCCATAAAACTAGTGCTAAAAGATGTCGAAAGACAAATTGATTGAAAGATCACTTAGGAAGTGACATCGCCGTTTAAATTATACTGAAAAGAAAACATGAAGAAACTCCATGTGGATGGAATTTTGGAGTCTTTGATTTTGATCAAATGACACTTGTGAAACTTTCCTAGAGATAATTGAAACTTCGTTCATAGGCCAAAAGGGAACGAAAGACTAGCTTATTGGAATTTGTACATATTGTTGTACGAAGTCCATTATGTGTAGTCAAGAGCGATGGATTTTAACTTCATTTGCTTTTTCCGAAATTTTGAAGTGAATATATGAATATTTACTTAATGAGGATGAAGTATGAAACATTTGAAAAGTTCAAAGACTTTCAAGATGAAGTGAAAAATCATTGTAACAAGAATATAAATAGTTTATGATAAGATCATAAAGGAAAATATTTAAGTTACAAGTTTAGCATAATACCTAAGATTTAAGGAATCGTTCTGTGGATTTGCATTTTCCGAAACACCATAATGGTATGGAGCGTTCGAGATATGTAATTAAACCTTGTTTGACATGGTAAGATCAAAGGTATAATTCATAAAACTGCCATTATATTTTAAAGATTAAAAGCTTTAGAGATTACCGTTTTTCCACTGAAAAGAGCTTCATCGTAATCCGTTGAAATGACACCATATAAAGTTATGGTTTGGGATAAAACCCAAGTTGTCCTTTCTCAAACATTGGTATGCTATGCATAAGAAAGATGTTTGCAACCAAAGTCGGATGAACCTGTCTTTGTATGTTATTTGGAATAACTGTTAAGTAATCCTCCATAACATCGGAGACAAAAGTGTTTGTCACTTAAAACGTCAAGTTTCTTTGAGAAGGAATTTTTCGTGAAAAGTTAAGTGGGAGGACAATAGAACTTTGATAAGGTTAAAGAACCTTAGGCAGTATGCAGAGTTGCAGCAAAAAAAGTGTTAGGAGGCATCAACAAAGCTCATGGCTCACGTACCTCAAAGGTTGTGGTCACGGAGATCCAAGTTCCTATTGAAACAAGTAGGTCGGATGAACAATCAAATACCAAGATTTGAGGGTTGAATAATTATTTGAGAATAATGAACCGACTACATGCAAAGAAGCGATGATGGGCCCTGACTCCATCAAATGGCTTGAAGCCATAAAATCCGTGATAGTTCCATACACGAGAAATCAAGTTTTGAACTTGAAAGGACCCTCGAGAAAGGTGTAAGACCTTACAGTTGTGTCTGGATCTATAAAGAAATAGACATGGATGTTTTACATCTATGAAATAGTCGACATGTTGGGAAAGAGTTCACAAAATGTTCAAAGGTTGACTATGACAAGATTTGATCTTTCATAGTGATATTTAGTCTAGACGGATTAATGTAGCAACCACTACATATAATTTGTTATATGGTAGTTAAATAAACAAAACAAGTTCTTCTAATAGAATCGTTACCTAGGACATGTGCATAACACGGTCCATAGGGTTTTGTTAATTCAAAAGGATGCTAAAAGCATATGCAAACTTCAATGGTTAAAGTGAGCATCGCGGAGTTGGAATCTTCACTGTGATGAAACTGTTAAAGGAGTTTAAAAGTTCATCAGAGACGATGGAGATGCTTGCATTTGCAAGAAATTAAGTGGGAGCGCTAAGACATGTTTCTAATACATTATGTGGAAGACATATTGTTGATTGGAAATAATGTATCTTTTATTAACACATATTAAGAATTTCATCCCGATGAAAGACTTAGGCAAAACCCAAATATTTGGCATCAATAGACGCTAATATGGTTGTGCCAGAAGTACATAGACGAGATATTGAATGAGTTCAATATAGAAACTACAAGAAAGGTTCTTGTCGCACAGAAAGGATTGAAAGAGTTCAAATGTTGATGATATATTCAAGTGTATTGACATTTGGTAAAGTGAAACAAATAATCAAGTATAGATTGATACTTGATGTATGAAATCACAAAGAGTATTTATATCAATCATCTTTGTGATATGTACAAATCCAGATATGTCCTATGCTCTAAATGTTGTGAGCATATACCAGAATGATTCGTAAGATGATCATTGGACAATAGTAAGGATATTCTTATGATCTGTTGGAAGAACTAAGAGTATATTATTTGTAGAAGTGACAAATAGATGGTTAGTTCATTGTAAAAGTACTACATTGATACTAGTTTTGTCACAAAGTACAAATTAAGTTTATCTCAATCTAAACTAAGGGTGGCACAGTATAATGGAAAGTGAGTTCCATAATGGATTTGGATGAGTTCCAAAGTTAAGACATTGTGATAGATACTACAACAAAGGCTAAGTATATGACTGCTATTATAGCAAAAGAGGGCATTTGTGTCAAGTAGTTTGTTATCAAACTAGGTGTAGTTCACTGAGGGATAATACTATGAAGATATATTGTGCGACAATATTATCAACATGTTTTAACCCCAAAGAACTAAAGGTCACACCGAAAGACCAAATTTATACAAAGCCATCTCATTAGAGAATGAGTGATGCGAGAGGCAAAGACATGCAATTACACACGGACTGGAAGTGTCGATCCGAGATCGATTGACCACTAGCAATCATGTACATACAACCGAAAGCCATAGGTGTTATATACACAAAGGTTTGAAACTAGATTATTGACTCTAGTGCAAGTGGGAGACTGGAGATATGCCCAAGAGGCAATAATAAAGTGGTTATTATCATATCTTCACACTTATGATAAATGTTTACATACCATGCTATAATTGTATTAACCGGAAACATTAATACTTGTGTGATTTGTAAACTAAAATAAGAGTCCCTAGTAAAGCCTCTTGTTAAACTAGCTTGTTAGTTAATATATGATCATGGTTTCGATCATGAACATAGAGATGTTATTAACAACGGGATCATATCATTAGGAGAATGATGTGATGGACATACTCCTATAGATAAGCGTAGCATAAAGATCAAGTCATTTCAATAGTTCAATTGTTATATGCTTTCTGATACATAGTAACCTAATTCCTTCGACCATGAGATCATGCATATCACCTTTACCGCATGGATGCTTTGATGTCATCAAACACCACACCGTAACTGGGTGGCTATAAAGGTGGCATTGAGTGTTAGGAAAGTATTGGTTGAAACACATGGATCAAGAGTGGGGTTTCTCCATCCATATGACGGATAGATATACTCTAGGCCCTCTCGGTGAAATGTCATCCAATTAGCTTGCAAGCATGTGACTGGCTCACAAGGATCACATATCACGGAACGAGAAAAGAGTACTTATCGAACGAGGTTGAACTAGGTATGCAGATACCGACGATCATAACCTCGGATAAGTAAACTATCGTGAGACAAAGGGAAATTGGTATCGTATGTAAGTGGTTCATTCGATCGCAAAGTAATCGTAGAAATATGTGGGAGCCATATGAATTTCTAGATTCCTCTATTGGTTATTGTTCGGAGAAGTGTCTCGATCATGTCCGCATAATTCACGAACCGTAGGGAGACACACTTAAGGATTCGACGTTGTTTGAGTAGTTATGGTATTATGAGAAAGAGACTGAATGTTGTTCGGAGTCTCGGATGGGATCCGGGATATCACGAGGTGATCCGGAATGGTCCGGAGAATAAGATTCATATAAGGAAAGTCCCGTTTCGGAGTTCGGAAATGATTCCGGTGTTTTCATCGGGAATGTTCTAGAAGGTTCGGATTGTCAAGCACCGGGAGGGTACATGAATGTGTCATTACATATTGAATGATTGCATCGTGTACTAAGTGTTCTTGCTGTTCCAAAACGAAAAGTCAAACTGCGGTTTGAAAGTTAAACGCTAAAACAGAAACTGTGGGAAGCAGAAACTGGGAAACAAGCAAGAGGTGGTTGAACCGACTTGGGGAGGAGTCCTCCAAGCCAAGGCCAACCAAGGCCGACTTGGGAGGGACTCCTCCCTGGCCGCCTCCCACCTATAAAAAGGAGGAGGGGCCTCCTCCTCTAGACACAAGTTCCTATCCTCTAATCTCCGGTTTAGAGCCGCTTTTGGTTTAGAGCTTCTAATTGCTCTAGCCTGCGGTTTAGAGCCTTCTAATTGGTGTGTCTAATCCTAGACCACTAATAGCTCTCTCTCATACTCCACCATACCGGCCCGGCTTAAGGCGAAGCCTCGGGATCTCCCTCTACTTAGGTACCACGTCGTTGTCTTTGGAATCGCGAGGAGAGTGCTACAACCTTTCTTCTTTGGAACAAGGGAGAGGAAGGTCTTCGTCGAGTACCGAACGTGTGACCGATCAGGAAGCCTTTAACGCAGCCTTGGAAGGATCGTCTACACGATCTTGAGATCGGAAAGAGTACGACTACATCACCCACGAGAATCCGCTCTCGTTAAACACTTTGGAATCTTCGAGGGTAAGTTATTCCATCGACTCGTCGCTACAATCTAGTAGATAGATCTTGGCTTGTTTGTTTGTATGCGATAGAAATTTTTTGTTTTCCATGCTACGAACCCCTACAATCACATGATAAGAACCCTAAATGAAATAAACCATCTTAATCAGGACAAGACATTCACAAGAGAGGTCATTGCCAACATCCAGCATGGGATGAGAAAGCACAAAGAGCACAAGGGGAGAGGAAAAGAACTCACCAAAGGTCCTCGCTGGAGATTAGAAGAGGAAGTAGAGGGGCCGACGACCATGGCGGCACGGGAGCACCCCAGAGGGGGCGCTGCAACCCATAAGGCGCCACGGCAGCGACCCTGGCCACGCCTAGAGGCGAGACAAATCACCATAATGCATGAAGGCAGCGGCAACGCTAAGATCCACGCCAACCCTAAACCCTAGGGTTCGGGACGGCATCGGTCCGTCACAGGAGAGCCCCATACTCAAATCCAGTTGGATAGAAAGGACGGGCGTCGTCGACAACCTCCTGTTGCACCATGGCGGCAACCAGAACGGCCCACGGTGGCGGGAATCGTCGGCGGCGATATCACCGACCACGGGGTCGGGGGCAGAAGAGGAGAGGAGTGAGCTCGAGGGAGAGAGGCAATGGGGAGTGGGATGAGTTGGGCCAGACCCTTCGGGGTGGTTATATTGATTATGACTAATGGGCCACCAGGGCCCAATAAGATTAAACCAGCCCAAAAACCTTTCAGGCCTTTTTTAATAAATAGGAAAAGACCAAAATACCCCTGGATTTAATTAAATTCTAGAAAATAAAATAAAAGTCCAAAAATTAGAAATAAAATATTTTTGGATTCAAAATAATCCACACTATACAAATAAATTAAAATATAAAATTTTAGACATTTAAATCTTATTAGGAATTTTGTAAATTATATATTCCTTATGGAATTTTACAAAAAATTTGAAAGATGATAAAAATAAATAAAAATCACTTTCATCATATTTTAATATTGTAGTATTTTTTAAAAATACTAAATAAATATTTAATAACATTTTTTGATATTTAAGTGATAATTCCTAAAAGAATTATTAAAACAATAAAAGTCAAATAAAGGAAAATAAAATAGTTCAATATATATTATAAATATTAAAAAGTAATATTTATAAATCCTTTATTATTTAAAAAGAATTATTATATAATGGGGAAACTACATATCAAATTAAATGATGCATTACATTACTTGCATAATCATTTTACGTCTTTAAATATTGTCCTTACCGGGCAATAATGATGTTTTTGTAGACATAGAAGCTCAAGGTCCAGTCCAACCATCACACTTCACTACCTTGCCATCACAAGGCAAGTTCATCACTTGCTCATGTCCTTTGAAGAGTCTTTATCAAAGTATTTGCAAATTGTGTGTTATCGTATATATTATAAAAGAAAGAAAATATTATTTTCACACATAAAGAAATCATACATATCATCCTAAGTGGCCTGTTTTAATAAATATGAAAAGACCAAAATACCCCTGGATTTAATTAAATTCTAGAAAATAAAATAAAAGTCCAAAAATTATAAATAAAATATTTTGGATTCACAATAATCCACACTATACAAATAAATTAAAATATAAAATTTTAGACATTTAAATCTTATTAGTAATTTTGTAAATTATATATTCCTTATGGATTTTTACAAACTTATTGAAAGATGATAAAAATAAATAAAAACCACTTTCATCATATTTTAATATTGTAGTATTTTTGAAAAATACTAAATAAATATTTAATAACAATTTTTGATATTTAAGTGATAATTCCTAAAAGAATTATTAAAACAATAAAAGTCAAATAAAGGAAAATAAAATAGTTCAATATATATTATAAATGTTAAAAAGTAATATTTATAAATCCTTTATTATTTAAAAAGAATTATTATAATAATGGGGAAACTACATATCAAATTAAATGATGCATTACTAAAGTGGAAGCAGTCCTACTCTCGCGTTTTGTTTTTCCCTAGTATACATAACTACCAAAAATATTTGCTAGACTGACAACGACTGCTTTCGAGACCAAGGGTCGGGATGGCTCGATACCAATTGTAACTACCTCGGTGAATTACGCTCCTAGATACAAGCTGGATGAGCGGTAGTGGTTGAAATAATGCGGTGGGGCCCAAAAGCCACTCACGGTAGACCTTTCTACCGTCCCAACCACTACCAACTCAACGGGACTGTCTGACGGCGTGTCCCAGCGAAGGATCAACTACATACACAAATGAGTATGCAAGCCACCATACAAGAGTACATCGAGCCATACCATCTAGAAAGAAAGGAATATAGCAACGCCATAAGAAGATTCAAATGACCTAGATAGATATAATATGTTAGGATAATTCCTCATACATCGCACATCGAGTATCAAGTAAGCCAAAACAAAGTCCGAAACGGATAAGAAGCAAATCGGCATAAGATGCCATAGAACTAAGCACATCCCGCCTACAGATCTCACGGATCCTCGTTCCGGAATCTCTACCGAGCGATCGTTGCCCACATCATCGCCTCTTCCACCCAAAGATCTGCGAGGGTACTGTTCATCTGAACCAATAATTTATCGTGTGAGACCCTGGTACTCAAGAAGACTTAATGCCTCTAAAGGGGACACAACACAGGGTGACGAATTGCGAAAAGATAAACCCTAAGTTCTATAGATATCGCTAACCATCCGCCTAACCAATGATAGGCGGATGTCCGTGAATTAATGACAACAGTTATAATAATTTCATGGATCCATCCTCCTCCTCGCTACCAACGAGGAAGCGGATGAACAACCCCCATCTGCTGGCAATTTTATTAACCATTCCATGAGTGTTACACTATTTACTAGTCAAATTACTTAGTGATTAAGGCGGTACTTTAGTTATGCTTGTCTATGATCGAGAAACTGCTCCAAGTCGTCCATAACCGCGACACGGCTTTCGAAGTTTTACCCGGGTGCACCAATAGCAACACACGCTCGATCAACCTCGGAAAAACCAAATCAAAACCCAACGAGGCCTTCACGACAAAGCAATCACAGGATTGAATTATTTAGGGGCCACCCCATTGAGTAGACCATAAGTTAGCTTACTCCGGCGGAATCAAGGTTTGCGACAATGGGAAGCGACTAGGAACCCAAAACTGGGCTTGTCGATACATGAAAACACTCCGCTTACCTAAATGATAAAGGTGCTCCTCGCACAAACGTAATAAAGCGATAGGCATAAGTAATGGATAGTAAACAAAACCTCAAACTAGTTTGTGGCCCCAAGAAATAAGACGGAATCAAGCTCGCTCGGGGGTCCATATACCTCCGGATGTGGATACCGAAATAATCTTAACAGGAATCAAGTACTCGGGGTCTTACGGGACACAAGTGAGCAGGAAAAACCAAATAGCAGATGTTGCCCACCGGTGCCACTTTCATTAGTTATCCCATTACTACTCAGGTTAAGTTGTTTAGGTACCTCGTTATCCATCAGACTCTCACATACCCTACACATGATGTTCTACGACTCGCATGGCTCAAACAACTCCTGTAGTAATGGCTCATGGGATGGAGGAACAAGCTCGGTGGGGTTTAAAGTAAAGGCTATGCAATACTTGGGATTCAATTTAATGCAATCACGACTCAATGATGCAAGAATAAGATAGAGGCAATAGGTACTTTATGTATGCAAGCATGTGGAAGTGCTTGCCTGGCAACTCAGTTGAAGCGAGAGACGGATCTGGGTAGTGCTCCTGGTTCTCTTGATATATCCCCTGCTCAGCGTCTATTCGAAAGAAGAACCAAACAAACAAGGCCAACATAAATAAAGTGCGCAAGCATATGAGTAAAATGCATCAAGCAACCAATCATGCCATGATGAATGATGCACAAGTTGCATGGCAATAATGTAGCATGGCATGGGTGAGGTGTGGTATACGAGAATAAGTCATTTTATTAAGGTTTGGCCACATTTTAGTGTCATATTAGTTGCTGTTTACTATATATTTATATGATGCATGCTGCAATTGAAGTCATGGATAGCATAAATAGAAAGGTCTCGTCGAGCTGATCATTTTAGACATATCATTTGCTAAAATCGGAGTTATAAACCAAAAGTTATTAATTTATTAAGTTCGAGTGGAATTTTGTTGTAATTTTACCCAACTTGGAATTTAAAGTGTTCAAATAATATTTTGAACGGCATAGTTGAATTCCTCAAATTTTTCTGATTCAAAAACATATATTATTTGTATTATTTGAAATTATGAATTTGAATTTATTTTAAGTCAAAAATAATTAAATAGGGTCAAAGTCAAAGGTTGACTAAATAAATTAATTCTGAAAAATATTTGAATAAGGATTTGACTTATAATTCAAAAACTAAACATTTTTCATATAAGGTTTGAATTCAAATTCCAAACCAGGAATAAGTTATGAATTTATTTTGTTTTAAACAGATTTTTGAATTTGAACTGAATTGAATGGATTTGAAATTGTTTGAAATTTTGAATCAGCAAAACTCCTGGACTTTTGATACTCAGCAGATTCTACCCCAGAGAATGACAGGTGGGCCTCTTAGCTGACTGGGCAGACACACACGCGCGCCAGACTTTCCTCACCGAGGCTCGATCTAGCCAATGAGGTCGTGGTTGTGCACCAAGCCAGGCGCAGCGTCTTGGCATGGTGGCGACATCGGGCGATCCAGGATCTGGGCGAAAACAAAAGAAGTGAGGACCTTTTGCAAAAATTCGCGGCTAGCGGGCTTCGGTGTGGGTTTTAGGCGGGAAAAGGGAGGGCTTCTGCAAACGCAGCATCGGGCGCCTTGTGAACGCGGCAAGTGGATCCGCCGGACTTTCGGACGGCGATGGCGGCGAACCACGGCGTCTCCAAGCCGCAAAACCAAAACGGAAGGCGCCACGGGCTTCGCTCGTCAGGGTCTAGCTTCGGAGGGCCGCAGCGGCCTGGTTTCATCGAGCAGAGGCTGAGCGACGCCAGCCGCCGCCGACGCACACGCAGCGGTGACCGTGGCGACGAGCGCCAGGTGTTCGAGGAGGCCGTGAGCTATGGCGAACTAGAGAGGAGAAGGGGTGTCTAGGGGCTGCAGGAGCTCACCATGGTGTCGTCGGCGTGGCGGGGCGTTAGAGGTGGCGGGGATCGGCGAGGGGAAGGCGTCTGGCGGTCACGGCAACGGCGCGGCGAGCTACTCCGGCGAATCTCGAGGCGATCTCCTGCATCACGAGGGGGGTCGAGAGGAACGCTGACGCCTTGGGCACCTCTAGCTGCCTGCTCCTCCGGCCCGGCCGAGCTAGAGCTTAGAGGGCATGGGGCCATGGCCTTGCTTGGGAAGGGGAAGGAGGAGGAGGGTTCTGGGTGGACAGGAGTATCTGGGCGAGGCAGAGAGGGTGGATAAGAACAGGGAGGCGGTAGATGGCGTGGGGAGGGAAGGTGGCTTGCCACTTTCACCCTCCCTCACGTGCATGGTTCGCCAGGGGGGGTAGGCCTGCAGGCCAGTAGGCCAGGGGAGGAGAAGGAGGTTCGTGGCGGTCCGGAGGGCCCCTAGGCAGGGAGAGAAGAGAGGGAGAGGGGCTCGGGTGGTAGGGTAGGTTGGACTAGGGTTTAGGTTTGAGGGGGCTCGGTGTGGCATGGGCTTGATGGGTAGGAGGTTGCTGGGGTGGGGCCTGCATGGAAGAGAGGAGAGAGGCCGAGGAAGAGAGGGGGAAAACTAGGGTTTAGCTAGAGGGGCTCGGGTTGTAATTAGGTGGGATTAAAGGAGAGAGGGGGTGGCTTAGGGTTTAGGTTTGGAGAGGGGAAGGTTAGGTGCTAGGGGGGTTCTTTTGACAAGATCAAACCAAGCACCAACCAAACCCCAACAAGACCAAGACTAGAAAAAGGGAGGAAAGGTGGTGATGGTAAGGGTGGGTATGTGATGAGGTTTTGGCATGATCAAACAAGACCAAGCCTAAGGGGTAGAGAGAGATGATCCATTTAAAAATCCAAATAAAATCAAATGTCAAGCTAAAGGGGTACTTGCATGGGCCATGCATAATTAATTGATACCATATTTATCTTTGTGATAACAAGATTATTTACATGGCATTTTCTTATGCATTCCAAAGTGTGGAGTAAGGCCCAAGCAAAAGAATTTAGAAGAAATTCCAAGTGGAGTATAAGGAGATGATCACATTAGATTATATTTGGGACTTCCTAGTGTGTATGTGCCACTAGATATTTTATAGTCCCAATTATCCCAATATGATAATAACCCCAAAAACAACACATTTGGAAGCTAGGAAAAGGGGTCCCACTCACAAGGCATGCAAAGGTGGCCATGTGGCTCTCATGTATCAATTATGTGAAAACAAAATGATGCCAAGATGAGAACATGTGGAAAAGAATTGGATCCATCCCAACCCACATGAGCTAGAAGTAAAACCCATAAATGCCAAGCTCATATTTAGTTGGATGGTGGAATTATAAGGTGGTGAAAGAAAGGTGGTGGAGTTAATAAGAGATATGCCCCCAACTCAACCTGGGCATTAAACAATATATCAAGAACCAAATACAATATCAAGAGGCAAATACAATTAATAATGCATATGAGATAAGAACCAAAGCAAAAGGGGTTTTGTATGATGCTCAAATGCAAGGTGGCATGATGACATGAGCATGACATGATGATGATGCAACAATTATATGTAGGAAGTGGCCCTTTTATTACTAGAACAAGTAGCATTACAGGTGTTAGACAACTGGGATGCTACAAGGAGACTCTTGATGATTATCAAGGATCATTTACTGACCAACTTCGTCAACTTTTAAAATTCTTCAGTTGTCCAACTAGAATTCCAGTGAACACTATCACTTACCTTGATGGCCGGATGTTATCCAAGTATCGTGTGAGTATCCAACTTCCAGAGGAGTTTGTATTATATCATGATCTACCTATAGTAGAAGGTAGGATTCATTTAGCACCATATCATGTTGTTGTTGTGGAGGCGATGGCTAATGTCCGGGAGCAGTAAACCAATGAGTTAGAAGGTAGCACATTCTCTGTGATACCCCATGATTCCATAGACTCGGAGCCTATACCGGATCATCTTACTTTGGTTAAGAATCATCCTAAGTTAGCTTCCAAGTTTATGGATAGATATCGAACACTCGTTGCGTCTTTTTATAAGACACATCAAGTGATTGTCGAAGATAAACATGACATGTTAGAGGATATAACTGATCCGGAAAGGAGTAAGCAGTTAGCATTCCAGTTAGAGAGGGAAGCAAGTAGTTGTGCAACACCTATCTTTAAGGATATACTTATAGATCCCGAATCTTTTATACCATATCCTTATTCACCAAGATCTGAACATATACAAGATCCTACTATGGATATGAGGTATGTAGTACCACAGGGCTCGGAGGATGGTTCTGACTCAGAACTTCCTATTGAGAAATCGCATGGTTGGAGAATGGGATCATATGAAGGATCTCATGAACACCAAATGTCCACAGATGGTTCTGACATATATGTTGGACAATCTAGTTGGATGGGTGTAAGGATGAACCCTAATAACAATAGTAGTAATACCATGTCAATAAATAATCAGGATGAAGAAGAAGATCCTAAGGAGAGAGTGTTCGAATCATCAACATCTTCTCAAAACCTATGGAATATACATTATCCAGTGGTTAGCTATCTTGCCCAAGGGAGCACCTGGGAAGCAGCAAGATCTGCGTATCCTGTTGATAACTCAAGGAATGAAGCTCAGGAGATGCAGGCTGGAGATAATGTTGGATATGTTTCTGAAGACTTTTCAGTTGAGCTAGAGGGAGTCAATGCACTCAGGTTGAGTAATGACTCAAGTCCTGACACTTCAGATACAGAGTATGTTCCTTCTGGAAGGCCATATGTTCCACAAACTGTGCGACGAACAACACGTCATCACGGTTGGACATTAGGCATGTATGATGTGGCATCCCGCAAAACCACTCCTAGAAAATCGCGTTGTTTTTGTGCATTGCATCATCATGACCGCATGCTCATGTCATCATGCCACATTGAATTTGAGCATCGTCATCATCTTGCATGTGCTTGTATAAAACTATTTTCGCAAAGCCCGTTTTGTTTTCTAAAATGCCCCATCTTTATTCAATCATCAAAACCGGGTCTCTGGATTATTTGGTTTGTCTACTATCGGTTTGCAAACGGAGTTTTTAAAACAAATAAAATATTATATTATTTTAGTGGGGCAGTCGAACGGGCCGAATGACCCGAACGACCACCCCAGAAAAATACAAACGGTTCAATCTAAATCCTACAGCTACCAATCCTATCCTACCCAACCCCCCCTACACATCACCCCAACCAACCCCCTCTCGCCACCTCACCTCTCCCCACACCCCCACCACTAAAAATCTGCCATCTCACCCCTCCTCTCTCTTCTCCCTGGCCACACGCACACAGGGCCACACTACACGCCACCACCCTGCCCACACCGACACACGCACACAACACGCCTGCCTCCCACCCGGTCCCACCACCTGACCGCCCCTGCCCGGTCCACGCACGCGACCCCCCACGCGCGGCTCCACCCTCCTGAGCCGTCCCTCACCTCCTTCGCCGCCTCCTCCCAGCTCGGCAGCCGCCTCTCCTCCTCTCTCCCGCCAAGCAGCCCCTGATCCCTCCTCGCCGCCTCTCCTGGGCTCACGGTCCCTCCCGAGCCCGCAGCACTGCACTGGCCCTTCCTTCTTTCCCCAAACTCCCCGCTGAGCCTACCTCGCCCGGCCCTCTGCTGCCTCTCTCCTCCTGCTCAAGGCCGCCACCTCGCTGGCCGTCTCACCACCACCGCCAAGACGCGCCCTCCCCTTCTACTGCGCTCTCCTGCGCCGGCGAGCTGCCGCCTCCACCACGCCTCCGCATGAGCGCCGCCCTTGCAGCCGCAGCAGCCCTCCGCCGCTCTGGTCTCGCTCGGCCACCGCGTCTCGCCAGCCGCCGGCCCTCCTCCAAGCTCTACCGCCGCCAGCGCCTCCGCTCCACGCCCAGCAGCACCGACGCCCGGCCCAACGACCACCAGTCGCCATCTGCGTCACCTCTCGCGCCATCCTCCTCGCTCCTGCAGTCGACGTCTCCCCGGGTTCCTGTGTCTGCTACCTGGTGCGGCCAAGCACCGTTTCTTGCCCTGCGTGTGTTGGACCGTTCCTCTGAAGCATCTACCATGGCAGCCCCATCGCGATGTCGCCAAGATCTTCTAAAGTTAGAACGACGCCAACTTCTACCCCGACAAGTTGCACAAGACCCCTAAACCCGAAGGTCGATCTTCGTCATGGACCCGGCGAGTTCTCCTACTCGAGCCGAAGACCGTTGAACCCCAAGATCGGCGAACGCCAAGATCGCCTCACGGACGCGCGACGGATTTGGAGGAAACCTCGGACGCCAAGTTCACCTCATGAACCCCGAAGACCTGAACCCCGATGAACCATGATCTCCGCTGCAGAACAGCAAGCCCTTCGGAGTGAAACCAACAAGATCTGTCGCCGGATGCCAAGTACTCCTTCCCGGATCCGAAGACCGAACCCGGCGCCGCGCCAAGTACTTCCCTCGGACGCCAAAACCCGAACCTGAAGAACGCCGAGATTGCCACGAGAACGCTCCCGAACGGTAACACCGACTCGATGGCGCGAGCCCGACAAGATCCTCGCAATGGCAAGATCGACCCCGCGGGACCCGACAAGATCGGCACGACGACAAGAACGGTATCGGCCCGGAAGAATCCGACGCGCCCCGACACCAATCCAAGTTCTGCTTCCCGGACGCGACAAGACCTACCTCTGATGTCCGAGAACGTTTCCGTCGAACCCTGGACCCTGAGACCGACCCCGAACCCCGAACCCCGGAACCCCAAGATCGCCAAACCCTAAATGTGTGAACCCCTTCCCGAAAACCCTATTTTATAATGCAATAACAACTTGATGCATATTAATTGCCATACTTGCATGCATATTTGTGTGGTTTGGGGGCCTTATGCCGATTCACCTAATAAATAAATATGGGGCCCATATGCGGGCAAATCTAGTCTCATATTGGCCTCATTTAAATTTGTGTAGCGAACCGGTGCTATCTTTTGACATGCTAAAACAACATTTAATCTGCGGGGTATCTAAACAACATGAACCACCTAATCAATTGTCGGGACCCTGGTTCCGCTTAATATGGCCTACTTGCATCGCATCTTTGCCATGTCATTCATCATACATGCATCATGCCCGATCTTCTGCCGTAGTATTAAATATTGCATCCGGTGTTTATTCTAGTGTTTTGCTTCTTCGCGGATAAGGCCGTTGAGTTGATGCGAGTGCCGACCCGATCCTCGGTTGAACCTTCAGCAATGTTTTCAGGCGAGCATCTCCCCCTTTCTACCTATCTTACTTTTATAGTATTTATTCCCTCCTGTTGATCTATTGCTATCTGTGTTGCGATGCTCTAGTTTTCGTACTCGTGATATCCCCTGCAGCCTTATATTGCCTTGGTCACATCCTATTACCTGTTGTTTGGTAGGTAGTTGGACTTGCGCGTCGTAGTCGCTTGCTCAAGTGATGTTGCGTGTTGTCAAGTGCCACAGTTGTTGATGAATTGCCGCACGTTGATATCGGAGATGATCATAGTTTTACTTATCGTTCACTTTAATTCCTGTTTAACAACTAAAATTGAATTAAGCAGAGGCATCGGTGGGTGATAGAAAATATTTGGTTTCCGAACGCCCACTTGTGTCCCGTAGGACCCCGAGTACTTGATACCTGTTCCTTGAATTATCGCGCTATCCACATCCGGGAGGTATATGGGACCCCCAGCGAGCTTGATTCATCTTATTTCTTGGGGCCACAAACTAGTTTGAGGTTTTATTTACGATCCCGACTTATGCCATGCTACTCAGTATTTAAATTGTCGACGAGATAGCACCTTGATCTTTATTTAGGTAAGCGGAGTGATTACGTGATCGACACCGAGTTTTCGGGTTCCTAGTCGCCATACCATTGACGCGCAACCTTGAGTCCGTCTCGAAGCTTGCTTACTTCGTGGTACTCAATGGGGTGGCCCCAAATATTGAATCAACTGTGATTGCTTAGTCGTGAAAGCCTCGTTGGGTTTTGATTTGGTTTTCCGAGGTTGATCGGCGTGTGTTGCTATTGGTGCACCCGGCCGGTAAAACTTTCTCAAAGTGTCGCGGATATGGACAACTTGGAGCACGATATCTAACCATAGACAAGCATAACTAAAGTTTATGGCTATAAATTTGACTTTATAATGACTAGTAATCAGCTTCACTATAATGGAATGGCAAAATAATCGCACAATTGCTTGTTTGGATAAACTGCGACCATTTATTGTACGACTAGTAAGTATTGCAACTACAACGGAATGGCTGAATAAAAGTATCAACAACTGCTGGGTTTTGGGTTATCTCATGCTAATTGCATCTGACTAGTAAGTGTTGCCACTATAACGGAAGGATTAACTAAAAGTGCCCACTGCTTATTTTATCAGGATGATTATCTACACCTAACTAGTAATTGCTGCAACGATAACTGAATAAGTAAAACTGCCAACTGTGTGAGTTCCTCGGTTGACTTCCTCGTTTGGTATCGAGGGGGAAACACCAGGATGGGTTTGTTTGGTGTTAGCTTCAGGTTGGATCCGGATAGGTCTATCTTACCCCTCTCTGACTGTCGCCAGTTGTATCAAGTCTCTATAGGTTGTTCAGGTGCTACCGCTTCAAATGATCACCATACCTATGTAGCGAGGACCGAATTCTAGCCTCATGTCTTGGCCTCGATCGACGCTCTTTTTCCTTTGCCCTTTGCTTGGCACCCCTTTGTTTAAGCAGTGTTTTGAGATCGACGCCGTTAGCAGGTTTACCCTTCCGCTTGGCCTGGCAGTTATGGACGCCATTGGTTATTCTTCGTGGCTCTTAGCCCCATTTGCATCTTGTCCGTAGCTGGACGCTATATCGTTCTCAAGGTGATTTGGATCTTTGTATCAGATATCGTATTCTTGACTCATGGAGTCGCTGTTATATATATATATCTGTTCTGTGGGTCCCATCGAGGACTGTTGTGTAATGTTATTACTTCGTTTTCCACCCGCACGAAAGTGCCTGGTGGGCACCTTTGAATCGTTTCTATGCGGGTTTGGCGAGTTTTGCTAAAACTTGCATAGGTCTGATTCTGAGGGTGTTACATATGATGAGCGTAGTTACTACTAGAAGGAGGCAATTAGTTAGTAATATCAAGTACCGTGTATTGTACTCCAAGTAATAAGGTAGTTTTGTGATTATACCTGTATGGTATATTATGTAAGAACATTGTATCATTATGACATTTGTAAAATATGTGAAATTCATATTTGGATTTTCTTTGGATCTTCATTGTGTGACTAGTTTTATGCGTAAAGTCGAGCTCAGAACACATGTGCATGATGTAATTATGAGTATTCGCTTTATGTTCCAGGACTAGAGGGTCATGGATTACGGGTGTAGAAATGGAAACTGAGCAGCACCGGATGGAGCGAGAGGCCAAGGAGAAGGCCGATGAAGATGCAGCAAACCAAGAAGCATTACCACCACCACCACCAATGAGTCCGTTAATGGAGCAAAATTTTATGCAATGCATGCAAATGATGCAAGAGACCCGGAACAAGTTCATGGAAGAGCTGCTGGGACGAGAAAATCAGAGGGCACCTGAAGGTGGAGGAGTGAGTCTATCGGATTTCCAGAATGCAAGGCCGTTACCTTTTGCATCAGCTCCTGAACCAATGGATGCAGAAGATTGGCTAGCAGATATTGAAAGGAAGCTGAAGACTGTAGGTTGCAATGATGAGGAAAAGCTAAGGTATGCAACTCATCTTCTGACTGGACCTGCATCATCATGGTGGGAAAATCAGTTGGCCATGCAACAACCAGGAAGGGAGTTTACCTGGGAAGAGTTCAAGCAAAGATTCCGTGAATATCATGTTCCGGAAAGTGTTATGGAATTTAAACGAAGAGAATTTGGGGAGCTTCAGCAAGGATGTACGAGTGTCATGAAGTACATCTGGGAGTTTAGTCAACTGTCTTGCTATGCTGAGGAGGATGTCAACACTGAAGAGAAGCGGAAGAAGCGTTTCCTGCGTGGATTAAATCCATTTGTGAAGATGCAGCTAAGGATAGCCAATAAGCAAACTTATCAGCAGTTGCTGGATGCAGCCATTACTTTTGAAGATGACTACAAGAATGTCCAAGAGGATCAGAGGAAGAGAGCCAAGAAGGAAACCAAGAGGATTTAGGCAAGCAAACCTAAACCCAGTATGGAATTCAAACCTCGGAACAGGAATTATGGTAACAATAACAATAACAAGGGCAGTGGTGGAAATCAATCCAATCCGAGAAGGAATGTTATTTGTAACAATTGTGGAATTCCAGGGCATTTCCAGAGGGAATGCAAAAAGTAGAATGATTACGGCCAGGGTCAGAAGGGACATATCAAGCCAGATTGTCCGAGCAAACCACCTCGAGGTTGGCCTACCAAGGGAGGAGGTCAAGCCAGTGGAGGAAATGGACAGCCCAATAAAGGAGGAAATAATGGCAAGAACAACAATGGCAAGAGGAATCGACCTACCGGGAAACTGAAATGTGCAACCCTTGAGGAGGTGGATAATTCGGAGCATGTAGTGATAGGTACGCTCAATATCATTACCAATCCCGGCAAAGTTCTATTTGATACTGGTGCAACTACTTCATTCATTTCTGAAGAATTTTGTGATAAGTTCGGGATTAGAGGGGCAACGTTCGAAAGTCCTATGACCGTAGTTACGGCAGGAGAGAATGTGATTGTACTCCACATAAAACAAGATCAGGTTATCTCGGTCTCTAGTTGTACATATTTCGCAGACCTTCATGTGATTCCTTTAAAGGGAATTGTAGTAGTGTTGGGAATGGATTGGATGATGGAACACGGAGCTCGGATAAATTGTGAGGAGAAAACTGTCTCAATTAAAACTCCAAGTGGAGCAAGGATAGTTTACCAAGCAGATAAGCACAGTCATATCATGGTGGATCTGAAGTTGACCTCAATAAAAGAGATTCCTGTAGTTAATGAATTTCAAGATGTTTTTCTAGTAGAGCTACCGGGAATGCCACCGGACCGGGAGATAGAGTTCACTATAGACCTAATTCCTGACACATCACCAATAGCTCAAGCACCATATAAGATGGGACCCAAAGAGTTGAAAGAACTCAAAGAGAAAATTGACGAGTTAGCTAGAAAAGGATTTATTCAGGAAAGTGTATCCCCATGGGGAACACCAGTAATCTTTGTGGATAAGGGAGATGGTGGAAGAGAATGTGTGGAGATTATAGAAATCTAAACAACGTGACTATCAAGAATAAGTATCCTTTACCAAGAATTCAAGATTTGTTTGATCAAGTGAAAGGAGCTGGAGTATTTTCAAAGATTGATTTAAGATATGGATACCATCAAATAAAAATCAAACCGGAAGATGTTCCAAAGACAGCATTTGTCTCAAGATATGGACACCATGAGTATCTGGTAGTACCATTTGGTTTGACCAATGCACCAGCAATATTCATGAATACAATGAACAAGATCTTCATGCCATATTTGGACAAGTTCGTCATAGTCTTTATTGATGATATTCTGATATATTCCAAGGATAAGGAAGAGCATGCTGATCATTTAAGAATAGCATTGTAGACTCTAAGGGAACACAAACTTTATGCTAAGTTCAGTAAGTGTGAATTTTGGCTAGATTAGGTAGAATTCGTCGGTCATGTGATGTGCTGTCAGCTTCACAGCACAGCTCCAACACACAAAATGCATGTGATGTGCTGTCAGCTTCACAGCACAGCTCCAACACACAAAACCAGCAGCACAACCGTGGAGAGGCACTAATGCATCTCTTCACTGCAAACACACACAAGAACAGCCAGCTTAGACAACAGCTAAACCAAGCACAACAGCCAGTAACCAAACCAAGCAAAGCCCCAGATCTCATCACCAGGATGGTAACATAAGGAGGGGGAAGGATCAGGTGGACAGCAAGATCAAGTCCAGGAGCTAGGAGGAGCAGGCTAGCTCAAGGTCAAGCACAGGATCTCAGCAAAACAAGATCAACATCACCACCTTACTCCACAATCATCAGATTTTGTGGTGAGCATCATAAAACCCTCACATGATCTAATCATATTATCTAGACAGAAGCATGTGTTGTTTTATGAAACAAACTCTCAGAAAGCACCCAAGTGGGGTGAATCCATCATAGAGATTTTAAACTCTAAAAGCAAACAACAAAGTACAAGGATCCAACCAGAGCTCAAAACAACATCATTTCTTTGGTTATCAAGCTATATATTACAATTCAAGCATAAATATAGCTAAGATCTAGTTTCTAGGCACATTCCTAAAGTAAGGGTAGCACCTTAGAAACTAATCTTTTGGATCCAGATAATGATCAAGCTTACTATCATTTTTACCAAGATTTGATTCAAAAACACTAGCTGGTACCACTACCAGGACTATCTATATAAATCAATTAGATAAGGCCTAAAACCCCTAAGCCTCAGACCAACATCATTGGTCTTAGGAATTTAAAAAAAAGAACATTTCTATTTATCTTATGAAGCCAAGCTTGTCTTAAGCTTAAACCAACCCAATCAATGAGTAAGAATCAATCTTGTGTGCCATACCAAGATGGTGTCACAAGAACAATTCTATATGAATCAGGATAAACATCCAATCATCACAGATTCAACAAATTAATCCACTAATCATTTTCCTATCAGGAATCATAATTAAAACATTCCAATGTTTATCTGTACTGTTTGAGATCATTGTGATCTCAAACCACATATTAATTTCTAAGACAACAGCACTAAGACAGTGATTTCATCACACCATAACCATGATCCTAAACCATGAAATGACAGTGGAAAGTTATCAAGTCACTGACTTTACCAAGCATTGGTTCCAAAGCAACTATACCATCTGAATCATATGCAATCCAAACATAAAAGCATCTAATAAGCCATCAGAACCATTATAGTTCATCTCAAGCAACAAGCCTCAGGCTACTAAACATTTATCATGTTTACAGACCATCCAGACATGATCTAATTCATCCAGTACATGATCAATCACATGATAAGAACCCTAAATGAAATAAACCATCTTAATCAGGACAAGACAATCACTAGAGAGGTCATTGCCAACATAGAACATGGCATGAGCAAGCACAAAGAGCACAAGGGGAGAGGAAAAGAACTCACCAAAGGTCCTCGCTGGAGATTAGAAGAGGAAGTAGAGGGGCCGACGACCATGGAGGCACGGGGAGCACCCCAGAGGGGGCGCTGCAACCCATACGGCGCCACGACAGCGACCCTGACCACGCCTAGAGGCGAGGAAAATCACCACAACACACGACGGCAGCGACAACGCTAAGATCCACGCCAACCCCAAAGACGGCGTCGTCGACAACCTCCTGTTGCACCACAATGACGGCGACCACGGCGACGGAATCGCCGTGGCGAAATCACCACCACCTGGTCGGCGTAAGAGGAGAGAAGTGAGCTCGAGGGAGAGAGGCAGTGAGGAGTGGGCTGAGTTGGGCCAGACCCATCGGGGTGGTTATTTTGATTATGACTAATGGGCCACCAGGGCTCAATAAGATTAAACCAACCCAAAAACCTTTCAGGCCTATTTTAATAAATAGGAAAAGACCAAAATACCCCTCAATTTAATTAAATTCTAGAAATAAAATAAAAGTCCAAAAATTACAAATAAATTTTTTTTGGATTCACAATATTCCACACTATCCAAATAAATTAAAATATAAAATTTTAGACATTTAAATCATATTAGGAATTTTTTAATTATATATTCCTTATGGAATTTTACAAAATTATTGAAATATGATAAAAATAAATAAAAATCACTTTCATCATATTTTAATATTGTAGTATTTTTGAAAAATACTAAATAAATATTTAATAACAATTTTTGATATTTAAGTGATATTAAAACAATAAAAGTCAAATAAAGGAAAATAAAATAAAATAGTTCAATATATATTATAAATATTAAAAAGTAATATTTATAAATCCTTTATTATTTAAAAAGAATTATTATAATAATGGGGAAACTACATATCAAATTAAATGATGCATTACATTACTTGCATAATCATTTTGCTTTTTAAATATTATCCTTACCGGGCAATAATGATGTTTTTATAGACATAAAAGCTCAAGGTCCAGTGCAAGCATCAGACTTCACTACCTTTCCATCACAAGGCAAGTTCATCACTTGCTCATGTCCTTTGAAGAGTCTTTATTAAAGTATTTGCAAACTGTGTGTTATCATATATATTATAAGAAAGAAAATATTATTTTCACACATAAAGAAATCATAGATATCATCCTAAGTGGTGATATAATGGGGCAATAGAACTTAGGGTTATATTTGCAACAATGATGATCAAGTAGGGACTTAATACCCCTGACATCAGTGATTCTAGCGCCGTATATTACGCGTTAGCCATGAGATTTGGAATGAGACAGAGAAGTCAGCTGTATCTTCTTCCTCTCGCATGAAGCCGTGTGCGCAGGTCGTGGCCGTTATCTTTGTAGCGTGCATATTAATTGGTAATTCGTAGAGGATATGCAGCATATGGGTGGGAACCCTCATCGTCCCACGATAGTTCTGGTATCTAACGGTTTGTACAAACCATTGCCGTAATTCATTATGTGGGCATGGTGTACACCAAGGAGGCATGCGAGGTCGAAGGGGCGATTGGCTTGGACCAACCATTGGGCCCCACATCATGGAATTGTGGATGGAAAGTACGCATGGCCAGGCAACAAGGAGTTGATCTCTCATGGGTAAAGTAACGCACCTCTGCAGAGTGTAAGAACTGCAACTTGTTACTCCCTCGTTAGGAAGGAGCTACTGACGCGGAAAGGAACTCCATGAAAGTTCAGTCAACCTGTGAAGGCTGATGGTCATAGATTTTCATAATAAAATCAATCTTTGAAGAAAGATTTATAAAAATTGCATAGTGCCAAGGACTTATAGTCTGAGGTGGTAGTTAGAGCATCAAACTTCCCACCTTGAATATAATGAACTTGTTGGGTAACGCTGTTACTCATTCTTTCCTTTGATCCCTTGCTTAGACTCTAAGGATCCCGAAGACGTGCCAATGTATGCAGCCGAATGCCAAGAAGATGTGTTCTACGAGGAACCTGATCTGTCCGGAGGTGTTGAATGAGTGGATTACGAAATCCGCAATGGTGTCGATAATAACGAGTCCAACTAAGTATCCCTAGTTAGTAGTAACCAACGGAGCCAAGCAGCATGAACTCTATAGAATAAGCTGTTGAGCTCAACTCCTAATCGGAGTTGCTATTTTTAAATTCCGCCGAAACACTTTATATTTTGGTTTGTAAGTTGAATCTTTTAAAAGTCTTAAACTTCCGGTATTATAATAATAATAAGGTGTATATATTTGTAATATGGACCCGCAATATTTCTGTTGTACCTCTCTAAGAGATGTGATATTTACAGAACCGTGTTATGTGGATGTCATGTCAACGACTATAGTATACTACACATGAAGTGGTATGCTGGGGCACCGCACGAGGCGACGGTATGCAGATGACTTGGTTTCATATGCTGACAGGACGGGGCAGCTATGGGTTTTTTCCCGTTGATTTCGCTTCATCCGGCGTTTGGAGATTGTTCTCAGCCCCTCGAGTTTGACATGAGAACACCGGATAAAATATGGGTCAAATCCGGCAAAAAATAAACGCCTAAAACACGACTAGGTGAATTTCATCGGCCAGATAAAAAAATCACCCTAAAAAGGCCTTTGTACGATGCTAGCGACAATTAATATGGACAGAGGGAGTATCACCGTGACCAGTAGTCCTTAAAAGTAAATCTAACACGAAAAGAAGAAAACCACCAAGCAGGCCAGGAGTCCATGGACCCACCCACGCACCTGCTTCCACGTGTCAAAAAGCCTTCATCTCCAAGCAGTCACACGCCTCCCTCCGCGCACAAACCGCACCTAGATCCCGCGTGCTCGACAAAAAGACGGCCGCTCCCCAAACAAATCCAAACCGTATCTAAACCTACCCAATGCCAATGACATGTGGTCCCGGAAACCTCTGCGCCCCACAATACATCGTCACACCGCGTCCGATCCATGTCCAAACAGAAACCTTCTCGAACAAAGTCAAAGCGCGCCACGCTCCACGTCACGACGGCCCCGGCGGGCCCCGCGCCCAGATCTCTCCACCCGCCCGTCCGATGCCCACGAACCGACGGCCAGGATCCGGCACCCACCGCCCCCCGTGCCTCCCACCACCTATAAATACCCACCCGGAGGGCGCCCAGCCCCCCGCGCGTCAAGTCGCATCGAACCGAGCCGAATCGAGTCGTTTCGCTCCGCCCCTCCTCCTCTCCACTTCGGGGTTCTCGACTAGCCGCCTGCGCGGGTCCAAACTCCACTTCGGGCTCGGTCGCTTCGGAAAAGGATAAGCAGCGCGAGCGGGCGAGGAGACGACTATCGGCTCGACAGGAAGGAAAAGAAGAAAAGAGGAAGGGCGAGAGAGATAGAGAGAGGAAAAAAAAGAGGATAAGGCGGAGGCGACTCGAACCCGCGGTGGCCACCGCGCGCGCTCGCGCTCTCCAGATCCGCCCTCCCCCGGCGCAGATCCGCCTCGCCGTCGAGCCCACGCGAGCGGCCGGCCGCCTCGCCCCGGATCCCTACCTAGGGTCCCCCCCGCTCCAGATCCAGCTTCCAGGTCCTGGTTTGCATCCTCCTCGCTTCCAATTTTCCGGCCGTCGTAATTTGGGGGTTTTCGAATTCGTGTCGGTAGGCGTCTGGTTCTGGGCGCGAATTAGAGGATTTGAGCGTTAGGCCGTCGGATTTGCGCTCTGTCGCCTCGGGGTACGTATTGGTGCGGCTAGGTGTAAGGTTAGGGTTTTGTTGTAGGAAATTTTGAATACCCGTAAATTTACCCTTGTGTGCATTCGTTTCATTCTGCGGGAGGTTTCAATTTGGTGTGTCTGTCTGTGTGTGCGTGACTGAAGCTTTTTGTCATTATTGTTGCACAGATCTCTGACTCGCTGGCGCCTGGTAACATGACACCGACGGTCCTCGTGGACTACGGGCCGCAGAGGCAGATTAAACGGAGCTATGATGAAATATCCTACAGGGGCGTGGCAGCCGCCGCGCCCCGTGGGTATGCAGAGACTGTTGGCGAGTCGGGCAGCCCTGTCCGTGTCGACTCTGAAGACTCGTCCGCTCCGAAACGCAAGTGCATCAGCCTCAACAGCGATGGCTTCGAGGTCAAGCGGGAGATCTTTGTCCCATCCAAGATGTCGTCGTCTGAGCGGCGCTACCTTCGCAAGAGATTCCGGGCAGAGCTTGATTCCGTTCGAGATCTCCTGAAGAAGCCTGAGTTTCTGGCCATTGCTCCTGTTAGCAGAGCGCCTGCATTCTCATCCTCGGCTGCCCCTCGACCCAAAAAGGTGCAGCGGGGGAGCCATGTGGTCCGTGGTGCCAAGGGACGCTTCTTGCCAACAAAACCCCGCCCTGAACCCTCTTCAGTGTTGTTGACTGAGGGTAATGTTATGAAGCAGTGCGAAGCTATTCTGAAGAAGCTGATGACTCAGAAATTCAGTCACATTTTTAATGTTCCTGTGGACGTGGAGAAGCTGAATATTCCAGATTATAATGACATCATCAAGCACCCGATGGATCTTGGGACAATCAAGAAGAAGCTAGACTCTGCTTCCTACACAAGTCCATCTGATTTTGCAGCTGATGTCAGGCTCACCTTCAACAATGCGATAACTTACAATCCTCGTGGGCATGCAGTGCATGACATGGCCATTCAACTCAACAAAATGTTTGAGTCTAGATGGAAGACAGTTGAGAAGAAGTTAGCCTCTGCCACTGCTAAGCCACATGTTGAGGTTGCCAGGGCTGACTCAAAGAGGAGAAAGACCCCTCCTGTGGACCGCAGTGACTTGTCAATTGAGTGCGTCGGGCCAACTGAGATTGTGAAGCCGAAGATGACATACGAGGAGAAAGAATCCTTTGGAAACTGCTTGGCTTCTTTGTCTGAGGATCCAGAACATTTACCTAGCCACATCATTGATTTGCTACAGCAGTGTATTCCTAACAATGCAGATGAGCATGGCGATGGAGAGATAGAGATTGATATCCATGCACTCAGTGATGAGGTTCTATTTGAACTGAAGAAGCATGTGGACAAGTTTATGCAAGAGAAAGATCAGCAGCATACAAAATCCGAGCCTTCTGAGAATGAGGCTGTGGGTGTATCTGGCCTCAGTCACTCGTCCACAGATCCGTGCAAAGGTATTTCGTCATCTACATCTGAAGCTAATTAACTATATAACGCCATTAATGTAGTATTTGAAGATTTATTTTCTGTGCATTCAGGTGGTGAGCCTGTTGAGGAAGATGTGGACATTTGCGGTAATACATCCCCGATACTTATAGAGAAGGATCCACAGATCAGAACTAGCAAACCTGGTAGCCCAAGTAGTTCCAGCAGTGACTCTGGATCTTCTTCCAGCGGTGTGTACCTATGAGTGCTTAACATTTTGTATATTTCTCTTATCATATTTGTTTTATAGAAGTTTGTGCCTACAACTAGTTCATATCCTTCACATGTCGACTTAAGTAAACGTTGATCAGTGAGTTTTACGTAACGTTCTTGTAAAAATGTTGTTCCTCTTTGCGACTCTGTCTCATTACTGAGAACATTTTGTACATTTCACTTCTCATATTTATTTTATAGAAGTAATAGAAGTATGTGCTTTTAGCTACTTCGTATTCCTTCACGTCTCTTCGGCTAGACTTAAGTGAACTTCGAGTTCTACGTAAGGCAGGCGTTCTTCAGAATATTAGCTGAAATTAACAATCCTCTGTTTTTTCTTAATTTCCCTAACTTTTGGGATTAATGTGTTGCAAGGATGACCTTGAACACTTGTGCATTCTGTGTTACTTTTTCTGGGGATCATACATAAATAAATGCTTTCTAGAAATTATTATTGGGAAATACATCTGTTTTGGATGAGTAATTCTTTTAAACAGTTGGTCCGAAACCCTACATTGCCAGTTGTGTATTTGATATATTTATCATGATTTTTAAAGGTGTCCTCAGATCGTATTTGCTATGTTCGTAATGCAGATTCTGAGTCTGGCAGTGACACCGAAAGTGAATCGGAAAAAGTTGGTAGCCCAGCAAAGCTTGCAAAGGTACTTTGGCAGTTTTTTACTGGGTGATCCTTCAGTAAGCCAGTTCATGCGATAATGACTATTTTACTTACTGAAAATTTGGAAGGAACAAACACCCAACCATTCTTTCTCTCCTTGGCTCTCTATATTCATCCTCTTCTGCTGGCATTTTCTTTTGGTGTTTGTTAACACTGCCTCCGTAGTCACCAGCCCTGCTCGCAACTTGACTCTTCTCCATTTTATTTCTGATAGGGGTAATGTGGTGTCAATATCTGCAATTAGCTTTATTAGCTGACTCGCTTGGTCAGAAGACCAAACAAGATATGGTTTAGACAACTAACCAACCTATCTTGTTTCACTGCAATAATTTGTTTCTCCTAATTTGTAGAGTGTTACAGCACCTGAACAACCCGCAGAGCAAGAAAAGAGTGATGTTATTAGCCCTGTTGATGCTAACCGTAAGTTTGCTCTGCATGTTCCTTTACCTTGGGAGTGGTTTTCAATCTACTTTTATATGTTATGCTTACCATTTGTTAAATCACAGACAATGCTTCTAGTGTGGAGCTTTGCGAGCAGGATAACGAGTCTAAGGCTGCACCAGAGGGTAAGCATGATGTTGTAAGCAGGTTCATATGAGACCACACTAAGGGGTCTCGTGCATTAATCTGGTCGGATCATCTGATCCTTTCCCAATGAAAATACAGGGGAGAATGCAAAACCCAGCCAAGACTCCCCGGATAAGCGCTTACGAGCAGCTCTTTTGAGGAGCCGTTATGCTGATGTAATTGTGAAAGCTCATGGGATTCTCAGCCAGGTTTGTAAGCTTGTACATCTAGTTCTCTTTCCTTTATTATTGGCGGCACTCATTTCTAACACTGTATGCTTGATGAGCTCAGGGTGAGGGTGGAGATAAACAAGAGGAGCTGGAGAAACTGCAGAAGGAAGGTAAAAAGCATATACACTTTCTGTTCTCTGCCAAGTGGCAAGCTCCTTTTCTGAGTTGTTTGTATCTGTGGACACAGAGAAAGCACGGCTTTTGGCTGAAGGTAATGCAGCTATGGAAGCCAGCAGAGCCGAAGCTGAAGCCGAATCTAAGCGTAAGCGGGACCTTGAGAGGGAGAAGGCTCGTCAGGCCTTGCAGGAGGCAAGTGAATACACTGCATTTGTTGCCAGTCCAAAACTCTCCCTTGTGTTTTCTAGCTAAGCGTTTCTTTAAACACCATGCAGATGGAGAGAACTGTAGAAATTAATGACAACGTCCATCCCAAGGATCTAGAAATGCTTGGGACAGCTACCACAGAACATATTGTGAGCTCTGTTGACGAGACAAGTCCTGAGCACTCACAGGATGGCATGCCCAGTTTCCTTCCTGGTTCTGGCAGCATGTTGGAAAAACTTGGACTATTTATGAAAGTAGATGACGAAGAAGATGATGATGAAGAAGAGCCAAGTGTTCCCAGTTGCAAAGAAGGGGAGGAAGGAGAAATCAACTAATGTCCGTTGGCATGTTCTAGAGGTACTGACCCTTCTCGTCGGGGAGACAGAACAATCGCCCATCTCAGCCGATGCACATTGGGCAATTGCTGGTAGCTATGCACATCGGCAGACATTTTTCTGGGAATGGGAACAGGCGCCGTTGATGCCGCTGGAGGTGCTAAATTATGTGCTTGCAGGATGCAGGTCACGCCCTTGACGGGAGAATGGAGATCGAGGCCACCATGTACAGCTGCAAAACAAAATGCTGAGTTCATCTCTCAAATGAACTGTTTCACCCAGAATCAAGACGAGCTTCTGTCGGGTGTATTATTTTAGATAAAGCTCAAGTCGAGCCTTGGAAACACAATAGGGCCAAATGGTTCCTGTCACACTTCTCACCTCCTTGTGCACTGTGATCTGAGTGCTTACCCCCTTAGCGGCTAGTTGTGTCCTCAGCATAGCTTTTCTGTTTGGTTGCTTCTTCGTGTTGTAAATTCAAATTTTGTAGTCGAGGAAGTGGATAGTTTGTTTATTGGGCATCTGGAAGAAACATTTGTAAACCATCCTGATATTGTTAAAACAGGAAAATGCAAATGTTGGTGCATTGTTGCCTTCCACGTTGTTTTGTTGTGTCTTCCAAAGGTATTATTGTGTAGTCCATCTAGAAAAAGGATATCACAGATTTGTCTAGGTTCTTGTGTATCCGCGACATCCTTCCGGATTGCAGAAGTAGCAAACGGTGATGCTTGTAGTGGAGGGACAACAACCACAAGTGATGCTCATGCTGTAACTAGACCAAGTGAAATGTGAATTCATCACGGAAGCATATTGCTCCACTTCATGGTGTTAATTTTTCTTCTAGGCAACACCATGGCTGCGAAATCAATAACAGCCAAGTCTCCCTCACAACATGCAGAAATCAATAACGCCTCACCCAGGATACATACACGCTCATGATACAAATCAAACCACACATCGCCTCTGTAGCAAACCGAACCAAGCCGAACGGTGGGAGTTCAACAGGGGATAATATATCGTTGAACCGCAAAGACTCGTACGCAGGTCAGGATTCAGGACACTCCGAGGGACTGCTGCTTGAACATCTTGCTCGTATGCTGCCCGCTCACCGAATCCTCCACGGTGAGCCCCTGCGCGCCGAAGCAGATGTTGATCAGCCTCCCGTTCCCGCAGCCATGGTTCTTCCGGGCCGCCACGCTGATCGCATCGTCGGCCAAAGACGATGAGTTCGAGCACGACGGGTCGTCGGCGCCGCTGCTGCTGTCCAGGATGATGCCCTTGAGCTTACCATACGGCGGTGTCATCATCGCGCTCTCGTCTTCTTCTTCGAAGCAGATGTCCTTCAGCTTGGTAGACGGTGGCGCCGCGGAGGATATGGAGGACCTCGGGAGGGTGCTTGGCGGGGACCTGGTGGACGTCGACGATGACGCCAGATGCGGCATGGCCTCCATGATGCCGTGGATGAGCTTCGAGTTGAGCTTCTTCTTGGTGTTCGAGCTCGGGGTGCAGCTCTTGATTGCGAGCGTGCGCTTGTTGTTGAGCGCCGTCGTCTTGCTGGTGTACGCCTGCCGGAGCGGAGTCGGGGTCTCGGCGACCTGCTGGTTCAGCTTCTTGATGGTGTCCAGCGGGCTGCTGTCCTCGGATTTCCTCGGCGTCCTGGACATCTTCGCCCTCTGGCGAGGCCACTGCAGCATCATCTTGAGACGGTCCTTCGCCCGGCTCGCGGAGCTCAGCCTCTTCTCCGACAATCCATGGTTCTCACCGCCTTCACCGTTCGCCTCCGCACGTTCAGGGTCGCACTTGCCACCATCGCTAGAGCACGAGCTAGCTCTTCGAGACTCCGCCGCGCCGATCCCCGAGTACAAGAATATCTCCGCGTCCGATATCTTGAACATGGTGCCGGGACTGATCGCGATCCCTCCCCGCATCTTTATCTGCGAAACCACGGCGGACCGGGTTCTCAGCACGCTCGAGCTCAGCACGCCTCCAGCAGAGACTATCTGCTTGATCAGCCTCTCCGATGTGGTTGACCGTAGCTGCTCTTTCAGCAGCGCAAGCGGGGTCATGCCGTCAGCATCTTCCACGTTGAGGTCAATCGACGGCGTGGTCATCAGGAGCTCCACGAGGTCCGGATGCACGCAGCCAGCCACCGCCATGTGAAGCGCGGTGAGGCCCGTGTCGTTCCTCAGGTTGATGATCTTTCTGATATCTGCCGCTCTTTCTCGTATGAGGTGCCTCGTGAGCTCCAGTTGCCGGTCGAGCCGTCGGAATCCCGGGGTTCTGAATCCTGCGATCGCTGAGTGGAGGAACGTGTCGCCTGCATTGTTGACGGCTGTCAAGGTTGATGGGGACGCGGCAACCAGCGCATTCACAACAGGCAGGTGCCCTCGGTAGGCCGCCACATGTAATGCAGTGTTCCCTTGATTGTCGGTTGAATTGACGATGTCGAAAGAGGCCATGAGATACTTGACAACCTGCATAAGATATATGTTAACAGCGTGAGACAGAGAAGTGGAATTTTATAGTTTGCAGATAACTGGTCCTTTGCACAGCTTACAGTTCCATGATATATGCAGCAAGAACGGTTTACATGTAACATCAAGAAACAGAAGGAAAGTTGGCTGAATAGCAACATCAATCAAGGAACATAAAGGAATTTTTATAGTTTGCAGATAACTGGACCTTTGAACGCCTAACAGTTCCATGATATATGCAGCAAGCACGATTTACATGTAACATCAAGAACCGGAACGAGAGTTGGCTGAATAGCAACATCAAGGAACAGAAAGGAAGGCTCGGAGCTAAAAAATCTGGCAATTCTTCTCTTTCTGGATTGGAGCAGAAGTAGGTTTGCTTTTGCCTCGAATTATTGGAAAGGGGTCTCATGATTGGAGTTTTGATGTTTCAGTATTATGTAGCACCTTCTACCGAAAACTCTGGATAACGATATGTACAAGCTGATCCAACTAAGAAAGTAAGTCTATGCTGATGATTTATCTTCTTAATACACTGCTATCTGTTGATCACAATGGCCGTAACAATAGTACCTTTACTTTCTAGGGTGTGGAATCAGTGTTATATCAAATCATAGTAATTATCTACTGTAACACAATGGTTATCCTAGAATGACACTGGATATTTCATTCTGATTAACGGCCTTTACACAATCTGTTCTGAAGCAAATCAATTATATCGCGCACCAAAATTCTGAATAATGTTGTCAAGGATCTGATAACAAGATCTAAACTACAACCATATTTGCACGAAGACGAGCTAACAGAGAGTATAAACTGCAGAAGATGCAATGAAACAGGAGGCGCCTCACCTCCAGCTGGCCTCTCCCAGCAGCAGCATGAAGGACGGTGGATCCGCGGATATCAAGATACGCCGACACGTCGGAGCGGCCGTCGATGAGGTCCCTCAGCATCCGCACGCTCCCTCCTCTGGCGGCGGCATGGACAGCCCTGCTCATCATCTCCAGCCTGAACAAGGACGCGCGACCGCCGCCACCGTTCGCGTGTCCATCCCCGTCGCGGCAATTGGTCGAGAACCTCGGGGACATGGCGTGATCCAGCAGCGTCCTGAACACCTCGGCGTCCCTGCCCCTGGCGGCCGCGTAGAGCATGTCGGTGACGCCGTACTCGCCCTCCCCGAAGACGAGCAGCGGGTCCCTGTCCAGCAGCTCCCGCACGAAGCCCGTGTCCCCCGCGGAGGCCGCCGTGTAGAGCAGCCAGCCGCCGTACCCGGCCCGGAGCAGCGTGTTCTCGGCGGCGCCGTCCTTGCACTCGCACTCCAGCAGCAGGCTGCGGGCCACGGAGGCCCTGTGGCGGGGCGCGTCGACGAAGCGGGCGTCGTCGTCCCAGAGCGTCTCGAGGCGGCGGATCCGGCGCAGCGAGGTGAGCTTGATGAGGAGGTTGGGGTCGAGGTGCAGCAGCTGGCGGACGATGTCGTAGTGGCCGTCGGCGGCCGCCCAGTCGATGGGCGACGCGTACCACCACTGGTCCCCCGTGCTCTCCCACCGCAGCGGGAAGTAGCAGGACGACCGCGCCATCTCGGGAGATCTGCCCGGTGCTCGGGTTGAGCAGCCCGGACTCCGGAATGAGGCGAGCTCCTCTGCCTAGGCACACATCACATGGAAGGCAGGGGCAAATGCCACGAGCTGCAGCAAGGTAGTGAAAGAAGGAGAAGAAGGAATGTGGTACACCATGTGAGCCGACCAAATCAAAGCGGAAAAGATGGTTTCTTTATTGCTTGTGATCGGATTGGAAGCTGCAAGGGAAGCATCATGCAAGCAAGATGAAGGCGGGCAAATCTGGAGCTAAAACACACCTTGTGGAAGAAGCAGCTCCGTTCAGGAAGAAAAGGCAGAGCCTGCACGACACTTATCAGCCGAGCTGGGAGCGATCCAGCGGATTAGTATTAAGCATTTAGGCCACTTCAGTATTAACCAAAGTGGTTAGACTGAGTACATCTTAGTGGAAAGGTGGCAAGCAGTTATGGATATGGCTGAGTGGGGGAGGCACGAACAGTGAGGCAGTGACCAGTGACAGAGTCTCCTGTGGTCCTCTTTGGGAAAAAGGAACTGTTGAGACATAATTATATACAGAATTAAATGGAGGCTTTTCCCATGATCAATAATCAAACAAAATGATTCAGTGCACCGGAGAGAATCTTTTGGAGGGACTGGCTGGGTGGCTAGTAAAGGTGGAACAGGACCATCAATGGGGCGGGTCTTGCCAGTGCACCAGAAATGGCCCAGTAGATGGAAGGGAGGTAGGGAGAGAAGGAGCGGAGGGGCAGGTTGGTTGATGCCGGATTAGCCATGGACCATACGGGTTACGGGATTATTAGCAGGGAGGTGGTTTTGTTTTGGTTGGCAGTGATGCGAAAGGGTGGTGTGGTGTGGTACTGGTACTGTCCTGTGCTGTTGGGTGGTTTGCTTGCTTTCAGCTGTGAAAAGCTGAACTGATGATGGGTGATGGGGGATCTTCGTCAGACCAATGTGTGAGAGGCTGCAACCTAGACAAGCAGGCACGGCTTGAGGTTCCTTTTCCCCTATTATTATTCTTGTAGGCGTCTTTGAGATGCATGATGATGGATCTTTGCATGCTACTTCCATGGATAGATGGATGGCGTGCTGAACTGAACTGATGGTGGTCCGAACCATGCAAATTTTCGGAGAAAAGGATCATTCTTAATGTCCCACGTAAAAAAGACAAATTTTCATTATATAACAACATGACTATTTACGGAAATATTTTTGTCTTTTTTACAGAAGTTACATAAAATGTTCTTTTCTCTCGAAAAATTATGTACGGACATAGAGTGTTTGAATGTCAACACAAAAAATTTCTTCAAGAATTTTTAACATTTTATTAAAAATCATTTTTTAAAGATTTTTCATAATAGTTCCATATACACGCGTAAGCAAAAACACCATCTCCGTGTGTAGCTTACTACTTTCACCGGGCAAGACGTTGGATTCGTAAATTGGATGCTATACAAAATGGAATCATCGAGATAGTGTCGTCGAGTTCAACGTCCTGAAATGCGCGCACCGAATCTACTCTACTTCCACATCCACCAGAGTGTACCGACAGCCTGTGAAGCATCAAATTTCTAAGAATTTGCGTTTTCTAAATGACCGTGCTAGATATAGTATTCAATGCGCGCCCCCCACGGCTCTTTTGTTTTGCCTTACAAGTTTTTTGCGAGATGCTAACTCGTACTTCAACGTACTACTCCCTCCGTTTTAAAATATAAGATGTTTTAGCTTTGTAAAATAAATATATCTAGACTTTTTTTAGTATGTAGGTTCACTTAGGTATAGAATGAATCTATACATTAAAAGAAGTCTAAATACATTTTCTTTACAAACCTAAAATATTTTATATTTTGAAACGAAGGAAGTACATGTATGCATGTGCGTATGATCTTTTCCTTATGTATGTATAGTAATTAATAGGCTACAAGATTTGTTTTTCTTATCCCTCCGTTTTGGTTTACAAGTCTTTTGTGTATATTGGCATTTTGATCATTAAAATATAAATTATATGACTAAAAAATTATACCATTAGAAAATATAATACGGCGTGGTACTAGAGGTTGTGGCAGATTATGATTTGTGGATTAGATATGCTTTCATTGCCATGGTTGGATCTCACAATGACATCAATATGTTGCAGCCCATCTCCGTTATTTGACATACTTGCTGAAGCCATTCATCGGCGATGAAATATATGGTCAATGACACGGAATACACCAAACGTTATTACCTAGCCGATGATATTTACCCTACATGGGTCACCTTTGTGAGACAATCCCTGACCCTCATACCGATGCGAGAGCTTGATTTTCGAAGTGCCAGGAGGTTTGCAGGAAAGATGTTGAGCAAGCATTTGATGTGCTCCAAGCTAGTTTTGAAATCATCGGGTACCCCGCTCTTACCTGGTCAACGTCTCAAATGTGAAAGATGATGAATACATGTGTGATCACGCACAATACAATCATCAAGAGCGAGTGCGGCGCTCTAGTAGTTGATGAATAGACGTTTGAGCATATGTGCCCTCTTGTTGATGTTGATTACGAGGTGCCAGCTCAGTTTAGTGCTTTTCTCGCCATGCATCAAGAAGATCCGCGGAGCATTTGTGAGTGCTCAAAAGAAACGCACCGGCCAATGGACCCGCCCCCAACTTGGTCTATTTAAACTATTTAAATTATTGCATGAACTATACTTGATTTTGTTGTAAAAAATAGGATTTATTGAAACTTTCTGTGATTGAAATGAGTGAAATATCCGAATTTTATCATTAGAGCCGTGATCGTTGGAGGGTGTCGATATGAGATGGTTTCTCCAAACCGCCGACAGTTTGGGCAGAACCGCCGCCGCTGTTGCAAGCCACTGGTTTTGGGGCGTCGAGATCAAATCGTACGGGTTAGGCTTTGTTCGGTTCATCCACTCCCCTACTGGATTGGGGTGGTTTGGAAGGGATTAGAGGGGATTTTGTTTAGATAGGATTTAATCCCCCTCAGTCCCTGCCAATCCCACTAAATTCTAATGAAACCGAACAGGCTCTTACTGGGTGTACGGGTGGATGGATGCTGTTCTGTTCTTTCGATCAATAGTAACATGGATAAATTATACTAGACGGATATGCGAGCTTCGCCTCGCCACCCGCATAGTGTTATCACATGGTGTGTCTAGAGCGATGCATTTGGTGGCGGTTTATTCTGGGTTGATGCCTATGGTTATTTGGATTAGCTATGCTGAGCGGGTCATAATGAGATTCTAAAGAAGAAACCTAGCTCAGCTATAAACAATTCTTTGCCAAACAATTAGTCAACAAATGAGCAAGGTAGCCTCTAATACTTATTTTTGCACAAAATCACTTGTACATATATAATTGATTTACATAGAAGAGTACACTTTTAGCTTCTGTTCTTACCAAGGGAAGTCCATTGCCGGCGAGAACTATCGATCCCAACTTATTTCTTTACATATAAAGGCGAAAACAGACCAAATTTCGTGCAAGATTCACCTACTTTGTGGCATGCGTATTTCAGAGGACCTCTTAATGCTTGTTTTCCAGACATTCTAAAAAAACCAGAGCGTCTCATAGTTTAGCTGATCGATCTATAAATAAGAGACATCAAACTGTTAGCAGACTACACGTGACCTGCGTATTTCAGTGGTGCAAATTCAGTATAAGCATGGTTAGGTTACTGCTACCAACTAAAAAAACCTAGTTGGCATATCAGTGTACGTCTCAGTTTAATATAGGAACACTATAGATAGTCGAACAACCCTTATTTATTTTCTCAATGCTAGCTGTAGACTGCAAGATTCACCAAATTGTGACCTGCATAGTTCAGAGGTGCAAATTCAGTTTGTAAGCACAGTTAGATTACTGCTACGAACTAAATCTAGCTGGCATAGTATACATCTCAGTTTAATATAGACAGTAGAACTCTATAGATAGTTGAACAACTCTTATTTACTTTCTTGATGCTAGCTGTATTTGAATCTCGAAGGAACCAACATACCTCTTAATGCTTGCTCGCCAGAAATTCTACAATACCTGAAACGTCTCATAGTTTAGCTGATTGATATGCAAATAAGAGGCACCAAACTTCTATACATTGGAAGACAAAGCTACCAAAAATTCATGATACAAAACTGTGCTCTACTACAGCAGTGACCAGGGTGAGGCGACCTCCACAAGCACCGTTCAACAAAACGCAATACGCATAATTAGTTAAAGCTGATAGTTGAAGTAAAGAAGCAATAAGCAAGGAAATATCATTTGGCATGTTGGCTTTCTAAAATATTAATTGCGAAACCTACTTAAGGATGTTCATAAATCTAGCTACATGATTTCTATTGGCCACACTTTCAAACGACCTTAATGGAGTTGGATTCTACTCTCAGTTAGGTTGATGAACATAGCCACGTGGTAATACAAATAAGGCCACGTCATCTAGACTGGGGAACATAGACGACTGCGAAAGATAGATGTGGAAGGCCAGGTACGGCAGTCGTAAGTATTAAAGGCTACCTTGTACTTTTTGGTCCATGCAGCCTTCTCAGTGCAGCTGTTGCTCCCTGCTAGATGCGCCAATCGCCTGCTTCTCGTTTTTCCACCTCAATCGAGCTGCTCCATCTGACCAAATCGATGCTACATGTGCTCGCCTGCAGGGGAAAGAGATATTCTATTGCAGCATTAGTTACTTAGAATTTATAGTTAGAATTTGTAGCATATGCATCAGATCCAATGAAAATAGTCAAATGCATTGTGTTAAAATGAGGTGAGCATTGGCAACGGCGTCATACTGAGAGGAATGTGACAACTTAGTCAGAATAATATGGCATGGATGGCAAAAGATTTGTTTCTAGTAGCCACTATGGTGATCCAATTCAAAAGTAAACAAACATATTTACCAAGGACAGTTCAAATATGAAATAAACAAAAAATGCTGACATGATAACAGTAGAACTTGCCTAAAGATCATGTAGTCAAGGGATTCAGCTTACCAAGTCTGAAGTTTCGAGCGGCAATGTCTATTGGTTTCTTCAAGCCAAAAAATTTATTTATGCACTCAAAGGTAGCTCAACATTAGCTTTATTTAAAGCTGAATGTTGCTTGTAGATTGAAGGTTCGGTCTGTACACTGATGCGTCTGCAAACAAACACACATGCCGGACCTCTTAGTTGACTGGTTAGTAGCAAATCAAAGATGTAAAATAAGGGAAAGAGCAATGCAGGCGATTGGGGAGGAAGGATGCCAGGCATAGGGCAGACGTGCTCACACAGGTGACAGCGACTCTTCCTCTCGATTTTTCCTCGACAGGATCTTCCTCGATGCAGCGCGAGCTCGTGGAGCCTATAGCACCAGATGTACAGGCAGTGCAGGAGACCATGCCGGCCGGAGAACACAACTCACGGCAGGCTCGCTCATGCGAAAGAGACATGCAGGCGTCAGGAGGCCACATCGTCGCTGGCTACGATCTGCTCCCATCCATGGAAAATAAAGAGATCAAAGAGGTAAGAAGACAAAATTATTCAAGAACAGATCGTGTACTTTCTAGATGTGGTTCAGATTAAATAGGAAGGCAATCGCACCGAAGCGTCGGGTCGTGGTCGACATCGCCGATGCGAGCAGATCTTTGGCGTTGTTAAGACGCGATCCTCACAGCCTACAAACCACCAAAATCAGCGGACAAAAAGAAGCAAAAATACGTGGAGGAGAAGATGACTCGGGAGTGGGAACAAACCTTTGTTCCACCGGAAGTGTGGTTGGACACTTCTGCTCTCTGTGCCCACGAACCCCGCACTTGTCCTCCAGCTTCCTGTGTCGCTGCTCACCAGGACTTGTATACCTGCGGTAGCCAGCAATAGTGCTCGAGATGGTGAGGTCGAGCAGACGCGAGAGCTTCCTGAAAAATGCATCTGGAATACACGCGTTAAGAAAACTTGAGCGCGGTCGCCGTCGTCGTCGTCACCTCCCCGCAAGGGAGGAAGAGGGCAGCGGCGGGGTGAGCGTCTGGAGGAGTGGCGGGGTGAGCGGCTGGAGGAGCGGCGGGGGCTGAGACAGCGGCGGCGGAGCACTAACTCTCCCGAGCACCACGAGAGCAAGAGGTGGTGGAGAAAATCATATTAAGTTGGAGCCGGAGACTCGGAGAAGACCCACGCTGACTAACAGAATGCACTCAGGCCCACATGCAGCGATGGTAGCGAGGGAGGCCCACAACCAGCGACGCAAGAACGGGAAAACGCCCCCCCCCCCACCAAGTGCCTCAGGTTGCTCCCTGTCCACCACGCTTAAGTTTATACAAGAGCAAGGCTACGGCTATCTGGACACAGGAGAGATAAAGCGTGTCCATGGGTACTTTCTCCATGGCTGTATGTTCTTCTTGGTTAATGGAACTCCATGGTATGCATGATATACCAAGCCTTAGAGTATTGTCTTGTGGCTGATCAAAGTGGAGGAGGAGATTGTTTAATTAGTTTAATGATTGTATGACGGTAAGCTCCTGCATGCAGTCGGTGTGTGAGAGGAGATCGGTGGTCATGGGAGGGCGACATATGGAGTTGTATGCTTGGTGGTTAGCTTTGATTAGATAATATAGACAATTTTCTAATTACCTAGTTGTTCAGTTATCACCGCTCATAGAATTTAGAATGATCTTTTGAAACAGATGAACTCTGTTGTTTGTGAGAAGTATTAATAGCAAGAGCCAAGCTAAGATTGAATATAGAAGTGTCAAGACAAGTCAACCGTCTTCTTTTCTATCTAGATAAAAAAGTTACAAGTGGCAGTAGAAAATGCAGTGAATCCCACCAACATAAAATCCAGGCGTACGCCTCAACCATGCCTTCCCTAAATAAAAGTATCAGAAAATCTGTAGAGAGCAGCCGACACCATTACTTTAGGTTACTTAACATTGGCAGCTTCCTATGACTATCTATTTTTCCGTCCTAGACTGTTTGCATAATGCAGAGTTCGTTGATACTCTAAAGGAACTTGACAATGGTGTAGGGCAATAAATACGGAACACAGAATAAATTTTGATCTGAAGGAAGTTCGATTATATTCAGGGGGCGAACACCCAATACCGTCTGCGAGGACCAGAAGAGGAACAAATATAGGGGAAGAAGGAGACGACCTTGCTATCTCGAAGCTGATGGAGCCGATGGCTCCGCTGGAGACGATGCCATCGAGCGGGCTGGCGAGGTGGCTGGTAGCGATAACCTGGAAGAACTATCCCCCACAATCCCAGCGCTTCAGCTCCCGTTCCTCCTCCTCCCCGCCGATGTGGATCCTCCGCCCCCTCCCCGCTGATATCCTCCTCCGCGCGAGGTAGCAGAGGCCGTCGTGGCGGCGGCTGCTCAAGTAAATTAGTTTTTTTCCCTTGCAATCCAGATGAGGAGATCAGAGGATTACAAAATCTGGAAGGAGCAGATGGAATTTACGCAATGGGAAAGTAATCTTACCTTCTTCCAGCTCATCTTCTGCTGAACCTTGCCGCCGCCCTGCTCCTCCTACCCACAGACATAGCCGGACGGATGTCGTTCCCCATGGACCTCATGAGCAGCTGCTCCCATAGATCTCGGCGGACACCAGTTTGTCGAGGACAGGCGAAGACGGCCCTAGAATAGGAGAGTAGGGCTAGGAAGACGACGATGGGGCAGTTTCTGGGAGGGGAGGGGGGCGCCCGCCTCCATCGCCATGGAGGGGATCCCTTGAGGCGGCGCGGTGGCAGTGGTACGATGGGATTAGAGAGGAGGCGATTGGCACGGGATTGCTTGGGGAAGTAGGAGGAACGACCACGCCAACCAAATATTTCTCAATACCTCTAGTGGCCGGTTCGCAAAAAAAAAAATGGCCGATTCGCTGGTTTTTTTTGGACTCTTTGTTGTAGTTAAGCGCGTGAGTACTGTAGCTAAGCGCGAGCCGGTGCTCGGCACGCTGCGTTTCCCTCACGCGTAAGCTATAGGATAATGCCCTGACCGGTGGCTGATCTCATTCATGAAAACCTGAGTGGTGGCGTCGATGATCTTCTGACTGCTTTTCAAATGACGTTGACGTTGTAGCAACATCGATACATGCATGATGTCTACCATTAACCAGCACATCTTTGCTGCTCTCGTTGCCTTGGATGTTGAGAAGTGTGGGCAGAGCAGTAAAACAATTATCGTTAGGAGCAATGGTGTCAGAAGTGCTGCCCTTTTAACGTATCAGCTGCCTGCTTGGCTGCTTCCTCTCGATCGCGTTCGCATTTCAACTGGAAGATCAACCGACAGATAGCTCCACGTGCGGAAGAACACTGAAAGCCCGGATATCTACGACGGGTAATCGTAACTGCATGCTCGCGACGGAATAATCCTGCTGTTTCTTAGAATGACGTAGATCTGGACCGTTGATCGAACGATCCGACGGTCAGGTCGGACCCCAACTGCCCCCTGACACCCTTTCCGATTACAGTGGCCCCACGCTATCTGCTCGCTGCTAATCTTTCCAGACTTAGAGCATCTCCACTCGCCTTTCCAGGCGGCCGATTCCAACGCTGAAATTACGTCTGGAAGCCGAAAATCGGTCCAGTCGCGTACCCAGAGATCTGTTTTCGGCCGGATTTGGACCAACTTTGGTCCGGACTATCCAGGCCAAACCCAAGATCCCGGGTACGTCCTGGGGACGCCGGACTCAGCGAAAACGGGCGTGGGCTAGCTCTGTCGGCGATAGAAGCCGACTCGCCGCCATCCTTCCCATCGTTTTATTTTCCCGCCCTTGCCGCTACACCCCTCCCGCCATTCTTCCGGCCTATAAAAGCGCATCTCGTCTCTCTTCGATTCCTCACACCCACAACTCCGGAACTTGACGTTCGCACCTTGCTTCCTCCCCAACTCCGCCGAGAAGCCATGGCCGGTCGCCGCACGTTGTCGCCGTGGGAAGCCCGGCTCCTCTTACGGCGCTATCTGACACTCGCCTCCCGGAGGCTGGACACTCAGCCGAGGATCCTGTTTGCCGGTGCACGAAGGACCTCGCCGGAGAGATTCAGGCGACTATCGCCGCCATGGAAGACCCAGACCTCGCCGGAGAGATCCAGGCCGCTATCGCTGCCATGCAAGACCCGGATCTCGCTGAGGATCAGGGCAACTTGGTCTTCCGGAGGCAGGTTTTCACCGACATGCGCCTTGAGGAACTCGCCCGACATGACGGACTGCCGGGCTCGCCGCCGCCGCCACGTCACAATATGGCTTACCGCCGCCGCTGGTGGAGCATTCCAGGGCGGACTCTCGCCGGAGTCATGGCGCACATCGAGGCCTGTAACAACCCCCGCCTCGGCCTGTAGTTGCGGCGTCCTTTCCTAGTTAAACCGATATACTATGTTCCTCTCGCCTAATTTAATGAAATTCCGCCTATATTCGCCCATATTCGCCGAGTTTAAGTGAATTTAGCGAACACAGGAGCAGCCTCGATGCAGAGTGGGCATTGGGCGTGCAAACGCGACTCGTCTGGCCAAAAATCGGTCCGATTTTCGGCCTGGGTACGCCCAACGAGTGGAGAGCATCTCCACTCGTTGGCCGAACCCAGGCCGAAATCCGGACCTTTTTCCGGCCGGATGGCGCAATTTTTCGACCTCGGTACGCCCAGTTTCCCACTCGGCTACCCAGGTTGAGTACCCATGCGGATGCAACACGGCTATATATTTGAATCTGCATAGTTTCCGCCGGAGAGAGCTTGGCCACAAGGTGTTCGCCAGATACGCCTACAAGTTGGACGACATATTTTTATTACATAACAGGGGAAACAACACTCAGTCGTCGACGGGGATGGGCTCCTGCGGCGTGGCCGACGCGGCGTTGTCGTCCATCTCGCCGGTGAAGGCCCCCGGGTTGGAGGAAGTCGAAGCAGAGCTCGGCGTGGGAGTGTTCGGCGCTAGAACGTTTGGCACAGAGGAAGGGGAAGCCGTGGTCATGCCCTCCAGGGTTGTGCCATGTACCAGGCCTTGACCAGCGAGCTCATCTTCGACGTGTCCTCGCCGCCCATCGGGAACTTCAGGTCTGTGTGGCGCTTCTTGGCGGCATAGTTGGCCTTCTTCTCGGCGAGTCTGACTTTCTTCTCGGCGAGGTTGGCCTTGATGAGGGCCACCTTTTCCCCTTGTGTCTCGATTAGCTTCTTCGAGCGCTCCTCGCTCTTCTCAGCCCTCTTCTCGGCCTGCGCCCTCATGTCGGCGAGGCATTTCTCGATCGAACTGGACGCGGCCGGCGGGAGGTCCGTGCCTTGAGCATCTTCGCCTTCTTGGCCGAGCTCAGGTCTTCCTTCTTGGCGGCGTGGCGGGCCTCGGGGTTGTAGACGCCGTCCTTGGTCTTGGAGAGACTCAGGAGAGTGTCCCGCCACTTCTCGCAATGCTCGATTTTCTCGAAGACATGATGGAACTTGAACTCCATCTTCATGTCCTCTCGAAACAGAGCAAGTGCATGACGCAGCTGCAAAATGGAAGTGTGTCAAGTTGTCCATGTTCGCGAGTGTGTCAAGAGTGTGCAAAACAAATATAGTGTTCGCGAGTACCTTGTTGTCCATGTTCTCCCCACTGGCTTGTGTGCGGTCGACTTCTTCCACGCAGTTGTGCCACTTGCTGCACGCAGTTTGGATGATCGCCCAGTGGTTCGTTATTGCCTTGTCCCCTCGCTCCATGTGGATCTTGTGATACTTTAGGCCGCACATGCTTCGCTTGTCGAATGCTGCCTTCACGCGCCGCCAATAATTGTCGGAATTTTGGTTCGCACCCGTTATCGGATCCATGCTTACCGTCTTCCAAGAATCTACGAGGCAGGTGTCCTCGACCACGGTCCATTTGAGCCGAGCATCCGCCGAAGTTCCCAGCTTCTTCTTCTTCCTCTTCCTGCCTTTCGCCTCAGTCTCGGCGTCCTCTGGTTGCGTCTGCTCGACCTGGGTCTCCTCGGCATCGATGTTGGCGAGGTCCTGGGACTCGATGCCGTGCTTGGCGTTGGCCCGAGTCTGCTCTTCCGTGAAGAAGGACGGGTGGTTCGTCGCCGAGACTGTTGCGATCAGGTCCTCCATGTACGCCTCGGCCATCATGCCGGCCGGAAGGGCGCCCGGCATTCCGCCGAACATGTTGCGCGCGTCGGCCTCGCCGAAGGGCAACGGTCCGCGGCGCAGAGCGGGGCTTGCGTATGCCGGAGAGGTGGAGTAGGGGATGTTGATGTCGACACCAAAGGCCGAAGGAGAGCGCGGTGCCGGGCAGGGGAAGAGCACGTTGGGGTTGAAGCCGCCGTCGAACTTCGGTGACGAGGAGTACCTCTGTCGAGTAGCCGCCTGGCTCTCCTAGAAGCTGGCCGGAGAGATCGGTGAGCCGACAGGCGACGAAGCCTTCTTTAGCTCCCCAGGTGTGGTGGGTGACCAGCGGCAGCCAAACGCATCGCCGCTGCTGTTGGAGATATGCCCAAGAGGCAATAATAAAGTGCTTATTATCATATCTTCATACTTATGATAAATGTTTACATACCATGCTATAATTGTATTAACCGGAAACATTAATACTTGTGTGATTTGTAAACGTAAAAATGTCCCTAGTAAAGCCTCTTGTTAAACTAGCTTGTTGGTTAATATATGATCATGGTTTCCTGATCATAAACATAGAGATGTTATTAAACAACAAGGTCATATCATTAGGAGAATGATGTGATGGACATACTCCTATAGTTAAGCGTAGCATAAAGATCAAGTCATTTAAATAGTTCATTTTCTATAAGCTTTCTGATACATAGTAACCTAATTCCTTCGACCATGAGATCATGCTTATCACCATCACCGGAAGGATGCTTTGATGACATCAAACACCACACCGTAACTGGGTGGCTATAAAGGTGGCATTGAGTGTTCGGAGAGTATGGGTTGAAACACATGGATCAAGAGTGGGATTTGTCCATCCATATGACGGATAGATATACTCTGGGCCCTCTCGGTGGAATATCATCCAATTAGCTTGCAAGCATGTGACTGGATCACAAGGGATCACATATCACGGGAACGAGAAAAGAGTACTTATCGGTAACGAGGTTGAACTAGGTATGCAGAGATACCGACGATCAAAACCTCGGATAAGTAAACTATCGTGAGACAAAGGGAAATTGGTATCGTATGTAAGTGGTTCATTCGATCGCAAAGTAATCGTAGAAATATGTGGGAGCCATATGAATTTCCAGATTCCTCTATTGGTTATTGATCGGAGAAGTGTCTCGGTCATGTCCGCATAATTCACGAATCGTAGGGAGACACACTTAAGGATTAGATGTTGTTGAGTAGTTATGGAATGATGAGTAAGAGATCGAATGTTGTTCGGAGTCTCGGATGGGATCCGGGATATCACGAGGAGATCCGGAATGGTCCGGAGAATAAGATTCATATAAGTAAAGTCCTGTTTTGGAGTTAGGGAATGATTTCGGTGTTTTCATCGGAAATGTTCTAGAAGGGTCTGGAAGGTCCGGCACACCGGAGGGGAAGGGTACATGAATTTTGCATGAAAATGTGGAATGGTTGCATCATGTACTAGGTCACTTGGCTGGGCAAAATAAAGGGAGAAATCAAATCCTAGTTTGAAAGTCAAACGCCAATTTGAAAAAGTCAAACGACAAGTCTGCTTGGTGGAGGGAGAGTAGGAAACCTACAGGAGGAAGTCCCACTCCTCCACCCGGCCAAGGAGGAGGAGTTGGAGGAGGACTCCTCCTCCTGGCCTCCCTCCACCTATAAAGAAGGGCGGGGTGCCTCTACCCACACCTCTCACACCTCAAACCCTAGCTTTGGCGCCTCCACCTCCAAGTGCGGCCGCCTGGGGTTTCCCTCCAAACTTCGGCGAGTTGGGGCTCTCCCAAGCCCTAGCCACCGCCAAGCTTCCTCCCTTGGTGCCTCTAAACCCTAGATCGCCAAGGCCTCTCTCAGTCCACCATACTCGCTCCCGCTGCGAAGCCTGCGAGATCTCCCTCTACTTCGGTACCACGCCGTCGTCTTGGGAATCACGAGAGAGTGCTACAACCTCCGCTTTCTTTGGAACAAGGGAGAGGAATGTCTTCATCAGTACGAGCGTGTGACCAACTACGGGCGCTAACGCAGCACGGAAGGATCGCTCTGCGATCTTGAGATCGGCAAGTGTACGACTACATCATCCACGAGAATCTGCTCTCGTTAACCGCTTTGGATCTTCGAGGGTTAGTATTCTATCGACTCGTTGCTACAATCTAGTAGATAGATCTTGGCTTGATCATATATTAGATCTTGATTGTGTGTTCATGCAGTAGAATTTTTTTGTTTTCCATGCTATGAACCCCTACAGTGGTATCAGAGCCGTGTCTATATGTAGATCTGTTGCACGAGTAGAGCACAATGGTCATTATGGGCGTTGATGCTTTTGTTGTCAATTGCTTCTTGTGTACTTTGCATCTTGAGGGATGGTGGGATGAAGCGGCCCGGGCTAACCTTACATGACATCGTTCATGAGACTTGATCCACGCTTGACATGCAACTTGTATTGCATAAGTGGCTTTGCGGGTGCCTATTTCTCCCAACATTGTTAAGATTCAATTTACAACGGGTGATTGACAATACTAGTATCAATGTTGTGGTTCTTGTTCGTAAGTTAGAACGACACTTATTGAAAGCCCCAAGCCACGTAAAACATGCAAAGAAAATTAGAGGCGTCTAACTTTGTTTTGCAGGGGTGTGTTGTGATGTGATATGGCCATGATTGTGATTATATACGATGTATGCAATGTTCCTTATTGTAAGTTGGCAACCGGCAGGAGCCATATGGTTGTTTTCCATTAAGTCCTTCGTGTTTATTATTCAAATTAGTTGTAATAGTTGATGCTGGTGGAAGACAACTATGAAACGGCGCCATTGACCTTGACGCCACACCGGTGATGATGGAGATCATGTTCGTGCTTGAAGATGGAGATCAGAAGCACAAGAAGAAAGGCCATGTCATATCACATATTATGAATTGCATGTGATGTTAATCCTTTTATGCATCTTGTATTGCTTAGTTCACGACGGTAGCATTATAAGATGATACCTCAAGCACACAAATTTCAAGTTTGTTCATCCTTAGTAAGCACCGTTGCTAAAGCTCGTTGTTTCGAAGCACCACGTGATGATCGGGTGTGTTAGATTCTGCGAGTGTATACAACGTGAGAAAGCCAGATTTGCTCATGCAGAAGCTAAGGTTTCATCTTGACGAGCCTAGCATGTACAGACATGGTCTCGGAACACGGATCACCGAAAGGTAAAGCATGAGTCATATAGTAGATATGATGAACATGATAATTGTTCGCCATTGAAACTACATCAACTCTCGTGATGATCGGTTTTGATGTGGTGGATTTGGTTCGTGTGATCACTAAAACAATGTGAGGGATATTGTTTTGAGTGGGAGTTCAACGGCAATGTAATTAAAAGTTGAACACTATTTATCATAAATTAAATCAAGTGAATTTGCATAATTGTTGTAGTCATTGGCATCCATTTACCACCTTGCGCTTAGTTATAATTGAGATGATAGAACTATAGAATTCCGGTTAGTTACTTTACGAACTGGTATCGTATTGTTTTTAAAGTGTTAATCTAAAGTTTAAAAGTCCTATTGAAAACTTTCAGTAAGTTCCGGTTACTCCATGAACATTAATAATTGGTATTAAATCAAGAGTGACAATTCCAAGTGTTAGTGTATGAGTATCATGTTTGTCTCCATGATTCTTGATATTCAAAGGATTGTCTTAATATCAAGGTTATCTAATGTAACACCCTCAGAATCGGACCTATGCAAGTTTAGGCAAAATTCACCAAACCCGCATAGAAACGATTCAAAGGTGCCCACCAGGCACTTTCGTGCGGGTGGAAAACGAAGTAATAACATTACACAACAGTCCTCGATGGGACCCACAGAACAGATCTATATATATGACTCGAGAGAGTCAAGATTACGAATATAAGATACAAGATCCAAATCACCTTGAAAATGGTAGGCGTCCGACTACGGACAAAGCAAATGGGGCTAAGAGCCACGAAGAATAACCAATGGCGTCCATAACCTGCGTGCCAAGCGGGAAGGGTAACCACGCTAACGGCGTCGATCTCAAAACCTGCTTAAGCAAAGGGTGCCGACAAAGGGCAAAGCGAAACAAAGAAGGGCGTCGATCTGAGGCGATTAGCGAGGCTAGAATCGGTCCTCGCCTACATAGGTATGGTGGTGGCGGCGTGGCGACATGCACTAAACAACCTATAGAGACTCGATACAACGGCTTATCGAGAGGGTAAGAATGACCTATTCGGATCCAACCTGAAGCTAACACCAAACAAACCCATCACGGTGTTTCCCCTCGAGACCGAGGAAGTCGAGGAACTCACACCGTTGGCGGTTTACTTATTCGTTATCGTTGCAGCAATTACTAGTCGGGGTTTAGATAATCGTCACGATAAAGTAAGCGATGTGCACTTTTAGTTAACCATTCCGTTATAGTTGCAATTACTAATCGAGATCTGGATAGCATGATATAAATCCAAAACCGGATTGTTGGTACTTTTATTCAGCCATTCCGTTGTAGTTGCAAGATTTACTAGTCGGTACAAGCATAGCGACAACCAAACAAGCAATGGTGGGCAGTATTAATTAGCCATTCCATTATAGTAGAGCTGATTACTAGTCATTATAAGTCAAATTTATAGCAATAAACTTTAGTTATGCTTGTCTATGATCGAGATCTTGCTCCAAGTCGTCCATATCCATGGACACGGCTTTTGAGAAAGTTTTACCGGCGGGTGCACCAATAGCAACACACACTCGATCAACCTCGGAAAAACCAAATCAAAACCCAACGAGGCTTTCACTGAACAATCACGATTCAGAAATATTTAGGGGCCACCTTAAGTAGAATCATACGGAGTAGGCAAGCTCGAGACGGCCTCAAGGTCTTGGGTATCTTGTGAGCATGGGAACCGAAAGTGTGGCTGGGCTTGTCGACACAGCGGAATCGTGTCGATCCTAAGCAGTCTGGTGCTCCTCGCTGATCGTAAATAAAGCGATAAAGCATGGCATAAGTCAGGATCGTAAATAAAACCTCAAACTAGTTTGTGGCCCCAAGAAATAAGTGAATCAAGCTGCTCGGGGGTCCCATATACCTCCCGGATGTGGATAGCGCGATAAATCAAGGAACAGGTATCAAGTACTCGGGGTCTTACGGGACACAAGTGGGCGTTCGGAAACCAAATATTATCTATCACCCACCGATGCCTCTGCTTATTCAATTTTAGTTGTTAAACAGAAATTAAAGTGGGCAATAAGTAAAACTAGAGTCATCTCCAACATCAACATGCGGCAATACATCAGCAACTGTGGCATATGACGACACACATCAGCACTTGAGCAAGCAACTGCGACGCGCAAGTCCAACTATCTACCAAACAACAGGTAATAGGGTGTGTCCAAGGCAATATAAGGTTGCAGGGGATATTACGGGTACGAAAACTAGAGCATCGCAACACAGATAGCAATAGATCAACAGGAGGGAATAAATACTATAAAAGTAAGATAGGTAGAAAGAGGGAGATGCTCGCCTGAAAACTTTGTCGAAGGTTTTCCCCGAAGATCGGGGCGAAGCTCACATCAACTCAACGGCCTTATCCGCGAAGAAGCAAAACACTAGAAGAAACACCGGATGCGATACTTAATACACGGCAAAAGATCGGCATGATGCATGCATGATGTATGGCATGGCAAGGTGCGATGCAATTAGGTCATATTAAGTGGAACCGGGGTCCCGACAGTTAATTAGATGGTGCAAGTTGTTTAGAACCCCCGCAAGTTAAATGTGATTTTAACAAGGCAAGAGATAGTACCGGGTTCGCTTCATGAAGTTTAAATGAGGCCAATATGAGACTAGATTTGCCGCATATGGGCCCCATATTTAATTATTAGGTGAATCGGCATAAGGCCCCCAAACCAATGCTATGCATGCGGGAATGACAATTAAATGTGCAACAAATTGATATGTTATAAAATAGGGTTCGAGGAAAAAGGAGTCACACATCAGAGGGGCTCGACGATCTTGGGAGTCCGGGGTTCGGGCCGGTCTCAGGGTCCAGGGTTCGACGGCCTCGGCGGGATCGGTCTCCGGGTTCGGGGGTCACGGCGTACCATGAAGGAGTACTTGGCCTGGCGTCGGGGCATCGATACCGTCCTGGTTGTTGTCGTTCTTGTCGTTGCGAAGCTCTTGTCGGTTCTGCGCCACTGAGTCGATCTTGGCGGAATCGTTCTCTCGGACTCTGGGGGTTAGGATCTCGGCGCATCCGGGGTCTACGGTTCATGGCGACAGTCCTGGCGTCCTTGATGGAGAACTTCGGTTCCGTCGCGGTTCCTTGTCGGCGGTCTCGTGGTCGTCTTAGTTGCGGTGTCGAGCTGGGTGCCGTTGATGACCTTAGGGTTTCAGGAGCGGTCTTGGCGTATCCGGGTCGATGGCGTTGAAGGAGAGCTTGGCCGGGAGTTGGTCTTCGGATCCTCGTGGTGGTCTTGGTCATGTAGATCTTGCATCGCGCTAACGTTCATGGTCTTGGATTACATCAACGTTGGTCTTGGCAGTGCGAGTTGAGGTACTCCTCGGGTACATCTCGAAGAAGATCTTGGGGTCGGGACAACTACACGGAGATAAACTCCGCACGGGCGACGGGCGGTTCATCGGCCGCATCATGGGCGTCGGCACGAGGACAGGCCGAGGGAGACCTACACTGCAGGAGGCGCATGCGGCGAGGGCGAGGTGGCGGCGGGGTGGAGCTCTGGCGGTCCGGCGAAAGGCGCGGCACAGACGGAGGCTGGGCGGGTCACGGGCTGGGAGGTCCTGGCGGGGGCCTGGCGAGCGGCGGAGGGCCTTGGCAGAGGTGGCAGGACCCGGCGCTGGGCCCGCGGAGGCGGCGGAAGGAGGCGGCACCGACGGAGAGGTAGGCCATGGCAGGCGGAGGAGAAGCAGTGGCGGGGAGCGTCGCTGGGTTGGCGGAGATGGGTGCTCGAGGCGGCGGAGCGGCAGCGGGCCTTGAGCGAAGAGGAGGGTGGGCCTGGCGAGGCTGGCGCGGAGGCAGGCAGCTGGGCGCGGCCTGAGGAGGGGCGGCAGGGAGTGCGGCGGCACTGGCCGGCGAGAGCAGCGTGGCGGCGGGCAGCAGCGAAGGCCTTGGCGGGCGAGGCGCGAGGAGGGGCGGCCTTGGCGAGGGCGGCGCGAGGGTCGCCGGGAGGCGCACGGAGGGCTCTGGCGGAGAAGAGGGCGAGGGGGCGAGGAGGAAAGGATGCTAGGAGGAAGACGACGGGAGGCTCGGGTTGGTGGGGGGTGGCGTGGGGAGGCTGGGGAGAGGTGGGCCAGGGGTGGTCCACGTCGAGTCAGTGGGGGGTCGTGGAGTGGGTCTTGGGAGGCGGGTGAGTGTGTGTGCGTGGGTGGAGCATGAGAGAGGTTGGGTGTGGGCACAGGGTGTGGGGGTTGAGAGAGAGGGAGAGGGTAGCTAGGTGGCTGCACAGGTGGGTGAGGTAGGGAGAGGGTGAGGTGTGGCGTGATAGGTAGGAGTGATGTGGAGGCTGGGGGTGGGTAGGATAGTTGGGTGGACTTAGGATTTAGAGGGGCAGGTAGGTGGACCGTTTGTAAAATCTGGGCGTCGTTGGTCGCTTGACCGTTCATTTACTACTAAATAATTATAAATTTTATTGGTGTTAATTGGACCATGTGCAAACCGATGGCGACAAAACAAAATACTCGGAGCCGGTTTGGCGTTTGAATAAAGATGGGCGTATGGAAAACAAATCTGGTTTTGCGAAATAGTTTTGGCGAACAATGCATGATGATGACGATGCAATGCACAAATTCAACGCGATTTTCTAGTAGTGGTTTTGCGGGATGCCACAATTCGACACCACTAACAATGGATCTGCCCTCGAGATCCGCCTCATGGAAGGAAGGTCGGCGTTCTCCGTCTTCTCGCTTTGTGTAGATCCTCGCGACACCACTAACAAGAGTTGTTGTCCGTGATCGTCGAGAGAACACTCCGGGAACAAAAGGTCGAAGGTAGAGGTATCAACAAATAAAGCCACCTCTAACTTCCGTGGAAAGAGGGAACCGATGCATTCTCATCCACTTCAATGTACGCGAGCAAATAGAGTGAGTAGTCGGCATGGGGGCCAATCCATCACGCACCCAAACTATTACTCCGCACAATCAGTGGAAAAGAGTACATCCATTCTCGGAAACAGGCTGAAGATCTCGACAAGCGAGGTTCGGAAGAAGGAGTGATGCAGACTCTGCATCGGATCTGACGTAGATGATGTCGTCGCGTCGGAAAACACCGGATAACACGACAAGGAACAAAGAATGGCACCACAGACGAAGGATTCCTCGGCAGCATGAAGACCGGATGTAGCAACACCGTTATCTCAAGAGGCGAAACCACGAAGTGCGGAAACCCAACCACGAGAATTCTGGACTCGAAGAAAGGACGAGCGGATTCAAACACGTCGAGATAAGAGGAGAATAGCAGAGGGTAAGGAGTAAAATCAGACCTAATCGAACTATCCAACCGATTTTGCAAAAATAGTTTGACACTCTACTTCAGTTAGCTAGGTTATCCTACTTTGGACTTGTGGGTATCGCAATTGAGCTCGATACCACTCTGTAACACCCTCGAATCGGACCTATGCAAGTTTAGGCAAAATTCACCAAACCGCATAGAAACGATTCAAAGGTGCACCAGCACTTCGATGCGGGTGGAAAGCAGTAATAACATTACACAGGTCCTCGATGGGACCCACGCAGATCTATATATAACAGCGACTCAGAGAGTCAAGATTACAGATATAAGATACAAGATCCAAATCACCTTGAAAATGGTAGAGCGTCCGACTACGGACAAGAAGCAAATGGGGCTAAGAGCCCTGAAGAATAACCAATGGCGTCCATAACCTGCCGAGCCAAGCGGAAGGGTAACCTCGCTAACGGCGTCGATCTCAAAACCTACTTAAGCAAAGGGGTGCCGACAAAGGGCAAAGCGAAACAAAGAAGGAGCGTCGATCGAGGCGATGCAGCGAGGCTAGAATTGGCGGTCCTCGCCTACATAGGTATGGTGGATGGCGGCGGCATGCACTAAACAACCTATAGAGACTCGATACAGCGGCTTATCGAGAGGGGTAAGAATGACCTATTCGGATCCAACCTGAAGCTAACACCAAACAAACCCATCCTGGTGTTTCCCCCTCGAGACCAGACGAGGAAGTCAACCGAGGAACTCACACCGTTGGCAGTTTTACTTATTCAGTTATCGTTGCAGCAATTACTAGTCAGGTTTAGATAATCGTCCTGATAAAGTAAACAGTGTGCACTTTTAGTTAACCATTCCGTTATAGTTGCAGCAATTACTAATCAGATACAGATAGCATGATATAAATCCAAAACCCAGCAGTTGTTGGTACTTTTATTCAGCCATTCCGTTGTAGTTGCAAGATTTACTAGTCAGGTACAACTGTCGCAAGCGACAACCAAACAAGCAATGGTGGGCAGTATTAATTAGCCATTCCATTATAGTAGAGCTGATTACTAGTCATTATAAGTCAAATTTATAGCAATAAACTTTAGTTATGCTTGTCTATGATCGAGATACTGTGCTCCAAGTCGTCCATATCCGCGGACACGGCTTGAAAGTTTTACCGGCGGGGTGCACCAATAGCAACACACACTCGATCAACCTCGGAAAAACCAAATCAAAACCCAACGAGGCTTTCACGGTGAACAATCACAGGATTGAGAAATATTTGAGGCCACCCTTAAGTAGAATCCATAACGGAGTAGGCAAGCTCGAGACGGCCTCAAGGTCTGGGTATGTGAACGACTGGGAACCCGAAAGTGTGGCTGGGCTTGTCGACACCGCGGAATCGTGTCCCGATCCTAAACAGTACAGGGTGCTCCTCGCACAATTGTAAATAAAGCAGTAAAGCATGGCATAAGTACAGGATCGTAAATAAAACCTCAAACTAGTTTGTGGCCCAAGAAATAAGTCTGAATCAAGCTCTGGCTCAGGGGGGTCCCATATACCTCCCGGATGTGGATAGCGCGATAAATCAAGGAACAGGTATCAAGTACTCGGGGTCTTACGGGACACAAGTGGGCGTTCGGAAACCAAATATTATCTATCACCCACCGATGCCTCTGCTTATTCAATTTTAGTTGTTAAACAGAAATTAAAGTGGGCAATAAGTAAAACTAGAGTCATCTCCAACATCAACATGCGGCAATACATCAGCAACTGTGGCATATGACGACACACATCAGCACTTGAGCAAGCAATGCGACGCAAAGTACAACTATCTACCAAACAACGGTAATAGGGTGTCCAAGGCAATATAAGGTTGCGGGGATATTACGGTACGAAAACTAGAGCATCGCAACACGATATATAGATCAACAGGAGGAATAAATACTATAAAAGTAAGATAGGTAGAAAGAGGAGATGCTACTTTGAAAACTTTGTCGAAGGTTTTCCGAAGATCGGGCGAAGCTCACATCAACTCAACGGCCTTATCCGCGAAGAAGCAAAACACTAGAAGAAACACCGGATGCGATACTTAATACACGGCAAAAGATCGGCATGATGCATGCATGATGTATGGCATGGCAAGGTGCGATGCAATTAGGTCATATTAAGTGGAACCGGGGTCCCGACAGTTAATTAGATGGTGCAAGTTGTTTAGAACCCCCGCAAGTTAAATGTGATTTTAACAAGGCAAGAGATAGTACCGGGTTCGCTACGCAAGTTTAAATGAGGCCAATATGAGACTAGATTTGCCCGCATATGGGCCCCATATTTAATTATTAGGTGAATCGGCATAAGGCCCCCAAACCAATGCTATGCATGCGGGAATGACAATTAAATGTGCAACAAATTGATATGTTATAAAATAGGGTTCGAGGAAAAAGGAGTCACACATCAGAGGGGCTCGACGATCTTGGGAGTCCGGGGTTCGGGCCGGTCTCAGGGTCCAGGGTTCGACGGCCTCGGCGGGATCGGTCTCCGGGTTCGGGGGTCACGGCGTACCATGAAGGAGTACTTGGCCTGGCGTCGGGGCATCGGTACCGTCCTGGTTGTTGTCGTTCTTGTCGTTGCGAAGCTCTTGTCGGTTCTGCGCCACTGAGTCGATCTTGGCGGAATCGTTCTCTCGGACTCTGGGGGTTAGGATCTCGGCGCATCCGGGGTCTACGGTTCATGGCGACAGTCCTGGCGTCCTTGATGGAGAACTCAGGGTTCCGGTTCGCGGTTCCTTGTCGACGGTCTCGTGGGGTCGTCTTAGTTGCCGGTGTCGAGCTCGGGTGCCGTTGATGACCTTGGGGTTTCGGACGGTCTTGAGGTACTGGCGATCCGGTCGATCGATGACCGTGGCGTTCGGGAAGGAGAGCTTGACGCGCCGGGGTTCGGTCTTCGGATCCTCAGGGTCGGGTCTTCGGGTCATGTAGATCTTGCATCCGGCGCTAACGTTCATGGTCTTCGGATTACATCAACGTTGGTCTTGGCGGTGCAGTTCGAGGTACTCCTCGGTACATCTCGAAGAAGATCTTGGGTGCGGGACAACTACGGAGATAAACTCGCTACGGACGACGGAGCGGTTCATCGGCCGCATCATGGACGTCCGAAGACAGGACAGGGAGACCTACACTGCGAGGCGGCGCATGCGACGGCGAGGCCTTGGTGGCCGCGGTGGAGCTCTGGCGGGGTCCGGCGAGATTGGCAGGCCACAGCGGAGGGCCTGGCGGGTCACGCCTGCGAGGAGGTCTGGCAGCGGGGCCTGGCGAGGCAGCATGGAGGACGCAGCCTTGAGGTGGCGAGACAGCGGCGCTCGCTATGCGACTCGTCCATGATGCTTAGCCTTGCAGTCGCCTTGTCTAAGGTTGAGGAGGACATGGTGCTGTTTGTGTAGCACTACCATTTGTCTTGGCGGAAGGCGGTCAGCAAGCGACTCAATGATGGCTCTCGGTTGGCGTTTTGTGGACGATCCGAGGCTCGTTTGCAGTCCTCGTCCGCACTACTTGGCATGCAGTCGCTCTTTCAAAGGTTGACAAAGCGAATAGATTTTCCCGGGGAAGAGACACCCAGTGGTGAGTCCATGCAGCGTGGCATGCGACCCTCTCTGGCGACTCGGACGACGAAAGTCCCTTAGCAGGCGCGGCGTATGCATTCGACCTAGCCGGAAGGAGCCGACACGGCGGACACGGGGTCGACGCGGCGGACGGGGGTCGCGCTATGGCGAAGTCGACGCAGCGGACGTAGGTCGCGCTTATGGCGAAGTCGACGCGGCGGACACGGGTCGATGCGGCGGACGGAGGTCGCGCTATGGCGAAGTCCACGCGGCGGACACGGGGTCGGTGCGGCAGACAGAGGTCGCGCTTATGGCGATGTCGACACGGCGGACACGGGGTCGACGCGGCGGACGGAGGTCGCGCTATGGCGAAGTCGACGCGGACAGGATCGACACGGGGCGGTCGCGCTATTGCGGCGTCGGCAGCGGCTGCGAGGCGAGGTCGCGACAGCGAGTCTCAGCGTGGCGAGTTCGCGTTATGCGTGTCGCGTTTAGGCAAGTTCCAGAGCATGGCGGCGAGCCGTAGATTGGAGAGTCGGCGATGGGCGAGGCCGTGAGGCGAGTCCGCGAACAAGTCGGCTGAACGTGGAGAGTCCATGAGGGGAGCAAGTCGCGAGTCCCCGTATACGACGTTTTAGTTCGAAGGAGTGGACGCGGCGGACTGGATCACGCAGCAACGTCAACCGGATATTTATCGGTACCGACAAGGCAGAGTCGAGGCCTTATATCCTTTTTGCGGGCGATTGATTGATAAATCTGTACACACAAAATAGTGCAAACCGTAGTGCGAGATATATGTTGATCGAGATTTGCATAGACGCAATAAACAATTAGAAAAAATATCACCTGATCGAGATATTAGTTTTGCTGTTGTGTGACCTCCTCTTAATCGATTTTAATTCAGTCGTTTTGAAGAATTAGACTGAAGTATATCCGATCGGAGATTGGGGTGACTGAGGCGGAACCATGTTCCAAGAATGCAGATCTTGTCTCCATTAGACCATGGCTCGATCACGAGGCAGACGCATGCTGTTTGTCGTTGGTGGAGTGGACCGATCCGATCTCCACGTAAATTGCTTGCACGTCCCGGCTGATTCGCCTGGGTGCTGATCGCGTGGCAGCTTCCGAGCCATGGTCGTGAACCAGCACCAGCTTTCGGACATGAATTGATTCTCCGATGATTCATCAGCTTGCGACAGCAATCTGCAACGCACGTGCAACTGAAATACAATATTTCAGTGCTGTTTCTTCTAGCTTGACGCTAACAGATCAGGTGCCAGAAGATCGATCCGATTTTTGCCTCCATGATGCAATTTCCCAAGCGACAGATACATGTTAGTTGCACACGGGAGATTAGATGCAAATAAAGAAATCAATGCGAAGAGAGATTGAATAGATTGAATAGAAAACTCAGCAGCTATACGCGCAGCCGATCGTCCGTATGCGGGTGTTTTGTTGGGCAGCGATCGGAAGGAATCGGCTCGCTGTGATCTGGTCGGCGTTGATGGTGAGGGATCTCGCCCGGATTATCACCCTCCAAGCGCCGCTTGCCCCACGGTGGGCGCCACTGTCGTGGGAATGGTCACGACAGATGCTACTGGGGGTAGCTTACGTAGAGGGAGCAAGGCGACGTAGGAGAATCCGGGAGCGAGATTGGCACACGATGTACCCAGGTTCACGTCCCCTCGGTGGAGGATCGCTACGTCCTGCTATCAATCTAGTATATGATCATAGATTGGTTTACAATGGAGCCGCCGGAGGCGGTGGGGGAGACTAGATCTAATATGACGTACCCCTTGCGGGTGCCCTTGGTGGCTTTATATATGCAGTCAGTTAGGGTTTACAAGTGCTTTAGTGGGCTTTCTATTGGAGTCGCCGTCTTGGGCCTCGATCGGCGCCATCGCTGGGTGCGATGCCACTCGCCGTGTTAGTCGACCCGCTCCGGGCTTGGCTTCAGTCGGCTCGATCCACCTGGCGAATCCGCTTCGTGGGTATACCCCGATTGGTATTCCCCCATCAGTGGGCCAGGGGTGGTCCACGGGTCAGGGTCGAGTGGGGGGGTCGCGTGGAGTGGGTGCTGGGAGGCAGGGTGAGTGTGTGTGTGCGTGGGTGGAGCATGAGAGAGGGTTGGGTGTGGGCCTGGGGTGTGGGGGGGTTGAGAGAGAGAGGGAGAGGGTAGCTAGGTGGCTGCACCTGAGTGGGTGAGGGGTAGGGAGAGGGGTGAGGTGGCAACGCGTGATAGGTAGGAGTGATGTGGAGGCTGGGGGTGGGTAGGATAGTTGGGTGGACTTAGGATTTAGAGGGGCAGGTAGGTGGACCGTTTGTAAAATCTGGGGCGGTCGTTCGGGTCGCTTCGGCCCGTTCGACTGCCCCTACTAAAATAATTATAAATTTTATTGGTGTTAATTGGACCATGTGCAAACCGATAGCGACAAAACAAAATACTCCGGAGCCCCGGGGTTTGGCGTTTGAATAAAGATGGGGCGTATGGAAAACAAATCTGGTTTTTGCGAAATAGTTTTGGCGAACAATGCATGATGATGACGATGCAATGCACAAATTCAACGCGATTTTCTAGTAGTGGTTTTGCGGGATGCCACATCTAAGATCTGAAAGAGTTGTTTCAGAAACCATGATGTGTGGAAGATATTATGATATCTGAAATGAAGTTTTGGTTGCAACATGATAGAGTATAATATGGCAAAAGTGATGTTCTCATATTTGATGAGAATTTGCAAAAGGTTGGAGACACTAGTTGTCCTATCCTCCAAAAGGTTTTGGAGAGCAACATTATACTCGCGATTAACCGTTATAAGATAAAAGTAGCTTGATCATGGATAAATCCATGATAAGGGTGAATATTTGATGTAGGTAAAATGTTTACTACACCAAGAGATTACTAAAGAAAGGAATTTGAAAGAACACCAAACATTTGATGATGGTGATCTACTTCAAAGTGCAAGTCCAAAGACATTGGTATTTAACTGTACATGCTTTGGACTATGTGTCATATATGTGGCTCCATTATTGATATTGATAGATTCTTTCAAACAGAAAAGGAAATACTGAAAGAGAATCTCATAAATATATGGCAGAAAAGAAAAAACTAGAATTGTTCAGCTTAAGTATATAGATGATATACATGTTATGGCTATATTCTTTGCTTATTAAACAATGTGGTTCTTAAGTATTTGATACTGAATTTGTTGGTGTGAATCGTCATACGAAACAACACAATTCATGAACTACAATGGCCTAAGTAACTAGCAAAAGAATATGTGATGATGTTCATCGAGAACAAATAAAGGGTTATTGTGCTGCTTGTTAAATATCAAAGCTTGCCTTCAAGATTTGTTTTATCAGGTATTATGAGAACAAAAGGGTTGTTCAAATAATTTCCGTAATCCATAAAAGTTGGATGATTCACAAATCTCGTTGGAAAAATCACATCCATAAAACTAGTGCTAAAAATGTCGAAAGACAAATTGATTGAAAGATCACTTAGGAAGTGACATCGCCGTTTGAATTATATTGGAAAGAAAACATGAAGAAACTCCATGTGGATGGGACTTTGGAGTCTTTTGATTTTTGATCAAATGACGCTTGTGAAACTTTCCTAGAGATAATTAAAACTTTATTCATAGGCCAAAAAGGGAACGAATGACTAGCTTATTGGAACCTGTACATATTGTTGTACGAAGTCCATTATATGTAGTCAAGAGCGATGGATTTCAACTTCATATGCTTTCTCCAAAAATTTCAGTGAATATATGAATATTTACTTAATAAGGATGAAGTATGAAACATTTGAAAAGTTCAAATACTTTCAAGATGAAGTGCAAAATCATTGTAAAAAGAATATAAATAGTTTATGATAAGATCATAAAGGAAGATATTTGAGTTACAAGTTTAGCATGATACCTAAGATTTAAGGAATCGTTCCGTGGATTTTCATTTCCCGAAACACCATAAGAGTATGGAGCGTTCGAGATATGTAATTAAACCTTGTTTGACATGGTAAGATCAAGGGTGTAATTCATAAAACTACCATTATATTTTAAGATTAATAGCTTGAGAGACTACCGTTTTTCCACTAAAAAGAGATTCATCATAATCCGTTGAAATGACACCAAATAAAGTTATGGTTTGGGATAAAACCCAAGTAGTCCTTTCTTAAACATTGGTATGCTATGCATAAGAAAGATGTTTGCAACCGAAGTCGGATTAACCTGTCTTTGTATGTTATTTCGAATAACTGTTCCTCCACAACATCGGAGACAAAAGTGTTTGTCGCTTAGAACGTCGAGTTTCTTTGAGAAGGAATTTTCCGTGAAAAATTAAGTGGGAGGACAATAGAACTTTGATGAGGTTAAAAGAACCTTAGCTATATGTGCAAGGTTGCGCAGCGCCGAAAAGTGTTCCGGAGGCATCAACAATGCTCATGGCTCATGTGCCTCAAAGGTTGCGGTCACAGAGGTCTAAGTTCCTATTGAAACAAGTAGGTCAGGTAAACAATCAAATACCAAGATTTGAGAGTTAAATCATTATTTGACAATAATGATCCGGCTACATGCAAAGAAGCGATGATGAGCCCTGACTCCGTCAAATGGCTTGAAGCCATAAAATCCGTGATAGTTCCATACACAAGAAATCAAGTTTTGAACTTGAAGGACCCTCGAGAAAGGTGTAAGACCTTACAGTTGTGTTTGGATCTGTAAAGTAGACATGGATGTTTCACATCTATGAAATAGTCGACATGTTGGGAAAGAGTTCACAACAATGTTCAAAGGTTGACTATGACAAGATTTGATCTTTCATAGCGATATTTAGTCTGTACGGATTAATGTAGCAACCACTACATATAATTTTGTTATGTGGTAGTTGAATAAACAAAACAAGTTCTTCTAATAGAATTGTTACCTAGGACATGTGCATAACACGGTCTATAGGGTTTTGTTAATTCAAAGGATGCTAAAAGCATATGCAAACTTCAATGGTTGAAGTGAGCATCGCGGAGTTGGAATCTTCACTATGATGAAACTATTAAAAGAGTTTAATTTCATCAGAGAAAATGAAGATGCTTGCATTTGCAAGAAATTAAGTGGGAGCGCTAAGAAATGTTTCTAATACATTATGTGGAAGACATATTGTTGATTATAAATGATGTATCTTTTATTAACACATATTAAGAATTTCATCCCGATGAAAGACTTAGGCAAAACCCAAATATTTATCATCAATAGACGCTAATATGGTTGTGCCGAAAGTACATAGATGATGTATTGAATGAGTTCAATATAGAAACTGCAAAGGTTCTTGTCGCACAGAAAGGATTGAATGAGTTCAATATTGATGATATATTCAAGTGTATTGACACTTGGTAAGTGAAACAAAGATTCAAGTATAGATTGATACTTGATGTATGAAATCACAAAGAGTATTTATATCAATCATACTGTGATATGTACAAATCCAGATATGTCTTATGCTCTAAATGTTATGAGCATATACCAGAATAATTCATAAGATGATCATTGGACGATAGTAAGGATATTCTTATGATATTTTGGAAGAACTAAGAGTATATTATTTTGTATAAGTGGCAAATAGATTGTTAGTTCATTGTAAAAGTATTACATTGATACTAGTTTTGTCACAAAGTACAAATTAAGTTTATCTCAATCTAAACTAAGGGTGGCACAATATAATGGAAAGTAAGTTCCATAATGGATTTGGATGAGTTCCAAAGTTAAATACATTGTGACAGATACTACAACAAAAGGCTAAGTATATGACTGCTATAATAGCAGCTAAAGAGGGCATTTGTGTCAAGTAGTTTGTTATCAAACTAGGTGTAGTTCAGAGTGGGATAATACTATGAAGATATATTGTACGATAATATTATCAACATGTTTTAGCCCCAAAGAACTAAAGGTCTCACCAAAGGACCAAAATTATACAAAGCCATCTCATTAGAGAATGAGTGATGCGTAGAGACGCAAAGACATGCAATTACACACTGACCTGGAAGTGTCAGATCCGGAGATCAGTTGACCACTAGAAATCGTGTACATACGACACCAGAAAGCCATAGGTGTTGAATACACAAAGGTTTGAAACTAGATTATTGACTCTAGTGCAAGTGGGAGACTGTTGGAGATATGCCCAAGAGGCAATAATAAAGTGGTTATTATCATATCTTCATACTTATGATAAATGTTTACATACCATGCTATAATTTTATTAACCGGAAATATTAATACTTGTGTGATTTGTAAACGTAAAAGAGTCCCTAGTAAAGCCTCTTGTTAAACTAGCTTGTTGGTTAATATATGATCATGGTTTCCTGATCATGAACATAGAGATGTTATTAAACAACAGGGTCGTATCATTAGGAGAATGATGTGATGGACATACTCCTATAGTTAAGCGTAGCATAAAGATCAAGTCATTTAAATAGTTCATTTGCTATAAGATTTCTGATACATAGTAACCTAATTCCTTCGACCATGAGATCATGCTTATCACCATCACTGGAAGGATGCTTTTATGACATCAAACACCACACCGTAATTGGGTGGCTATAAAGGTGGCATTGAGTGTTTGGAAAGTATGGGTTGAAACACATGGATCAAGAGTGGGATTTGTCCATCCATATGACAGAGAGATATACTCTGGGCCCTCTCGGTGGAATGTCATCCAATTAGCTTGCAAGCATGTGACTGGCTCACAAGGGATCACATATCACGAGAACGAGAAAAGAGTACTTATCGGTAACGAGGTTGAACTAGGTATGCAGATATACCGACGATCAAAACCTCGGATAAGTAAACTATCATGAGACAAAGGGAAATTGATATCGTATGTAAGTGGTTCATTCGATCAAAAGTAATCGTAGAAATATGTGGGATCCATATGAATTTCCAGATTCCTCTATTGGTTATTGATCGGAGAAGTGTCTCGGTCATGTTCGCATAATTCACGAACCGTAGGGAGACACACTTAAGGATTCGATGTTGTTGAGTATTTATGGAATGATGAGTAAGAGACCGAATGCTGTTCGGAGTCTCGGATGGGATCCGGGATATCATGAAGAGATCCAGAATGGTCCGGAGAATAAGATTCGTATAAGGAAAGTCCTGTTTCGGAGTTGGGGAATGATTTCGGTGTTTTCATCGGGAATGTTCTAGAAGGGTCCGGAAGGTCCGGCACACCGGAGGGGAAGGGTACATGAATGTGTCATGACAATGTGGAATGGTTGCATCATGTACTAGGTCACTTGGCTGGGCAAAATAAAGGGAGAAATCAAATCCTAGTTTGAAAGTCAAACGCCAATTTGAAAAAGTCAAACGACAAGTCTGCTTGGTGGAGGGAGAGTAGGAAACCTACCTGGGGAGGAAGTCCCACTCCCTCCACCAGCCGGCCAAGGAGGAGGAGTTGGAGGAGGACTCCCTCCTCCTAGCCGCCTTCCTCCCACCTATAAAAGAAGGGGCAGGGGTGCCCCCTCTACCTACACCTCTCACACACCTCAAACCCTAGCTTTGGCGCCTCCACCTCCAAGTGCAGCCGCCGCCTAGGGTTTCCCCTCCAACTCGGCGAGTTGGGGCTCTCCCCAAGCCCTAGCCGCCGGCCAAGCTTCCTCCGTTGGTGCCTCTAAACCCTAGATCGCCAAGGCCTCTCTCATAGTTCACCATACTCGCTCTGGCTTAAGGCGAAGCCCTGCGAGATCTCCCCTCTACTTCCGGTACCACGCCGTCGTGCTGCCGGAATCACGAGGAGAGTGCTACAACCTCCGCTGCCTGCTGGAACAAGGGAGAGGAAGGTATTCATCGAGTACCGAACGTGTGACCGACTATGGAAGCGCTGCCGGAACGCAACGCCGGAAGGATCGTCTACGCGATCTTGAGATCGACAAGTGTACGACTACATCATCCACGAGAATCTGCTCTCATTAACCGCTTTGGATCTTCGAGGGTTAGTATTCTATCGACTCGTTGCTACAATCTAGTAGATAGATCTTGGCTTGATCATAGATTAGATCTTGATTGTGTGTTCATGCGGTAGAATTTTTTTGTTTTCCATGCTACGAACCCCTACATCGCCTTCACCATCGCCTGTTCTTCCGCCGCCGCCTTCACCATCGCCTTCTCCTCCTCCGCTTGCTGTTGTCGGAGCTTCGCCCTCTCCTTCTTGTCCTTCCGCTCGGCCGACGAGATCTGCCTGGTGTGCTCCCTCTTCACTCACTCAGCCGAGGACATGCCCTTCGGCTTGGTAGGCGACGCTCTCGGCTTCCTCGCCTTCTTCTCCGCCGGACCCTCACCGAGGATCGATCTGGGTTGGACGAAACTCTTGGGCGGCATGTTGGGCGCGGTGATCGGCGGAGCTTCGGGGGGTGGGGGAATGGGGAAAAAAGGCGGGGAGGAATAAAAGGCGGGAGCTCGCGGTGGCGGGCGGTGCCTTCTCGCCGACAGGCTGGCCACGCCCGTTTTCTTGAGTCCGCGTCCCTGTATGCGTCTGGAAACTGCGATGCAGGTAGACCGGACGAAAACACTCCGAAATCCGGACGAAAACAGGTCTCTGGTTACGTGACTGGGCCGATTTTCGGCGTAGGCAGAGTGGAGATGCTCTTATCCTCAGTGCGACTCGAGTCCAGAATGGCTCGGTCGGTGGCTATGCGTGACCGAGCCAGAAGTCACAAGGCTGGTTGGCGAGACCGATCGATAGAGGGAGGGATACAATTTTGGTGGCAACGTGCCGTGGGGCGGTGGGGGCATAGCCGCATAGGCACGAGGATATGCACTTGTACAAGACTTGCCTACAAAGTCATGCTAGTAAAGCAGCTCGAGGAAGAAAAGAGATTTTCAACTTTTAAGTCGATTTTCACATGATTCGCGGGGAGAGAGAGAGAGAGAGAGAGAGAGAGAGAGTTGATTTTCACATCCACACCTCGGAGCGTCACTCACCCACAAAATTTCCGGCCAAGTGATGCAGAGGGAGAAACCTGATTTTGCTGACCAAGTGTCTAGACAAAAAATATCTGCGTTCACAAAACAAAAGGAGAAACGATCATTTACATGCATGATATTTTGGATGTTCATAATGTTTTTTGTAAACTTGGTCAAAGACAATTAAGTTTGATTTTTCAAAAAGTTAGGACACCTTATAGGAAGGAACGAAGAAGAGTATTATTAACACGGAGTCGTATCTCAACCGCCCCAGCTCTCTCTCCCTCCCCCGCGTCTGACCGTCCTCCCCCAGATCCCTGGCCCCTCCCATGGCCTCTCCGCCGGAATAGCCGGTCGGAGTTGGCTCGGAGGTGGAGCCGTTGTAGATAGGGTTAGGAGTTGTGGCTTCATGCCGGTAGTGGGCTCTTTTCCCGGCGATGTGGTCTTTCCAGGCGGGTGCGGCCAGATCTGGAAGATAGGGTTCGTCCTTGTGGTCTTGAGGCTCCTCTGGACGGAGCTAGGGACGATGAGGAGAACAACCACATCTAATAAAGCCGTTGTTGGCTGTTTACCTTGCCTTCCCTTGCCTCGTCGTTGGGGTGCTCTGTTTCTTTCATCTGGCCGGCCTTGGAGGCGGGGGAATGGCGTCTCAGAGCATGTCGAGGTGGGGCTTGGGGGACGGCGGGAGTTCCTCCTTGCTGGCGTATGCGCGCGGCGCCAGCAAGCGGTTGTCTGTGCCTGCTGCTTCTCTGCTTCTTCCGGCCGGCCGTGGAGGCGAGGAGATCAAGAAGAGAAGATGAAGGCGGACGACCAACTCCCAAAGCATCTCGCGTGGCCGCCGCACTGCTGTTGGCGTTCCTTCTGCGGCTCAAGAGCACCTGGCCTGCCGTGGAGGCGAGGAGGTGGGAGCGAGCGTGCGGTGGACGGCTTCTGCGGAGCGGGGCGTTGGGGAGTTCTTGGAGCTTCTTCTCCCAGAGGCGTTCTCCAAGCGACGGCGAAGGATCGCCGCCGCTATCCATGGCCAGAAGGGTGGCCTCGCCATGCTCGGCATCGATTGCGCGAGCCTCTGTATCCTCTTCGGGAGGACTTTCTTCAGCGGCGGAGCAGCACTGAAGCCCCTCCTCCAGCCAAGTGGTTTCGTCCCCGGCTGCTGTAGAGGTGGCGCTGCCTCGCCGTTGTTCGTCGTCGTCGGCGGTTGTTCTAGACCTGATTGCGTTTCTGTAATCTTTTTAGGGTGGTGTTTGCAAATTGTAGGGGTCGAGTTGTATTTTCTTTTTTCTATTTTGGACCTCCTTGTAATTGTACATCCACCGCTGGAATGAAGCTCCTCGGCCTGGGGCCTTATGCGTAAAAAAAAAGAGGAGTATTATTCAAAAAAATAAATCAAAATAGTACACGGACCCGAGGGAACTATCTAACCAAAAAGCAAATAAAAAATAAACAAAAAATACATGAGTACCCGCACCCCAAAGTAGCACCCGAGACTACTGACTAGAGGTGCCACCACGACTCCCTATGAAACCATCAAACATTGTTGCTCTGCACTCACCTAGTTATCATGGAGAGGGCCACCTGCCCTCTGGCTACGACTCACGGAACGTCGATCCTGCCAGTGGACAGCGAGGATAGAGAGTGGTGATAACCATGCACGTATAAATGATAGGAGGCTGCCGAGAATGCTCCACGCAAACGCTAGAAGTGCCTCGGAAATCCGAACTTGCCTACTGATGACAATGGAACGTGACCGAGAGATACAAGAGCTCCATGACGAAGACCCCCAAGATGGTGACAACACAACACATCGACGTCGTCGAGACCGAGACAGTCAAGGTTTTCACTCGGAACCCTAACGCGGGAAAGGTGACCACAACATCGCTCCCAAGAAGGTTATGACACTATTGTCACCAAGTCAGGTCTTCGAAACACGAACCGGTAGCCACCGTAGCCGAAGTGTCGCCAACATCAGGATCCTCCGCCACTCGCTCCTCGCCATTCTCATGGCCAAAGAGAATGGCCATAGCCATTTCATGTCGCTTATTAGAGGAACGCTCGTGTAGTCCGCCTAGTCTAAGCTGAAGACAAGGAGAAAGGGACGCTTCATTTTCATCCCACTATCATATCACACAATTTCTGGAGAGCGGGTTTTTGGCTCCTGAGGTTTGATGATTCATTAGTTTCAATGAATAGACTACTTATATAATCAAAAATCACTCTCACATATATGTTAGTAATACAAAGTAACTTCCACTTTTGCTCCATAGTTGTGCATTTATGACACATATTGCCCCATTTAGTTCAACTTCTACCCAATTATCCCATCCAGACTTTAATCATGATTTTATCCAGTTTAGCATTTTGGTTGTTTTTGCTAGATAGAACTGGCTTGTTATGTCGATGTGGCACGATGAAATTTGTAAATATCGAATGGCATCATAGACGATCATATCCATACTTCTCTTATCCATCTTTTTCATTTTTCGTTGTGATCATGATATTTTTGAACCTCACTTATCACCTCACAACTTACCTGAAGGATATACATCTAAAAAATGAGGGTACAAAGCTTTTAAAAGCGGTAACTTAGACGTTTTTCACTCTGACAGGTAACTAGTAGTACTCCACAAATGTGTAACTAAGTGTAAAAGTGGGTTTCGCTTTAGAATTTACTCCTAGTTACACATTTACACTAGGTGTAAACAGTGAGTACTACTCTCCTGTTCTAGAAAAGATATTCCCTCCATCTCGGTTTAAGTGATATATATTGGAAATCATGCAATCCCAAACTTTCCCACCTCTTAGGCACGTAAGCATTTAATTTTAGAGGACTAGCCAATGCCTTCCACAGCGTGAGCGATATCCAAATGGTAGAAAGCATGTCAGCTTGTGAGCGATGTCTGAAAAATTATTTGAGGTACCGTGCTCACGGCGTGTCGATTTTGTGCTTCGATGATAGCAGGATCTACAACACAATAAACAAGTGGATTCTATTCTTCCCACTTTTTTTAGCTTCACATGAATTCTGCAATAATACAGTGATACTAATATTTTAGCAGCTCGATTGTTTGGGCATTAGTTACTCTACTTGTTCCGATGCCTGGAGATTTTTGTTTGGGCATCGGTCACACAATCGTGCGGGCACCGGGGATCGGAGCCAGAAATCACTTGGGCATCGGCAAAATGCAACTTTGTGCAAGGCCTAAGAGTCAAACTAGTCCCAATTATAGGAAGCCTAGAGCCTAAAGATTTGATATATGTGGATTTTAACTAGGATGAGGTAGTATTACAAATTTTTCTAAGTTTGCATGTATCAGATCCATGGAGTATTATTTTGAAAATTTCGTAAAAACAATATTTTCATCAATCAAATTTTATTGTAACTAATATTTTAAAGAGCTTTCGGTTTTTGTACCTTTTCCGTTCCATACTAAATATTTAATTAGATATATATATGGATCTAGATATAAATAAAGTTAAGAGCATTAATATGTACCGAGAAAGTATATTACTACTCCGTTCCGGTTTATAAGACAAATACACATTTTGAGAAAATAGTTTGACGGTAAATTTAGTCAATAAAATACAAACTATATTTAACAAAATTATACCACTAAATTCATATTTAAAATACGCTTCCAATGGTAGAATTTTTATGACAAGTGATTTATATATTATTGACTAAATTTATAATTAAATTATTTTTTTTAAAATTGTTATTTGGCTTATAAACCAAAATGAAGGTAGTAGAGTTTAATCTCACTCGACTGCTCGTCAGGTCCGGCCCGGACCGACCGGCCAGGCTCCAAAGGTGTCTCGCTCGACCGACCGACGCATCACGGAAACAAACCCTTGGATTGCATCGCATTCCAGCCGCGCCTCCTCCCCGCGGATCTCCCATGGCCGCCGCCGCCCCGGCTCGCAGGCTCCTCCTGCGCCTGCGCCTCGGCAACCCGCCGCCGCTCCCCATCCCACTCCTCTCCCACCTCGCGCCGCAGCTCCACCCGCATCAGCCCCCGCCGCCAGCCCCGGCGGCTCCGCTTCCGGGCTCTCCGGCGCCAAGCCCGGACCCGAAGCTCCGGGACCTCCTCTTCGCTTTCCACCCCGCCGTCCACATATACCCGTCCCTCGTCGACCCCAGAGGAGGGGATGATGTGTGTGAGGGAGGGGACGGGGACGGGGCGGAGGTGTGGGCGGACAGCGTGAAGAAGAAGCGGAAGCGCAAGATGAACAAGCACAAGCTTCGCAAGCTCCGGAAGCGCCTCCGCCGCCAGACATGAGCTCTGCACTGCATCCCGGTGAACACCAACGCCGCATTTGCTAGCTTCAGCATTTTAATTGTTATAGATGATCCATAAATTGGACTAGGGGGGATGAAATGAAGTGGTATTTGGGGGAGAGATTGAGATATCTGAGTGATGAATGATGAATTAGTCACTGTTTATGGCTCATTTCACATGTTTAGATGATTTTGAACTTCCGCAAGATAAACAAATCGTTACTTATCCAGTGGGATGGAAATGCTGTACCCTTCCCTATATTAAGGTCTTTGTCTAGAAGACTGCTTTGTGCAAATGTGTCAGCTCATTGCTTTCTGGTAGTAATATAGCAGCTGATTTATACTGCAATTGGTAGTTGTATATGGAAACCAGCTCAAAAAAAGATAGTTGTATACAGAAACTAGCCCAAAAATCTGTTCCAAAGATGCAGCTCTCTACAGAGAGATCAGATCAGCCTCAGCATTTTTAATTTTATTCGATTTGATGATCCATGATCCATAAAGTGGACTAGGGGAATTGAAATAAATTGAAATGTGGGGAAGAGATAGAGAGCTCTGTGTAATGGCTGATCATTTTGTCACTGTTTGCAGCTCATTTCACATGCATAGATTGTTTTTATTGGATTCGACACGGCTTGCCTTCTGTGAGATACCGGAATACTGTGTACTGTTGTTAAGAAATGATCGATATATGGAGATGCTGCACACTTCCCTATATTTTAGGTCTTCTTGGTCTGCATGGCTTCTTTGTTGATAAGTCTCTGCTTGTTTTCAGTTTTGTGTGGAAGTATACCATAGCATATATGTAAATAGATACCATGACTGATATATTCATGCTGAACCAGCTCGAGATTCTATCTCTTCAGTCCGCACTTCTTTTTTATATCTGTTCTGGATGTAGTTCCATGCAGTGGTACTAGATCGTCTGGCACCTCAGGGTAGAAAAAACGGGGTAGAATTTGCTGCTAAGACATAGTGACATGCACACCGAAAAATTATTCACATTTTTTCATTTAAATGGTGTCCAGTTGGCTGACTTTGGTCCATACTATTGCACTGGGAAAGCAGATGGAAGTCCCTTGCAGCTCTATCAGTGCGTTTGATGTTCTCATATTTAGAACCAGTAAAGTTTGCCTTGTTTATATCAATGGGATTGCTGTTCCCTTAACAGCAGAATGTTTCTAGCAGTGGGATTGCTGTTTGTATGTTAATTACTGAAATAAAAGTCATACCATTTTGGCAGAAGATTAGTTAATGTTTGTGTCCGTGGGCTACTTGCAGATCGAACTTTTGATATGTCAAGTATAAACCTTATTCACAGATACATAGGTGCAGAAATAGTTAATGACAACTGTTGAATGACTCGAATCATCTGCTACGAAGTGGCCCTAAGCATTTTAGTTGCCTGCATACCATAATGTTGTACTAGTAGTTTGATCTGAATTTGTAATATCCCCTATACTGTTCCACAAACTAATTCATGCTTTTGTTTTGCTTTTGAGTAGGCTCGAGGATTGTAAGTGCAGGGAGCGTCTCCAATGCTGTTGCCACACCGGATACAAGCTGATTTGTTTTACCACTTTATTTGTTTGGTTATAGGAGTAGGCAGTTGAGAACCAGAAAGCAATTGCTGCGACCAGAGGAATGCACGTAGAAACTCTGCCAGTGCTGTAATGGCGATGAGTCAGGAACCGTCTGTTTCATTTCTGGATTTCTGGCCAATAAAGCTTCAAATGCTGGTCTAGCTCATGTGTACTGTTATTCTCCAAGATCAATGGTATAACCCCAGTATGCTCATGTAGAACTAGTTGTGTCTTGAACCGTTTGTGTATTGGTTTGAGTTGGCATGAATTTGTGCATGCTATTATTCCTGGTTTTATTGCCTTGGCTGCTAAGCGGGTAGGCCTGTTAATGTCCTTTAAGAAAACTATATCTGACTTGCAAAGTTAACATTTTCAGAACCATTGCCTGAGTTTAATTTTATCTCATCGCATTATAACTCATGTCAGGATGGTATAAAGTGAACAACGATACGTTTGGCATATGTGCAGATTCTGGTTTCTGGAATGGTATTGCAGTTCAGTTGGAATGGTATTGCAGTTCAGTTCTGGAAGATTGAAAAACGTTAATATCCAAAGTATTGCAAAATGCAAGGCTTACAGGTTTGTGCTCACTCGGTGCCATTGAACAATGTTTTTGGCAATATTTGAGCACATTACAAATCAATACCACATCACATGTCATTGGACATGAAACATTATACAAACAAAAAGAGATCCAAGGAACTGTCTGGGTGCGAAAGGCATTTACATCAGCTCCAAACTCACCAACAATCTAATTGATTCTGTGGTTTATTCCACACCAGGTCCAATGAATTACTACGAATTACATTCCTGGCTGTCAGCCACGCCTATTAGTCGCCGAATAGCACCATACATCTCCAGCCCAGTCCAAAGGCATCACTTACATATTTCTTGGTTGTAGATAGATGCCTCTCTAAGACGAGGCATTGTGGAGGATGGCGTAGGAATGCGCCAAATACTTGATCTTCACTAGTATCTTATCGGTCCATCCAGGCTACCAGAGGCAAACTGCAAATATAAAAAATAACCACAGAGTATGAGATTGAATTGCTCCGCAACCTAGCTCCTGCAAAATGAGGAATGAGCGACACATTGACAGAACTGTGTTACCTGCTGTACAATAGGATTTGTTGTTGTCGTGAATTCCTCCGTCATTCCTTCCCAGACTATCTTTCCCTCGTGGAGAAACAGCAACCTGGAGAACAAAAAAATGAGAGCCTCAGCCTAACAATCAGAAAACAGAAAGTTCTGAAACAATCCCTGCTATCACCTATCAACAGCTCTTCTTATTGTGCTATGCTGATGAGTGACAACCACATATGATGCTATCTTTCCCGGTTTACCGAGAGCATCTTCCCCTGTCACATGCATTGAACGTATAAGGTCTTCAACAACAGTGGATGCAATAGGGTCAAGCCCAGCCGTAGGTTCGTCGTATAAAAGAGCCTGGAGAAAAAGAACATTGACAATAAGTTCGCGAAGACAATAAATTGCAAGCTAAGCTGTTTAATCTCCTGGAGTTTCAGAAATGCTTCCAGTAGTTCAGGAATGATGATGAGCGAAAAGTTAAGATCATCTTGCAATCAATAAGGGCATACCTCTGGCTCTATTGTTTCTTTTGTATCATCATATATTATTGAACGAGCAAGGGCTACACGCTTTTTCATGCCACCAGACAATTCAGATGGCATTCGTTCTTCGACACCCTGCACAGATGTATTAGGAATTGTATTACAATCAAGTATTTGCAGGAAACTAATACTCTTCTGGTCTTATCAAATCAAATAACAACAATTTAGCATTGTACTCTGCCCTCTTGGGCTTGAACCTCTCCTATTCAATACATGGAGACGCAAGCCTTTTGCCTTTTCTTGGAAAAAATAATAACAATTTAGACTATGGTTTCTACAAAATACAGATAAAATAGCGATATCTGATATAAATACTAAGCAATATCCCATGTAAGGATGTTTCTAACTGCAATGCCAGCTACTGGAGTAAAAGCTTAACGTACTTTTAGGCCTACTGCAGCCAATGTATCTGTCACTAGTTCACCTATTCGCTCCTCAGGCAAGTTGGAGTTTTCATATCTAAAAGAAAAGAACAGAGAAAACATGCGTCAGATTAATCTTGCAAACTAAGTTCTCCCAAATAATATGGAAAGGCAGTTCCTTACAAAAGAAATCCAACATTTTCGCGAACATTGAGAGAATCAAACAAAGCCGCACTTTGAAACACCTGCATAAAGAATAAAGAATAAAGAATTTTGTTTATATTTTCATGAACACCTGGATGAGAAGATAGTCAAGCCATTCCATTCCACGAATGCATGGATGCAATTAGGAAGTATACCAAGCCAATGCGAAGACCTGATAAATCCTCATCACTAACTAAGCCCTGTCTCTTCTTTCCGCAGATGAAGACCTCGCCCTGCTCATTGTTTGCCAAAAATAACCATAAGCAATGGCAACCAGTATCACATCAAATGTGGACCTCCTCGAAACTATTGTGCCAATAGAAATAAATTAAGAAATTGGGATAACCTTGTCAGGAGCTAAAAGGCCGGCCATGACCTTCAAAATAGTTGATTTGCCAGTTCCCGAAGGACCAATTATTCCAACAGCTTCACCGTGTCTAATCTACAAAATAATACAAGTATCATTTTGGATCATAACTGAACTGCAAAGTAAAAGCTAATGTAACCCAAAAAATTTCATAACAGAAATTAAAGTAGTAACTAAGATGCAGGGTGACTACTCTGTGGAGAGCATGAACAAGCTAAAGAATAAGTGACTGGACTGTGGAACTATGTGCAATGCAACAGAAATATAGCATGATCAAAAAATCTATATGTATTCACAACATTCTTTGACCAGTTATTAACCACGCACTGCGTTTAAAGATCCACTTGAATACACCACCTAAGCATACCCCTAGTCCAAACAGCTGGTTTCAAATAATGCGCAACAGGTACTGAATCAAAACAATCAGTAAGTAGTGGAAAATGAAGAGGTTCCTAGGAGGACTCACCTTGAAGCTGACGCCTTGCAACACATGCTTGTCCCCAAAGGACTTGTGCACATCCCTGCATTCTATAAGAACACCATGCTCATCACCAATCTGTCTGCTCAAATCCCAGTTCCTAGACAAGCTAGAACCCTGCAGTGCGACCAAAACAAAAGCGCCATTTATCAATGCAAACTCCAAGGCATGGCGGGTTAAAATAAGCTACATCAGGGCCACATTGTCCTCGCAAGATCGCACCTCACGCAGATTCTCTGCATTTCCTAAACCAGGGCTCCTCGTGGCAAACACGGCACCAGCGCCTGCATGGAGGCACTTCCTCAACGACAGCCCACCTAACCTGCCTAAGCAAGAACATGTGCAAGATATTACTACCACATTAGCTCATTTGATAAGAATAACAATTCCACCAAATACACAAGTTCGGATTGGAACCTATCGATGTGAACACGGTGCAGGTAGCAACTCACAATGACGCACATTTTAACCTAATTGCAGTAAATATATCGTTTCCCTAATTCAGTTGTGGATGCACAATTAACCAGATCAATTATCATTAATAAAAAGGTAATGAAGCAAGCAATGAATCTTTCCGAGCGTGAGAAATTCAGCAAGCAATGAATCTTTCCGAGCGTGAGAAATTCAGCAAGCAATCGGAACGGGTTGTGACCAGCGATCCTCCGCCATCGCGATTCGACCACCCGTAAGGTAATGGAAGAGAGGCTTCCGAGACCTAGACGGCGCGACGAGGAAGAGGAAGATCCAGGCATTGACTTTACCTGAAAGGGAGAGTAGAGCGCGGGCAGGGGTCGCCACCGGAGCGCTGGAGGAGGCTGCGTACCACGTGGACCCCCGGGCACCGGAGCGCGGCAGGGGCGACGGAAGGCGGCGTCGCCATGAGAGGAGGAAAGCGAAGTGGATCGAATCCTCCTCCTCGCTGGGGGTGACGCGACGAAGGTGCTAGTCTGACACGTGGGGCCAACAACTAAGCGTGATTTTAGCCGTTTGTCCTTGATCCAACGGCTGGGATTCCTCCAGACGCGCCTGTGAGCGGTTTCAAAATTACCGAGCTGCCCCGCAAGATCTGGCTGCTCCCGCGATGGCCGCGACGACGACAACGACGCTCCGGTGGCGGGTGATGGCGGCGTCGGCGGCGCTGAGGGTGGCGCTGGTGGCGTACGGGGAGTGGCAGGATGCTCACCTGGAGGTGCGGTACACGGACGTGGACTACCTCGTCTTCTCCGACGCGGCGGCCTCCGTCGCCGCCGGGGGTTCCCCGTTTGCGCGCGCCACCTACCGCTACTCCCCGCTCCTCGCCTTCCTCCTCCTCCCCAACTCGCTCCTCCACCCCGCCTGGGGAAAGATCATCTTCTCCGCCGCAGGTACCCCCCGCCACTACCCTGGGTGGAATCTTCGTGAAGGTCAAGCAATGAATCAATGAAGTTGTTGTTTTGTTGTGCAGATTTGCTCGTTGGGTTCTTCATCGACACTATTCTGAGACTACGTGGGGTCCCAGAGAAGACGCGGATCTGGTCCGTGGTGGCCTGGCTGTTCAATCCCTTCACGTTCACAATTGGCACGAGGGGGAACTGCGAGCCGATAGTCTGCGCCGCCGTGCTCTGGGTCCTCATATGTTTGATGAAGGGTGTAAGCTCTGAATCCCTTTTGAATTGCGATGTATGTTTTGTAACTGCTACCTGCTTGAACTTGCTAGTTGCTATTGGTAGAAAGGTGTGGTAAAGTGTTTTCTGGATTATTACATATCGAAATGTATGGATTGTTTTTGTGAATGCAGAAAGTAGGGATATGATTGCTGTGAAAGACTATTTGAAGGAACTTATGCCTATTTAGTTTATTCATTATGGCATTTACTTGTGTTCATATTCTTTTGTAAGGCTTATCTTGTAGCTAGTAGTCTGTCTGTTAGATCCAGTTCACTCCTGAAACTGGATATATGAAATAATTTACTTTGTATGCATAGTTCTAGTCTCTGTACCTGTTCTATCTTTCTCCTTACAAGTCATTAGTACTTTGTGCTCAACAGCTCGAGTACCCTTTGCTTCAGCATTTGTTTGAGTCCATGCCTTTAGACAGACATTCAGCTTCATGTCTAGTTTGAGAGGTGATACTTGTGAGGCAAATGATTCGCTTGCTTGCAACTTCCCAAATAACTTACAGACCATTACTCTTTAGCTTGTATGATATTATGGATAATATACAAGTATTACAGTCAGATGTAGTAAGAATATTCGAAAATAAAGTATTCTTGTTTGTACAATTTTTGCATGGCTATCTTACAGTTTGATTATCTATTGCAGGTAGAGTGCTGCAAGCAGCATTCTGGTATGGGCTGATTGTACATTTCAGGATATACCCAATTATATATGCTGTACCCTTCGTTATAGTTCTTGGCAAGGATTATGCTGGTCCTGATGGTAGGCCTATCCTTACACAGTGGAGTTCCAAACAACAGTTACAAAGTGACAGAACCGATGAAAATGTGGAAGAACCAACATCATTCTTGGCCACTCTATGGATTTTTCTTAGTGGCCTCATAACGAGAAATACTATACTGTTTGGGTTATTCTCAGGATCTATGTTCTTTGCTTGGACCGGTGTTTTCTTCTACCTCTACGGTTGGGACTTTCTAAATGAAGCACTACTTTACCATCTTACTCGGACTGATCCAAGACACAATTTCTCGATATATTTCTACCACATATATCTGCACCATCAGCAAGGGTTCTCGAGCATACAGAAGCTCGCTTCCTTTCTGCCGCAGCTGATCGTGCAATTGGCACTCATCGTGCGATTTTCTAGGGATCTTCCATTCTGCCTGTTCCTCCAAACAGTCGCATTCGTTGCTTTCAACAAGGTAAGGCATCTCATACATTTCCTGTCAGTGAAAGTCCAGTGCATTGATTTATTGATCGCTACTTTGTCGATGAGCAGGTGATGACAGCGCAGTACTTTGTGTGGTTCTTCTGCCTTCTGCCTCTCATCCTCCCCTGGACAAGTATGAAGCTGAGGTGGAAGGGCCTGGTCTGCATGTTGGTGTGGATGGTGTCCCAGCTGCACTGGCTGATGTGGGCTTACCTGCTCGAATTCAAGGGCCGTAACGTATTCGTGCAGCTCTGGGTTGCAGGCCTTGTGTTCCTGGCTGCAAACACCTTCGTCATGATCATGGTGATCAGGCACCATAAGTACACCCAACTCTTATCGGTGTCGGCGAATTCTAGGAGCAAGGTTGCTTCCAAGAAGGAATAGCTATATGGCTACATACTAGTTGTTTTCTTCTCTCTTTGCAGGCTGATGATGTATTGCCTCGTTAGAGCATCTCTCCTGATAGTTTGATGTACCAGATGTTCCCTGAGTTGTATCCTGTAACTTTGATTTTAGGACATATAAATGGCAACCTCATAATGGGAATTTCTTATTTATTGGCATTTAGGTTATAAACTGGCAAATTTGTAATGAGAATTTTTGTATCAATTTTGCAGTTGCTTCGAAACAGAAAACATTGTGGCTCCATAATTTTGGTTGGAACTGATAGTCTTAAACTAGGGCAATCTTCTTTCGTGCTTCTTTTGGTGAACTATGTGCTGGTAATGAATTGGGTTCCAAAGCAGTACTAGTCGAATTTCATTAACCACGGTCAACTCTGGTAGCAAGAATCTGCGTTCGTTATATACTGTACCAGTTAACCCTTGTGCGTTTCAAATTTTAGAAAGAGCAACTAAGCTTTCTGTGTTTCAAATGTCATAAATGAATACCATATGATAAGTAGTTAACCTATCAATAATACAACAAGATGACCGCGTGGCCTAATGGATAAGGCGCTCGCCTCCGGAGCGGGAGATTCTGGGTTCGAGTCCCAGCGTGGTCGCTTTTTTGTTTTTCTTTTGGGGGCACATTTCTATTTTTTAAATGTTCCATCTCTTAGATTGCTCATTTTTTCTCCGGCTAAACTCCATGCTTCTTGCCTCTTTTTATTTGGGCACCACTAGGAATCGGCGTCCTATCCTGGTCGCTTTTTTGTTTGTCTTTTGGGGGCACATTTCTATTTTTTAAATGTTCCATCTCTTAGATTGCTCATTTTTTTCTCCGGCTAAACTCCATGCTTCTTGCCTCTTTTTATTTGGGCACCACTAGGAATCGGCGTCCTATCCTAGCTTTCCGTCGGAGGAATCGGTGTCCGATCCTAACTTTCTGTCAGATTGCTTTAGCATCGTCGGCGTCCGATCCTAGCTTCCCGTCGGACTGCTTCAGCATCGTCGGATCAATTCTCTCTGGAGCGTGAGATATTGCCAAGTAAAAATCTTTTTTGTTTGTCTTTTGGGGACACATTTCTATTTTTTAAATGTTCCATCGCTTAGATTGCTTATTTTTTTCTCTGGCTAAACTCCATGCTTCTTGCCTCTTTTTATTTTATTTTGGTGATGACTAGCCGCGGTAGAAGAATGGTGTTATAAAACGTCCTTGCATTCCGTACTTTCCGTATTTCTCAAGAGACAAGCATGATCATCTATCTAAGACATCATGGAAGCCACACCAAGAAAGAACTTCCTTCCAAACTTTTGTGGTAAACCTACACTTGTATAGCAGATGTGCCGCAGATTCTTGAACTTGGTTGCAGAAGGGACAATTTCACAATTTGTTTGTCTCATTCTTGAAGCCTATCCGCCGTCCAAATCCTATTTTGCATCGCCAACCACAAAAAAAAAATTGCATTTTGGGGGAGCCTAAACCTTCCAAATCGTGGCCTTGAGTTGTAGAGACCAAGCCTTCATACTACTACATTTTGTATGCCGACCAGGCGGAATATTTTCCATCATTGGTGAATTTTCATTTGATGCTATTGGGAACTTGTTGATCAAGAAGGATGCCAAAAACTAGTTCCCAAAGGATGAGGAGTTGTTGAATGTGCTCCATGCCAAAATCTCGACGGATATTTATATTCCACTTACTAGTGAAATGCAGATTTAGTCAATTAGAGGGATTGTGTACTTATTTAAACACCAACTTCATTCTATAGGATCAATTTTTACAGTTCAGGATGTACATTTGCCAAAACATACTACATCATGAAGCAGAGTGAGTAGAATACAATGGGTATATATCCGTTTTGGTGAGCATTCCTACTTTCCTAGCAGTGATCCTAATGCTGCTGTCGTGAGACGTGAGGCTTGAAAAGGTAGCCACATCTCGGCTGGAGTGGTTTTCCGTTGCTCCAATTTAATTCAGAATGCAGTAAGATATTTGCAGAAAATCAGAATCCTACTTTAAGAAATTATTAGGAAGCACATGTGGATGCGCAAGCAAGAGAGTAAACATGATGCTTAAGAAAATATTGACCAGAAGCTAGGCTGCTTCAGAAATAAATAAATTGCTGCTTGATTTGTTTGTCAATTTCCTTTTGTGCTTCTCGCATGTAATTCTCAATCTGCGGTTATCATACAGGCCTAGAGCTTCTGGGTTGGAGTCTGATGATTACGAGTAGCTCGCGGAGGGTAAGAGCCTGATCCCAACCTTTTCAGCTCCGATTTCATCAACCAAAGGCTTGGACTACTTCTAGTGCAAACCTGCAGCAGATCTCTAAGTTCCCGCCGTATTTGTCAGTGCGGTCATTGATTTGGTCCTTGAGGAACTGATCAATCAAATAACCATGAGCCCACCATGGATCTCAATACCATCCGATCCTATACACAATACAGAACACTGAGGTTAGATTTTCTCTTGGTATACTAGTTTGCATGATAGGGAAGTGTACCATTTTTATGATAACTTTAACATGTTCGTAAAACTTGGGAGTGTGAATTACAAGAGGGAAGAGATAGTTACCAGCTTCAATTGCATTTCTAGAAGCGACCCTGAAATCATCGATGACCAAAAGGATCTCATCAGTCTCTATTCACCTAGGAGTCGAAAAGGTAGCCCCGGTGTGATTGCCTATCACCAGAGGCCTTAGTGACTTCCTGGTACTCGAAATCAGAGCTTTGCCCATCAGGCTGATAAGCTACATAGAGACATCAATCAATGAGTATAGGTTTGCCAAAGCATTTCCATTTATAAGTTATAACAGAGACCATTAAATTGTGGCAAACTCTGTAGATTGCATCGCCCAAATATTGAGCCTGAAAAATAATAGTTTGATATCCAATTTGAAGTATTTCTGTTTGTGAATTAACTGAATTACATAATACATTTAGATTTAGAACAAGATTATATTGGAGTTAGTAAACTTACTATTATCAGAGACTCTTCCAACATGCCAAATCTGACAGAGAAATATCCCTCCCTTCGCATGAACCCCGATCTACGATTGGCAACGCTTCCACCTGCTCCTCAGTCCAAATACCAGGAGTATCTTTGTACCTTGCATGCATACAGGAAACATCCCATCTTTAGAAATCATACAGTTGTGAAGAAGAACAAGTTGAACATGACAACTGAGATCTCAAGAAGCCACAGTCTAGGGATTTAGCATGCACACCCCTGAGCAGTGTCTGAGACTCCAGTGGCCTCAGCAATCAAAAGGTCTTCCTTTGGTTGTTCTCTGTTGATAATACAACATATCATGAGGCTGAGGAACATTACCGAAGGAAAGCATCCTTGTCAGTGAGGTACACGAGTTACCCTGAACACGAAAGGGAAGTTCTCAGAAACAAATAGATCATCATGTGAAAGAAATGGTGCAATATTATGCTACTTGTAGGATGTAGCCATTGGCATAGACTTCAGGAAAGAAAAATCACTAGACACGATCCTGCAGCGTCAACATATTCCAGACAGTGCCTAATGTGCTTTCTGCATTGAGGAAGAGAATCAGGATCACATCTGATGTGAGTGTACATAAATTAGGTCGTGACGTGGATAATTGGACACAGCTCTCTACTCCAAGCCAACGACAAACCACAAGGCACCATTATCATGGCAGTAGTTCAAAATATCCAGAAGAGGGACAACAGTAAGGTCTTCCAAGTTTGCTGTTTGGACATTCTGCAGCTCAAACTTGCGCCGTAAATCTCTTTTGGGGATTAGAGCTAATCGTTTCACAGTTTTGGTGTAAATTTCCCCTTTACGCACTTCAATTCAAATATTTTGGCATCGGAACGTTAAATGAAAATGGTTCAGGTCAGCCCTAGTGCCTACCATACCCTTTCTTAGAACTTGTTAGCTCGCAAAACACTTCACCATGTACATCTCTCCCTCTCTCCAGTTTGTTCATTAAGCGTTTTCGGATACAACAATGCCACACTCAGCAAGCATGATGCAGTGCAGGTACAGCCATTATTTGTGTGATTCAAAATCCCGGAGCTTATCTTCCTGTTCTGTTTTACAAATTACAACGCTCCAAGCGTACAAGCATATTGCACCCATGATGCAATGCAACTACTTGCACGTGCAATCACAGCGAAACATATGTGAATTTGAAGATTTTTTTGCAGCAATTTGATCGCAAGTTAAGGTCTGATTGAGGATGAATTTAGATTTAAGTTGCACCATTCTTTTGAAAACACCAAAACTTTGGATTATAACTTCTCTTCCACATACAAGATGTAAGTTAGTGATTCTCGTTGTTTGCACCAAACCCCATTAACACCTTCATCATAGGATCTAACTATTATGAGACAACTACGAGAAGGCGACTCATCCGACGGGGCACTTGTGTTTCCATTTCCCATGCGGTCTGGGACAAGATCCCCACATGGAATGGAGAGACTGGTGCCCCGACTCTCACTGCTCTTGCCGGGTTTTGTTTAGACCATGCTATAATATCCAAGTAATAAAGGTAGAAAACGTCCAAAGGAAACAAAGATGCATCATCTTTCCTTTCTTAGGCAACATGATTCAACCAAATGTTTTCTCTATTCCATAAAGAGATGGAGAGAGATGGAGAAAGGAAAATGCAGACCTGTGGGAGAGATCGGACATTCCCACCTTGTGAGGAGAAGGACCGTGCTAGCATCTTTGCTCATCTTCTTCCCTCCCTCTTTTTCTCTCGGTCACCTTCTTTTATGCTGTCACATGTGAACTTGGGACGGTGCCTTTGCCCTAGTTGTAATATTTCCTAATAATTGGGTAAGTGGTGGTCGGTTGGTCAGGGTTAATTTAGCTTGCAACATGACTCAGATGGAGGGACCTGTACTTGGGGCAACAGTTGCCACAGTAGCGTAGATAAAAGCAAACTTAAAAGAGCATAAAACTGCAAACTTCAACAAACAGGCTGCATGTTTTCACAATATAGTATGTTCCATCTCATTTATTTGAAATTAAATGCCAAAGCAAGTCATAGAGTAGATGAAAGCAAACTTTCTAAGAGCATAAAACTGCAAACTTCAACAAACAGGCCACGTGTTTATAGGAGAATACATTCCATCTGATTTGTTTAAACTTAAATGCCAAAGCAAGTCATAGAGTAGATAAAAGCAAACTTTCTCCTGGTATAAAACTGCAAAGTTAAGTAAGCTGCATGTTTTCGCAATATAGAAGAATATATTCCATCTAATTTGTTTAAGCTTAAATGCCAAAGCAAGTCATAGAGTAGATAAAAGCAAACTTTCTCCTGGTATAAATCTGCAAGGTTAAGTAAGCTGCATGTTTTCGCAATATAGGAGAATATATTCCATCTCATTTATTTAATGAAATGCCAAAGCAAGTCTTGTAATGCTGGATCTTTTCAACACGCCCCACCATGTTTTTTTTCTGTGCATCACTCAGAAGCAACTCCCATGTTTTATACCTAGGTTCGATTTCACTACCGACCATCTCCTCAAACAGTTGATATGCCCAGTCAGTCTCACCCACCCTACAGAGACCATGGATCAGAAGGGTGTACATATCAACATCTAAACCTAGACTATGTTTATTGACAAGTTCATCCAACAAGTTCCGAATGGTGTCATGTTGGCCTCTTCTGCTTAAAAACAGTCTGAGAAGTGGTCGATATGTCTGAACATCAGGCTTACAAGGCTGCGTCTCCATTTCTTTCAACACGTTGAGAGCATCTTCATCTCGGTCTTTCTGGCAGAAGATTGATATCATGGTGTTATAGGTAGCCAAACTGCGGGGCACACCATTCATTGGCATCTCCACTTGAAATACTTGGGAAGCTTCAGACAGGTGGCCAGCTTTACCAAGCAAATTAATCAAGGAATTATAGAATAGTGTATCAGGCTTACACCCGGTCGATTTCATTCTATGAGATACACTCAGAGCTTCTTCAAACATATGACATTTTGCCAATGAGGTCATGACCATAGTGTAAGTGATGACGTTTGGAGGGCATCCCTCAGAACACATTGAATCAAGAACTTCATAGACCATCATAAACTTTTGTTGCTTACAGTAAGCTTCAAGAAGAGCAGTGTATGTGATAACTGAAGGTGGAAATCCTTGGGATTTCATCTCCTCAATTGTCCACATTGCCTCATCGATCTTACGCGCACTGCACCACCCATGGACGAAAATGTTGAAGGTGTATGCATCAGGCAGGATGAGTGGACTGAGCACAAGAAAGACCTGGCGTGCTACTTCAACCTTCTTTTCTTTGCAAAATGCATCAAGCAGGACATTCATCGTCTCCGTATTCCTCTCCAGACCCATTTCATCCAGATTATCAAACAACATAATGGCATCCTTCCATCTCCTAGCAGCTGCCAACCTCCTGATGCTCTTCGCAAATGTCTCAACAGTATAAAGCCCTCTGCAGTGCATGTCAGGCAATAGATTCCACATCTGGTCAATCTGCTTCATCTTCCCAAGCAAGTCGATCATCCGACTACAAGCATATGCAGTGTGCATGTAATTGCCCCTCGACTGTGCCCACTGAAAAAGACCCAACGCAGATTTCCAGTCATCTCCAACTTTAAACAGCAAGCTGTCCACAATGTTACTTGTAAGCTGAACTGCCTGGCAGTCAACCCCAAGGGACTGAACCAAATCCTGCACACTCCCATTACGTGCCTTCAAGAGGGAACTCTTGACCTGTGATGCTGATGCTTCTTCCTCCATGGTGAGGTCAATACTGTTAAGATCTGGGTTTGCATACGTAAACGATGACAACAGAAATCTACAAGGAGAGAGTAATTGCAGGGATCTCGCAGCACCATGGCAGCGCCAGAAACTCGGTGGAGGCATCAGGTGGCAGGACCAGAAAATAGCGACTCCAAGTGTTGACTATTGCAGTCTAACAATAATAGCTAACAGCAGCAAGATGAAGCTATAACCAATTGCAGATACTTCCTTCTAGTATCATCCTTAGTTTCTTCAGTGAGTTCCCAAAGTACAGGATCAAGCAACATGTACCGATGCCATTGCGGGGGTCGTCCCAAGACAGGGTCTCTTTTGCTCGTTGCTACTGAATCTGGTTCCTAATCCCTAGAACAGACCACAATGACATAGGCAGAAATATATTAGTTTCTAACAAAATATTAATTTGTTTGAGGCGGTGATCAGTACAAGTCGGAAGTGCCGAAGACAGGACGAAAATGGAGGTAGTGCTCATAGACCAAAGCTAACTTGAGACAAGCTTACCAAGACACACATTTATGGACTTGTGCAATCCAAATGCTATGGAAATAATATTACTAGAACTAGGAACAATAAATATTACTAGAACTAAAATCTAGTTGATCCCTCTTGGGCTAAGTTGTGCCATAGTCTCTTAATTCACTGCTGAAAAAGAAAATTCATTTCACGAATTTTGCAAATCAAACTGCCCGTGACAAAAAGAACATCCGGACACAACATTCCAACACACCATGTATGATAAATTGTACAAATCAGATCCATTAATGCCTATTTTCGTCAATTCGCAGCAATTGCCACCCAATCTAATCTCACAGGACCTAGGGTTCATACAAACTGGGAATCAAAACTAAGTTTCTATAAGGACAAGCAAAGGGTGGCGGAGCCAAGAATCAGCAAAGCCGGGGCCAAAAACTAAGTGCCTGAAACCATCCCAAAAACTGCATCATACCTAGGCATAACAGAAATTGCACAGTTGATATGGATTTATGGAGTTGTTTCCGTTCCTGAAGTTGAGTGATAGGGATTCGAGCAGCGAGAGGCGGTGCAGCCGCACAGCGAGCTCTGCGAGGCACTGAGGGAGCGTATGCGGGACGGGGCCGCAGCGAACTAGCCTAGCGGCCGTCTGCACAAGGCCCGTCGATACCGGCGGTGGCGGCGCAGCGAGCTCGAGGAGGCCGCGGGCTAATTCCAGGAGCGAGCTAGGTTTCGTCGAGAGAGCACCGAGCTCTTTTCCTAACTGTTCCCCTTCCTGCTTCGCTTCCCATTCATGTAATGGAGAGAGGGCGAACTGGCTTACCTCGCTGGAGGCCGCCGCCTTGGTCGCCGGAGTCGCCGTCAGCCGCCGGGCTGAAGAGCCGCAACGTGTTTCCTGGCGGCAGCAGCGAACACAGGGGTCCGAGTGAAGCAGAGATGGCGCACGGCGGCACGGGCCTCTGCGGGAGGTGGATCATGTGCAAGCGTCGCCGGGCCGAGCGTGGGACTGGGAGATGGGGGCCTGCGGCCTTAGAAAGAACTAATATCGGTAAGAGTAAAATTCAGCCTTAGTACGTGAACTTGGCTCGTCTATTTGATACGGTCATCGGCCCTAAGAATACATGATATACAGTTATTAAATACGGCGAATGTGTTACGACGATCACTCCCTTCAGTATTGGATTCAGTATAGGAAGCTATTTGCTGATGTGGCACCAAATGGACCTCTTGTGTCAGCATCTACCATACATACATGAAACAAATTTACAATAATAAAAATCGAAAGGGCTCAAGTAAAAAGTTGCCAAAGGATAAGGTTGTCTCTTCTCCCCGCGTCTGGCTCCGGTGGCTGGCGGCTAGCGCTGCACTTCCCGCGTCTGGCTTCGCCAGCCGACGGCCAGCTCCACCCTCCCCGCGCATGCGCCGCTCTCCCCTTCTTCCTCCTCCGTGCTCCCTCCCTATCTCGCCTGGAATCGGATAAGAATGAAACTGTGCGACTCGGCCTCGTCAAGGACGTTGCTTTGGTAAAATCTGGGATCGCTGGAGCGGAGTAGGATGCTCGGCATGTATTTATGGTTCTCCATGGCTTCATCCGACGCGAATTTCTAAACATAGTGGGCGGCGGGGCATCTGCGGCGATTTACCGAGAGGGTCGCTAGCCTTCTTTGCTATATTTTGCTGCGTTCATATGCTTCTAATGCCTAGCGCCCTAGCACTTCCCCTGCATCTCGACGGCTGCTCGTCCGTCTTCAAGACCACAAGTGCGATCTCGTCGTCAGTGAGTCAGGCCGTGGTCTTCAACGTGTCCTCCACGACGAGGAGGGCAGTGAGCCGTAGCGCCAGAAGGTAGGTGTCCGATACGGTCGAGCTGCTATACAGGGGGATTAGAGAGGACGCATGTGGGTCTCTCGCCCGGAGTCCACCCTCAAAATTGCAGCGGCTCCTTGCGAGTGGAGGTTGGAGGATTCAGACGACGGCACGCGGGTAGGTTGGGGCGAGGGGCAGCAGTTGGGCACCGCTCGAGGCAGGAGGTGGGCGGTGCTCAAGGCAGATGGTGGACGTCGAGGGGGTAGGAGGTCGGCCGCGCTCGGGGTAGGTAGTGGGCGTCGTGGGGAGTAAGGAAGAAGGGAGGCTCTTTTTGCAAAAAATCAAATTGCTTGGACCGGTCAACGCCCTGCCACGTCAACGCATACTCGCTATACGGGATGCTCTATGGGCTCCAGTGACCTAGATGAAGAGGTTGTCGTATTTAATGACCGTATATCGCGTATTCTTAAGGTCGATGACCGTATCAAATAGACGAGCCAAGTTCAGATACTAACAGTGAATTTTACTCTATCCGTAAAAACGAAATACTACTGCTAGGTCAAACAGCTGGAACTATGAGGTTACCCAGCTTTTGCAGGTTTTATCTTCCGCAGCTTTTTCTAAGTATATAAAATAGCGGTGGAAAGTCCGGATGCAAAATGTGAAACTAAGAGGGCGCTGTACATCTTGGTTTACAACGCATCCTATACGGATGCAGAGCGTGGCACCGACGGAAGCTTCACCGGGTGTTGTAAATCGTCGTGTCAAAATGCAGCGTTGAATTGGTCATTTGTAGATATGCTAAAATGCAGCCTAAAAACTATATTTTCACACAATTGCATATATAAATAGATCAAACAAAATATAAAAATAGACTACAAATAGTAATACATTACATAGTTTAACACGCAATTCGTACAACCAAATTTAAAACTGGACTAAATAACTAGAACTAATTGGACTCCCAGTCGGAGCAGTCAAATGTTGTGGACGACACCGGAGTCCACGACCACTCGTACTCCGAGGAGGAAGAGTCGACGGTGATGGTTGACGGACCGGCGCTATTCTTCTTCTCCTCCTTCTTACTCATGGCCTTCTCCTCCTTCTCCTTCTTGGCCTCCTTCTTGGCCCTCCTCGTCTCCCGATGTTACTTCTTCGCCGCCTTCCGCGCCTCCTTCTCTTCTTTCTTGTCGGCGTAGAAGGCGACCTCCGCGGCCACGTCCTCCGGGAAGCATCGCACCCACTCGAGGCGCATGCGCTCGCCCTGCTCGGCGACGATGAAGCGCTGCTCGAGCTTGCTCTGCCGCTGCCTCGCCTCCTGCATGACGGCCGCCGGCGGCGGCGCGAGGTATTCCGCCTGCTGGCGCGTCCAGACGTCCGTGAAGTTCATGGACCTCCGAGGACGGCGGAGGCGCCAGGCGGCCGCGTCGTATGCGCGCGTCGCCTCGTGCGCCGTATCAAACATGCCGAGCCCTATGCGCTCGTCGCCGCTCCGGATCTCGGCGTAGAACGTCTCGTTCGGACGCACACGCACACTGCGGTAGCCGGAGCTTGAGCGGCAACGGGAAGGCATGGAGCGGCGGAGGCGGCAGCGAGTCGGCGGAGGCAGGGGCAGCGGCGGCGACACTGGCGAGGCCGAGGCGGGCGGTGGAGGAGCGACACGCGGTGAGGTCGAGGCGGAGGCTGGAGGAGGTGGCGGAGCGACACGCGGCGAGGTAGAGGCGGAGGCCGGAGGCGGTGGCGAGGGGGTGGCTAGGTGGTGACGGAGCGACGGCAGAGCTGCCCGCGTTTTCGCGCGCCTGCTCACGCGTTGTAGTTTGGCGGGTTTTTTAGCGTGCGCCTGTTATAGCGCGCCTGCTGGAGATGCTCTAAGAGCAACTCCAACATCTTGGGTAAGAGAGAAGGTTTGGATAATCATAAATTTCTATGCTTTTCTAGTTTACCTAAAACCCGTTATCCAAAATTTGCAGTCACACGTGGGACCCAAATGCTAGCGGGCTATGCCCTTTTTCTTATTTCTTTTTTCTCTACCTTCTTTCCAACCAACCAAACACCAACTCCCTCCTATGCGCCTAGCCCCGTCGCCGCGCCTAGCTCGCCACCACACGCATAGCCCCGCCGCCGCGCCTAGCCTTGTGCCCCGCTGCCCGCTGCCACGTGCCCAAGCCCGCCATCACGCCCAGCCGCCTAGGCCCGCCACCGCACCTAGCGTCACGCACCCCACTGCCATGCCAACGAGCTTTGAACAAGGCGGGGCGCCTGCACCTCCCCTAGCCGTCAGCCGAGGGCTCTCTGCGCGACCTGTAGGCCTCAAAGGATGGCGGCAACCTCCAGCTGGAGAGAATCGTGAGGAGGATGGGGCGGGGTGCCTGCGGGAGCATGACAGGGATGGGGAGGTGCAGGCATGGGAGATGCAGGGGAAGGGAGGGGTGGTGCAGGCGCACCGAAGCTCGCAGGTAGGAAGGCAATGGAGCCATGCGGCTGCCGAACAAGGCCATGACTTGGCCGAACAAGGCCACTGCCGGCTGATGCCTGTTTTGGCTCGATCCCGGCCTGGAGGAGAGGCGATTGGGCTGGTGGGAGCACGGGAGGTGGGGGCTGGTAGTTGGTCGGGGCTTGGCGGAGCTCGGCCATACCGAGGCGGCGGCGACACGGCCAGGCGAGCGCGGCCAAACGCAAGGAAATTTCCGCGCGGAGCGGTTGGTGCTCCTATAGTGGTATTCGCCGACGTGGCGTCTCACCAAAAATTTGGCTAGTCTTACCCAAAAATGGTAGGAGGGGCTAAAAACTGGGTGATCACCCAAAAAAAATTTGGTGGGTCCATTTTTGGGTAATCTGTTGGAACTGTGTTTTTGCTCCATCTTACCTAAAAAAGCGGTTATTGCCCCCTTTACCTATATATGAGTAAGCTCTTGGAGATGCTAGACTTTTTGGAATTTCGATGTACTCCCGCTCGTCCATATGTATTTAGTATAAATACTTAAACAGATATATATGAATCTAGATAAAATTAAGCCTATTAATATGGACCGGAGAGCAAATCAACCTGTGGTTGGGTGGCTAGGAGGATGGTTGTACCCTCAGCTCACCAAAGTTCGAATCCTAGGTTTGACATTATGTGTTGCATAAAAGGCGGAATATTCTTTCAGTGGGAGGCGACGTTTCCGTCAACAATGAGGAGCCTGTGGTGACTTCGTCAATCTCAAGATCCGATCTGTCGGCTCAGTCTCTCGAAGGTGCTCATAGGGGTAGGGTGTGCGTGTGTACATTCATAGGGTGAGTGCATATACGTGTTGTGAATGTCTACAATTGCATTCCACGCATGCAAAAAGCTGAGATGGCACTATAATTAATGATGAAGGAGATCATGGTGATACTGTATCATGAAACATAGAACTAGAAATTTTAGTATCAAATAAATCTTAAACACAAATTGCATGAATGCGGCTAGGGAGCCCTCGGGGGATGGTTAGTCCAAACCAGCCCCCGCCAGATATGAAAACTTTCCCTAGCACATTGACCCTGAAATATAAAACACAAATAAATAAAATGCATACCCCCAGCCTGACCATGCGTCCCTAGGCGCGCGCTGACCCATCCCTGGATCCTGGCTCGTGCACTGCCCCAATCCTCTCATGTGCCAATGACTTAGCCTCCCAGACATCTAATAGGATGGAACCGAGTTAAAGGGAGCAAGAGGTAGTGTCAAAGTTGAGGCTACTCCTTGAGCAAGAAGAGGTGATGTGACAGCAGCGATATCGTGTTCAATGACTCACAGCCAGAGACAAAAAATACCCGCTTTTTCCATCTGCGAGCGAGTAAGAGAAGGAAAAGGAATCGAATCAGCAAGCTGATCACAAATGATAGTTTAGTTTCTAATGATGAAGGGGAGCTGGGTAACATGGCTAGCGATTTCTATCGGGACGTGTACACCTTGAAGGGCATTCATGGAGTGGAAGAGGTCCGAAATGCGGTCCCTATCAAGGTGAACGCATATATGAATGTCATGCTTAATACATCTTTTGATATGAAAGAGGTGAAGAGTGCTCATTTTGATATGTATCCAACAAAAGCCCCGGGCTCTGACGGTTTCCTGCATACTTTTTCCAGCGGGACTGGGATATTTGTGGTGAAGAAGTTACCAAAGCAGTATTACAGATTCTTGCTGGAGGAGAGTCCGGAGAAGGTAAATAAAACTTTCATTGTGATGATACCAAAGACCCCTAGCCCGAAGGAGATGGGTCAATTCTGCCTAATCAGTTTGTGTAATGTGATCTATAAGATAGCCTCGAAGGTTGCAACAAACAAACTGAAGAAGGTGTTACCAGAGGTTATTTCAGTGGAGCAGTCGACCTTTGTTACAGGTAGACTTGTCATTGATAATATTATTACAGCTTATAAGTGTCTTCACTTTATGTAGCGAAACAAAGCAAAGAAACATCAAAGTGTTGCTCTGAAACTGGATATGTGCAAGGCTTACGATCGATTGAAATGGAATTATCTATGGGAGATCATGTTGAAGCTTGGCTTTAGTGTCTCCTGGGTTGATTTGGTCATGCGGCTGGAGACCACGGTTTCCTTCTCGGTGCTTTTTAATGGATCACCGATGGAGGAATTTCATCCCTCGCGAGGTATTCGACAGTTTAAGTGCACCCTGATGCTTGGAATGCCCACTAATGTCCACCCTGATGCATCGAGAACATTTCGTTTACTTCCACAGTGGAAATTCCATTCCAAGACATTGAGTTGTTCAATCTAGCTTTGTTAGGTGCTTACTTCAAGAATCTGACAGTTTAAGTGCACGGGTGCTTAAGGCGGTCTATTTCTCGGAAGTATTCTAACAGAAAGACTTGGCGGCCACCCCTCCCAAGTGTGGCGTTCTATCTTAGAGGGCAGAGATGCGCTGAGCATCGGTCTGATCAAGAGGATTGGAGATGGCCGATCGACAAACGCATGGCATATGAATTGGTTACCTAGAGATGACCGTCTCCGGCCAATAGTACCACGGACTGAGGAGCCCCCATTGATGGTTAGTGATTATATTGTTCAGCCATCAGCGATATGGAATTTGCAACAACTTGAGGCGCACTTCCTACCAGCAGATATCAAGGCGATCAAGAACATTCCCCTGAGCCACAGATGACAGAGTGAATTTTGGGCCTGGCACTTTGAGAGGTTGGGTTCTTTCTCCGTGCGCTCATGCTATAGGGTACTCGTAACTACTAAGGGGGTCCGTGAGGACTGTCTTGATGTCCGACCGGCTTCCTCATTGGTTAACAAAGAATGAGAAGGCTTGGATGAAGCTATGGAGAATCAAAATCCCATCAAAAGTCAGAATCTTTCTTTGGCGACTAGCTCACCAATCTATGCCCATAGGGGATGTTCGATAATGGAGGAATATGGCGCAGACGGCATCTTGTATGATCTATAGGCAGGAATATAGCTGGTACCACTCTCTCGTGGAGTGTAATCTTGGGCGGTGCGTTTGGGCTCTATCGGAGTTAGAATAGTAGAACACGTCATTTTTGTTTCTGAACCAATAGCGAAGGGATGGATATTCACGATGATTGAGTCGATGAAGGAGGCAGATCTTATTTGCATGGTGGTCACGCTTTGGGCTATTTGGCATGCCAAACGGAAAGCAATCCATGAAGAGATCTTCCAAAGTCCAATGGCTACAGTTGGATTTGTTAACCGCTTTCTTGATGATCTTGAGCTGTCTATGACAGGGAGGCAACAGGAGTAGGTTCCACGATCTGGATGTTCCAGGGAGACCGTGAGGTGGCTTTCGCCGCCGGCGGGACGTTCCAAGATAAATGTCGACGTGATAGTTGCCAAACTGACAGTGAGAGGTGCAGTTGACATGGTGTGTAGGTCAAGTGAGGGCAACTTCCTTGGCACTTCAGCGATTATGTATGACAGAGTAACTTTCTCGCGGACCTTGGAGGCGCTCACGTCCCGGGAAGGTTTTGTGTTGGCAGATGACATTGGCCTCAATCCAGCAATTGTCGCCTCAGACTCTTTGGAGGTGGTGAATGGTGTAAGGGTCCCAACCTTTAAATAAGGTAGAATCCCCTGTGTTTACAATGCTAGTCCCTGGATCAATAGCTAGCATCCACAGTTTAAGATGTAATATCAAGAAACAAAGGTCATAATAACTTTATAACCAGGAATAACATAATTTTATTACATCTTACATAGCTCATTTGGCTATTACATTACATTGCAGCGGAATAACTATAAGCATGGGGCCCTTCATCTTCAAAGTGCCACAGGCAATCATGTTGGTTGTAGACTTTGTAATCCTAATCAAGCAATCTTCACTAAAATCAAATCAAACCTGCAACATTACAAGTTACAGCCACAAGGGTCAATACATTTAAATTGTATTGGCAAGTTTCACTACTATGTTGATTATAAGTGGATCCTAACATTACATGCATATTTGGCTAAGTAGAGTTTTAGGCTCATTTGCAGAAAGCAATAGTTTATCCTATCTTTTCAAAATGGTTTTGATCTTTTGTCAAATCTTTTCTGAACTCCTTGGAATCCACCAGTGTGTTTGTCAAAATCTCTTGAGATCCTTGGTACCCTCAAGTACTTCAAGTTTTTATCAAATCTCTTGAGCTCCTTGGTAACCCCAAGTGCTGCAATTTTTTATCAAAGTATCTTGAGCTCCTTGGTAACCCCAAGTGCTGCAAGTCTTTTGTTATCACTTAAAAGTTTTTATTTTTGAAATTGGAATGTCGAGATTTCCCATAGCTTCAAGCTTTAGTTGCTCAGTATTGTCCATAACCGGGGACACGGCTAAGTACTTAGATTTTATTATCTTCTGCAGAAGTTGTACACTTTACCCACATATCACACTCTCATCTTTTCGCCACCAGTGGCCACTGGATTGGTACTCACCAAGATGGAATACTGGCAGATTGAGAATGTGACGAAGTCTTTCCAAAGGGTCCTCCCATACACCATTGCTAGCTTGTCTTCAGTACCCATGTAGGATTCCAGGTCCTTCATTTTCAGTAACCCGAAGACAATGCATGGGTCTTCCCAATGTAGTTGACTAAGCCAGAGCCATAAGTAGCATGTGGTTGTACATGAAAGCCACAATTGGAGAAACATGTTCAATCTCTAAGTTTCCTGGGTGGTTTTCTTTTGGAGGACAACACAAAGAGATTGCCATAGACATGGTTCATTTTGTTGCCACCTTCTCCAAAAACTTAAAGTATCCTTGTCCACCCAGGTGGTTCATTGAGTCCTTGTTTTATTATATAAAAACACAAGTCCTTTTCTCAACTTCATAAAATCTCATCGTGTAACTCTTTTCAAAATATAGCATGGCTAAGCATGTAACAACTACATTGTTTCCACTAAGGAATGTATAGGGTATCCTATTAGGTCTTAGCATAGCATAAGTATAGAAATTCTTTTCATGCATGTTTCAAAATCCACTAAGTATAATGAAAATAGTAGGACTTTAGATGATAGTGTAACTTGCCTTTTTGGTAGGGAATGTTGGTTCACTTCTTGATCTTGCTAGTTTCACACTTTTCTAACTTCACTACAAATCAATCAAGCAAACACAATATCAACTAGCATTCTATCAAATAATCAATCAAACAAATCATCACACATAAAATAAGAGAAACTAAGTCATGCATGCAAGCATGCAAAAAATACTTTTATTTGCAAAGGTGGTATCCACTAGGCTTCTAAACAATGTAAGGTTCAAAGTGGTCATTTTACAAAGTGGCAAAGTCATTTGCAAAAGGGTTTTGTCTATAAACCATTTTTAAATCCATTCATTATTTTATGTGATGGAAAATGTTTTTATCAAAGCAACAACTTTATGTTGTTCACCAAATAAGTTGTTGTTTCTCAAAACTTGGTGTTTAGGGTCAGTAGGTTTGATCCAAATCATTTTTCCAAAGTTTTTGCTCCAAAGTCATTTTCATAACAAAATCCATATTTTTATTTGGCTAGAAATGGGCTAATTCAACTAATCCATCCTAATCTTCACTAAATCCATTTTTAAAACCATGGGGTGGTTCCTAGGGTCAGTAATTTCACCACAAACTAACTTTCCAAGATTTCAACCTCAAAAACATTTTTGAACAATTTTTCTAATCTAACCAAGCATACAAATGTTTCTGCAAAAACAAATATTTTACCAGAGGCTTTTTACTAAACAAAATCCATGGTTGACTAGGGCTTGTTCCACTGATTCCATTGATATAAAGTTTGTAATTTTTGGACGTGTGGATCAAAAGTTACAAGGGTTTCAAATCTGCAAACAAATCTGATTTCAAATTCTATTTCTAAATCGTCAGGTGCCACGCGTCGCTTTCCTATTCGCTGGTACCGGTTCGGGTGGATCGGCTGATGCGATGCGTTGGATCTAACTTAGACGAACGGATCAGATGGGCGCGTACCCCTTCGTCTTGTTCTAATCGTAGCCACCAGATTTTAATCTAACGACTACAACTGCTTGGCCAAAGGCTGGCGGCGCTGCGCGGCGGCGGACGGCGGCGACGGTCAGGCGATGGGCTAGCGGCGATTCTAGGAAGCAAAGAACGAAGTGGGGATGCTCACCGTGATCTCAAGGACGTGGTGATGCTCGAGGCGTGGTCGGTTGGTCGAGGGGCGCACTGGCGTGGAGGTAATCGCTCGCCGGAGTGGGGAACGGCGTCGGGCGGCTCTGGTCCTGGTCGGAGGCGACGCTGCAGATCACCCTAAGGCAAGACAAGAGCATGGTCAGATGCAGGAGGATGAGGCGAGTGTGGGAGCGTGAACAAGACGGCGTGGGGCGGTCTGTGCTTACCAGGGGACGTCGCCGGAGAGAGAGGCAGACGCGACGGTGCTCAGAGGTCGTCGAAGCCGAGGTTCTAGGGCGCCTGCGTTTGAACGGATGGCACAGGAAGAAGCGCCTGGGAGTGGGGATCTCGACGGTGTGCTCAGGAAGGAAGGGGGCGACGGGGTTCAGCCGGAATTGGCTGGAAACGGTGGTCGGAGCAGTGGCGTTGCTGCCCGATTCAGGCACTGGTGGCGTTGGCGTGGAGTCGAGGAAAGGAAGAGGAGGTGGGTGCTTTAACGTGCGTGGTCGCAGAGTAATGGCGAAGCGTTAAATTTAACCGCGACATCAACGGCAGAAGCGTAGTCGTCGCGGGGAGGAAGAAGATGAGCTGGAGAGGTGGGGCATGCCTGTCAGCGAGAAAGAGAGACAGGGGGAAAGGGCCACCAGTCAGTGTCTGCGCGGGTTCAAAAATGAGTGTGAATCGTTTTCTTTCGGGAGAGAGGGAGTGGGCTGGTACTGGGCCTTGTTGGGCTTGGCCAGTTGGGCTGCTGTCTGGTTCCATTTTTTTCTTTCCAAACGTTTTATCTTTTTCCAATTCTATTTTCTGTTTTGAAAATCAAACAACAAATCAAACATTCAAATTAATTCAAACATTCACCAAACATTGCAACTGAATTTGGTTCTGTTTAGCAACATAACCCAAATCCCAAATACAAAATAATATTTTTATTTTAGGGTCCATTATTAATTAAATAAATAGACCTTGTTTATTAAAAATAGAATTTGTTTTATTCAAAACTCTATTTGAAATTTAATTATTTTCAAACCAAATCAGTAGGATTTAGTTGAAATTAAAGAATACTTGGAAAACTTGTTTAAAACAAATAAATAGGTTTGTTGTTTTCATTATAATAGTGAAACCTTTATTTTTAATAACTTGGATATTAAATCATTTATTATTTTATTTAAATTAAAACTTTTACTATTTTTATCAAATAGAAATATTTTCTTTTAAAGTCTTGGCCAAGTTTTAATTTGGCTCTTTAAATTAATACTTATTTTATTTCTATCCTTTTCTTTTGGAAACAAATCTTTTTATTAAAAGATCCAAAATAGTAATTCCAAATATTTTTGTTTTCCTTTATAAAATGTTTATCTTTTTAAATCCCTTTAGGATTTATTTGATCGAAGTTGGTTTGAAGGTTTCCAATTGGATTCAAAAAGTTTCTTCTCACCCTGAAAATCAACAAAGTTTTATTTTATTCATTTCTTTTTCACATTACAAGATTTGGAAAATCTTGGGATGTGACAAATGGTCTACAAGGCGTAAACCTGGGAGTACTGTAACATCCCAGCATTTAGGAACTAACTAAGGATAGATTTAGGAATATGGAATGTTGCATGCATCTATTTGTGAAAATGTGGGTAAAATTTTCGCCAAATAAAAACCTTAAGTGATTAATGTTTCTTTGATACTTTAAGATTAGGTTTAGTCTTAAAGGATGATTGTTATAAACTTTGATATGATCTTTAAGGAATTATGTGTTTCTAAAATGAAATTTAAACTTGAGTATTTGAATTATAATTTCAGTGAGTTAGGAATAAGTTTTGAATCTTAATTTAATTAAGAGATAAATATTACAACTTAAATTCTATCCAAAGAAAACAATAATGAATATAAAACTTATTTCTTATCATCAATATTAATCAAGTTACAAAATGATAACTTATTGAAATCATCCCCACAATTCACAAAAGTATAATAAAGAATAAGAATATTCTTTATTACAAAGGAATAAAATGAAGATTACAAAAGAATAAGAAAATTACATTGGATTATTCTATAACTACTCTATAACTAAACCTAAACTAAATCTTCATCTTTATATCTGTACCTGCAAAACAAACAAAAAATATATAGAGAAGTAAAAGGTTAGAGTTAGTATTATTTTCTCTCAGATATGTCACTGAAATGCACTTGACTAATTCATCATTGAGAAATTTATAAAACGGGCAAGTTTCACCAATATGAAAGAATCCATCTTTCATAAATTTAAAGCCAGAAGTCAAATGACAGCCAAGAGGGACAAATCCACCAGCCAGGTGAAAGTAACCAGGTAATAGTAAGTTTCAAAATTCTGAACATATCCACAAGTGCATAGCAAGCACACAGGAAGGACACACACCAACATGCATGTGGTGTGTTGTCGACCTCACAACACAGTCCCAATCTCACAAAACCACAAGCACAGCCGTGGAGAGGCACTAGTGCATCACTCCATTGTTTGCACACAAGAACAGACAGCCTAGACAGAAGCTTACCAAGCACATCAACCAAACCAAACCACCAAGTATCAACCAAACATCATCAGGATGGTGACATAAGGAGGGGGAAGGATCAGGTGAACAGCAAGGACAAGTACAGGAGCTAGGAGGAGCAGGCTAGCTCAAGGACAAATCCAGGAGCTAGGAGGAGCAGTCTAGCTCAAGATCAAGCACACGAGTCTAGCAAAACCAGATCAAGATCATCACCAAATTACTCCACAGTCATCAGATTTTGGTGAGTTTCATAAAACCTTCACATGATCTAATCATCTTATTTACAGAGAAGCATGTGTTGTTTTATAAAACAAACCCTCAGAAAACACCCAAGTGGGGTGAATCCATCATAGGGATTTTTAAAACTCTAAAGGCAAACAACAAAGTATCTGGATCCAGCCAGAGCTCAGAGCAACATCATTGCTCTGGTTATTAGGTTATATCTTACAGTTCAATCATAAATATATCTATGATCTATTTCTAGGCACATCCCTAAAGAAAGGGTAGCACCTTAGAAACTAGTACTTTGGATCCAGAGCATGATCAGGCTCACTATCATTTTTTTCCAAACTTTGATTCAAGAAAGAATAGCTGGTACCACTACCAGGACTATCTATATGAATCAACTAGATAAGATCTGAATCCCTAAGCCTCAGACCAACATCATTGGTCTTAGGGAATTCAGAAAAGAAACATCTATGTTTATCTCTCAAATCCAAGTTTGTCATTAAGCATAAAACAACCCAATCCATAGGTTGGAATCATACTTGTGTGCCATACCATGATGCTGTCACAAGAATAATCCATTATGAATCAGGATAGACATTAATCATCACAAATTCAAACAATCAACTTAACTAATCATTTTCCTGTTAACACAAGAATCATAACTAGGATATTCCTATGTTACACTTCACTGTCTGAGATCATGATGATCTCAAACCACACACCTGTTCTAAGCCAACAACACTAGGACAGTGATTTCATTCTATCATAATCATGACCATGAATCAAATAACAGTGGACAGTTATCAAATCATTGGCTTTACCAAGCATGTTTCCCAGGCAACTACATCATCTGAATCAGATGAAATCCAAGCATAAAAATCATCTAATAAGCCACCAGAAACAATATAGATCATCTTAAGCAACAAGCCTCATGCCAATAACCACTTAGCAGGTTTAAAATTCATCCAAACATGATCCAACTCATCCAGTATATGATCAACCCCAAGATAAGAACCCTAAATGGATATGTCATCCTAATCAGAATCAGACAGTAGCCAGAGAGGACACCGCCAGCATCTAGCATCAGATCAATAAGCAAAGAGAGCACTAGAGGAGATGAATCGAACTCACCGTAGGTCCTCGCTGAAGATTAGAAGAGGAAGCAGAGGGGCTGGCGACCATGGCGGCACGGGGAGCACCCCATGGCAGTGACCCTAATCACGCCTGGAGGTGCAGAGCATCACCTCGACACACGACGGCCACGACAGCACTTGAATCCATGCCAACCCCCAAACCCTAGGGTTCGGGACGGCATCGATCCACTACAGGAGAGCCCCAGGCTCGAATCCAATTGGATAGAATGAACGGGCGTCGTTGACAACCCCCTATTACACCACGGCGGCGACCAGAACAGCCTACGGTGGCAGGAATCGCCAGCGGTGGCGTCGCGGGCCATAGGTCGGGGTTAGAGGAGGAGAGGATAAGCTCGAGGGAGAGAGAGAGAGAGGCAGTGAGGAGTGGGCCAAGCTGGGCCAAACCCTTCGGGGTAGTTCTTTTGTCTAGGACTAATGGGCCACTAGGGCCCAATAAGTACAACTAGCCCAGAAATCTTTCCAGGCCTGTTTGAATAAAAAGGAAAAGACCAAAATACCCCTAGACTTAATTAAATTCTAGAAAATAAAATAAAAGTCCAAAAATTATAAATAAAATATTTTTGGATTCACAATAATCTATTTTATCCAAATAAAATAAAATATAAAATTTTAGACATTAAAATTTTATAAGAATTTTGTAACTTATATAATCCTTATGGAATTTTACAAAATTATTGAAAGATGATAAAAATAAATAAAAATCACTTTCATTATATATTAATACTATAGTATTTTCGAAAAATACTAAATAAATATTTAATAACAATTTGTAATGTATAATTGATAATTCGTAAAATAATTATTAAATCAATAAAAGTCAAATAAAAGGAAATAAAATAAAATAATATATGCTATAAATATTAAAAAGTAATATTTATAAATGTTTAATCATCATTTAAAGGCACCTTTTATAGGGAAAATGCATAGAGAATCAAATAATGCATTACATTACTTGCATAATCATTTTTCTTCTTTAAATATTGTCCTTACCGGGCAATAATGATGTTTTTATAGACATAGAAGCTCAAGGTCCAGTGCAAGCATCAGACTTCACTACCTTGCCATCACAAGGCAAGTTCATCACTTGCTCATGTCCTTTGAAGAGTCTTTATCAAAGTATTTGCAAATTGTGTGTTATCATATATGATATAAAAGAAAGAAAATATTATTTTCACAAATAAAGAAATCATATATATCATCCTAAGTGATGATATAATGGAGCAACCGAACTTAGGGTTCTAGTTGCAAACAATTATGATCAAGTAGGGACTTAATAACCCTTGACATCAGTGATTCTAGCGCCGTATATTACGCGTTAGCCATGAGATTTGGAATGGGACAGAGAAGTCAGCTGTATCTTCTTCCTCTCGCATGAAGCCGGATGTGCAGGTCATGGCTGTTATCCTCGTAGAGTGCATATTAATTGGTAATTCGTAGAGGATATGCAGCATATGGGTGGGAATCCTCATCGTCCCACGATAGTTCTGGCATCTAATTGTTTGTACAAACCATTGTCGTAATTCATTATGTGGGCATGGTGTACACCAAGGAGGCATGCGGGGTCGCGAAGGGGGCAGTGATTGGCTTGGACCAACTACTGGGCCCCACATCATGGAATTGTGGACGGGAAAGTACGCTCGGTTGTGCAACAAAGAGTTGATCTCTCATGGATAAAGTAACGCACCTCTGCAGAGTGTAAGAATTGTTTGTTACTCCCTGTTCCGGGAAGGAGCTATGAACGCGGCAGGAAAGGAACTCCATGAAATTCTGGTCAACCTGTGAAGGATGATTGTCATAGTTTTTTAGAATAAAATCAATCTTTGAAGAAAGATTTACAAAAATTGCATAGTGCCAAGGATTTATAATCCGAGGTGGTAGTTAGAGCATCAAACTTCCCACCTTGCATATAATGAACTTGTTGGGTAACGCTGTTACTCATTCTTTCCTTTGATCCCTTGCTTAGACTCTAAGGATCCCGAAGACGTGCCAATATATGCAGCTGAATGCCAAGAAGATGTGTTCTATGAGGAACCTAATATATCTGGAGGTGTTGAAGGAGTGGATTACGAGATCCGCTATGGTGTCGATGATAACGAGTCCAACTAAGTACTCCTAGTTAATAGTAACCAACGAAGACGAGCAGCATGAAATCTATAGAATAAGCTACTGAGCTCAACTCCTAGACGGAGTTGCTACTTTTAAATTCCGCTGAAACACTTTATATTTTGGTTTGTAAGTTGGATCTTTTGGAAGTCTTGAACTTCCGGTATTGTAATAATAATAATGTGTGTACTTTTGTAATATGGACCCGCAATGTTTCTGTTGTACCACTCTGAGGGATGTGATATTTACGGAACGGTGTTCTGTGAATGTCATATCAACGACTATAGTGTACTACACATGCAGTGGTATGCTGGGTCACCGCAAGTACTTAGCAGTGTCCTGGTGGAGATCAAGGCTATGATTCTCGAAAGGGGACTTACTACCCTCGTTCATGAGCAAAGAGAGTTTAATGTGGAAGCCTACAAGTTGGCTAGGTATGCTTTGACCTTGCCAGTGGGTCGGTATGTTTAGTTCTTATAACCTCCCATTGATCTGGATATCCATGTAAACGCTGTTGAATTTTAATGTTGGGAGTGTTAGTAAAAAAACTTAGCCTCCTAGACCAAGTGATACCTCCTTGTTCCTTCTTTCTTCCTACTCTCCAAAAAATCGCCTCTTTTTACTTTTCGCGGATCTCCAAGAAAACCACAATTACAACTTTTCTAGATGCTAGAAACTAGCATAAAATAGATCAGTGACAACCTAGGTGTATCAACCCAGGAAGCTCTCTGTTGCTAGAGGCTGGTGTGAGTTTGTAGCACCCTGTGTTTGTTCTCTGAAACATCAACATGACATGAACTGTCATGACATCAACTTATTTACATACTAGAACTGGTTTTGAACATGCTAGAAACAAACATAACACAAATTATGATTTTTAGAAAGAAAAAGGCATCACAAGTACGGGAAATGTTGAAAACAGAAATCTAGAAGGATTTTTGAACACCATGCACCCAAATAAAGCAACATCACATGAACCTGCAATAAACTTATGCACATGTTGTAACCAAAGACCAACACAGATTCAATAGCAACTTGAGTTGATTTTTAACTTATGCATGTTAACGATATAATTTAAATAAACCAAAGTAGTCAACTCATGCATGTTGATCCAAAAATTGAAAAATAAAACTAACTAGACTGTAAAACACGTCTTAGACATGCCGGTGGAACCAACTTAATTCATATGTATCTAACTTAGGTATATTGAAAATATGATTTAATTATTCCAAGTAGCCAACTTATGCATGTTTCTCTAAAAAGGAAAAAAACTAATTGGACTATAAAACTCAACTTAATATGTGGATTGAACAAACTTAATTTATTTGGATAGCCAACTTTGACACGTTGGTATTACAACTTAATTAACCCAAAGTTCCAACTTATGCATATTGCTTTAAATATAAAAATAAAAACTAAGTAGACTATAAAACACAGCCTAAACATGGCGATGGAACTAACTTAGTTTAATTCAGTACACAACTTAGGCATACTAACAATGCAACTTAATTAACTCGAGTACCGAACTTGTGCATATTGCTCCCAAAGAGAAAAACTGAAATATAAAACAGAACTTAAGCATGTTGGTAGAACCAACTTAATTCAATTCGGTGGCCAAGTCAGGCATGTCGACAATACAACTTAATTAACACAAAATATCTAACTTATGCATGTTGCTCCAAAAATAGAAAAATAAAACCAACAGGACATAAAACACAACTTAAACATGCCGGCAAATCAAACTTAGTTCAATTCAGTACCCAACTTAGGCATACTAATAATGGAACTCAATTAACCCAAGTACCGAACTTGTGCATTGTCACATCCCAAAATTTTCCAAATTTTGAAATGTGAAAAATAAATAAACAAAATAAATAATTATTGAAATTTAGAGTGAAAAGAAACTTTTGTTTCTAAATGGAAACTTAAAATCCCATCTTGAACAAACTTTGGTTAATGTTTGAATCCAACTAAATTTAAATCAAGTGGAATGCATTCTTCATAAATGCATCTTGAATGACATATAGAAATAATATAAAACCATATGATTTGGTTTCACTCAATTTGGAGCCATAGATAAAATCTTATGAATTGAATAAAATAAGGAAATTGAATTTCCAAAGCTAATAATGCACCTATCTGGAAGTACATACCAAATGGAGAGTAAATAATCCTAAAGACATTTAAAAGGATAAACAATTATTAAATAAGATTTTACAAATTGGAATCACCAAGTTTGGATTTATAAATAAAAAGATATGGATTTTACAAGGTAAAGAAAGAAATATTAAATGAGGAATATTTAAAGGACAAATTAAATCTTAGCCAAATCCATAAATGGATTGGGTTTAATCCAAATCCAAATGAAATAATGGGATCAAAGAAATCTTCCAAGTGAAATTTATGGAATTAAAACCATATTTAATTTCATTAGAATAAAGACAAATACCCAATTTAAATGGTTAATAAATCATATTAAAAATATTCCAAATAATTTAAAGTGAATTATTTGACACCCTAATAAATAAATAAAACCTACTGAAAAGGTTTTGTGAAAAATTGAAATTTAAATAAGGGATGAAAATATATTTCATCTTAATTGGATTTAAAACAAGGGCCTACTTTAAATAATTAATATACCCTAAAAAGAATAAAAATATTGTTCTGAATTTGACTTTAGATTGTATTGTTAAATAGTATTAAAATCAACACAAAGTTTGGTGGAAGTTTGAATTCAAATGGAGTTTGAATTGTTTGAATGAAAATCAAAACAGAAAAAGAAAAGCATTCAATATAAAAAAATGAAACTAACCCAACCCATCTGGCCCAGCCTAGCAGGCCCAGCAACTAGCCCAACTTCCCCTCCCCGCAGGGAAACGTTTTCCACTCAACCTCGCACCCACTTAGTCACAGACGCTTGGACCCCACTCTCTCTCCCTCTCTCGCTGTCAACGGGACCCACTGCCACCTCATCGTCGTCCTTCCACGCGCTGACCTCACCCACTTCTCTACTGTTTCTGCCGGTGATGAATGCCATTGAATTGGCATAACCCCGTGAGTAAATCTTCCAAGCGACCACGCGCCTTTAAAAGCCTCGCCCTTATCTCCATTCCCCCCCAGACACTACTCCCCTTCGGCCACCAGGCTGCCCCTATTGGTCGTTGCAAACTTCTGCTCCGACGAACTTCTCCGACCGATTCCGGCGCCGTCCAACCGCCCCTCACCTCCCAGATCACACAAGCTTACTACCCTCTCCCGTGCGCATCTACCAGTGTGTCCCATTCACCCGCGCATGTTCTGTAGCCTCAGCAACCTCGACACCCGAGCGCCACCGTCGTCTGCCATTTCTCCGGCGAGTTTCCCCGGTGAGTACAGACCGCCCCGAACCCTCTCGTTGATGCTCCCATGATCCCCAGTAACGTACGCATCTAACCGCATGCTCCGTTTGTCTTAGAGCGCTCTCAAACCCCGCCTCCGACGACAACTAGACGAACCCGACGCCGCCACTGACTCCGACGAGCAATCATCGCTGCTCCAGTGCGCCCCTCGACGAACTGAGGCCACCTTGAACTTCACCGCAACCACGCGAGCACGGTGAGCATCCTCCCTCCCTCCCTCGCTTCCTGAATCATCGCCAACGCTATCGTCCGAGCGTGCGCCGCCGCCAGCCGCCGCTAGCGCCGCCCAGTTATGGTCTGGCTGCTGTGATCCGTAGGATGCAAATCGTCTGGCTAGGATTAGATTTAGACGAAGGGGCATGAGTTGATCAGTGTCGCATGATCTAAATTAAATCCAACGACTCACAGAGAGCTATCCGCGCGAATCGTTATCAACCAGTTAGATTAAGACACGTGGACAAGGTTTGATTTAAAACAGAAATTAGAATCTATTAGATATGTAAACTTGCAAAATTCATAACTTTTAATCTACACGTACAAATTTTGCAAATTTTATATCACTGGAATCAGCAGGACAAGTACTTTGCAACCATGCACTTTTTTTAATGTTTTGCTTTTGGAAAATTGGTTGAAATTGCAGAAACTTGTGTAGGCCTAATTTGAATATAAAAATTGTTCTAGAAATATTTTTAAGGTGAAATCTTTGCTAAGTGGTTTGTTTTGAACCTACTGACCATAGAAACCAACTTTTGTGCTTAGAAACATATTTTTCGAGACTAAGGAATAAATCCTTGGATTAAACCATTTCTAGCTAAATAAAATTATTGAATATGGTTTAGAAATGATTTTTAAAGTAAAACCTTTGGGAAATGATGTGATTCAAACCTTGTGACCCTAAACACCAAGTTTTGAGATTTAAGAACATATTTGATGAACCATATAAAGTTATTACTTTGCTAAAAGATATTTTCAACAACATAAAATATCACCTTAGCATAATATTTGGTTTATGAGATGAAACCTTTTGCAAATGGTTTTACCACTTTAGTAAATGACCACTTTGAGCTTTAAAATGTTTAAAGCCTAATAGAAACCACTTTTCTAAATAAAACCATCTTTTGCATGCTTGCATGCATTGCCTTGTTTCTATTATTTTATGTGTGATAAATTGTTTGAATGCTAGTTGAATATGTGTTTGCTTGATTGAATTGTAGTAAAGTTTGAAGAGTGTGATATTTGCAAGATCAAGAAGTGAACTAATATTCTCTACTAAAAAGGCAAGTGATACTATCATCCATGTCCTACTATTTTTTTCATTATACTTAGTGGATTTTTGTAACATGCATGATAGTACTACTATATTTTATGCTATGCTAAATCCTATTAGGGTATCCTTAAATCCTCCTTAGTGAAAACATTGTAGTTGTAGTATGCTTAGCCCTGCTATATATTTGGGATGGGATACATGATATGATTACATGAAGTGTTGGAAAGATATATGTTTTATATAATAAAACAAGTACTCAATGAACCACCTGGGTGGAAAAGGATACTCAAGATTTGGACAAGGTGGCAACAAAGGGAACCATGTTTATATGGCTATCTTTTTGTGTGTGCACTAGAAGAAAACCACCCAAGGACTTAGAGATTGAACATGTTTCTCGTACAGTGGCTTTCCTGTACATCCACATGCTAAATGGGCTCTGGCTTAGTCAACTACATAGTGGAAGACCCTTGCATTGGCATCTTCAGGTTAACTAGCATTATGTATTGGAAATATATCCATACATTGGTGCCTGGTACACAAGCTAGCATTGTGTATTGGGAGGACTTTTATGGAAAGACTTTTGTCACATCCCAAGATTTTCCAAATCTTGTAATGTGAAAAATAAATGAATAAAATAAAACTTTGTGGATTTTCAGGGTGAGAAGAAACTTTTGTTTCCAATTGGGAACTTTCAAAACCTATTTGGATCAAATAAAATCCTAAAGGAATTTTAAAAAAAGATATTTAAACAATAAATCTTAAAAGTATTTAAAATTACTAATTTTGGATCTTTTAATAAAAGATTTGGTTTCCAAAAGAAAAAGGTAGATTTATAAATAAGGATTATTTTATAAGCCAAATTAAAACTTGGCCAAGCCTTTGAAATAAAATATTTCTATTTGATAAAAATAGTAAAGGTCTATTTAAAATAAATTAATAAGGATTTAATATCCAAGTTTTATAAATAAAGGTTTTACTATTTTAATTAACCATCAAAACTTATTTATTTATTTCAAATAAGTTTTCCAAGTATTTTATATTTTCAAGTAAAACCTACTGATTTGGTTTTGAAAATATTTAGTTTCAAATGGAGCTTTTATTAAAATAAAACCCATTTGATTTATCAACTAATGTCCATTTTATTTAATTATAAATGGACTCTAAAATAAAAATATTATTTTATTTTTGGGAATTGGTTTATGTTGTTAAACAGAACCAAATTCAATTGCATTGTTTAGTGAATGTTTGAATTGTTTTGAATGGTTGATTTGTTGTTTGAATTTCAAAACAGAAAACAGAATTGGAAAAAATAAAAACATTCAGGAAGAAAAAAATAGAAACAGGCAGCAGCCTAGCCGGCCAGCCCACTAAGCCCAGTACCAGCCCACTCCCACTCTCCCTCAGCGAAACGTTTTCCACCTATTAACTGACCCGCAGAGACACCGATTGGTGGACCCTCCTTCCCTCTCTCTTCCTCGCTGACGCCCGGACACCACACAGCCAGCTCGTTCTCTTCTTCCTCGCGCAGACGACGCCGGCCGTTTCCTGCCGTTGATGCCGCGGTTAAATTCGCCTTAACGCCTTCGCCATTACTCGTTGCGACCACGCACGTTAAAGCGCCCACTCCTCCTCCCCATTTCCCCTCACGCTCCTCCCTCTCTCTGCCCCTAGGCTGTCTCAATTCAAGCTCGCAACTTCACCACTCCGACCACCGTCTCCGGCCAATTCCGGCAGAGCCTCGCCACCACTTGCCTCCCCAAGCACATGGGAACATTCCCCACTCCCAGACGCTTCTCCCTGTACCTTCCATTCAACCGTGGGCGCCCCAGAAAGCTGTCTTCGACAAAGCTCTGAGCGCCGCCGCGTCTGCAACTTCTCCGGCGAAGTCCCCTAGTAAACACAGACCGCCCCACGCCGTCTCGTTCATGCTCCCACACTCGCCTCACTCTCATGCACCTAACCATGCCCTCTGTTTGACTTCTCGTGATCGACAGCGTCGCCTCCGACCACGACCAGAGCCGCCTGACGCCGTCCTTGACTCCGGTGAGGAATTCCGACGGACCCTGAGCGCCCCTTTCCACGCGGACCACACGTCGAGCACCACCTCGACCTCGCGAACACGGTGAGCACTCCCCTGTCTTCTTTGCTTCCTAGAACCGCCGCTAGCCCATCGCCTGACCGTCGTCGCCGTCTGCCGCCGCGCAGCGCCGCCAGCTTTTGGTCAAACACGTGTGAGCCGTTAGATCTCCATCCTGTGGCGTAGACAAAACGACTTAAGCAAACAGGTATGGGAGCATTTGAGCCGTGAGATCTATTTATATCCAACGCACCAGAGAACGCAATCCACGCGAACCGGTACCGCCCAATAGGAACGCGACGCGTGGCCAGTACTCGATTTAAAAAAACAGATTTGAAAACAGATCTAGATGCAAAATTGAAACCCTTGTAACTTTTGATCCACACATCCAAATTTTACAAACTTTATATCGTTGGAATCAGTGGAACAAGCCCTAGCCAACCATGCAATTTGTTTAGTAAATAGTATCTGTTAGATTGTTTGTTTTGTAGAAACATTTGTATGCTTGTTTAGTTTAGAAAAATTGTTCAAAAATGTTTTTGAGGTTGAAATCTTGGAAAATTAGTTTGTGGTGAACTTACTGACCCTAGGAACCAACCCATGGTTTTGAAAGTGGATTTGGTGAAGTTTAGGATGGATTAATTGGTTTAGCCCATTTCTAGCCAAATAAAAATATTGTTTTTGCTATGAAAATGTTTTTGGAGTAAAAACTTTGGGAAAATGATTTAGATCAAACCTACTGACCCAAAACACCAAGTTTTGTGAATTAGCAACTTATTTGGTGAAATACATAAAGTTTTTGATTTGATAAAAACATTTTCCACCACATAAAATGATGAATGGATTTAAAAATGGTTTATGGACAAAACCCTTTTGCAAATGACCTTGCCACTTTGGAAAATGACCACTTTGAACCTTACAAAGTTTAGAGCTTAGTGGAAACCATCTTTGCAAATAAAACTACCTCTTGCATGCTTGCATGCATAACTTAGATCCCATTGTTTTATGTGTGTGAATTGTTTGATTGATTATTGGTTTGGAATGCTAGTTGATATTGTGTTTGCTTGATTGATTGTAGTGAAGTTAAAAAAGTGTGAGGCTAGCAAGATCAAGGAGTGAACCAACATTCTCTACCAAAATAAAGGCAAGTGACACTATCATCTAAAGTCCTACTATTTTCATTATACTTAGTAGATTTTGAAACATGCATGAAAAGAATTTCTATACTTATGCTATGCTAAATCCTAATAGGATTCCCTATACATTCCTTAGTGAAAACAATGTAGTTGTTACATGCTTAGCCATGCCATATTTTTGAAAAGAGATACATGTTGAGGTTTTTATGAAGTTGAGAAAAGGACTTGTGTTTTTATATAATAAAACAAGGACTCAATGAACCACCTGGGTGGACAAGGATACTTTGAGTTTTGGAGAAGGTGGCAACAAAAGGAACCATGTCTATGGCAATCTCTTTGTGTTGTGCTCCAAAGGAAACCACCCAGGAAACTTAGAGATTGAACATGTTTCTCCAATTGTGGCTTTCGTGTGCAACCACATGCTATTTATGGCTCTGGCTTAGTCAACTACATTGGGAAGACCCATGCATTGTCTTCAGATTACTGGACATGAGGACCTGGAATCCTACATGGGTACTAAAGACAAGGTAGCAATGGTGTATGGGAGGACCCTCTGGAAAGACTTCGTCACATTCTCAATCTGCCGGTACTCCATCTTGGTGAGCACCAATCCAGTGGCCACTGGTGGCAACAAGATGGGAGTGTGACATGTGGGTAAAGTGTGCAACTTCTGCAGAAGATAATAAAATCTAAGTACTTAGCCGTGTCCCCGGTTATGGACAATACTGAGCAACTAAAGTTTGAAGCTATGGGAAATCTCGACATACCAATTTCTAAAAGAAAACTTTCTAAGTGATAACAAAAGACTTGATGCACTTGGGGGTACCAAGGAGCTCAAGAGATTTTGATGAAAACTTGATGCACTTGGGGTTACCAAGGAGCTCAAGAGATTTTGATAAAAACTTGAAGTACTTGGGGGTACCAAGGATCTCAAGAGATTTTTGACAAGGACTTGAATACTTGGGGTTACCAAGGAGTTCAAGGGTTTTTGTTAAAGAGATTTGACCAAGGAAACAAAACCATTTGAAAAGATAGGAAAAATTATTGCTTTCTGCAAATGAGCCTAAAACTCTACTTAGACAAATATGCATGTAATGATAGGATCCACTTATGATCAACATAGTAGTGAAACTTGCCAATACAATTCAAATGTATTGACCCTTGTGGCTGTAACTTGTAATGTTGCAGGTTTGATTGATTTTTAGTGAAGATTGATTGATTAGGATTACAAAGTCTACAACCAACATGTCTGCCTGTGGCACTTTGAAGATGAAGGACCCCATGACTATAGTTATTCCGCTGCAATGTAATGTTATAGCCAAATGATCTATGTAAGATGTAATGGAACTATGTTATTCCTGGTTATAAAGTTATATATGACCTTTGTTTCTTGATATTACATATTAACTGTGGATGCTAGCTATTGATCCAGGGACTAGCATTGTAAACACAGGGGACTCTACCTTATTTAAAGGTTGGGACCCTTTACAGATGGTATCAAAGCATTGTGTTGCCTGTAGGATTTGTAAACCTAGGATTGGACAAAAACCCTTAGAAAAATAGGAGTTGTATTTGTTCCAAAAACTTATTTACAAAAAAAACTTGTAAACTCTTTCCTCAACCACTTTGATTTTGATTCTACATCTCATCTATTTACAACTTGATGGAAAAATCTACCCCATGACCAAAGACTACACCATGTGCAAAGGATTCCACCAACTCTAATGACTTCAACTTCTTCAACTCTAATGACTTCAACCTCTTCAGCATATTCACCAAGGACTTCCAACTTGGATATCACTAAGGACTACAAGTGAGACAAGGAAATCTTGCTCAAGATTTAGAGACTAAGGGAATGCAAAAGTTAGAAGGAGCCCACATCACTTGAAGTATTGTAACCAAGAGTTTCTCAAGGAAACCATGATCTCATGCAAAAAGGATCAACCAAGAAGGATGGAAAGATCACAAGTGAACCATATAGATGGACCACCAAATTTTAGATAAGTCAAACACACCTAGGTGGTGTAACAAAAATATTTTATGGCCTAAGTATGTGCTTGAACTTTGTTGTTTGAGTGAAATGTTTGGCTTGTGATTGCATGCACATTGTTTGTGTGAATTGTAATGTGTGTGATTAGAAATATTTCCTTAGAAATATCTTTCCTATTCTAATCTTCATTAAACCCAAACATATGACTACTCCAAGAGACTCCAAGGTTGATGACACCAACACCAACCAAGAGGACAACATGAAAGAGCTCATAGCAACCCAACACCAGTTGAACCAAGTGACAGCTCAATTCATTGCCAACACCAGTGGAGAAGATCCAACACTGCAAGGATTTTTGGAAACTCAAGGCCAACTGATGCTCAAAGTGACTGACCAAATGATCAAAATGGAAGAAAACTATTCCAAAAGAGTTAGTGACAACAAGGATGACAGAAATGTTATTCTAGATGGAGCCCCAGCTTGCATTATTTGTGGAGACAAAGATCATACTTGCAAGGAGCATGGAGATCAATGCCCCAACTGTGAAGAGAAACATCCTGTTGGACAATGTCCCACTTCTCAAGCTACCTGCTACCTATGTGAAGGAAACAACCATGTCCCTATCCAATGCCCCATCTATTCCATCGTGGAACAAAGGAAACAAGGTGGAGTGCAACAAATGATTGCAAACCATCAAGAAGGATCCAAGTCTACCAAGAAGGTTGATGACAAAGGAAAAGGTCCACTTATACCTCCAAACAAAACAACCCAATTCAAAGGACCAAAGAAGAATTATCCAAAGAGCAATAGAAGGCCCAGGAAGCATGTAGACATTCCTACCTACCAGATAACATATGAACAACATGAACTGGATGCACTCTTAGCTTTGGAGAAACCCAAAAAGCAAAAGAAGGACAAAAGCCATGTACAATGTCATAAGTGTAAAGAAATGGGACACTATTCCAGTGAATGCCCAGAGAACCAGAAGAATAAGGAGATTAGCCAAGTGGTGTGCAACAACTGCAAAGAGCTAGGCCATTATGTAGCAACTTGTCCACAAGAGCCACGTAAAGAACTCAAAGATATCAACTGTTTCAATTGCAAGAACCCAGGACATTATGCCAGCAACTGTCCAAAAAAGATGAAGAACAAGTTGAACAAGCCTATGGAGAAACTCAACCTTGGCCCATGAGTCAAGCCTGGAAACCAAGGACACAATGCAGATGCTTGCCCAGAGAAGTTCCCCAAGATTCCAAGCAAGCCAACATGTAATTTAGTTGGAAAATTTTTAAGGGTGGTAGTACCCTAGATGCTTTGAACCTATTTGTAAACCTAGCCTCCCCAAATCTCGGGACGAGATTTATTTTAATGTGAAAAATAAATGAATAAAATAAAACTTTGTTGATTTTCAGGGTGAGAAGAAACTTTTGTTTCCAATTGGGAACTTTCAAAACCTATTTGGATCAAATAAAATCCTAAAGGAATTAAAAAAAGATATTTAAACAATAAAGCTTAAAAATATTTAAAATTACTAATTTTGGATCTTTTAATAAAAGATTTGGTTTCCAAAAGAAAAAGGTAGATTTATAAATAAGGATTATTTTATAAGCCAAATTAAAACTTGGCCAAGCCTTTGAAATAAAATATTTCTATTTGATAAAAATAGTAAAGGTCTATTTAAAATAAATTAATAAGGATTTAATATCCAAGTTTTATAAATAAAGGTTTTACTATTTTAATTAACCATCAAAACTTATTTATTTATTTCAAATAAGTTTTCCAAGTATTTTATATTTTCAAGTAAAACCTACTGATTTGGTTTTGAAAATATTTAGTTTCAAATGGAGCTTTTTATTAAAATAAAACCCATTTGATTTATCAACTAATGTCCATTTTATTTAATTATAAATGGACTCTAAAATAAAAATGTTATTTTATTTTTGGGAGTTGGTTTATGTTGTTAAACAGAACCAAATTCAATTGCATTGTTTGGTGAATGTTTGAATTGTTTTGAATGGTTGATTTGTTGTTTGAATTTCAAAACAGAAAATAGAATTGGAAAAAAGAAAAACATTCAGGAAGAAAAAAATAGAAACAGGCAGCAGCCCAGCCGGCCAGCCCACTAAGCCCAGTACCAGCCCACTCCCACTCTCCCTCAGCGAAATGTTTTCCACCTATTAACTGACCCGTAGAGACACCGATTGGTGGACCCTCCCCTCTCTCTTCCTCGCTGACGCCCGGACCCCACACAGCCAGCTCGTTCTCTTCTTCCTCGCGCAGACGACGCCGGCCGTTTCCTGCCGTTGATGCCGCGGTTAAATTCGCCTTAACACCTTCGCCATTACTCGCCACACACACGCAAAGCGCCCACTCCTCCTCTCCATTTCCCCTCACGCGCCTCCCTCTCTCTGCCCCTAGGCTGTCTCAATTCGAGCTCGCAACTTCACCACTCCGACCATCGTCTCCGGCCAATTCCGGTCGAGCCTCGCCACCACTTGCCTCCCCAAGCACACGGGAACATTCCCCACTCCCAGACGCTTCTCCCTGTACCTTCCATTCAACCGTGGGCGCCCCAGAAAGCCGTCTTCAACAAAGCTCTGAGCGTCGCCGCGTCTGCAACTTCTCCGGCGAAGTCCCCTGGTAAACACAGACCGCCCCACGCCATCTCGTTCACGCTCCCACACTCGCCTCACTCTCATGCACCTAACCATGCCCTCTGTTTGACTTCTCGTGATCGATAGCGTCGCCTCCGACCATGACCAGAGCCGCCTGACGCCGTCCTTGACTCCGGTGAGGAATTCCGACGGACCCTGAGCGCCCCTTGCCACACTGACCACACGTCGAGCACCACCTCGACCTCGCGAACACGGTGAGCACCCCCCCTGTCTTCTTTGCTTCCTAGAACCGCCGCTAGCCCATCGCCTGACCGTCGCTGCCGTCTGCCGCCGCGCAGCGCCGCCAGCTTTTGGTCAAACACGCGTGAGCCGTTAGATCTCCATCCTGTGGCGTAGACAGAACGACTTAAGCGAACAGGTATGGGAGCATATGAGCCGTGCGATCTGTTTAGATCCAACGCACCAGAGAACGCAATCCACGCGAACCGGTACCGCCCAATAGGAACGCGACGCGTGGCCAGTACTCGATTTAAAAACAGATTTGAAAACAGATCTAGATGCAAAATTCAAACCCTTGTAACTTTTGATCCACACGTCCAAATTTTACAAACTTGATATCGTTGGAATCAGTGGAACAATCCCTAGCCAACCATGCAATTTGTTTAGTAAATAGTATCTGTTAGATTGTTTGTTTTTGCAGAAACATTTGTATGCTTGTTTAGTTTAGAAAAATTGTTCAAAAATGTTTTTGAGGTTGAAATCTTGGCAAATTAGTTTGTGGTGAACTTACTGACCCTAGGAACCAACCCATGGTTTTGAAAGTGGATTTGGTGAAGTTTAGGATGGATTAATTGGTTTAGCCCATTTCTAGCCAAATAAAAATATTGTTTTGGCTATGAAAATGTTTTTGGAGTAAAAACATTGGGAAAATTATTTAGATCAAACCTAATGACCCAAAACACCAAGTTTTGTGAATTAGCAACTTATTTGGTGAAAGACATAAAGTTTTTGATTTGATAAAAACATTTTCCACCACATAAAATGATGAATGGATTTAAAAATGGTTTATGGACAAAACCCTTTTGCAAATGACCTTGCCACTTTGGAAAATGACCACTTTGAACCTTACAAAGTTTAGAGCTTAGTGGAAACCATCTTTGCAAATAAAACTACCTCTTGCATGCTTGCATAACTTAGATCCCATTGTTTTATGTGTGTGAATTGTTTGATTGATTATTGGTTTGGAATGCTAGTTGATATTGTGTTTGCTTGATTGATTGTAGTGAAGTTAGAAAAGTGTGAGACTAGCAAGATCAAGGAGTGAACCAACATTCTCTACCAAAATAAAGGCAAGTGACACTATCATCTAAAGTCCTACTATTTTCATTATACTTAGTAGATTTTGAAACATGCATGAAAAGAATTTCTATACTTATGCTATGCTAAATCCTAATAGGATTCCCTATACATTCCTTAGTGAAAACAATGTAGTTGTTACATGCTTAGCCATGCCATATTTTTGAAAAGAGATACATGTTGAGGTTTTTATGAAGTTGAGAAAAGGACTTGTGTTTTTATATAATAAAACAAGGACTCAATGAACCACCTGGGTGGACAAGGATACTTTGAGTTTTGGAGAAGGTGGCAACAAAAGGAACAATGTCTATGACAATCTCTTTGTGTTGTGCTCCAAAGGAAACCACCCAGGAAACTTAGAGATTGAACATGTTTATCCAATTGTGGCTTTCGTGTGCAACCACATGCTATTTATGGCTCTGGCTTAGTCAACTACATTGGGAAGACCCATGCATTGTCTTCAGATTACTGGACATGAGGACCTGGAATCCTACATGGGTACTGAAGACAAGCTAGCAATGGTGTATGGGAGGACCCTCTGGAAAGACTTCGTCACATTCTCAATCTGCCGGTACTCCATCTTGGTGAGCACCAATCCAGTGGCCACTGGTGGCAACAAGATGGGAGTGTGACATGTGGGTAAAGTGTGCAACTTCTGTAGAAGATAATAACATCTAAGTACTTAGTCGTGTCCCCGGTTATGGACAATACTGAGCAACTAAAGTTTGAAGCTATGGGAAATCTCGACATACCAATTTCTAAAAGAAAACTTTCTAAGTGATAACAAAAGACTTGATGCACTTGGGGGTGTAGGGTTCGCAGCATAGAAAACAAAAAATTTCCTACGATGGGAACAACTATGTACCAAGATCTATCTACTAGATACAAACAACGGGCGGATGTAAATCCGTAGAGAACATACCCTTGAAGACCGACAAAGCTTAACGAGTCCAAACTCGTGGTTGATGTAGACGATCTCTTGCCGATCTCAAGATCGAGAGGAAGTCCTAGCGCCGCAAAACAGCAGCGCATCCGTGCTCGCACACACGTTCGAGGCACCGAGCAACCTCCGCCTCCTCGCTCCAGCAATGCAGCGGAAGCACAACTCTTTCTTGCCGAATAGCCACCGGGAACATGTATCTCTCTAGTCCGAGACCATGGGGGATAAATTCTAGAGGGGGAGAGAGATCCTTCACGAGGAGGTGTGTTGTGAGAGGAGGAGAGGGGGGCCTTTTATAGGGGAGAGGGGGCACCCAAGGGCATGGCGCCCAGCCATGGGGCTGCCCCACATCTTCCACATTCATGTGGGTGGAGCTCCCACTCAAAATGAAAAGCCTCCACTCCCATTAAAAGCCTCCACTCAAAATCACTCACATGCATTAAATTTCCACCAAATTTAATGCAAGCTCTCATTTAAATCAAACTCTTTTATTTATTTATTCAGAATTTTGTTAATTACTTTAATTAACAAACATTCACATAAAACCCATTGCTAGTATTTCATTTCACATGCAGAACCAGTTTCAGCAATTTCAACCAAAAGCTTTAGGTGTCTAGTGAAATAAATTCCTGCGCTTTCCTTTTCTTTTCGGCATGAAACTTTTGCTCCAATTGGATGTGGTGTCTCTTAAGTGTGTCACCCTACGGTTCGCGAATAATGCGGACATGATCGAGACCCTCTCGGATCAATAATCGAAGCGGGATCGGAGACCCATCGACTCCCACACATTCAACGATGACTTTCTTGTGATCGTCGGAACCTTTACGCTAGTATCTTAATCCCTTTGTTTCACGATATATTACATGTCCGAGATTCGATCATCGGTATCTCCATACCTAGTTTGATCTCTTATCGACATGCACTCTTTTCTCGTTCCGTGATATAACATTCTAGTGATCAAATAACTTGCTTGCAAGCTAACCAATGTGATATCACCGAGAGGGCCCAGAGTATATCTATCCGTCATCGGGATGAACAAATTACACTCTCGATACATGGGCCTCAACATAACACTTTAGTAGTTCTTAATCCATCTTTATAATCACCACATTACGGTGTGACGTTTGATGTTATCAAGAAACTCTTCCGGTGTTAGTGATTGACATGATCTCATGGTCTAAGGATTAGGATCACTTCGTAAGATGTTATAGAAATATAAACTCAATGACTTTGATCGTAATGCTATACTTTGGATGAATGTTCATCACACCATTACACTAATGTTGTGACCTCGTTATTAAAAACATCCAATGTCCATGATCAGGAAACCTATGATCATCTTGTTAATCAACGAGCTAGTTTATAAGAGAGGCATAACTAGGAACTTTCTTTTGTTTATTAAACACACATGTATTAACGTTTCCGTATTAATACAATTATAGCATGTAAAATAAACATTTATCATAAATAGGAATACGATAATAACCACTTTATTATTGCCTCTCGGGCATATTCCCTTCAGTCTCCCACTTGCACTAGAGACAATAATCTAGTTTGAAAACTCGGCGTATTGAACACCTATGGCTTTCCAGTGTTCCATATACACAATTGCAAGTGGTTAACATAATCTACGGATCTGACGCTCAGGTCCGTGTGTATTTGCATGTCTTTGCGTCTCCACGCATCACTCATTCTCCAATGAGATAGCATTGTATAAATGTGGTCTTTTGGTGAGACCTTTAGTTCCTTGGGGTTAAAACACATCGATACTATTGTCATACAATATATCTTTAGTGTTAGCCCGTTGCGAACCACACCTTAGTTTGATAACAAACTACTTGACACAAATTCCCTCCTTTGTCGCTACTATAGCGGTCATATACTTAGCCTTTTGTTGTAGTATTCGTCACAATGTCTTAACTTTGGAACTCTTCCAAATCCATCATGGAATCTCCTTTCCATTACATTGTGCCACCCATAGTTTAAATTGAGATAAACTTAATTTGTATCTTGTGACAAAACTAGTATCAATGTAACGCTTTACAATGAACTATTTGTAATTGTTTGTCACCTCTACACAAATATATTCTTAGTTCTTCCAAAAGATCATAAGAATATCCTCACTATCATCCAATGATCATTTTATGATTCATTCTGGTATATGCTCATAACACTTAGAGCATAGGACATATCTGGATGTGTACATATCATGGTATGACTGATCAAAACATTCTCGTGATTGCACTCATCAAGTGTCAAAGCACTTGAATCTTGTTTCACTTATCAAGTGTCGATACACTTGAATCTTGATTCAATTCCTTTCCATGCAACAAGAACTGTTTCTTGTTGTTTCTATATTGAACTCCTTCAATATCTCATATATGTACGTTTGGCATAAACATATTAGCGTTACAGTCTATCCACTGTAGATATTCATGCTAAATATTCGGGTTTTGCCTAAGTCTTTCATCGAAATGAAATTCTTAACCTTTTGTCAATAAAAGATACATCATTTCTAATCAACAAGATGTCCTTCACATAATGTATTAGAAATATGTCTCAGCGCTCCCACTTAATTTCTTGCAAATGCAAGCATCTTCATCGTCTCCTGATGAAAAACTCCTTTTCATCATGGTGAAGATTCCAACTCCGCGATGCTTACTTCAACCATTGAAGTTTGCATGCCCTTTTAGCATCCTTTGAATTTAACAAAACCCTTTGGACCGTGTCATGTACACGTCCTAGGTAACCATTCTATTAGAAGAACTTTGTTTTGTTTATTCATCTACCATATACCAAATTATATGTAGTGGTTGCTACTTTCATCCGTTCAGACTAAATATCGCTATGAAAGATCAAATCTTGTCATAGTCAACTCTTTGAACATTGTCATAAAATACTTTCGACATGTCGACTATTTCATAGATGTGAAACATCCATGTACATTTCTTTATAGATCCAAATACGACCGATAGGTTTTACACCTTTAGGAGGGTCTTCCAAGTTGAAAACTTGATTTCTCGTATATGGAACTATCACGGATTTTATGGCTTCAAGCCATTTGAATGAGTCAGTCCCATCATCGCTTCTTTGTATGTATTCGGTTCATCATTGTCAAACAATAATGATTTACTCTCAAATCTTAGTATTTGATTGTTTATCCGACCTACTTGGTTCAATAGGAACTTAGATCTCCGTGACCACAACCTTTGAGGCACATAAGCTATGAGCATTATGGCAGCCTCCGGAACGATTTCCGGCGCTGCGCAACTCAAAGACATTTAGCTAATGTTCGTTAACCTTATCAAAGTTCTATTGTCCTCCCACTTAAAATTTATGAAAATTCCTTCTTCAAGAAACTTTACATTTCAAGCGACAAACCCTTTTGTCCTCGGTGTTATGGAGGAATAACCAATTGTTATTCAAATAACCTACAAAGACATGCTCATCCGACTTTGGTTGTAAACATCTTACTTATGTTTAGTATACCAAAATTTAAGAAATGACAACTTGGGTTTTACCCCAAACCATAACTTCCATGGTGTCATTTCAACGGATCTAGATGGAGCTCTTTTCAGTGTAAAAGCGGTAGTCTCTAAAGCTTTAATCTTTTAAAACATAATGGCAGTTTATAAATAACACCTTTGATCCAACCATGTCTCACAAGGTTTCATTACAAATCTCAAACACTCCATACTCCTATGGTGTTTCGGGAGATGTAAATCTAGGTGTTTTGCTAAACTTGCAACTCAAATAAATCCCTTTATGATAAAATCATAATTCATTTATTTTTCTTGTTACACTTGTAACTCAAATAAATCCCTTTATGATCAAATCATAATTCATTTATTTTTCTTGTTACAATGATTTTCCACTTCATCTTGAAAGTCTTTGAAACATTTTCAAATATTTCATACTTCTTTCTCATTAAGTGAACATTCACTCAAAATTCCGGAGAAAGCATATGAAGTTGAAACCCATCGCTTACGACTGCACATAATGGACTACATACATCGATATGTATAAATTCCAATAATTTAGTCGTTCGTTCTTCTTTGGCCTTTGAACGAAGTTTTAATTATCACGTGGAAAGTCTCACAAGCGTCACTTGATCAAATCAAAGACTCCAAAAATCCATGAATATGGAGATTCTTCATGTTTTCTTTCCAATATAATTTAAACAGCGATGTCACTTCATAAGTGATCTTTCAATCATTCGTCTTGCGACATTTTAGCATTAGGTTTTATGGATGTGATTTCTTCAACTAGATTTGTAAATCATCCATCTTATATGGAATACGGTAATTATTTGAACAACCTTTGTTCTCATAATACCTGATTCAAATAACAATTATTAAAACAAATCTTGAAGTCAAGCCTTCATGTCAACGAGAAATACAAACAACGGTTTGTTTGTTTTTAATGAACATCATCACATATTCTCTTGCTAGTTACTTAGGCCATTGTGGTTCATGAATTGCATCGTTCCGTATGAAATTTCATACCAACCAATTCGGTATCCAATACCCAAGAACCACATTGTTTAACAAGCAAACAATACAACCATAACATGTATATCATATATATACCTAAATTGGATATTTCCAATCTTTTCTTTTCTGCCAAGTATATTTTATAGATTCTCTTTCAGCATTTCCTTTTCCTTTTTAAAAGAATTTATCAACATCAAAAGTGGCGCCATATACATGACACATAGTCCAAAGCGTGTATATTCAAATAATAATACCTTTGGACTTGCACTTTGAAGTAGATCACCATCATCAAAATGATCGGTATTCTTTCAAAATCCATTCTTTAGTAATCTTTTAGTGTAGTAAACACTTTACATACATCTTCTATTCACCCTTATCATGACGACTTTCATGATCACGCTCCTGTAGCTTATAAAGGCGAATCGTGAGTATAACATTACTTTCCAAAACCCTTTTGGATGATTAGGATGTCTAGCATCTCCAACCTTTGTAAATTCTCATCCAATATGAGAACATATATTATACTCTATCATATTGCAGCAAAACATTGTTTCGTATATCGTTATATCTGCCACATGATGGTTTCGAAACAATTCTTTCAGCTCCTAGATAAACTTGATATTAAAACAATCAAGAATCGTGGAGGCAAACATGATACTTGAGATACTAACACTTGGAATTGTTACTCTCGATTTAATACCAATTATTAAATTTCACGAGTAAATAGAGTTTGCTAAAAGTTTGCAATAGGACTTTAAACTTTGATTGACACTCAACACAATACGATACCATTCGTCAGAAAGTATATATCCGAATTCTATAGTTCTATTATCTCAATTACAACTATGCATATGGTGGTGAACGAATGCCAATGACTACAACAAATTATGCAAATTCACTTTGATTTAATTTATGATAAATTGAGTTCTACTAATCCAAATTAGAAATGAACTCCCACTCAAAAACGACATCCCTCGTGCCTTTTTGGTGATTACATGAACCAAATCCACTACACCAAGTCCGATCATCACGTGAGTCGGTGTAGCTTCAAAGGCGAGCATCAAATGGGCATCATATCTACTATATGACTCATGCTTAACCTTTCGGTCCGTGTTAAAGGTCATGTCCGTACATGCTAGGCTCGCCAAGTAAGAACCTTAGTATTCGGCGTGTAACTGTCTTACACCCGAAATATGGTCGTGGATCCAAAAACACCCGATCATCACGTGATGTCTTGGAGCGACAAGAACATAATCGGTGCATACTAAAGGAAGAACACATTCTTATCTTGATATTTAAATGAGGAATCATCTTATTATGCTAATAAAACGCCAAACAAGCAATATAAGATGCTATCAAACATCACATGTTTATTAGTGGAATGATATGGTTCCCGCATATGATCTCTATCATGTGCACCATGGTATGATCACTATCATACCTATATGTGTAAGTCCAAGGTCTATGGAGATTACACGTTATGTGTGTTGTAAGAGTATCATCTCATACTTCTACTTACAACATCACCATATCATATCACTAGCCCAGCAACAATCTAAACTAGACGCCTCTAATTTATCCATTGCAAATTTTACGTGGCTTAGGGCTTTCGAAGATAGAACCGTTCTTACCTACGAACATGAAAGGATAACCAAATTGTTGACAACTCGTTGCAAATTAGATATTGACTATAGTAGGAGAGACAGACACCCGCTAGCCACTTATGCAAAACTAGTTGCATGTCAAGCGTGGAACAGGTCTCATGTGCGAGGACATGTAAAGTTTGTCCGGGCCGCTTCATCCCACTATGCCACCAATATCCAAAGTACAACTAAGAAGCAATAAAATGATCATCATCGCCTACATACTTATATGTGTACTACCCGTGCAAAGTATCTACGCATAGATCCGGCTCTGATACCACTGTAGGGTTCGCAGCATAGAAAACAAAAAATTTCCTACGATGGGAACAACTATGTACCAAGATCTATCTACTAGATACAAACAACGGGCGGATGTAAATCCATAGAGAACATACCCTTGAAGACCGACAAAGCTTAACGAGTCCAAACTCGTGGTTGATGTAGACGATCTCTTGCCGATCTCAAGATCGAGAGGAAGTCCTAGCGCCGCAAAACAGCAGCGCATCCGTTCTCGCACACACGTTCGAGGCACCGAGCAACCTCCGCCTCCTCGCTCCAGCGATGCAGCGGAAGCACAACTCTTTCTTGCCGAATAGCCACCGGGAACATGTATCTCGCTAGTCCGAGACCATGGGGGATAAATTCTAGAGGGGGGAGAGATCCTTCACGAGGAGGTGTGTTGTGAGAGGAGGAGAGGGGGGCCTTTTATAGGGGAGAGGGGGGGCACCCAAGGGGCATGGCGCCCAGCCATGGGGCTGCCTCCACCTCTTCCACATTCATGTGGGTGGAGCTCCCACTCAAAATGAAAAGCCTCCACTCCCATTAAAAAGCCTCCACTCAAAAATCCACTCACATGCATTAAATTTCCACCAAATTTAATGCAAGCTCTCATTTAAATAAAACTCTTTTATTTATTTATTCAGAATTTTGTTAATTACTTTAATTAACAAACATTCACATAAACCCTTGCTAGTATTTCATTTCACATGCGTAACCAGTTTGACAATTTCAACCAAAGCAGCTTGGTGTCTAGTGAAATAAATTCCTGCGCTTTCTTTTCTTTTCGGCATGAAACTTTTGCTCCAATTGGATGTCGGTGTCTCTTAAGTGTGTCACCCTACGGTTCGCGAATAATGCGGACATGATCGAGACCCTCTCGGATCAATAATCGAAGCGGATCGAGACCCATCGACTCCACACATTCAACGATGACTTTCTTGTGATCGCCGGAACCTTTACGCTAGTATCTTAATCCCTTTGTTTCATGATATATTACATGTCCGAGATTCGATCATCGGTATCTCCATACCTAGTTTGATCTCGCATCGACATGCACTCTTTTCTTGTTCCGTGATATAACATTCTAGTGATCAAATCACTTGCTTGCAAGCTAACCAATGTGATATCACCGAGAGGGCCCAGAGTATATCTATCCGTCATCGAGATGAACAAATTCCACTCGATCCATGGGCCTCAACATAACACTTTAGTAGTTCGAATCCATCTTTATAATCACCACATTACGGTGACGTTTGATGTTATCAAGAAACTCTTCGGTGTTAGTGATTGACATGATCTCATGGTCTAAGGATTAGGATCACTTCGTAAGATGTTATAGCAATATAAACTCAATGACTTTGATCGTAATGCTATACTTCGGATGAATGTTCATCACACCATTACACTAATGTTGTGACCTCGTTATTAACAACATCCAATGTCCATGATCAGGAAACCTATGATCATCTTGTTAATCAACGAGCTAGTTTATAAGAGAGGCATAACTAGGAACTTTCTTTTTTTTATTAAACACACATGTATTAACGTTTCCGTATTAATACAATTATAGCATGTAAAATAAACATTTATCATAAATAGGAATACGATAATAACCACTTTATTATTGCCTCTCGGGCATATTCCCTTCAGGGGGTACCAAGGAGCTCAAGAGATTTTGATGAAAACTTGATGCACTTGGGGTTACCAAGGAGCTCAAGAGATTTTGATAAAAACTTGAAGTACTTGGGGGTACCAAGGATCTCAAGAGATTTTTGACAAGGACTTGAATACTTGGGGTTACCAAGGAGTTCAAGGGTTTTTGTTAACGAGATTTGACCAAGGAAACAAAACCATTTGAAAAGATAGGACAAATTATTGCTTTCTACAAATGAGCCTAAAACTCTACTTAGACAAATATGCATGTAATGATAGGATCCACTTATGATCAACATAGTAGTGAAACTTGCCAATACAATTCAAATGTATTGACCCTTGTGGTTGTAACTTGTAATGTTGCAGGTTTGATTGATTTTTAGTGAAGATTGATTGATTAGGATTACAAAGTCTACAACCAACATGTCTGCCTGTGGCACTTTGAAGATGAAGGACCCCATGACTATAGTTATTCCGCTGCAATGTAATGTTATAGCCAAATGAGATATGTAAGATGTAATGAAACTATGTTATTCCTGGTTATAAAGTTATATATGACCTTTGTTTCTTGATATTACATCTTAACTGTGGATGCTAGCTATTGATCCAGGGACTAGCATTGTAAACACAGGGGACTCTACCTTATTTAAAGGTTGGGACCCTTTACAACTTTATCACATTCTCGATCTGCCAGTACTCCATTTTGGTGAGTACTTATCCAATGGCCACTGGTGGCATCAAGACGAGATTGTGTCATGTGGGTAAAGTGTACAACTTCTGCAGAAGATCAAAATTCTAAGTACTTAGTCGTGTCCCCGGTTACGGACAACTCTAAGCAACTAAGGCCTGAAGCTATGGAAGATCTCGACATTCCAATTTCTCAAAATAAAACTTGATGGTGACAACAAGGGATTAGAAGCACTTGGACTTTTCCAAGGAGTTCAGAAAGATTTGACAAAAGATCAAAACTATTTTGAAAAGATAGGATAAAACTATATTGCTTTCTGCAAATGAGCCTAAACCCTACTTAGCCAAATATGCATGTAATGATAGGATCCACTTACTTCTACATAGTAGTGAAACATGCCAATACAATTCAAATGACCCTTGTGGCTGCAACTTATTATGTTGCAGGTTTGTTTGATGATAGTGAAGTGTGTTAATTAGGATTACAAGTCTACAACCAACATGATTGCCTGTGGCACTTTGAAGATGAAGGACTCCTTGCTATAGTTATTTCTGCTGCAATGTAATGTGATAGCCAAATGAGCTATGTAAGATGTAATGAATTATTTTATTACTGGTTATAAAGTTGCATTATGACCTTTGTTTCTTGATATTACGTCTTAACTGTGGATGATAGCTATTGATCCAGGGACTAGCATTGTAAACACAGGAATCTCTACCTTATTAAAGGTTGGGACTCTTACATGCATATTTCTCCAAAGAGAAAAACTGAAATATAAAAATAACTTAAGCATGTTAGTAGAACCAACTTAATTCAATTCGGTAGCCAAGTCAAACATGTCGTCAATACAACTTAATTAACACAAAATAGCCAACTTATGCATGTTGCTTCAAAATATTAAAAAAAAACTATAAAACACAACTTAAACATGCCGGCTTAACCAACTTAGTTCAATTCAGTACCCAATTTAGGCATATTGACAAATCCAACTTAATAAACCTATAGTGGACAACTTATGTATGTTGTTCCAAAAAAGAAAAGAAAAACTTTAGACTTAAAACACAAAAAACACGATAGTGGAACCAGACTCAATTAATTTTAGTACTAAACTTAGGCATGTTGATAATAAAACTTAATTAACCTAAGTAGCCAACTCATTAAAATATGCTTAATCAACTTTCAAAAATGTTGGCATCAACTTTATCATGTATGTTACATAAACTTGCTTAGATTATTAATGCAACTTAGTTTGGGGGAAAGGGTGATTTGTAGGTGTTGACTAAGAATAACGCAAATACCAGTTCTCCGCTCACGAACCCCTACCTTCCAGAGCATGTATCCCTCTCTGCCGATAAGCCTGTCACCTTCTCATGTGTCTCGCTCTCCACGGACGCGTGACATCCTCATGCTTGTCTTGCTCTTCATGGACGAGCTTGACAACCTCCAGCGCGAGTTCCACCGACCAATTAGAATTAGTATACAACTGAGGGGATGACATAAAGCATCTTAGTTAAAAATATGTCCATAAAGCATCTTAGTTAAAAACATCTTAGCTAAAGTCCCTCATACCTGCTAACGTCCAATGACATAGTCGACTCCAATCAGAAATTTGTAGAAAGGGGAAGTGAAAGGACAAGGATGCCACCTAGAGAGGGGGTGAATAGGCGGTTTAAAACTTTTACGAGAGGGGCTCAGCAAAGGCGGAATTAAACTAGTGTTTAATTTGTCAAGCACAAGACTTAGAATAACTAGGGTTCACCTATGTGCACCAATAACTTATGCTAAGCAAGGCAAGCAACTATGTGATAGCAATATATATACTTCAAGCATGAATGATATCACAAAGTAAGGTGCATAAGTGTGAGATCGGGTATAGAGATAACCAAGGCACGCGGAGACGATAATGTTTTACCAAGTTCCTCCCAACAATGGAGTATGTCTCGTTTAGAGAGGGGGTGGTTTCAAAACACCAACACAACTAATCGCTCTGTTGTTATCCTGTGAATCTCACCCCAATAGGATCAATCCACACTTCCACTATGGGTGCACTTTTCGGTGGCAATCTGGAACCTCTCACAAGATTGGGGCACTTCTCCACAATTCAATTGGAGGCTCCCAACAAACAAGCTTGGGTAGAGCTCCATAACTCAATTGGAGGCCCCAAGAAATCCACAACACCACAACAAGCCGTCTAGGGTTCCAAGAACCCAAGAGGTAAAAGCTTCTCACTTTCACTAACCAAATCCTCCGTAGAGAACTCAAACCGATGCACCTAATGCAATGGCAAGAACATAAGAAGTGATCAAGTCCTTCTCTCCCAAATTCCACCAAAGCTACAAAAGCTTATGGGGGAATAAGATAGGAAGAACAATGGAGGAAATTCACAAAGGACTCTAAGATCTATATCACAAGATGTTCCCCTCACTTAGAGGAGAGATTGATTAGTAGGGTTGTAGATCTAGATCTGCTCTTTCAAATTCCTCAAGAATATGCAAGAATAATAGGAGGGATTGAGGGATATCAAGCTTAAGAAGGTCAACAATGGAGGGGAAAACTTGCCATAATGGTTAGGTAACCATTGGAGAATAAGGGCCCCTTATATAGGTCCTACAAAATCCAACCGTTACAGCTCTGGAGCGCATGGGACAGACATTCCGGCCAATTTCCGGATGGTATCCGATTTGGACATATGAATGGCAACCAGATGACTGAAAGCAAAGATTTCTGTGTGACACCGGAGTGTCCGGCATTTTCACTCCGGACATTCCGCCCAAGGCAAAACTAACAGAAACAACAAAACTGAAACAAACATAACTTTTGCATCCGGACTCCAATTTTGATGATCTTGGGCTCGTTTCAAAGATAGTAACGAGATATACAAGATCATGCAGAGAACCATCATAGTACAGACTGGGAGGATAGAACCAAATGATGAAAGGATTAACCTGTCAAGAAAATACAAACCGGTAAAAGCTCCAATATCAAAAACACAATAGAGAATGCATATGAAATCCATTTTTAATGAAATTGAGCTTGTCATGGAGATTTACACAAGCTCTAAATCCTATCATGTATAAGAACCAAGAAAGATGATGCCAAGTATGCAAAGGTTTGAGCTCTCACCGAGGGATATGATCAAGTTACTTACTCGAGAGCCCCTCTTGATAGTATAGTTATCTATCCTATAAACCGGTCTCCCTAACTAACACCACGAGACCGGTAAGAAATAAACCCTATCAATATCATACCTTTGTATTGATCATATTCCACTTGATCTTGATGATGATGATCTTCTACACCTCAAGATGGAGCACGTTTCTTGATTGCGCTAGCTTGATGAAGACTTGGAATTTGCTCCCCCACACTCCACTATTAAAGAGCCTCTATTTTAGGAATATCCTCACATATCCATGATCACCATAAGGATGGAAAGCTTTAAGCATATGATCTCTTTGAGATGGCACATCTTAAACTTGAACTTCATTTCTTCTCTCTTTATGATGTTGGTGTCTTGAAGGTACATATAAGATATCACACCATCTTGTCATTCAAGACACACTTGCCATAGGTACAACTTCTACTTGATTAGTCTCTGGATCATTCCTTGAAACCTTGATCAACACTTGATCTTCTTCACTTTTTTCTTCTTCTTCCAACCTTGAAGCCAACATATTGTTCAAGCATTGCCTATGGCCAAATCCTAAAAGTAAAAGTCAATGCGAACATAAGTCCATAAACATTGTCATTAATTACCAAAACCACACATGAGCACACATGTTCTTTCAGGAAGGCACATAATATGGAACCCGCAAGACTGCGTTCGCCGACTTTGTTTGACCTCCGCTGTAATGCTATGCCCCTTTGAACTGCTGCAGCCTGAGAAGATGGAGAGAAGGGAGTCACCGCTCACCGGATCAGACAGCACGGGATACACAATAATTTTTCAACAGGTGCCAAATAATTGCTCTGTCTTTATTCAAACCCCCTTCTAATACACTCAAAAGAATAAAAATCAGTAAATTGATGTGTATTAGTCTTTATCAAATCACTTGATTGATATGACATACAATAGATATACTAGAATCTAGGGAAGCAAGCATGTGGATTATGAAAAAATCATCATGTGTTAGGCTCAGATTAGTGTTTATAGGGATTATGAAAATTATAGCATCACCATAAGCATTGTTAGCATCATCATTAGCAAGATTTAGTTCTAATTGCCCTGTATGCATTGGTCCTTATTGTAGCTAGCTATAATCCCCAATGGTGTGGAGATAAATATTCCTTACCCTTACTACATTGCTAAAAGGAGGAGCCTGATAATGATATTGAACTCCTTAGAAGCATAAAGACAAATAGTCTGTGTGCACCAATTCACAACTAGGGCACACAAACTTGGGAAAATACATAGGCTTATCTGCAATAAAAGTAATTGATAGTGGTAGAAATCAATGACACTAGAGACGAATTTCGCCATTGCAAATCCAACAATATGAAAACCTCACATCAGCGGAGTTTGTTTCAAAGAACAAAAAATGAAGATTTTTGCTCTGAAATGAAATGCAGAGTGGGAAGGTAGGGATGGTGAGAACGAACTGGAGTGGGCATAGCTAATGGGGATGGCTGCTGAGGCTCAAACCTTGTGATGTTCGAGGATGTGCAGGCCCCAGGTGATCGCCCTTGTATTGGGGCTGACCTGCTTGCTCTTCCCGTCAGTGGAGGTGCCTTAATCCATCAACGGGTTTCCTCCATCCACCACCGAGTTGTGAGGTAAGTAAAGTAGCGGGAGATGCGGAGGGATCTCTTTGTGGCCGGCAGGATGGTGGCCATGGTGATGGGAGAGATTCATCTTGGGGGCGGTGCAGTTCAGTGTTGTCGAAAGGCAAGGAAGGGCATGAGTACATCGGGATTTTCTCCAGCCCTATGGCAATGCTTGGCACATACTAGCTGAAGATTGGTCCTCGTGCCGGGAGTTAGGAGGAGGTGCTAGGGATGGCATCGACGACGGAGGGGGCGTGAGGGAGGAGAGGCATTGAGAGTTGGTGAGGTATGTCACTATCTGAGGCTGTGGCTGTCGGAATAGCACATGCTCGTCTTGATCGAACGAACGAGAAGCAGGGTCTTGGGAGAGCCAACGAGCCCCTGAGCACTTTTTAGCATTTGGCAATTTGCATTAAGATTGTACAAATCGATAAATTTCATGGGACCATGATACTACTACATGATACCATGTACTATAGAGATAGTATTATGATACTATCCATTATGACTAGTCTAATGATTGCAATGGAACACAATGACTGGGATCACGGGTTCGTATTGGTCCATAGATGAAAACTATAATTCACTAGTCCATGGTTCATTTTGGTCCAAATTGTGCCGATAAGGCAACAAGTGCTAACCCCACCTACGTGGCAACTAACAACTAACGCATCTCCATTATACGTGAGCAATTTTAAATGACAAAACTTTTTGCAATTAGTACCTCAACTAGTTTTTTTACCAAATCTCACTTCCAGGTCCTCCACGGCCCCAACTATATGTTCTTTACCTAGAGGCATCTGCGCGATTCCGACGTAGATAAGGAACCACGACGAATGGAGGGTCTATATATGCTGAGGCTTATCGGGCGTGATGTGAATGAGGGAGCACACCAATGTGCTAAGCAAGTATCGGCTACTGGATGCAGATGTCTCTCGATTTAATCTACTAAGCTAATGTGCTCCAGGAATCAGTTTCGTATGATAAGGACGGAGAAGCTGACGTCTACATTCATGCAGAGAATCTTTCCACGATCCAAAAATTTAAAATAAAATATCACTTAAACTATTGACCCGATTGATGATTCACTTTTATCGCTAGGTTCGTCTCGACAAGTACTTTAAAACAAGATTTCATCTTAATATGTTTTGACTATATTTTTTGTCACCGGTTGTTAGATTACTATATTATAGCTACTATCTTGATACTTAACAGTTACCAACCAAATAATACATGGTCACCAGATAATTTTTATATATTTCCAATGATAACACTAATTTTTTTATAGAAAATATATACTTGATCCATTTTAAACAGGTACAATATTGTATTAAGAAACAAACTTCAGAAAGCTCTGGTAACCATTTGATTTTAACTTGTTAACCAGTTTGACTTTAGCTGATAACCAAGTGTTAGTAATCTGGTAACTGAGGTGAAAAAAAGTTGTCAAGATATATCAACAAGAAATCTAGTTTCGAAGATCTTGACGCAAAAAAGCTAACCATAAAAATGGATCTGAATTTCAAATTATGGTTCAAGAGATAAAACATTTTGAAATTTTAAACTAAAAAAGAATCATACGTGGCGGTTAGACCACATGCATGCAATCTGAGAATAGCAGCACTCTGCGTGGCGGTTGGGACCTCGAAATATATATGCGTCTTTATAAAAGTCATAGGTTTGATGAGACAAAGCCGCCCTACTCGTTCCAGTGGTTGTTATGGCCTCTGGCGCCTGGAGTTGGTTCTAGGATTGTTTGGCCGTGTAGACTTTCTTAAAATCTTTATTTATGGTTCGTGATTTTGCCTTAAAAGTGTGATTTTCTATACAACACAATTCAAAGCAATGGGTTACACATCCTTGCAATAATTAGAGAGATTCTTATCAATTGCTTGACTAAAAACAATGTTTAAACACGGAGAAAGATGACTATTTTCACAACCATCAGGTACCCTTTACCCATCCACCTCAGCGTGTCGGGGGATACCCTAGGAACTATCCGAACAGCAGCAGCAACATCGTCACATTCACTCTTGAAGGTTCTACTTGGTGCATGGCGGGTTTGGAGCACTAGGAACATGGTGGGATAGCTCCGAAGGGCGCAGCGGTGGCGAGTCATCCTCGTTTCTGTCGATCCGTCGGTGTTGTCATTTGTTTCTCTTTTCTTTCTCTTCTTTTTATTCTGGGTGTGCTTGTGTTGTTCGCCCCAATAGTTGTACCATGTGGTTTGCTATATTAATATAGCAGGGTGAAAGCCTGATTCGAGAGAGGGAAAACTATTGATTAATGTGGATGCATCGTTCAATGTGGATACATGTCGAGAGCAACCGGGGTAGTCCTCTGTGACTGTATGGGATAGTGTATTTCAGCGCTATAGAATTTCTTTCCCCATGTTTTTGATGCACCCACGAATGAGGAATATGCTTTTCGAGATGGTCTGATGCTTTCTCAACCGATTGGAATTAACAAATTCATCCTTCAAACTCATTGTTTGCATGTGGTTGAAACTATGCAGAATGGAGGTTTCTCGGCAACTTCTTTGACTGCGATTTATGATGACTGCACTATTGTTTGGAGTGGTTTTCATATTATGTCTTTAGAATATTATAATAGGGTGGCTAATAAAGTAGTGCATGAGTGTCTTATTCTTTAGAATATTATAATAGGGTGGCTAATAAAGTAGTGCATGAGCGTCTTATGGATTCTTTTACTTCTGGAAATCCTTGTACATCGATGAGCCCCCTAGGTTTATCCTTGGAAAACTTGCAAACGATGTAATCTTGTTAAATGATCAGTAAAGTATGTTGAATGGCCTTCCCTCAAAAAATGCATACATAAGCTTATATACTAAAAATAATTTGCAAAAAATATTGGGCATTCATTGCATACAGATGAATAGGTCTAGCTTCGCCCCTGATCTCACCCCCGAGCGCCCTCCCAGATCCCTTTTTTTGCAGACAGAAAGTTTTTCTCTCAGTGTCGGGGGGTTGACCTCGGGTAGGTCAAAGACGGGGAAAGACAGAGGTACAATCCCCGTCTAGTTTCCGAGTTACGGTCTAGGTTGGCCGAATCATGAATAAGTCGGCGACGGCGGGCGAGAAGCCGTATATGTATGTTAAGGCGTTACCGAAAGATCTGCGAGGGTCGGCCGGGTTAGCCTGAGTAATCTCGATGCGGTGAAGGATGTCAAGCCACGCGAGGTAAGGTAAGGCGAATGATATGAAGCTTGCAGGAGAAGGAGAAACCCAAGGTCAAACTCTAGCTGCAGGCTAGAAGGAATCTGAGCGGAGCCAAGCACAAGAGACAAAGATGCAGAGCGTCAGAGGGGCAGAAGGAGGTCACGGAGGTGACAGTCCTGAAGCCCGAGGCACGCAGGAGGGGTCCTCTGGAGCCTTGCCGTCGTTAGAAGGGCGACAGGGAAAGGAGGCCGCCGAACTACTATTTTGGGACAAGCATATTCCTCGAATATGCTTGCCCCGTCAGCCCTAAAGGCACCCAAGGCTCTCCTTTATAAGGGGAGGCTTGGACCCTGAGGAGGGGATCGACTCATTTTTAGTACCGTTAGGCTGGTGAGGTTCATCTTTTCTCCCTGTATACAGCTCGAGGAGCACTTGTAACCCAAGAGAAGAGAAATAAAGGTCCTTGCCCTAACCTCTTGTGCGTAGATTCAGTTGCATCTTCCCTCCCCAGATCCCACTAGCATCCATTGGCCCCATACTTTAGCCTACCCATGGCATCTTCCGTGCCACCACCACGACAGTTGGCGCCCACCGTGGGGCCAGCAGCGGTGCTAGCTGGAGTTATGATCCGGACGGGAAACTTCATTAACACGGCGTAGCGTTGTTTCGGCTTGGTCCAGATTTGGTCTCGCGACTATGTCGGCGACAATGCAGGAGCTTCAAGGGAAAGCTCCCAGCGTAACGGTGTCTTCATCGGCTGGCGAGCATGGGATCTACGTCGGCATCGACATCACCGGCATTTACCCTCACCAAGTTGTTGTTGCAGGAGAGCCACCTCTTAACGCAGCAAGCCGTCCGTCCAGAGCACGTCCTGCAGGAGGCGTCAAGGTGATGGTTGCTGCCGGAGCGCAAGCTGGAGCAGCGGTAGCCGGATCAAGCAGAGAACCCGCAACAGGCGTACAAGGCACACTCAGGCAGACCGCGCCACAACCCACAGAGGTAATCCCGCCAATGACCGACCTGACCGAGCTGCAGGACACCACCCCAAAGGCACCGAGAGTAAGAGGGCCACCTCTGGAAAGGCCAGAGAACATTCTTCAGGCAACCATAGAAAACCTGACTACACCTGTAGCGCCGATACTTGATCCGGCAAATTCTCAGGCAGAGTTGGAAGAAACCAGGCAAAAGGTGTTGGTAGAGGCCAATAAAGTATCGGCCTTGCGGTAGTCCTTGAACAGGACCACGAGAGTATGCCAAAGCTAATAAGTTGATATCGCACCAGCGGGTGGACGAATTAAGATTAAAGGGAAGAACCTCATGGAGGATATTAACAAAGAGCATGAAGCTCACGAGCGAATCGTGATTTGGGCTTGCCGAGTCTGTACCGGTGAAGAACCTGAGAGCGGCAAACGCCGCAGCATTGGAATTAGAGGGGTTGACCGGGGAAGCCCGGCAAAAACAGGAAGAAAGAGTGAATGAGCTGGTGCGCGCCATAAACCCAGCAAAATGAGAAATACTCAGAACAAACCGGCGAGGCCGGGGCCTCGCGGATGGTTCACTCAGGGCAAAGACCTGCCTTATCCATGGCAACAACATCTTCACCCGGAAATAATGCGCGAAGGGACAAAGCAGTAACCTCAGGGAAGAGGAACAAGCAAATTGTTCCATATGATCCGGCAATGGCTGGAAAGGCAAATGAGAACAGAGGCAATGCAAGCCGAGGTAACAGTGGGGAGAGAAACCACGGCCGTGTGGAAAAAGACGACGGAGGCCGAGGCAATGGAGATCTCGGCAGAAGAGATCCCGCGAGAGGTAATCATGAAAACGAGACCCCTGCCGAAGTAAGGAGAGAGCTACCACTCAACCCACAGCCAAGGCATGAACCTCGGCAGGAAAGAGAAGCGAGACCATCTCGCCATAATCAAGTGAATGAGAGGTACAACGATGGTTATTCCGAGGTGGAATATGTGATCTATGGTGGAAATAACCACTATGGGATGCAGGACAGAATTCTGTACAGAGATTTGCCATCGAATGATGCAAAAGTAAAGCTGGACAGGCTATACCGGTCAGAGTTATTGGAAGAACAGGGTCCACCAGGAACGACTTGTTTTGGGCCACGGATCATGGGCGAACCACCCGTGCCAAACTTTCAGCTAGCGAGAGGCACAAAAACGTACAATGGGAGTACCAAGCCACGAGACTGGTTGATTGAGTACAAGTATACGTAGATGACGTGGTCATCAAAACTAAGGAAAGCAAAACATTACTAGAAGATATACGGCAGACTTTTGCGAACCTGAGAAGGTTCCGAATGAAGCTTAATCCAGAGAAATGCACATTTGGCGTGTCGGCAGGAAAATTACTCGGTTTCCTTGTATCTAGCCGAGGTATCGAGGCTAATCCAACAAAGATAAAAGCAGTAGAAAGAATGGAATTGCCAAAATGTTTGAATGATGTACAAAAATTCACGGGCTGTCTGGCCTCGCTTAGTCGATTTGTATGTCGGCTAGGAGAGAAGGCACTGCCGCTCTATCAGCTGATGAAAAAATCAGATAAATTCATTTGGACTCCACAAGCAGACTTCGCATTTCGTGAGTTCAAAAAGATGCTGGTTACGGCACCCATTTTGGCTTCTCCATTATCAAAAGAGCCTATGTTACTCTATGTAGCGGCTACCAACAGAGTAGTGAGTATTGTAGTCGTAGTGGAACGACTTGAAGATGGTAAGTCGATTCAGAGGCCGGTGTATTATCTAAGTGAGGTGTTATCCACTTCAAAGCAGAATTACCCGCATTATCAGAAGATGGCTTATGGAGTATATATGTCGGCCAAAAAGCTTAAACATTACTTCGAAGAGCATCCCATCAAAGTAATCTGTGAGGCACCCATAGACGACATATTGAGCAACAAAGACGCAAGTGGCCGAATAGCAAAATGGGCGATCGAGTTATCACCATACGCTCCACAATTTGATAGAAGAGATGCAATCAAATCTCAGGCTGTCGCCGACTTTCTCATGGACTGGACCGAGGTGCAGTATGAGCCACCATTGCCAGATCCAAATTACTGGACTATGCATTTCGATGGTTCCAAACTAAGGAATGGTTTGGGAGCGGGAATAGTGTTAACCTCGCCTAAAAAAGACCAACTGAAATATGTATTACAAATACATTTTGCGTCCAACAATGTAGCGAATATGAAGCGCTAGTCCATGGATTGAAATTAGCAAAAGAAATTGGCATACGAATCTTATGCTATGGTGACTCGGATCTAGTAGTACTGCAAGTATCGGCGGTTGGGGCATTAGATGCTAATATGGCTTTATACAGTTTCACGTGCAAAAGATCGTGGATACTTTGAAGGATGTGAATTTCACCACATACCTCGGGCAGAAAATGATGCCGCAGACACATTGTCAAAATTAGGATCAACCCGGCAGTCAATTCCTCCGGGTATTGCCCTGGAGCACCTCAGGAAACCATCAATAATCCCATCACCAGAATCCGAATCTATCTTTATCCTAGCAAATTCCGCAGAAGATCACACGCCAATGGAGGTAGATCCGCAGTACAACTCGGAACCCCCCAAGAGGAGGACAGCCGAGGTAAGCGCAATCATGGGAAAAGCCGAGATATATATGTCGGCAGAGAACATGGAGATAGACAGTGAGATCACATCAGAAAAAGTCACACCGTTATGGGCGCAACCCATATTTTCTTACCTAAAAGACGCGACGTTGCCGAGTAATGAGGTATTAGCTAGACAAACCGTAAGGAGAGCAAAAGCTTATACAATCATAAACAATGAGCTGTATAAAAGGAGTGTCACAAACGTGTTGCAGAAGTGTGTAAGTTCGGCAGAAGGTCAGGAGATCCTTCTAGACATACACCAAGGAGAATGTGGGCACCATGCCTCATCTCGTGCCTTAGTAGCCAAGGCATTCAGGCATGGATTTTATTGGCCAACGGCATTGAAAGAAGCGAAAGAATTAGTTAAGAAATGCAATGGATGTCAGAGATACGCAACCAAAATACATATGCCATCGGCCGAGTTAAAAACAATACCCATCACTTGGCCATTTTCTGTATGGGGTTTAGATATGGTGGGACCATTCAAGCCGGCACGAGGAGGAATGACCCACATATTGGTTATGGTGGACAAGTTCACAAAATGGATTGAGGTGAAACCAATAAAAAAGTGCGATGGGTCCACGGCAGTGAAATTTCTCAAGGATATTATATTAAGATATGGGTATCCGCACAGTATTATTACAGATAATGGCACAAACTTTGCAGAAGGAGCTTTCGCCAGATTTTGTCGAGAGAAGCACATAAGACTAGATATTGCCTCTGTGGCTCACCCAGCATCCAATGGGAAAGTGGAAAGGTCTAATGGATTGGTGTTACAGGGAATAAAACCACGACTTGTCGAACCATTGCAAAGGTCGGCAGGATGTTGGATTGAGGAACTCCCACCGTCTTGTGGAGCCTCGGACTACTCCAAATAGATCAACAGGTTATACACCATTCTTCTTGGTTTACGGTAGAGGCCGTACTTCCGACATAATATATGACTCGCCAAGAGTTACTCAAGATACAACCTCGAGATAAACGAGATAGCTCGGCAAGATGTAGACCTGCTAGAAGAAGCCGGAGAGTTGACATTGTCACGATCAGCTATTTATCGCCAGCGTAACCTCGCGATACCACAACAAGAAGGTGAATCCAAGAGTATTCAAAGAAGGAGATTTAGTCCTCCGGTGCAACGTCTGACGGCATGCACAAGTTGTCACCTCCATGGGAGGGACCATTCATTGTGAGCAAAGCGTTGCACAACGACGCCTATTATCTAGTCGACGCTCAGTCCCCCGGAAAGAGCAGGGCAGACAAAGCCGGCGAAGAAACGAAGCGTCCATGGAATGTAGCTTTACTTCGACCATTTTACTCATAACATTGTATCTCAAGGTCAAGATCCAATGATGTATTTGAACCTCGGCGCCCAGAGCAGTGACTCGGGGAATGCCATATGTTGTCTCAATTTCATGTTATGTAATTAAACCTCGGTGCCCAGAGCAGTGACTCGGGGACTTCCATATGTTATCTCAATTTCATGTTACGTATTTGAACCTCGGCGCCCAGAGCAGTGACTCGGGGACTGCTGTATGTTATATCAATTTCATGTTAGGTATTTAAAACCTCGGCACCCAGAGCAGCGACTCGGGAACTGCCACATGCTGTTTCAGTTTTATGTTGAGCGCACCCTTATTAGTTTTATAATTTCTGAAATTTGGTTTACATATTGAAGTTCGGCGCGATGAACAACAATTCAGGGATTGCTATATATTCTCTCAAGGTGGTAGTCAACCGCCGTTCAGAGCACCACTCATGAAAAAACGGAGGCAAGGATAAATCCTAACATCAGGAAATTACAGGCCACCAAAGCAAGAATTCGGACAAACAACAACTTAACCAAATGCTAACAGCTACAAGCGTATATGTCACCACGGTACACAGCAAGAGAAATTCAAGTCATACAGACAGTGGACAAAATGTTTCGCGTACATCATACGCCCGGCATGCCAGGGATAAGAGATAACTCAAGCATCGTTCGCAGGGGAGGCAGCGACTTGGTCACGCGCTGGGCACTCCGACGTAGGAGGAACTTCAACCGAGGTTGCCTCACACTCCGTAGAACCAAGTGCAACTTCAGCGGAAGCTCGAGGCTGCTCAGGAGCATCCGTCTGTGCAGTTGAGTGCCCAGTACCTTTGGAGGAGGACCGCGCGTCGCCGCCGCTATCTGAGCTTGAGCTAGAGCTTTCAAACGTGGCCGAATTATCCTCACGCTCTCCTTGCTCAGCCGAATTGTCATCCGAGGCATCTTCAACTATGACCTCCTCATCCGGATTTGGAAGAAAACTCGGCCCTTCATTCCAGGTATGTATGTCGGCATACTCGACGAGTTGGAAGGCGCGAGCTTGCCGAAGAGCAACGAAGGTGGGGTCTTCAACCCAGCGAGAACCGGTGCGCAGATTTCTCAGGATATCTAGAGAAATGTCTTCGTACCATGACATGATGACAGTAAGGGCCATATCAGCGCCAGCACGCCCGGCTGATTCCCTCCAGAGACTCAGTTGCCTCTCAGATGCCATGAGTCTTTTTACTAGTAATTCGACCTCGTTAATATCAGGAGTACCAGATGTATTCGGCCAAAGAACGTGGTAAGCTCGGATGGCTGCTTGCACCAGGTCCCGACCCATAATTTTCATTGGGCCAACTGCAGCAATCGCAACCAGGAAATCCTCCATTGAGTACTCCGAGTCAGCGGTAACAGAAACACCTCGGCGCACGCGAGCTGCAAGAACCGCTTTAGAACTCACAGGCTTGGCCTCGGGGAAATGATCTGCGCAAAGCATGAATGTGTCAGGTGTTAGCGGGAACAAAAAAGAACAATGTAATTCGGCGTTGTTAAGTAGCTTACGATGAATGTAACTCATCATTATCTGAAGGTCTTTGGCCCAATCGACCTTGCTCTTCTCAAAACGAGCAATTTCCTCGCTCAACCCCTGAGTCTTTAGTTCGGCAGCCTCGAGGAGTTCTTTGTTCTTTTGCAGCTCCAAAGCCAACCGATTCTTCTCCTCGGAAAATTCTTGGTCGACCTTTTCCAGTTCGGATTTCTGAGAGAGCTTGAGAGTATCCACCTCGGATCGCAAAGAGTTATTTCATCATCTTTTTTCTTGTAGTTGCGCCGAATGAATAGCGTTTTGCTCTAAAAAATGCAGCATCACGTCAGGCATGGGCATGCAATCTTGATGCGACGCTGCAAAGGTTTGCAACTCGGCTTTACCAGAGCCAAACGCAATAAGGAAACTTAGCATACATGTTAAAAGGGAAAGGGTGTAGAATAAAAGGGAAACTAACCTTCCAGGCTCTTAACTTTCTTCTCAAGGCGAATGTTGAGATTATTAATGTTACCTGTTTACCAAGAAAGTAAGCCGGCATCTCGCGGACAAATAAATAAGAATGTTGAAAGTAACGAAAAGGAACCATCGACCGACCTTATTTACCACTGGAAGGATTTTCTCATACTTTTCTTCCAGCTTACGGTGCGAAAAAAGAAACCTCTGGAATTCGGCAGTCCTCCGATCATGTGCAACCTGAGCAATGGGGAAAAACGGTAAATCGATATTCAAAGCTAAATCAGATCCGAGTCAAGCAGAACTTAATTCAGATCTAGGTGGCTGGATATTCAAAGCTAAATCAGATCCGAGTTAAGCAGGACTTAACTCAGATCTAGGTGGCTGGATATTCAAAGCTAGATCAGATCCGAATCAAGCAGAACTTAATTAAGATCTAGGTGGCTGGATATTCAAAGCTAAATCAGATCCGAGTCAAGCAGGACTTAACTCAGATCTAGGTGGCTGGATATTCAAAGCTAAATCAGATCCGAGTCAAGCAGGACTTAACTCAGATCTAGGTGGCTGGATATTCAAAGCTAGATCAGATCCGAATCAAGCAGAACTTAATTCAGATCTAGGTGGCTGGATATTGAAAGCTAAATCAGATCTGAGTCAAGTAGGACTTAACTCAGATCTAGGTGGCTGGATATTCAAAGCTAAATCAGATCCGAATCAAGCAGAACTTAATTCGGATCTAGGTGGCTGGATATTCAAAGCTAAAGCACATCCGAATCAAGCAAAACTTAACTCGGATCTAGATGGCCGGATTCCCAAACCCTAGAAATAAATTTAAATTAAGTCAAAGATCATTAAACTTCCAAGTATATAACAAGTTATTTCCTTGCAAGTTTCGGGGACTAGAGCATATAGTAACATCTGGGGACTAATTTAAAACTCAGAGAAACAGTAATTACCTCATTCATCTTGTTAGTATCAAGGATGAACTTGGCAGCATGGTCAAAACGGCCGCTGATGTCGGAAAGCTGAAAGGGCTGGTTGATAGGATTACCCTCAAACTGATCAGCGGCGTTCCAATTATTGGCGTACTCCACCGGTACCGAGGTCGTTCCCAATTTGTCCGAGTTAAGACCTTACCCCGGACAGGTTGTTCAACCACTGCGGCCGCAGGGCTCTTATGAAGAGCAAGCTGGGTGCTGGCGGCCGAGGCAACGGGGGCTTTGGTAGGCGCAGCTCCCTTACGCAGCACGTCGGCGATACTCGGCTGAGAAGAGCCGACAAGACCTTTCTGAGAAGAGGAAGTCTTGGCGGCAACAGCTTTTCTCGCCTTAGAGGAGGCATCAGCAGGAAGTGACACCTCGGAAGTGGGGACGGCGTCTTTAGGAGCAGCAGGGGTTACGGTCGCAGAAGGCGCCGAGATAACGACCTTTTCGGCCGAGGCTGGAGTGGCTGTAGAAACTGCCGGAGTAGATAGAGGCTCAGTAGCAGCGCTGGGACCCATAGAAGGGGCAACGGATTCGACGAAAACCTCGGAGGGCCGAGTGGAATCAATGTCAACAGAAGGGGTTTCAGGCACGTCGCGACGAGGAGGCGAAGGATTCGGAGCTGGAGGAGAGGCAGCACGAATAGGACTGGGAATCCTGGTATCATCGACAGGAGGAGGAGACGGCCGCCGAATCGGGCGGCTAGTCATGCTAGGACCGCCGGGCTTAACGGAAAGCGGAGCACTGCAAGAAAAAGAAAGAGAAAAGCGTCAGTATGGAAAACAGAAAGAGAGAAACAAGAAATACAAGTAAAAGGAGCTTACCCGGCAACCCCAGGCATAATCTTGCGCCTGGGAGGATTCGGAGCGGATTTCTTCATTCGTTTCTTGGGGACCGCCTCCGAGGCACTAGCAGGAGCCCCACGTTTCCCCGAGGTAACAGGGGGTCGAGAGGCAATAGGCTCGGCGTCGTGAACCTGACCGGCCGGATTAGCTGGGAAAGTAGAAGCCGGAAATGCATAAGAAATAGGCATTGCGGCAACTACCTCAAGAATTTGGACCTCGTCCGAATCACCTTCTTCCTCGTGCGCCGAAGTCTTGCCACGAACTCGAGCTGGGGCAGGATCCGACTTAGGGACGAACTCCTCGGAGTCCGGCTCACGAAGATCCGGGTGCTCCGGTCCATGGCCCTGAAGCAACAAAACTTCGGCGTCCTCATTCTTCTGCTCTACGAACCTCTGCAAGACAAGGACAAAGAAAGTCAGAGGAATCCGTTATGAAGAAAAAATGGAATAACAGAACGTTATTGATTAATCTTACCTCGGGAGGCGTGTGATCGCGGGTGAACGGTTTCAATCCCCAAGCCCAATCCTCAGGCATCTCCGTCTTGAAGATAGCTCGGACGCGCGTGTGGATAAGGTAGTTGTCCAGCTCCACAGTCGAGACTCGGTTAGGGTCGAGGGGACCACTCATGTAGCACAGCTTGTGAGTCCGCTTATGGAATGGGCAGATCCGGCTACTAATTAAAGTAGCCATCAGGTCTTCGCCGCATAACCCGGCGCGGATCAGCTCTTTAAGCCGAATCTCAAAAGCCTCGGCCAAGGCATGAGTTTTCACTTTAGAAGGTAGACCAATTGAGAAGGCAGGGAGCCGAATCTTGTCCTCTGTCCCTCTATTCTTGACGTAAAAGAAGGATTTGGGCCACTTCTTGCACGACTCTAACCCGGTGACACGAGGAAATACGGACTTCCTCCGAGGTGTAATGGACGCTGTCCCACATTGGGTAAGCGATTTCTCGGAGGGGTGCAGAGATTTGTCAGGGATTACATTAGAACGAATCTGGAAGAACTTGACGGCGTGCTTGGCACGGGCACAGTCAAGTATCCTCCGGCGGAGATAAAAGCGAAAAGATAAGCAATGGCGTTCGAGAAGATGATGCGGTGAAGGTCAAGTAGTCGAGAAACTCTCTAGCAAAGTCGCTAAGAGGGAGACCGAACCCACGCGCGAAATGCGACATAAAAACCACATACTCACCCTCTCGGCGTCCGAGAGGACTCGTTCGTAAGCGACAGGAGACCTCGGGAATCCTCCGAGTTCGGATAAGCCACTCAATCTCGCATGTAACGGAAGAACCTTTCCACGAGCCTCGCCGGGCCCAGCCAGCGTCGTCGTCCTCAACGAGCACCACTAAAGGAGCTAGACATGGGTGGTTGCGGAGATCGGAAAGAAGAGTTGGCGGAGGGAGTTTAGAGCTACAAGGCCCGTCGTGATTTTACCGCAGGCGGCGGAGGAGCGAGGAACCGCCCGCGAACACGAGATCGAACGGAGAAATCTACGGTGAAACCTAGGCGTCTGCGGAAAGGACTCACCGGTGACGGCCCCGAGGCTGATGAGCGCAGGCAAGGCGAGAAGAACGGCGCGGCGGAGTTCTCGCCGTCGGAAGCTCCGATGAGCGCATGGCGTGAGCCGAGAAGGCGCGAGCGAGGAAGAAGGAGGGCGAGACGAGCGAGAAGGGAAAAGTAAATCCCCAAACATCGTGCCCTCTTTATAGTCGAGCCACGAACAAGGTAGTGGGATCGTGGCTATAGCGATTGGTGTAGTTCGTGGGTGCGACACGAGCGACGATAAGTGGAGCCACACCAACGCCACACGAGAACAAGGAAGGTTGCGATCCCAGGAAGCGGCGCGGCGTCGCGGCGGCGGTATAGGCTTAACTGTCGATAAATCTTGTAGAGGAACCAAAAACTATGAAAGCAATGATGGTAGAGACACGTGGGGCGAGGCGTCGAGAGAAGGAACAAGGATACCACGGACAAGAAAATGTAACTCGAAATAGTCTTGAAGAATATGATGAAGCCGATCGACCGGCGAAGCTATCGACAGGCCACACCGACGGGGACTAATGTCGGGTTGACCTCGGGTAGGTCAAAGACGGGAAAACAGAGGTACAATCCCGTCTAGTTTCCGAGTTACGGTCTAGGTTGGCGAATCATGAATAAGTCGGCGATATGCGAGAAGCCCGTATATGTATGTTAAGGCGTTACCCGGCGAGTTCTGCGAGGTCGGTCGGGTTAGCCGAGTAATCTCGATGCAGGTGAAGGACAAGCCGAGCTACATGAGGTAAGGTAAGGCGAATGATCTGAAGCTTGCGGGAGAAGGAAACCAAGGTCAAACTCTAGCTGCAGGCTAGAAGGAATCTGGCGGAGCCAAGCACAAGAGACAAAGATGCAGAGCGTCGGAGGGAGAAGGAGGTCACGGAGGTGAGGTCCTGAAGCCGAGGCACGAGGAGGGTCCTCTGGAGCCTTTGCGTCGTTAGAAGGGCGACAGGAAAGGAGGCCGAACTACTATTTTGGGACAAGCATATTCCTCGAATATGCTTGCCAATCATCCCTAAAGGCACCCAAGGCTCTCCTTTATAAGGGAGGCTTGGACCCCGAGGAGGAGATCGACTCATTTTAGTACCGTTAAATTTGGTGAGGTTCATCTTTTCTCCTGTGACTCGAGGAGCACTTGTAACCCAAGAGAAGAGAAATAAAGGTCCTTGCCCTAACCTCTTGTGCGTAGATTCAGTTGCATCTTCCCTCCCCAGATCCCACTAGCATCCATTGGCCCCATATTTTAGCCTACCCATGGCATCTGCCGTGCCACCACCACGACACTCAGTCTCCACTCATATTTCTACCGGATTTTGCCAAAAAGTTATTTGGCATTCCCAGGACAAACACGGCATACTGGGAGAAATTGGGGGTGTTGGCGGAAGTAAAAAGGAAAGCGGGCCAGCTCTATGGGAGAGATAACACATTTTCCACGCCAATGTTCGCCTTCCCGTGCGGCGCATAGCTACCTCCCCCTCGCCTCTATGTAGCCGCCAACATCAATCCTTTTCCCTCAGTCACGAAAACATCACTATAGAAGGTGACCCTTGCCACACCAACCTCCATATCCCTACTGGCCGAGTTTTCGTTGTGATTTGGCGTTATTGGCAGCTTGGCGGGCAGCTTCGCACCCATCACACCCCGCGAGGTGTTCGAATTTTTTTACTGCTTGGTATTGGACTTCGAGGACGAGGAGATGTTCGCCGCACTGATGGAGGAGGAGGCCGTCATAGCCGCCGATGATGAAGGGAACTTGAAAATCCTCGTCTGTTTGGACGTCCCATACGCGAGAAATGCAAGGCTGCGGCGCAATGGTCTCGGTGCCAAGGTGACACAAGAGCAAGCTGAGGAAGTGGATGGCGGGTCATTATATGTTGTACGCCGACTTTCTTCAATGATCCGTGCACCGCGAGACAGTATTTAGGCGTTGTCTCGGGATGGACTAAAAACTCTTCATCAAGGTTATGCATGTCATCCAGGAGTTCAACACCTACTTCAAATGAAAGAAGGATTGCACCAACACGGTAAGATTTTCCTTACTCCATAAGTGCATTCATGTTGTGAGGATGCTTGCATATGGAGGTCCTACCGATACATAGAATGACTATATGCGCATGTCTGAGTCCATCTCCATTAAGTGCATGTGCAGGTTCTGCAGCGCAGTGGTGGCAGTGTTTGGGCCAACATACTTGAGAGCACCCAATGCTAAAGACAATGCCCGGATCCTAGCACAGAATGAAGCAAGAAGATTTTCTAGCTTGGAAGCATCATCTGTATGCATTGGGCATGGAAAAACTGACCATTTTCTTGGCAGGAATATAGTGCGATACTTGAGGCAGTGGTTGATCAGGATCTCTGGATTTGGCATGCTTTCTTCAGTATGGCAAGATCTCACAATGACATCAGTGTCCTGCATTGCTCGAATGTCTTTGCCAAGATTGTTGAAAGTCATGCTCCCCGATGGATTATGTGATCAGTGCACACCACTACAACAAGGGATACTACCTAGGAGATGGCATCTATCCAAGATGGTCAACATTTGTGAAGACTATCTCAAATCCTATTGTGAGCAAGAATTCCAACTTTGCCAAGTAGCAAGCTTACAAGAAGGATGTCAAGCGGACATTTGGTGTGATCCATGCTTTATTTGTTGTTGTGGGAGATGATGGATGCATGTGTGATCTTATGCAACATGATTATTAGAAGTGAGCGGGACGAGCAAGTTATTGACACTAAATCATATTTCAGACAAGGTCCTCTTTCAGTTGTTGATCACGAGGGGTTGGATGATACGTCGAAAACGTATCTATATTTTTTTATGTTTCATGCTTGTTTAGTATCTACTTTGCTTTGCTTTGTCTACACTTTGAGGTATTTTTATATGTTTTTTTGGGACTAACCTATTATCAAGATGCCATAGTGCCAGTTGCATGTTTTTTTCTGTTTTTGGTTCCAGAAAAGGCAGAAAATTAATATTCTCGGAATTGGACGGGACAAAAGCCAAAATCAATATTTTACAGTGGGGAACACGGAGCCAGAGTACGAGATGGAGGGGAGACACCAGGGTGGCACACCCCTGGCCGCGCGGCCAAGCCTGGCCCGCGCCTAGGGGGTGCGGCCACCCCGGGTGCCCCCAGCCTCGCCTCTTCGCCTATAAGAAGCCATCGATGCCAAAACCCTAAGTACCCGATCAATCTTCAACGAAACAGTCTATAGCTGCCGCCACCATCGTCCCTAGATCAGGGGGGTCTGAAGCTCTTCCCGGCACCCTGACGGAGGGGAGAGATCACCCCGGAGGCCTTCTTCATCATCATGCCAGCCTCCGGTATGAAGTGTGAGTAGTTCCACCTTGGACTACGAGTCCATGTAGTAGCTAAATGGTTGTTTCTCCTCCTTTGTGCTACCATGTTTAGATCTTGTGATCTCCGTTCATGATCAAGATCATCTATTTGTAATCATGCATGTTGTGTTAGCGGGGATCTGATGGATATTGAAAGGACTATATTTTCCCTTTCTATTTTGGTGATGATGACAATCCCACTTGTGATCTAACTGTGTGCTTGAGTTTTAGGTTAATTGGTTGTGACGGGATTTATGAAGTGTGTGGATGCTCTCTTTGGGATCTCGTGAAGGCGGCAGTCTTTTATTTTTTCTATTTCTCTCATTTTATTGCTTTAGATCGTCATACTATCAAGAGGGGGTCCACCTCGGAAGGTTGTGGGGAATCATCTGTTTTTGAACAAACCATATATGCACCGCCACAACCATCCTACTCATCTGAGAGAGAGAGGTTATGATCTGTTGGTGCATTTTTTATCTGATCGGAACTTCCGACCAGGCACCGGAAGTTCCGCTCAGGGCTATCTATTTGACAGAACTTGGGCCGGAACTTGCATCGGAAGTTTCACCGGAACTTCCGGTCATTCTGACCGAAACTTCCGATTAGGCTTTTGGAGTGTGCGTCAACGGACAGATTACCGTTGGTGCTACGCTGGGCGGAACTTCCGGCCGCTCGCCGGAACTTCCGGCGAGGTCATGAACTGTCCAACGGTTCAGTTCGGAGGGAGCCTATTTAAGGCGCCCTCCTTCTTCCTCCTACCTAACTCTGCAATTTTCTCTCTCCTCCATTAATACTAGACCTTCACCTCACTAGATCTCTCTCCCTAGCCACTCAAATCACTTGATCTTTTTAGAGGTGAGGGAGGTGACCTAGATCTACACTTCCACCAAAGAAGATTTGATTCCCCCACCTATCCTTTGTGGATCTTGTTACTCTTGGGTTTCTTAGAACCCTAGACGGTGTAGGTCATCCTCGGAGCTAAGTGTAGGGGTTCGTAGCATAGAAAACAAAAAATTTCTACCGCATGCACACAAACAAGCCAAGATCTATCTACTAGATTGTAGCAACGAGTCGATAGAAGCACTCACCCTCGAAGATTCCAAAGCGGTTAACGAGAGCAGATTCTCCTGGGTGATGTAGTTGTACACTTGCCGATCTCAAGATCGTGTAGACGATCCTTCCGGCGCTGCGTTCCGGTAGCGCTTCCGTAGTCGGTCACACGTTCGGTACTCGATGAAGACCTTCCTCTCCCTTGTTCCAGCAGGCAGCGGAGGTTGTAGTTCTCCCCTCGCGATTCCGGCAGCATGATGACGTGGTGTCGGAAGTAGAGGGAAGATCCCGCAGGGCTTCGCCTAAGCCGGTGCGAGTTATGGTAGATTAGGGTTTCCCGGAGATCTAGGGTTTAGATGACCGGGAGGTGGAGGAGGTGTCGGCGGCGGCGGCGATGAACCGGCAGCGGCGCGGTGAGACGGCGTGGCGGCGTCGGCGGCGTGGGTGTGGGGAGGGCTTGGAACTTGTGTGCTTTGGGGGAGCCCTCCCGCTCTATTTATGAGAGGGGGCAGCCTTGGTAGGGGTGGGTTTGAATCCAAACCCAAACCCAAGTTGGATTGAGAGAAGGACTTGTTTCTTCTCCCACTAGGAAACCATTGTTCCAGTTTGACTTTTCAAACTTCCCGTTTGACTTTCAATTTAGAGCTTTAATTCTCTCTCACATATGCCCACACCAAGTGACCTAGGATATGATCCAATCATTCCACTTATCCATGACACATGCATGGATCATTCCCCTTCCAGACCGGTGAACCTTCTAGAACCTTCTAGAACCTCTCCGATGAAATCATCGGAAACTTTCCCGAACTCCGAAATCGGACTTTCCTTATATGAATCTTATTCTCCGGACCATTCCGGATCTCCTCGTGATATCCCGGATCCCATCCGAGACTCCTAACAACATTCGGTATCCCTATTAACATTCCATATCTACTAAACAACATCGAATCCTTAAGTGTGTCTCCCTACGGTTCGTGAATTATGCGGACATGACCGAGACACTTCTCTGATCAATAACCAAAAGAGGAACCTGGAAATTGATATGGCTCCCACATATTTCTATGATTACTTTGCGATCGAATGAACCACTTACATACGATACCAATTTCCCTTTGTCTCACGATAGTTTACTTATCCGAGGTTTTGATCGTCGGTATCTCTCCATACCTAGTTCAACCTCGTTACCGATAAGTACTCTTTTCTAGTTCCCGTGATATGTGATCCCTTGTGAGCCAGTCACATGCTTGCAAGATAATTGGATGACATTCCACCGAGAGGGCCGAGAGTATATCTATCTGTCATATGGATGGACAAATCCCACTCTTGATTCATGTGCCTCAACCCATACTTTCCGAACACTCAATGCCACCTTTATAGCCACCCAATGATGGCGTGGTGTTTGATGTCATCAAAGCATCCTTCCGGTGATGGTGATTACCATGATCTCATGGTCGAAGGAATTAGGTTACTATGTATCAGAAAGATTATAGCAAACGAACTATTGAAATGACTTGATCTTAATGCTATGCTTATCTATAGGAGTATGTCCATCATACCATTCTCCTAATGATATGATCTCGTTGTTAACAACATCTCAATGTTCATGATCGAGAAACCATGATCATCTATTAACCAACAAGCTAGTATTATTAAAGAGGCTTTACTAGGGACTCTAATTTAGTTTACAAATCACACAAGTATTAATGTTTCCGGTTAATACCGTTATAGCATGAATGTAAACATTTATCATAAACACAAAAATATAATAATAACCACTTTTATTATTGCCTCTAGGGCATATCTCCAACAGTCTCCCACTTGCACTAGAGTCAACTAATCTAGATTACATGGTAATATACCGAACACCCATGGCGGTTTGGTGTTGGTCATGTTTTGCCCTCGGGAGAGGTTTAGTCAACGGATCCGCCACATTCAGATCTGTGTGTACTTTGCAAATATTTATGTCACCATCTTGTACATGCTCCCGAATAGCGTGAAAACGTAGCTTGATATGCTTCATCTTCTTTTGTGACCTTGGTTCTTGCGCATTGGCTATGGCGCCCATGTTATCACAGTAGATAGACATTGGGTCCAGCTCACTTGGAACCACACCGAGCTCTGTAATGAACTCTTTCATCCATATCGCCTCTTGTGAAGCCTCCGAAGCATCTATGTATTCCGATTCAGTTGAAGATCTCCCACAACGCTTTGCTTTGCACTCCTCCAGCTAACTGCTGCACCATTCAAAGTAAATACGTATCCAGATTGTGATTTAGAATCATCCGGATCGGTGTTCCAACTAGAATCGGTGTAACCATTAACAACGAGTTGTTCATCACCTGCATAAGAAAGAACCATATCCTTAGTTCTTCTCAAGTACTTAAGGATGTTATTGACCGCTGTCCAATGATCCACTCCTGGATCACTTTGATATCTGCTAGTCAAACTAACAACATATGCAATGTCGGGTCTAGTACATAGCATGTCATACATAAGAGATCTTATGGCTGAGGCATAGGGAGTCTTACTCATCCTTTCTCTATCTTCTGCTGTTGCAGGACTTTGAGTTTTACTCAAGGTCGTATTGGGCAACATGGGCAAGGACCCTTTCTTGCTATCTTCTATTCCAAACCTCTTTAGAACTTTGTCCAAATATGTACTCTGTGATAATGATATTAGGCATCTCGATCTATCTCTATAGATCTTTATGCCTAATATGTAAGCTGCTTCGCCAAGATCTTTCATTGAAAAACTATTATTCAAATAATCCTTGACACTATTAAGAAGGTCCACATCATTCCCAATCAACAATATGTCATCCACATATAGTATTAAGAACGCTACAGATCTCCCACTCAATTTCTTGTAAATACAAGCTTCTCCATAAGTTTGTATAAAACCAAAGCTTTTGATCACCTTATCAAAACGTTGATTCCAACTCCGGGATGCTTGCTTCAACCCATAAATGGACCATTGAAGTTTGCTTACCTTGTTAGCATCTTTAGGATCGACAAAACCTTTGGGTTGTACCATATACAACTCTTCATCAATGTCTCCATTGAGGAACGCTGTTTTGACATCCATCTATCATATCTCATAATCATAATATGCAGCGATCGCTAACATAATCCAAACAGACTTTAGCATCACTACCGGTGAGAATCTCTCATCGTAGTCAACTCCTTGAATTTGTCGAAACCCTTTTGCGACAAGTCGAGCTTTATAAACGGTAACATTACCATCAACATTTGTTTTCTTCTTGAAAATCCATTTGTTCACGACAGCCTTCCGGCCATCTGGTAAGTCCACCAAAGTCCATACTTGGTTTTCGTACATGGATCCAATCTCGGATTTCATGGCTTCATGCCATTTATTGGAATCTGGGCTCATCATCGCTTCCTCATATGTCGCAGGGTCATCGGTGTTGTCCACCAACATGATATTCATAACGGGATCATACCAATCAGGAGTGGTACGAGTTCTCGTTGACCTGCGAGGCTCTGTATTTACTTCAACCAAAGTTTCATGATCGACATCATTAGCTTCCTCTCTTATTGGTGTAGGCGCCATGGGAACTACTTCCGGTGTTGTGCTACTTGCAAGTTCGAGAGAAGGTTCAACAACCTCGTCGAGTTCTACTTTCCTTCCAGTCACTTCTTTCGAGAGAAACTCCTTCTCTAGAAAGGATCCATTCTTGGCAACGAAGATTTTTGCCCTCGGATCTATGATAGAAGGTATACCCAATAGTTTCCTTCGGGTATCCTATGAAGACGCATTTTCCGCTTTGGATTCAAGCTTGTCCGGCTGTAACTTCTTTACATAAGCTTCACAACCCCAAACTTTAAGGAACGACAATTTAGGTTTCTTCCCAAACCACAATTCATACGGTGTCGTTTCAACGGATTTAGATGGTGCCCTATTTAAAGTTAATGCGGTTGTTTCTAATGCATAACCCCAAAACGATAGCGGTAAATCTGTAAGTGACATCATAGAACGAACCATATCTAAGAGAGTTCGATTACGACGTTCGGACACACCATTACGCTGTGGTGTTCCCGGCGGTGTCAATTGTGAAAGTATTCCGCATTTCTTCAAATGCTCGCCAAACTCGTAACTTAGATATTCACCTCCACGATCAGATCGTAGAAATTTAATCTTCTTGTTACATTGATTCTCTACCTCACTTTGAAATTCCTTAAACTTCTCAAAAGTTTTGGACTTATGTTTCATGAAATAGATATACCCATATCTACTCAAGTCATCCGTGAAGGTAAGAACATAACGATAACCACCGCGCGATGCTAAACTCATTGGGTCACACACATCGGTATGTATGATTTCCAATAAGTCTGTAGCTCGCTCCATCATACTAGAAAATGGAGTCTTAGTCATTTTACCCATCAGACATGCTTCGCATCTTTCAAGTGATTCGAAATCAAGTGATTCAAGAAGTCCATCGGAATGGAGTTTCTTCATATGCTTCACTCCAATATGACCAAGACGACAGTGTCACATATAGGTCGAGTTATCGCTTAATTTCAAACGTTTAGCCTCAATGTTATTAATGTGTGTATTACTACAATCGAGATTCAATAAGAATAGACGATCTATCAAAGGTGCATGTGCATAAAACATATTACTCATATAAATCGAACAACCATTATTCTCGGACTTAAACAAGTAACTGTCTCACAATAAACATAATCTAGATATAATGTTCATTCTCAACGCAGGCACCAAATAACAATTATTTAAGTATAAAACTAATCCCGATGGTAGATGAAGAGGTAGCGTGCCGACCGCGATAACATCAACCTTTGATCCATTTCCAACGCGCATCGTCACCTCGTTCTTCGCTAGCTTCCGTTTAGCACCTGTTTCGAGTTACAAATATGAGCAACCGAACCAGTATCAAATACCCAGGCACTACTACGAGTACTAGTGAGATACACATCAATAACATATATATCGGATATATCTTTCTTCTTGATGTTGCCGTTCTTCAAATCCGCCAAGTACTTTGGGCAATTCTGCTTCCAGTGACCCTCTCCCTTGTAGTAAAAGCACTCAGTATCAGCCTTAGGCACAGCCTTGGTCTTCTTCGCCAGCGCGGTAACTTTCTTACCACCCTTCTTGAAGTTTCCCTTTCTATTAGACTTGCCTTGCTTCTTGAATTTGGTGGTCTTATTGACCAACAACACTTGGTGCTCTTTCTTGATCTCCACTTCTGCAGACTTTAACATGGAGAATAGTTCTAGAAATGACTTTTCCATGTTTTGCATATTGTAGTTCATCACAAAGTTCTTGTAACTTGGTGGTAGTGATTGGAGGACACGGTGAATCCCCAAAGCATTAGGAATCACTATACCCAAGCTTTGGAGTTTACTTGCGTGCCCAGACATCTTAAGAGCGCGCTCACTGATGGAGATGCCCTCTTCCATCTTGTAGTTAAAGAACTTTTCAGAAGTCTCATAACTCTCAACTGCCACGTGAGCCTCAAATATCATTTTGAGTTCACGGACAATATCATGTGGGTCATGGTTCTCAAACCTTTTCTAAAGCTCTGATTCCAAACCATACAAGATAATGCCTTTGAGCGTATGGATCTTCGATTCTTAGGCGAGGAAAACATTCTTTACCTCATCGGTAGCATCACCGCGGTGGGTTACCTAGCGGTGCATCCAAAGACATAGGTCAAATTACCAGCATTGAGGACAATCCTCAAATTGCGGAACCAATCCGCGAAGTTGCTTCCATTCTTTTTCAACTTTTCTTTCTCTAGGAACGCATTAAAATTGATGGTAGGGGCCGCCATTGATCTACAACATATTTGCAATAGTTTAGACTAAGTTTATGACAAATTGAGTTCTAATTAATAGTTGAATTAATCTAGGTGAACTCCCACTCAAAACAATATCCCTCAAATTGTTTTAGTGATTACACGAACCAAATCCACCACATCAAAACCGATCATCACGAGAGTTGATGTAGCTTCAATGGAGAACAATCAACATGTTCATCATATCTACTATATGACTCATGCTTTACCTTTCGGTGATCTGTGTTCCGAGACCATGTCTGTACATGCTAGTCTCGTCAAGATCAAACCTTAGCTTCCGCATGAGCAAATCTGGCTTGCTCACGTTGTATACACTCACAGGATCTAGCACACCCGATCATCACGTGGTGCTTCAAAACAACGAGCTTTAGCAACGGTGCTTACTAAGGATGAACACTTTAAAACTTGAAATTGTGTGCTTGAGGGATCATCTTATAATGTTATCATCGTGAACTAAGTAATACAAGAGGCATTAAAGGATTAACATCACATGCAATTCATAATATGTGATATGATATGGCATTTCTTCTTGTGCTTCCGATCTCCATCTTCAAGCACGAACATGATCTCCATCATCACCGGTATGGCGTCAAGGTCAATGGCGCCGTTTCATGGTTTCCTTCCACCAGCTTCAACTATTACAACTACTTTGAATAGATACGCAGGTCTTAACGGAATTTAAAGAACAACCATATGGCTCCTGCCGGTTTCCAACTTACAATAAGGAATATTGCATACATCATATATAATCACAATCATGGCCATATCACATCACAGCACACCCCTGCAAAACAAAGTTAGACGCCTCTAATTTTCTTTGCATATTTTACGTGGTTTGGGGCTTTCAATAAGTGTTGTTCTAACTTACGAACAAGAACCACAACGTTGATGCTTGAACTATCAAGTGCCCGTTGTAAATTGAATCTATACTATGATGGGAGAGACAGACACCCGCAGAGCCACTTATGCAATACAAGTTGCATGTTGAGCGTGTAGCAAGTCTCATGAACGATGTCATGTAAGGTTTGCCCGGGCCGCTTCATCCCATCATACTGCAAGATTCAAAGTACACAAAAAGCAATTGATAATAAAAGCACCACCGCCCACAATGACCATTGTGTTCTACTCGTGCAACAAATCTACATATAGACATGGCTCTGAAACCACTATAGGGGTTCGTAGCATGGAAGACAAAAATTTTCTACCGCATGCACACAAACAAGCCAAGATGTATCTACTAGATTGTAGCAACGAGTCGATAGAAGCACTCACCCTCGAAGATTCCAAAGCGTTTAACGAGAGCAGATTCTCCTGGGTGATGTAGTCGTACACTTGCCGATCTCAAGATCGTGTAGACGATCCTTCCGGCGCTGCGTTCCGGCAGCGCTTCCGCAGTCGGTCACATGTTCGGTACTCGATGAAGACCTTCCTCTCCCTTGTTCCAGCAGGCAACGGAGGTTGTAGTTCTCCCCTCGCGATTCCGGCAGCACGACGGCGTGGTGTCATAAGTAGAGGGAAGATCCCGCAGGGCTTCGCCTAAGCCGGTGCGAGTTATGGTGGATTAGGGTTTCCCGGATATCTAGGGTTTAGATGACCGGGAGGTGGATGAGGTGTCGGCTACGGCTAGGGCGGCGGCGACGAACCGGTGGCGGCGCGGTGAGGCGGCGGCGGCGCGGGTGTAGGGAGGGCTTGGAACTTGTGTGAATTGGGGCAAACCTCCCCCTCTATTTATGAGAGGGGGGCAGCCTTGGGAGGGGTGGTTTGAATCCAAACCCAAACCCAAGTTGGATTGAGAGAAGGACTTGTTTCTTCTCCCACTAGGAAACCATTGTTCTAGTTTGACTTTTCAAACTTCCCGTTTGACTTTCAATTTAGAGCTTTAATTCTATCTCACATATGCCGACACCAAGTGACCTAGGATATGATCCAATCATTTCACTTATCCATGACACATTCATGGACCATTCCCCTTCCGGACCGGTGAACCTTCTAGAACCTCTCCGATGAAATCATCGGAAACTTTCCCGAACTCCGAAATCGGACTTTCCTTATATGAATCTTATTCTCCGGACCATTCTGGATCTCCTAGTGATATCCCGGATTCCATCAGAGACTCCGAACAACATTCAGTATCCCTATTAACATTCCATATCTACTAAACAACATCGAATCCTTAAGTGTGTCTCCCTACGGTTCGTGAATTATGCGAACATGACCGAGACACTTCTCCGATCAATAACCAATAGAGGAATCTAGAAATTCATATGGCTCCCACATATTTCTACGATTACTTTGCGATCGAATGAACCACTTACATACGATACCAATTTCCCTTTGTCTCACGATAGTTTACTTATCCAAGGTTTTGATCGTCGGTATCTATGCATACCTAGTTCAACCTCGTTACCAATAAGTACTCTTTTATCATTCCCGTGATATGTGATCCCTTGTGAGCTAGTCACATGCTTGCAAGCTAATTGGATGACATTCCACTAAGAGGGCCCAGAGTATATCTATCCATCATATGGATGGACAAATCCCACTCTTGATTCATGTGCCTCAACCCATACTTTCTGAACACTCAATGCCACCTTTATAGCCACCCAGTTACGGTGTGGTGTTTGATGTCATCAAAGCATCCTTCCGGTGATGGTAATTAACATGATCTCATCATCGAAGGAATTAGGTTACTATGTATCAGAAAGCTTATAGCAAACAAACTATTGAAATGACTTGATCTTAATGCTATGTTTATCTATAGGAGTATGTCCATCATACCATTCTCCTAATGATATGATCTCGTTGTTAACAACATCTCAATGTTCATGATCGAGAAACCATGATCATCTCTTAACCAACAAGCTAGTATTATTAAAGAGGCTTTACTAGGGACTCTAATTTAGTTTACAAATCACATAAGTATTAATGTTTCCGGTTAATACCGTTATAGCATGAATGTAAAAATTTATCATAAACACAAAGATATAATAATAACCACTTTTATTATTGCCTCTAGGGCATATCTACAACACTAAGGGCATGTGTTGTAAAGCTCCGTGGTGTCGTTGAGGGCCTCCAATTGAGTTGTGGAGCTTCCCCCTCAACCTTGTTGTAAAGGTTTCGGTTGGTGCCTTCAAGGTCACCAGTTAGTGGCTTGTGAGGTCTCCTTTGTGCGGGAGCTCACTAAAGAAGAAGGTGATGCCTTTTTGGCGCTCGGGGGACCTTGTGTGGCCCCGACACCTCTCCAACGTAGACGTAGCTCCCTTGGGAGTGAACTACGGGAATTACATCTCCGTGTCCCCACTCCGGTTATCTCGTTCCCTACCTTTACTACTTGCTCTTTACCGCTCTTGTGTTCGTTGTTTGTTCTCTAGCATATAGGTTGTTCATCTAGTTGCATATCTAGAGAACTTACCTTCTTGCTTAGCCTAAAATTGAGTAACAAATTAAAAAATTGGTAGTCACCTATTCACCCCCCTCTATTCGATTCAAAGTCAGTACTTTCAATTGGTATCAGAGCCAAGGCTCTTAATTCGAGATTTACCGCCTAAGAGACAATGTCCGATGAAGGGGGTAGTGAAAATGAAAACTCCAAGAACTTGGCCACCATGGATGACCTCATGCAATTGGAGACATCCATGATGTCCAAGTTTGAGTAAATGATGACTATTTTGCAGTCCCTCAAGCCAAACCCCATGGTTGCTCTTTACACACCCCAAACCATCAAGATTCCTCCCACTGTTCCCGTGACCGCCCCCGGAGTGAATCTCGTGGCCGTAACCACTCACTTGGGACTTGGTTTTGTTGCTCAAACATCTACCAAGGTTCCAAGCGAGAACACCTAGGAGCCCGAAGACTCAACTTCCAAAGAGGAAAGTGGAGGAAAGGACTACTCGGCGGTGCCCCCACCGCTGAAGTACACTCCGGATCCACCCATTCCCATGCCACACATCATTCCTCAAGGAGAACCACCTATGCTAGATACTTCAAATTTCGCAATTGGCAATATCTAATGCGCTCACATATTTCCAGCTCTTCTATTGAGTTAATAAGGATTGTGGAGGATGGGTTCTCTCCATATGACCCAAAGAAGTTGACTCGAGGTGAAGTGGTGGACAAGCAACTCAATGCCACGGCTTTGGGCATGATTCAAAGGGCCTTGACTCCCAAGGACTTTGCTCACATTCGCCAATTCAACACCACCAAGGAAGCATGGGATCAGCTCACCGAGCTATTTGTTGGGAATGCAAGCATTCAAAGCTCCAAGTTTGATGAAGTCAACAACGAGTGCGATGGTTTTGCTATGCAAGATGATGAGACTCCCGAAGACATGTATAGGTGGCTCAAGGTCCTTTGTTGCACTATGAGGGATCTTGGTGCCACCTATGGTGATGACAAGTTCATGAAGAGGAAGTTCATTCAAGCTCTCCTTCCTTTTGAAGAACAAAAGCTCAACTCCATTAAGGGAAGAACCAACTTTCACCTAATGACCTCCCAAGAAGTCTTGAGTGAAGTGATTGCCATGACCATTGCCAAGAATAACGCGGAGTCCGCCCGTGCTAGGGCTATTGGATCGACAAAAGTGAATCTTGCATTAAAGGCCAAGGTTATTGAAGTTGATGATGATGATACATCAAGTGAGTGGTCTCAAGAGGACCTCAAGTGTGCCTTCAACGAACATATTGCTCTCGCTTCAAGAGCCTTTTGGAACAAGTCCGGCATCAAGTCAATGTCAAGGGAAAACCCAAGATTCAACTCCAACAAGTCTCCCAAGGCAAGGTCATGCTACAATTGCAATGAGAAGAGTCACTTTGCGGCCAAGTGTACCTTTGATAACCGTGAAGACAATGGTGGTCATCTCATTCACAAGATCAATTCAAGGCCTCCTCATCCTTTGAACAAGAACTACGCCGTAAAGAATGTCACCAACAAGGAAAGAGCTATAGTGGTCCATGAAGAATACCTTTCGGGCATGAATGAAGATGATGATGAAGTCCAAGGCGGAGAGATTGTGTGAGTTGCTGCTATTGCCACTATCTCTACTCCACAATTGTCCCTCTTCGACTCACCAAATGAGAACATCATCTCCTCCAACCAAAAGTGTCTCATGGCCAAGGCCACCGAGGTAACATCTAAACCCACTCCTCAACCCATCTCTAGTGAGCCTTCTTCTCTTGATCTTGTAGGTCTAGAGATAAAGAAAGAGATGATAGACATGTGTGAGTTTATTTCTACCTTGGATGAAGAAACTAAAACTTGCTTTGATTCCTTGCTTGCACAACTTGACAATGCTAGGGATGCTTTAGATGAAAAGGAAGAACTTCTTGACTTGTTAAGTAAAAATGAAAGAGATGTCACTGATGAAATTGCTTCTCTCACTCAAAGTCTTGAGGATGAACAAAATATGAGAATTAATCTTGAGGAAAATGTGTCTAAACTTGTAGATAACCATAACAACACCATGTGCTCTCTCACTAAAGAACGTGATCATGCTCTAGCTTTGGTTAAGGTGCTTAAGAAATAGAAAGTTGAGTTTGGTGTTGGTCATGATAGGACTCGAGAAGATCTTGAGAGAGGAACACAAAGCCTTGGAGAGCAAATTCTCAAGTCTTTTCGAAGCCCATGAACAACTTCAAACTCAACTAACATGTGAACATGCTAAGTCTTCCGTTGTGCAAATTATATACTTGTCTAGCACTCTAACCCTTGTTGCAAGCATGAGAATCTCATTGAGGAGAACAAGGTGTTGAAGGATCAACTTGCCAATACTAAGAAGAAGAAAAACAAGAAGAAAAATAACAAGGGCATGGACTAAGGACCTTCTAATGGTCCAACCATCTTGTGAAGTGACAACTTTGCCAGAAAGAACAATCCCTCTTATATTCTTTGAAAGTCCTATGATGGTCATGTATATGCTATATATGTTGGAACTTCTTACACACATGATTATCATTGAGCCATTTGGGTGCCAAAGACTCTTGTTACTACCAAAAGGGGACCATTGCAAAATGGGTACCTAAAACAAAAGCTTGATTTTCTTGTAGGACTATGCTTCCGGTGGAGCAAAATGGGTGCTTGATAGTGGTTCCAAAAGTCATATGACCGGAAGCAAGTCTATCATGACGGAGATAAGGCCAAATATTGCCAACACCATGGTCTCCTACGGTGACAAAACAAGTTCTCAGGTATTGGGTTTTGGCAAAGTGGTGGTAACCCCGGATGTATCCTTGGTTGACGTCATGCTTGTCAAAACCCTTGGTTAAAATTTAATTTCTGTTCGTGCTCTTGACATTATGGGTCTCTTTTCTTTATTCAATGAGCACTCCATGGTCCTCATGTGGAGCAAGTCTATCAAGGTGGCTTTCGTAGGGTATATAGAGCATGACTTGTATGTGGTGGACTTTTCGGGGAACACCACTCCTCATGCTATACGTCTCTATGCTAAAGCCGACAAGGGTTGGTTGTGGCATCGCCGCCTAGCCCATGTTAACATCAGAACTTTGCAAAGACTTCACTCCGAGGGCCACATCCTTGGTCTTAATGATGTTTATTTTGCCAAAGATCATGTTTGTAGGGCTTGTATTGAAGGGAAGATGCATGAAACTCCTCACAAAGCTCTCAATCAAATCACCACAGAAAGATGCTTGGAGCTCTTGCACATGGACCTCTTTGGGCCTCCTTCTCATGATAGTCTTGGAGGCAAGAAGTATTGTTTGGTTATTATGGATGATTTCTCAAGATACACTTGGGTGCTCTTCTTCAAGTACAAGAGCGAGACTCAACAAACCGTCATCGACTTTGCCAATGAAGTTCAACGGAAACACAATGCAACCATTATCTCCATTCGAAGTGACAATGGCACCGAGTTCAAGAACTATACCTTGGATGAGTTTCTTAGTGATGAAGGCATCAAGCATCAATACTCCACTCCCTATACCCCTCAACAAAATGGTGTTGCCGAAAGGAAGAATCGCACTTTTATGGATGCGTCTCGGTCTATGCTAGCTGAATTCAAGTCTCCATACAACTTTTGGGCCGAGGCCATGTCCACCGCTTGTCATGCAACCAACCGGCTCTACCTTCGCAAGAAAAAGAACAAGACACCTTATGAGCTACCCACCGGGAAAAAGCCCAATTTTAGCTACTTTTGAGTGTTTGGTTGCAAGTGCTATATTCTCAAGAAAGGAGTTTGTTTGTCCAAGTTTGAATGCAAGGGACGAGAAGGGATTTTTGTTGGATACTCAAATCAGTCCCATGCTTATAGAGTCTACAACAAAGCTAATGGAAGAGTTGAAGAGACGAGCAATGTGAAGTTTGATGAAGAACATTAGTCCCTTGTTAGGCAAGACGGTGTTCATGATCCAAGTGATGAAATCCTCCTAAGGCCATAAGAAGAATGGATGTGGGTTTCCACCTCCCCATTGAGGATCCCCTTGTGGCCGAAGGAGAAGGACCAAGCTCTACTCAAGTGGATCCCTCACTCTCACAAGATCATCTTTCCCCTCAAGGACCCACTATTTTGGCACAAGCTCCCTCAAGATCATCCGAAGATCCGCATGCCCATGACTCTCCGAGCTCCGAATCTCAAGCTCTTCATCAACAACTTCTACCTCCCCACGATGGGGCTCCTTCTCAAGACACCTACCAAGGTCAAGCTTGTCAAGAACAAGGGAAAGCTAATGATGATCAAGGCTCTACTCAAAATGATGACTCTCCCGAGGTGGAAATTAATGAAGATGATCCTCGTGTCCGTGCTTATAGTCAAGGCGGGGACTCAAATGGTGGCAATGACCAAGTGGTTGCTCAAGAATCTTGTATTGAATCTCAAGCCCGCCGTCAAGCCTATCGTATCGCCAAGCTCGTTCGATATGTCCATATCCTTGATAATGTTTATGGAGATTTAAATAGAGGTTCAACTACTAGGAGACAATTAGCCTCTTTTATCTCTCATGTGGAACCACAAAAAGTCTTTGAGTCTCTTGAAGATGATGATTGGCTCGACGCTATGAATGAAGAACTTCACAACTTCAAGAGGAACAAAGTATGGACCTTGGTTGAGCGGCCCAAAGATTGTCAAAACGTCATCGGAACCAAGTGGGTTTTCAAGAACAACTGTGATGCGAATGGGATAGTCGTGTGCAACAAGGCAAGGTTAGTTGCCCAAGGATACTCACAAGTTGAGGGCATCGACTACGGCGAGACTTATGCCCCTGTTGCTCGCCTTGAATCCATTCGTATGCTTCTTGATTTTGATACTCATCATAACTTCAAGTTGCATCAAATGGATGTTAAAAGTGCATTCCTCAATTGTCCTTTGAAAGAGTTGGTATACGTCAAGCAACCTCCAGGCTTTGAGGATACACTTTTCCCAAACCATGTCTACAAGCTCAATAATGCACTCTATGGTCTCAAACAAGCCCCACGTGCGTGGTATGATTGCCTTAGAGAGCTCTTGTTAGACCTTCAAAGTGGGCCTCATTGATCCCACTCTTTTTACTAAGAAAGTTGGAGGCCACTTGTTCGTATGCCAAATCTATGTTGATGACATTATCTTTGGGTATATTAACAAAGCTTTTAATGAGGATTTTGCCAAGCACATGACCGATCGCTTCGAGATGTCCATGATGGGAGAGTTGGATTTCTTCCTTGGGTTTGAAGTCAAGCAATTGAGGAAGGGGACTTTCATAAACCAAGCCAACTACATTCAAGACATGCTCAAGAAGTTCAAGTTTGACCAAGTCAAAGGTGCTAAGACTCCCATGCCAACTAAGGCTAATCTTGATCTCGATCCTAAGGGTAAGGATGTGGATCAAAAACGTTATCGCTCTATGATTGGTTCTTTGCTCTATCTTTGTGCATCCCGACCAAATATTATGTTGAGTGTGGGTATGTGTGCAAGATTCCAAGCCGCACCAAAAGAAAGCCACATGGTGGCGGTCAAGAGAATCTTTCGATATTTGGTTCATACCCCAAACTTCGGGTTGTGGTACCCCAAGGGAGCCAACTTTTATCTCATTGGATACACGGGATCGGATTGGGCTGGTGACAAAGTGGGTAGGAAGTCAACCTCCGGAGCTTGTCAATTTCTTGGAAGATCCTTGGTTTGTTGGTCCTCGAAGAAGTAAAACTATGTGTCTATGTCCATTGACGAAGCTGAGTACATCTCCGCCGCAAGTTGTTGTGCTCAATTTCTATGGATGAAGCAAACCTTGAAGGATCTTGGACTTTCTTTTGAAAAGGTGCCTCTTCTTTGTGACAATGAGAGTGCCATTGCCATTGTAAACAACCCCGTGCAACACAATCGGACTAAGAACATTGAGATTCGTCATCATTTCATTCGGGACCATGTTGCAAGAGGAGACATTTCTTTGGAGTATGTCCCCACCAAGGAAAATCTTGCGGATCTTTTCATGAAGCCTCTTGACGAAGCAAGGTTCTGAGAGTTAAGTCATGAGCTAAATATCATAGATTCGAGCAATGTGGCTTGAGTACCTTGCACACCTACCCATGTCTCAATGTGTATCTTTGTTTGGATTTAGGCATGGATTTAGGGGGGGTGTAGTTCCTCTTATGAACAACCACTAACCCTATTATGTGCACATTAAATTTTTCATACTCTACAGTCTCTAAAGGAGACCATTTCAGCTTCATGATGAGTGTTGGTAATGAACCCAAGATATATCGTCGCGGTGTCAAGACATTTACTCTTATATAAGGTGGCCTCGGCCATCGACCCTTGTGTGTTTATCGTTTGGTTTTCTTTGTGTTTTTGTGCTTCGTTGTTCTTGTCTTTTCTTGGTGTATTTTATTGTTTTGGTTTTTCACAGTTTGAGCTCTCTATCCCAAGACTTTCCTTTCCTCAAGCCCTTTCTTTTCCCTACACAAGTTCTCTCTTGTTATCTTCCTGTCCTAAGAATGCGTTTCTGGCATCACCGGAACTTTCGGCCAGCTGCCGGAAGTACCGGCCAACACGTAGTTTTTCAGAACTGATTGCTGACCTGGCTACTTCTGCCTGGCTTGGAACTTCCGGTTCACTGGAACTTCCGGTCGTGTACCGGAACTTCCGGTGAGGCTCTTTGTCCTATATAAAGTGGGCCCTGGGAAAATGGGATCTTCTTCTAGTTTTTTCAAGACCCACTTCTTATTTGGAGCAGCCACCGGTGACGCCTACTCCGCGGAGGCACTACGGACCCTCCATCTCCGGCCACCCTTTCTTAGATCTGATCCGTGGGAACCTTCCCCACCTCGACCTCCCGCCATGGACTCCGATATTTGCCCTCAGCTCGTTCCATTAATGGAGATCTTGCACTCTTCATTGCATGAGTTAGGGCTCCCCTTGTCTAGGCTAGTTCTTTGGCTAGAACTTGTTGGGAGGTCTTGGTAGGCCTAGGGAACCTTGTTAGGGTAGATTGGTCCAATACATTTGTGTGAATCCATACATGTGCAAGTTAGATCTAAGATCCTTGGTTCTCCCTGTTGAACCACCCTGTTCGTGGCCTCACCGGAACTTCTGGTGAGTCACTACCGGAACTTCCGGTGGTGCATTTTTCACCGAAAGTTTCGACGGTTCAGCGAAAGTTACGGTGCATAGTATATGACTCACTGATTGTATTTTTCCAATCTCTCTTTGTTTCTCCTTTCGAACTTGTGCACTTACCCCACCTCCCCTCCCTATTATTTTTCTTTCTTCTCAGGGCAAGGTGGTTCCCGTAGAGGCAAGCACACCCGTCGTCCTTCCGCTGGTCCTCCTCCCGATATTGATGAAGAGGATCTTGAGGTTGTGCGTCCTTCTACCCAGACTGCTCGTCAGAGGACTGCTGCTGCTCGCCGTGCTGTTGCCGCTGAAGGGAAGCGGCCTGTTCTTGCCTCTCAAAAGGCCACTGCTACTGGGCCTGATAACTCCAAGAGCAAGATCTACAAGTGGCCTCAAAAGGCCTATTCTACGTTTCGGCATGTGGATTCTTATCTTGTTCCGCGGGGTCGTATTTGCTTGGACCCTCTCTTTCACAACTGTCACCAAGAGCAGATTTTTGCTGAGATATACGCCACCAAGACCAAGTTCGTTGTTTCTCCTCAGAAGTACATCAATGTGGCTCATATGGAAGACAAGCTTGAGTACTTTGGCGAGGCTCTGGATATTTGCACGAAGATTTGGCCGATTCCTATCATGGAGCACCGTCAGAGTTATGATGAGGTTGATATTGCTCAGTTCTACACCACTCTTCACATGGAGATGAATCCTACCGGTGGCACCTTGAAGTGGATGACTAATGGTGTGCAGCTTTTCTCCACTTGGTCTGAGTTTGGTATGCTTCTTGGCTATCCCATCTTGCCGGGTAAGGGGAAAATGGATGGCGTGTTCATGGTGCCCAAGCTTCTGCTCCTAAGGTCTTGGAGCCTCTATATATTGAAGGTTGGGGTACTTGTGGCTTTGTGAATGATCTCCAGCCAGTCTATGACATCATGTAACAAGTTTACTTGAACACCATCTCTCCAAAGGCCGGCAACTTTGATCAGTTTCATGCTTATCAAGTTGACTTTATGTTTCAGACTTACCGTCGCCGTGACTCTAACATGAAGCTAGATGTTATGCACTTCATTTACAATGAGATCTGGCAAGCCATTATTGACAAGCGCTCCTGCCCCTATGCTCCATACATTCAGACTCTCATCAATGCCAAGTGGCTTGAAGCAACTGGTTCCCGCTACCCTCAGGACAACATCACCATTCACGAGGAGAATAAGCTGTGTGTGAGCAAGCACAAGAATCCTAGGTCCCAAGAAGAGAAGGAAGAAGCTATTTGGAAGGCTAGTGCTGGTGCCGGTGGTCCCTCTTCTGCACGTGGTGGCTCTAGTGCTAGTGGTCCTTCTCTTGAGAGGCAGCCATCTTGGGCCAAGAAACTGCTAGGGAAGGTGAAGAAGACGTTTTGCTTTCTACAGAATCGTGAGTATAAGGCTTACGTCGATCAGCGGCACAGTGCTCGGCGTCAGAAGGCTATCATGACAGCACTTAGTCTTCCTTGCTCTCCAGAGACTAGCTCCTTCACCGCGCCCAGGGATGAGTGGATTCGTGACAACTGTCAGTGGTCTGAGGATGAGTCTAAGGAGGAAGTCATGGGTCCCCCGCCTTCGTGGAACAATGCCTCTTGGGACCCCGAGCCTTCTCCTCCTCCTGTTCATGGTTGGGGCGATTAGAGTGATATTTTCTACCTTTTTGGTGTCTTGATGCCAAAGGGGGAGAAAGATGTCTATTAGGTTGCTCACGGGATTTGCATGGGCTGGGTCACGAGTTCGTTCTTATCTTTTATCTTTTCTCACTCGTGAACTCTCTAGTTTATGTGTGTGTGCTTGTGGACTTTTATGTGCTATTTGTGGATGTTGTTGTTTGTATGAGACTATGTGGTTTGTTATGCCTGGTGTATGGTATGCTTGTTGTTGGCTTATGGTTGTTTGTATATGGTGGTAGAGCATTCATAGTATTCATTGATATTATTTCATCTATTGCCTCCACCACATTTGTTTGGTGCAACGGTATGTTATCCATCTTGCTTTTCCCTTGCACATGTGGTGTCTTCGCAATAGAAAGGGGGATCCTCCTTGTATGTGTGCTAGTCTTGTCCTTAGATCTTTATCTCTACCTTGCACACATATAGGGGGAGCATGTTCCATCCATTGCAAAGACTGCTCCTTCTTATGCAAATCCTTGGGATTGTCATCAAACACCAAAAAAGGGGGAGATTGAAAGGACTATATTTTCCCTTGCTATTTTGGTGATGATGACAATCCCACTTGTTATCTAACTGTGTGCTTGAGTTTCAGGTTAATTGCTTGTGATGGGATTTATGAAGTGTGTGGATGCTCTCTTTCGGATCTCGTGAAGGCGGCGGTCTTTTGTTCTTTTATTTCCCTTTCTATTTTGGTGATGATGACAATCCTACTTATGATCTAACCGTCTGCTTGAGTTTCAGGTTAATTGCTTGTGATGGGATTTATGAAGTGTGTGGATGCTCTCTTTGGGATCTCGTGAAGGCGGCGGTCTTTTGTTTTTTGTATTTCTCTCATTTTATTGCTTTAGATCACCGTACTATCAAGAGGGGGTCCACCTCATAAAGCTGTGGGGAATCATCTGTTTTTGCATAAAACCATATATGCACCGCCACAGCCATCCTACTCATCTGAGAGAGAGCGAGGTTCTGATCTGTTGGTGCATTTTTGTCGATCGAACTTCCGCCAGCGGAAGTTCCGCTGGCTATATCTGGGTGGATCTGGGACTAAGTTCCGATCCAAATTCCGATGGAAGTTTCGTCTAGCTCCCAGAACTTTCTGTTTTGATATGTTCTATCTGGCGAAACTTCCACCCGAAGTTCCGGTCAGGAATTTCTGTCGCTTCTTCCACTGAGACCCTAAGTGGAACTTCCACCCAGGCGCCGGAACTTCCGGTCAGACAATGTTTGCGGCCCAGTTGTTCCGCTCCAAGTTCTGCTCAGGTTCAGTACACTTTTGTTTGGAAGTGTTCTATTTGACAGAACTTGGGCCGGAACTTGCATTGGAAGTTTCACTGGAACTTCCGGTCAGGCTTTTGGAGCGTGCGTCAACGGCCAGATTACCGTTGGTGCTACGCTGGGTGGAACTTCTGGCCGCTCGCCGGAACTTCCGGCGAGGTCGTGAACTGTCCAATGGTTTAGTTCAGAGGGAGCCTATTTAAGGCGCCCTCCTTCTTCCTCCTACCTAATTCTTCAATTTTCTCTCTCCTCCATTAATACTAGAGCTTCACCTTACTATATCTTTCTCCCTAGACACTCAAATCACTTGATCTTTTGAGAGGTGAGGGAGGTGACCTAGATCTACACTTCCACCAAATAAGATTTGATTCCCCCCACCTATCCTTTGTGGATCTTGTTACTCTTGGGTTTCTTGGAACCCTAGACGGTGTAGGGCATCCTCGGAGCTAAGGGAATGTGTTGTAAAGATCTGTGGTGTCGTTGAGGGCCTCCAATTGAGTTGTGGGTCTTCCCCCTTAACCTTGTTGTAAAGGTTTTGGTTGGCGCCTTCAAGGTCAGCGGTTAGTGGATTGCGAGGCCTCCTTTGTGGGGGAGCTCACCGGAGAAGAAAGTGAGGCCTTTTTGGCGCTCGGGTGACCTTTTGTGGCCCCGACACCTCTCCAACATAGACATAGTTCCCTCGAGAGTGAAATACGGGAATTACATCTCCGTGTCCCTGCTCCGGTTATCTCGTTCCCTACATTTACTACTTGCTCTTTACCTCTCTTGTGTTCGTTGTTCATTCTCTAGCATATAGGTTGTTCATCTAGTTGCATATCTAGAGAACTTACCTTCTTGCTTAGCCTAAAATTGAGTAACAAATTAAAAAATTGGTAGTCGCCTATTCACCCCACTCCCCTCTAGTCGATTCAAAGTCGGTACTTTTAGATATTGAGATTACTATGTCAGATTGGTTAATGGTCCTATCTTATTGATTCTATCTTGTCTGTGTTGTTTTTTATCTTGCATGCGCTCCGTTTCTAGTAGCTATCTTGGCCAAGTAGATGCTAGTGAATCCAAGAGGGAGTATTTATGCTCGATAGTGGGTTCATGCATCTATTTAATCTGGGGAAGTGACAGAAATATCTAAGGTTGTAGATGTGTTGTTGCTACTAGGGATAAAACAACGATCTCTTGTTCATGGAACAAGTGGATTGTTTACCTTACACACTTTTCTTAAAGCAGTTATCCGTTGCTTGCAACTTAATACTGGAGGGGGTTCAGATGATAACCTGAAGGTGGATTACTAGTCATAGATGCAATTGGATGGCGGTATACGTATCTTGTTGTATTGCCCAATCAAATCTCATAGGATCATGAATGTCTAGTATTGCATTATTATGCCTTGCTCTGTCCTGTCAATTGCCCTGCTCTAATTTGTTTACCCAGCATGCCATGTTTATTTATCTTAAGGAGAACACCTCTAGTGAACTATGGACCCCGGTCCAATCTTTACCATTGATACATCTTCCACTATTACTGTTTACGTTCTGCAAACCACTATTACCTTCCACACCATACAGTTAATCCTTTGTTTTCAGCAAACCGGTGAGATTGACAACCTCACTATTCATTGGGGCAAAGTCTTGAGTTTGTGTTGTGCAGGTTTCCAAGTTTCTAGCAACACCTTTGAGTCATTTCCTTCCTCCTACTAGTTCGATAACATTGGTTTCTTACTGAGGGAAAACTTGCTGTTGTGCTCATCATACCTTCCTCTTGGGGTCTCCCAACGAAGCTCGACAATCAACTGAGCCATCATCACTGGCATCATGGGATGCCTTCCTCCCTATGCGTTAGAAGATCTAAGACACGCATATGCATTAACAACTGCAGTAGGATCTGGTGGAGCACATGTGGAGGTGCAAACACAACACCTAGTTTGATGTGTTTCAAAACTATTTTAAGTTATGAGCTTGGTATGCTGAACTATTTGCTTTGTATTGATTTCTATGTCGAATTATATGATAAAATATGTTGTGTGACATTTGGGTCATTTTTTTCACCAAAATTGTCTGTTGGGTGGTAAACTGGAGACGCGGATGGGACCCCCCCCAACCCAACCCAAAACGGCGCTGTTTAGCACTGTAAAACATCCTGGGGGCGACGGCTAGAGATGCTCAAACAACTAGGTAGTATATTAATTGTCTTGTAGACTCATTTATTCTTGAAAAGTATGATGTTAGGCTAGTCATAGTGGGAGTAACTTAGCTAGTAACATGCATGTACATGGAATACCAACTAAGCAAATTGGTGATATGGCATGATAATTAATGAAGAAAGATATGAATTAACTTAGATAGTTACCATAACATCACACATATCAAGATCATATGAGTCTATAATCTAATTAATTAGGTCTTGTATGACACTAACCATATGTTACTACCCACTATAAAGGTAGTAACATGTGCAAGTTACTAGTCTAAATTACTTAGCACTATGACCAGCCTTATGGAAACTTACCTATTACCACATCCATCTCTTTCCTCATTTAATAGCATGATGTGTCATCAAAATGCTTAGTTAACATTGCATGTAGCTGCATGTTACTCCAACTTTACATGAACTATTTGCATGCTTGCAATAAATGATACTTTGTGGTTCCTATGACTTCAGTAGTAATAAATGATACATTTATTTATTGCAAGCATACAAATAATTCCATGAGTCCGAGGGGATTGTATACGCCCGGTCTCGATCTATGCCTGAATCCAGGTCTTTCTCCTCTTCCTCTTCCGCCCCCTCAAGGGTTTCAACTTCCAAAAGTAAGTGCGCGAGTGAAGCCTTCTTTTCTTAATCTACATGTTTGCCCTTACTTCTTGACCTATTCACTACAGGAATCAAATGCTATGCCGAGGGCAAATAGCCGTCGGCATAGACAAATAAACCGTCGGCGTACGCTACGCCGACGGCCGCCCTCGGCGTAGCACCTCGGCGAAGGTCTCCCTAGGCGGAGCACAAACAAGCCATCGGCGTATGAAAATACCGTCGGAGTACGCTACGCCGACGACTTTAGCAGCCGTCGGCATAGCCTGTCGTCCAGTTGCAAAAACATTTTTAAAAAAAATTATATTTTTTTCTCAAATTTTTTAATCTCTGGATTGTTTGACTCATTAATCTCTCACTTTGAACATTTTTAACACTAATTACACTTAATATTTGATTAAATTACAGTTTTGATCAAACCTTCCAGCTAGTCACCCATCCTAATACTACTCCAGCTCCAGCATGCTTAACTTTCTCGTTCCTTCACGATCTGTTTCCGCAAAGTAATTCATACATTATTGTCAATACTATGATATCAATCCTATTAACTCTTATAACATTATGTCACATGTTTGTATTTTTTGAAATTACAAACAATTATTTAAGTAAACATTAATGAATAAGTAAAAATATTATTGAATTCAAATAAAAATATAATAATTTTACTTTTTTGTATTTTCTATTTAATATGGAATAATTAATATCTTTAAATCCGTAAATCGGAATTCGACAAATAATATGTCAAAATTGATCAGAAAAATGAGAGGAATCCAAATATGATATCCATATCAACTAATCACAAATCCAATGTTTTGAATTAGCTATTTGGTGGTTGCTTCACAAAATGTCCTTTTTGCACTCAGAAAATAAAAAATGCCTTTTTGGTGCAATGAAAAGGAAAACTTGCATTGGATATTTAATAAAATAGCATATTGTGAACCTAAAAATTATTTTTGTAAAAAAACATGAGCATCGGATCATGTACCTATAGTTCATATCTGACTCACTTCCTATCGATTCGACAGGAATTTGTCTTTTTCACTAGGGGTGTACAGAAAGGTTTAAGATCCCCTTGTTGGGATATTTTTCATATAAGGTGGTCTAGTATTTTTGTAAAATGTGTTGGTATCATTTTGAATTAGCCATTTGGTGGTTGCTTCACAAAACCGTCCGTTTTTTGTGCTCGGAAAATGGAAAATGGTTTTTTGGTGCGACGAAAAGGAAAACTTCCTCCTGTAACATTGTTCGACATCCCATGATGCACATGTATGCACAATATGGACACATTATCACAAAATATGCCTTGATTCTAGCCATAACGTTGGTCATTTGACCCGAAAGTCAAGAAACCTCGAATGAGATAGGTTATTTTGTGAAGGTTTTTTTGAGACATAATCAATATACCAAGTTTGATATTTTTCCTTGTAAGTATGTCACATAATATGACACCACGCGAAGGTTTCGCATTGTTTCTATCGTTTTTGAATTTTTATGCCTGTTTTAAACTATCGTCAAACTTTGTCGAACGGCGGGCATGAAGATTCTTAGCTCGGGGCCGAGCCTCGTTAAACATGCATTGAATCTTTGATAAAATAGCATATTGTGAACCTAAAAATGATTTTTGTAAAAAACATGAGCATCGAATCATGTACCTGTAGTTCATAGCTGACCCACTTTCTATCGATTCGGCAGGAATTTGTCTTTTTCACCAGGGGTGGACAAAAAGGTTTAAGATCCTCCTGTTGGTATATTCTCCATATAAAGTGGTCTAGTATTTTTGTAAAATTTTTTGGTAGCATTTTGAATTAGACATTTGGTGGTTGCTTCACAAAACCGTCCGTTTTTTATGCTCGGAAAATGAAAAATAGCTTTTTGGTGTGACGAAAAGGAAAACTTCCTCCCGCAACATTTTTCGCCATCCCATGATGTACATGTATGCACAATATGGACACATTATCACAAACTATGCCTTGATTCTAGCCATAACGTTTGTCATTTGACCCGAAAGCCAAGAAACCTCGAATGAGATAGGTCATTTTGTGAAGTTTTTTTTGAGACAATCAATATACCAAGTTTGATATTTTTCCTTGTAACTATGTCACATAATATGACACCACGCAAAGGTTTCATATTGTCTCGATCGTTTTTGAATTTTTGTATGCCTGTTTTAAACTATCGCCAAACTTTGTCGAACGGCGGGCATAAAGAATCTTAGCTCGGGGCCGTGCCTCGCTAAACTTGCATTGGATCTTTGATAAAATAGCATATTATGAACCTAAAAATTATTTTTGTAAAAAAACATGAGCATCGGATCATGTACCTATAGTTCATATCTGACTCACTTCCTATCGATTCGACAGGAATTTGTCTTTTTCACTAGGGGTGTACAGAAAGGTTTAAGATCCCCTTGTTGGGATATTTTTCATATAAGGTGGTCTAGTATTTTTGTAAAATGTGTTGGTATCATTTTGAATTAGCCATTTGGTGGTTGCTTCACAAAACCGTCCGTTTTTTGTGCTCGGAAAATGGAAAATGGTTTTTTGGTGCGACAAAAAGGAAAACTTCCTCCTATAACATTGTTCGACATCCCATGATGCACATATATGCACAATATGAACACATTATCACAAACTATGCCTTGATTCTAGCCATAACGTTGGTCATTTGACCCGAAAGTCAAGAAACCTCGAATGAGATAGGTTATTTTGTGAAGGTTTTTTTGAGACATAATCAATATACCAAGTTTGATATTTTTCCTTGTAAGTATGTCACATAATATGACACCACGCGAAGGTTTCGCATTGTTTCTATCGTTTTTGAATTTTTATGCCCGTTTTAAACTATCGTCAAACTTTGTCGAACGGCGGGCATGAAGATTCTTAGCTCGGGGCCGAGCCTCGCTAAACTTGCATTGAATCTTTGATAAAATAGCATATTGTGAACCTAAAAATGATTTTTGTAAAAAACATGAGCATCGAATCATGTACCTGTAGTTCATAGCTGACCCACTTTCTATGGATTCGGCAGGAATTTGTCTTTTTCACCAGGGATGGACGAAAAGGTTTAAGATCCCCCTATTGGGATATTTTCCATATAAAGTGGTCTAGTATTTTTGTAAATATGTTGGTAGCATTTTGAATTATCCATTTGGTGGTTGCTTCACAAAACCGTCTGTTTTTTATGCTCGGAAAATGGAAAATGGCTTTTTGGTGCGACGAAAAGGAAAACTTCCTCCCGCAACATTGTTCGCCATCCTGTGATGCACATGTATCACAATATGGACACATTATCACAAACTATGTCTTGATTCTAGCCATAACGTTGGTCATTTGACCCGAAAGCCAAGAAACCTCGAATGAGATATGTCATTTTGTGAAGGTTTTTTTTAGACATAATCAATATATTAAGTTTGATATTTTTCCTTGTAACTATGTCATATAATATGACACCACGCGAAGATTTCACATTGTTTCGATCGTTTTTTAATTTTTTATGCTTGTTTTAAACTATATATAATATTTTATATTTCACTTAATTTTTATTTATAAATGTATAATATTTGAGTGTAGATAGATAGGTCTTATTTTTATGAAAATTTTGATATATTATTTGTATTTTTATGAATTATAATGATTTAGTTATGATTTTTCAAAGCTTAATGAGGTAAAAGAAAAAATAGCTACGCCGAGGGAAGCCGTCGGCATAGCATAGGATACGCCGGGGGCAATTATACGTCGACGGCTGCTTGGCGTGGCTGGTCTGAACGATGGCTACGTCGACGGCTCCGTCGGGGCAGCTTTCTATTCCTGTAGCGATTTGATCAAGATATATAAGTATATTTCAAGATTACTTATCTCTACATCATGATGTCTTGGCAATTCCTCTTGCAGACGACGGGAGAGAGGAGGAAGGTGCATAGATATGGGCAATTCCGAAAGTAGAGGTATGTCTGCTAATCCTGAAGTACAAATCATGTCTCTGTGAAACAAAAGGCAGATGCAATCTACTGCTCCCTTTGATTTATAATAAGTATTACTCCCTCCGTTTCAGAGCTTAAGGCGTCCTCGTTTTGCGTGTTTTTTCTTTGACCAAGAATTACTCTAAATACGTAAAGAGTTTTGGTATAAAACTAGTATCATTAAAAAGTTTCAATACGAATCCAGCGGTACTAATTATGTACAATATAATGAAGATTTTGTTGCTCAATTCTTTTGGTCAAACCTTGCTTTGGAAAGTGTGTGCGTCTTAAGCCCTGAAACGGAGGTAGTACAAGGTTGCGCTCCCTTTTTTTGGTCTAGGTGGCTATTGAAAGAAATAGTAGAGGCAATTCATGTGTGAGTAAAGAATGCACCTTGTGTATTCATATACTCCTGATCGGTGACATGATACTGTAATGGATTAATGGTCAGCTGTCAATATATTGAAGATTTTTATATTCCTATAATCAGAACATACTATTCTGCAGCCCCCCCCGGTCAGTACCATTTATCTGGAAAACTGCAACATGCACGTGTGCTCATAGCTCAAATTACGTGTTTTGCACTTGTGACTTGTCCAAATTTCATCTCCTGTGCTTCTAGGGAAGACGTACATTTATTTTTCCATAGATCCCTTCTTTTACTCTGGCATTGCGGATCACAATCGATGCAAAGAAAATGAATGTATTTTCATACTATAATAGAAAAGGGGCTGACTTTAGAATGGAAGATTCATGTTGTAGTTTCTGACTGGTTCTTTTGACTGCTCTGGGTCTAGGTGGTACGCATCACAATTGCAGTTAAACCTGAACCTTGCTACTGCCATGTTGCCTTCATTAATTTAAAGGACGTGCCTAGCTCTCGGTTGATCGAGAGTTGCCTTAACTCTCAATCGATGGATTTTTGGCTCTTGGGCTCTCTGATATTCCACGTGTAACTAAAAGCCCATTAACAAGAAACAACAATAATCAGCCAGCTACAAATTAAATATGAAAAAACTCAAATATTGGATGCGGCGGTTGGCTAAGAATTTTTCCAATTCTTGGAGGATTGGACCCCGACTCGTTCATCTACTTTCTTCTGTGGACTTTTAACTAGGCTTTTTTACTATGCTTTTTAACTAGATAATTGCAAGAGAATAAAAAAAATTGTAATTACACAAAAAAATTGCAACACTTACGTGCAATTGTGTGTCCACAAGCAAAAAAAACAGTATGTTTTTCTGGTGCATAAAATTGCACGTACATGTGAAAGACACATTCAAATTGCACACATTTATGCAATTGCGCTCATATGTGCAAACTTTCCGCAAAAAAAGAATATATGTGCAAACACATATAAAAATAGCAAGAGTTTTCAGTTGCACACATATACGCAATTGGGGATATATATGCAATTGCACGTAAATAGCATTGGTTTCCAAATTACACGCATATCTATGCAATTGCGCAATTTTGTGCAATTACACATATGTGCAAACCACACATAGACGAGGGTTCTCAATTGCGCATTAAATATATAAGTTCTGATTTATACATATATGTAGTTACACGACTATATACAATTACATACAAAATTAATTAAAAACACTTAAAAGATAAAAAATCCCACCGTTAACAACAATAAAGCAGAAAATAAGGCCAATAGTCAATACTAACAAGAAGGCCTACAAGTCCACGCAAGGTAACAGGCCACCAAAAGGAAAAAAGAGATAGTCACGTGCAAATCTCTCTACGGCAAAGTTAGATCGAACGTCAGCTACAATCGATCGAGAGCTAACTTATTTCTCGGTTAGCCGAGAGTTAGCAAAAGGGTTAATTTAAAGCCGAACTCTACTCGGGCCTTCCGTCTAAAAAATTAAAATTACAAACTTCAGTATAAATACCATTTGGTTTGTTTTAGTAGATAAAGTAATAAACATTTATCCAATATCCATATATTAATCTCATATATGCAATGTTGATAACGAAGAAGTCATTTTTCGGTGAAATCAAATAAAATCACAATCGCATACACACACAGTCGAACGCTGAATCACAATCGCATACACACACAGTGAAGAAATTAGGATTCAGTTCAGTTGAATTCTTAATCTTATACTATCACTGTATATGTTGAAAGAAGGTCACACGGTGCATGAATCGTGTGGCCTTCCTCCAACATCTAATGGAGGTCTAATGAATTTGTTTATTAGCACATTCATCTTCTTAAGCTGGGTGCTCATAGTGCTCTTTCTGTTACAATTTTAGATAGAAATTCCATTGTTGCAAGTCTATAATGAGTTTTGTAATACAATTTAGTTTGATAAATATTCTTCACATAGCCAATTCGAGCTTGTCTATGGATCATTTACAGTGTTTGTCACACTTACTCTCTGATTCGAACAACATTACAACCCACATATAGATGTTCTTTTGTAATTTGATTATCTATAGAATTCACTACTTTGATATCTTCTGAATGCTCAACTCGGCCAAAAGTCTGTTATATCACTTTCAATGTTTGCATCATACGAGTTCTTTTTATAATCATCTAACCTACTGAAATCGTCTCCTTTTCTAGTTGATGATATCTGCGTCTTTGGTGTCACTTATTTTACAGAAAGTCCTAGGACAGCTAAGGAACCCAGTTTGTGGGTAGTGTGTTCCAGGGGTGATGTTGAACATTGTTGCTCTGGTCTTTCAGCTACATATTCAGACTAAGATTCTACAGAACCATATTTTCAAGTGGACCATTTCAGTAGAGATGTACCAGATGATACACAAAGCACACAAATAAAAGCACGCCACATAATTTGAAGAGAGCTATCATAAAACCAAAAAGACACATTTAGCTTAAAGCAGTACATAATACTTCCAAAATGCGAGCCATAACTTGACCCAAACAACCATCAGGGTTACATCCAACAAAATGTTTTTAACTGACATAATCCCGCACAAAAAATTTATTCTCAGGAAGAGGATTTGCACACTCTTCTTTACTCAAGGGCAAACCACAGGTCCCCTGTATCTTCAGGCAACCGCTCACTTGGTGCCGTGGATGTGACGGATCAGGTCGACCACACGGGTGCTGCAAAACAGAGGAACCGATGATTCAGTATGTTGCTACGCATTGATACACAATCTCACTAAAACATAGGGTCAGTAGAAGGTGTCACTAACCTGTAGCCCCACTCGTTGTCGTACCAGGACACAAGCTTGACAAAGTTGTCGTTCAGAGCAATCCCAGCCTTGGCATCGAAGATGCTGGACCTGTGATGGGGAAAGTGAAAATGTTAGTGAAGTAAGATGCTTTAGGTCTCTCTGTGCTAACTCCCAAGATTACAGTACATCAATATGATCCACACTGCTAAAAGCTATGTAAGTACCTGTTGTCACCCTGGAAGTCAGTGGAAACAAGGTCCTCATCAACGTAACCCAGAATGCCCTTGAGCTTACCCTCGGACTCCTCCCTGCAAAGATGTTAGCAGATCAGTACCCACCCAAAGTAAACCCATATATATCATGCAACCACAGAACCACCAAAACAAGTTTCAGTTATTGGTTAACAGTACTTACTTGATTGCAGCCTTGATCTGCTCATAGGTGGCTGCCTTCTCAAGTCTAACGGTCAGGTCAACAACAGAAACATCAACAGTTGGAACACGGAAGGCCATTCCTGTCAACTTTCCGTTGAGGACAGGGAGCACCTTGCCAACAGCCTGTAACAGGTCAACAAGTTAGACAAAATCAATGTAAAGTTAAGCAGACAGGTTGACAAGTACAATGCAAGAAGCATACAATTCTGACAGATAAATGATGCATCCTATTTACATTGTACACAATAAAAGAAAGGCAGGCTAATTATACTAACCTTTGCAGCTCCAGTGCTGCTGGGAATGATGTTGAAGCTAGCAGCCCTTCCACCTCTCCAGTCCTTGCTTGAGGGACCATCAACAGTCTTCTGGGTTGCTGTAGAAATTAAATTACAGATCAATCAGACCATGATCAGAGAAAGATGACAAAACATTTGTTTAACCTAAAAACAGTAAATGCTTACCAGTCATGGCGTGAACAGTGGTCATCAAACCCTCAACAATGCCAAACTTGTCATTGATAACCTGATAGAAGCAAATTATCAGTATATGATTCCACAATGAAGGGTGGTTATTTTGAGTAGTACAAAGTGCAACTCAAAGCACCTTAGCAAGGGGAGCAAGGCAGTTAGTGGTGCAGCTAGCGTTGGAGACAATGGTGATGTCAGATGTGTATTCCTTCTCGTTGACACCCATGACGAACATGGGAGCGTCCTTGCTGGGAGCAGAAATGATGACCTTCTTGGCACCACCCTGTATATGATAACACAGACTACTATTAGTACAGAAATACACATGAACGGTCAGGAGTCGGTGAAATTGATACGATCAGAACGAAGTATAGTACCTTGATGTGAGCTGCGGCCTTGTCCTTGTCAGTGAAAACACCGGTGGACTCAACAACGTAGTCAGCACCAGCAGAGGCCCATGGGATCTCCTCAGGGTTCCTACATCATAAATAAATCATAAAATTGGATGATCAGCTTGTAATGCTTTTACATGGAGATCCAACTGGATAGCCACACGTTGAATGTTTACAAACCTGCAGCCAAAGACAGCAACCTCCTTCTCGCCGAAGAGAAGGGTCTTGGCGTCCTTGACCTTAACCTCATGGTGCTTCCACTGTCCGTGAACAGTGTCGTACTTGAACATGTATGTCTGCAAGTCACGGGCACACGTGATTCAGCATCATCATATAAACTAGTGTTATGGGAACTGCCAATGAGACTGCAAAGATATGATCTAAACCACCGGCGGTGACTAGTTATTACAAAGTAAATTCTACAAGGCAACCTGACTACAAAATACTAATAGGTCAAATCCAGAATATATTATTATTATCCACAGGACAGACACAGATACCGTCAACTAAATGCATTTGCAACACACCTGACAGCATTCCCTCTCTAGAACATCCACAGAGGACAAATCTAAGCAATTTTCGAACAGATCTAGAGTTACCATTACCAGTGATCCATACTACTCTAAGAACAATATCTACAACCAGGTAAGTATGGCTCAACGCATGCCTATAATGGAGAAATTCTCACAGATGACAAATCTAAAAACAGATCTGCAACCACCGTCCAAACCCATACCGAAATAAACAAGGGCCCATGTCATATAAATCTAGAGATCCCGTCCCTAAAACATGCAGAATAATCACGCAAGTAACAGATCAGGGAAATAGAAACACATACCATGTAGTCGGTGGTGATGAAGGGGTCGTTGACGGCGACGAGCTCGACATCGGGGCACTGGAGCGCAACCCTGGCCACGAGCCTGCCGATACGGCCGAAACCTGCAGCGAGAAGCGACAAAAATCATCAGAAATCAGCCCAGAAAAACAGGCAGAAAACGAAGCGAAACAGATCAGATCGGATGCCGAACTCACCGTTGATGCCGATCTTGATGGGAGCTGCGCAGGGCACGGAGATCCGGCAGAGGAAAAACAACAAACAATAATCAGCAAAATCACCAGCGGAAACGCAATAATAGAAGAACATCTAGGAGCGGGGGAATGACGGGGTTACCCATGGGGAAAACTGGAAGCTGAGACGGACGGAGGGTTTGAGGAACAGATCGAGGATTGTGATGGCGATGCGATCAGCAAGAGAGGAGGGGAGGGTTTATATAACGGATTTTCCTCTTGGTGGTGGGGCCCGCGGGGCGGCGCGGGATGCGGCTCGCCCTCTGTTTTTCGCTACCGGGAATGGGTGGTCGTGCTTAGGATGACAGGGTGGGGTCGGAGGGGGTGGAGCGGCGATGGTTTCGAGAAGGTTCTGTTGGCGTCCGTGGCGAGCCGAACGTTGGAGCTGGACCGCGCCTGGTTTTGGCTCCGATAATCACGAGACAGAAGGTGTGGTCGGGAATGGCTTTCTTCTCGTCCAAGAAGATGAAAACGACCGGCCGGATGGGAGCCTGCCTTACTTCTTGCGCAAGAAGATCAAAAGACCAGCGGCTTGGAGGCTTTATACATGGTTTTCGACGGTCAAGGGTGTCCACATAAAAAACCTTCCAAGCGTAGCATATCCGGTTCCGGGCGGGCATATGAGCCCAAGATCCATGGTACCAACTTCCGGTTAACACAAGAGGGTTTCGAAGGCCCACAATTCCATGGCATTTATAAATAAGTGTACTTCTAGTTTTTTACTATTTTTAAGTCAAACATAATCAAATTTGATCAATTTTATAGAGAAATATAATTATATTAAATTGACATATTATAAAACTACATTTAAAAATAAATCTAATGGTATCAATTTAGTGTCATAAATATTAGTACATTTTTTCTAAAAAGTTAGTCAAACTTAGTAAAATTTAACTTAGAATAAGGTTAGAACTACACTTATTTGCGGACGGAGGGAGTATGACAGCTCGGAGTGTCCCTGCAAACGGATAGAGGTCGTTTGAAACTGGCTAATAATACCGTGGACGTCACCTAAAAAAAGAATATTGTGGTCGTGGACCGATCGCAAGCCTGTCGTGTTCTCCCGTGGTCCTTGTAGGGCTCGCACGCCAGTGACCAGAGAGGAATAGTCACAGACACCGACACTTATTGTCTTCGTCTTTCTTAAATGGGGCCCCTTCATCCCCATTCGATATCCACATTTCCTAGTCCCCACATCAGGTAAGGCGCACTAACCCTACCCAAAAGCTTCCCACCATACACAATGGCAAAGGGCAATGGATGGTTCAAGCTCGACCACAATGACCATGAGGTGAGGTCCTCCTCCAGCGGCCACCGCCTTTTTTCCACACGCTTCCTCGCGCGGCCCCCAAGGCATGCATGTTCGCCGCCCATACGCCGCTCCGAGCGGTGCGTCTACTTGGAGGTGGAGGTTGCGGCCAATTTTGGTGGATTAGGAGGTTGGTGCTAAAGACGACGAGGGAGCTTTAGAATCCTGATGATGAACCACGAGAGTGTGTAGATGTGAAGCTTTCCCTTTCTTAATAAGAGAAAATCCATCAAATGAAGTGGCGAAGCTAACCAAGAATAGTAGAGGGGCAGAAACAAAAATATGGATGTTTGGGTGCAAATGACACTATTATTTATTTTTTAGGTCCCTAAGAAAACCTTCAATGGTTTTTAAAAATCGGGGGAGGGGAGTGTCCCCTGACATACATATAGCTCCACCATTGCTCAAATGGACAATGCTTTATAAAGGCAACTAAGGAAGATTGGAGGACACCACCAACCCCGTCATAGAGCCATCCCTTGCATGAACCAGAACCACCTAGCTTGAATGCGACTAATTGTGGTTTTCTTGACGACACTAGTATGTCCATGACCCTCCTAGCTAATGTTAATACCCTAAATTCAGAAATGAGAGATGTATACTTTTCGCAAGTCATCAAGTTTAGTGAGGTAGTTATGAGATCAAATCCCTAATTGTGGCACAGTTATGCGAGGTGGGAATGTGTTTAATAATATGATATACTATAAGTCACATAGTTGACTCAATATCCATATCATGTGTTTCATCCTTGTGAATTTTACCATGATTTCGAATTAAATGCATGGGCTTGGTGCTAATCCCCATAGAAGCTTGATGAACCTTAAGGATTTTAGTTTTTATTCATGTATATATTGTGGGCGGGCAAAGATCAACTACTCTAAATCACATGTGACGGTACATACAAATGCATCATCATTCGTCAAGGACGAAGGGAATCACTCGTGAGGAGCATACTCAATGAGTAAGGTTGCATGAAATTATATACAACATCTCCAAAAACTACTAAGATATGAAGAATTCACAGAAAATTTATAGACCATGAAAACATGAGATGCATCGAGAACAGCCCAAAAAACAAACATGATTCTTCAAACACATAATTTAATTAATCTAGCTATACTTATAAAATGTGTTATGTCTATGCTTAATCCTATAGATGCCACGGTTCTAATTCTAATCTTATACAAGCACATATACTATTACATATCGACCGTGATTTTTTTCCAATAAGTCGGTGAAATTTAGCACGTCGGCCGAGAGAGCAATGAAGAGGCTGACAAGCTCGCCAATATTTGCTCCACCCGCGTACCGGTCTCGCCAGGCGTCTTACTATGACAAATCTGCGAACGCTCAATTAAATGTAAGAAGCCCAAGAGCACACCAGCGGCTACAACAGGCTCGGGGGCTATGCCACCCGATAACCTCGACGCGCTAGCAAAAGAGGAATTTGAGATACCACTTGTGAACCTCATACATGTTCTAGCAATCAAGCAGTAGTGGACTCAACCGTACGTCACGTACTTGTTGAGCAAAAAGTTGCCATGACGATTCAACGGATACGCGCCACATCGCTCACCGCTATAAGGACTTCACCATCATCAATGGTGATTGTGGCATCCCGCAAAACCACTACTAGAAAATCGCGTTGAATTTGTGCATTGCATCGTCATCATCAAGTGTTGTTTGCATAAAACTATTTTTGCAAAGCCCGTTTTGTTTTCTAAAACGCCCCATCTTTATTCAAACACCAAAACTGGGTCCCCGGAATATTTTGTTTTGGCCGCTATCGGTTTGCAAACGGTGTTATTAAAACAAATAAAATTTATTTTATTTTAGCGGGTAGTGAACGGGCCGAATCGACCAACGACCACTCCCTGAAACTAAACGGTCCACCTAACCGCCTTCCAAACCCTGATACCAACCAACCACCCACCCAATCCTCCACATCACCCCGCCCCTATAGCAACTCGCCACCTCATCTTCCCCTCTCCACTCCCACCACCTGTAACCGGCCACGTCACCCTCTCTCTCCTCTCCCTGTCCCAACCCCACTCAACACCGCCCTCACCTGCCTCCCCACACACGCTGCCCCACCCACCGCCAGTCTCACCACCCGCCTAGGCCCACCACTCCCCACACCACGCCTACCACGCCCAACCCACCCAGCCACCACTCCCACCTCGTCCCACGCTGGACCCGCCTCCACCGCCTGCCCCCAAGAACCTCCTCCCGTATGCCTCCATCCTTCACCTCGGCCGCCTCCCGGCCTCACTTTCCTTCTTCTTCGGCCACGCAGCCGCCAACCATCTCGCAGACCTTTCCGCCGCCAGGCGCTGCCGCCCGAGCCGCGACCCGCCGCCGCCGCCTCCGCCTAATCTCTCCGCGTTCCTCCCGCCCACCGACCACGCTGGCAACCGCCGCTGTTCAGGTCCGCCTCGCCGAGCCCGCCACCACCGCCTGTCTCGGCTGCCGGAGCTGCCATTGCTCGACCCGCCTGCCCGCCTGAGCCTGACAGCCTGGCCGCCAGGCTCCCGCCTCGCTGCCGGCCAACCTCCGCTCGTGCTCAGGCGCCCGCCCGCTGTCCGCTGCCCGCCCGCTTCCGCCCGCCCCGCCACGACCTCCTCCGCCTCGGCCACCTCCGTAAGTAGCATCGAGCACTCAGAGCCTCGCCTCACGCCTGTCTCGCACGTTTCGTCGCACGGACGGCCTTCCCGGCCCGGGTCACGCTGCGGTAGGCAACACAAGACACACGGGCGCCCGTGTTGTCAATGGGTCCTACGGTGGTGTTGATGGTACTGCAAGATGGAATCTCGCAACAATCCTTCCGGTGAACAAGAGCCGCAAGACGGACTAGTACCTCGATAAGCCACCCGCAGACATGCGCCGCCAAGACCAAGTTCGCCATCGATAGTTGAAGTTCGATACCCCAAGCTCTCCTTCACAAGACTGATCTTGGGCGCCATGAACGCTTTCATGGACGCCGAGGCCTCCTACCCGTAACCCAAGACACCGAGACCCCAAGATCGCCGACATGGAACAGACGAGGTCTACTACATGGACCTCAAGACCGATCTAGAGCGCCAAGGCCTTCGATGGAGCTTTGCAAGATCTTCCGAAACACCAAGATCAATCGCTGCCCGACAAGAACTCCTTTCCGTGACGAGGCCTCGAGGACCTAACGCCGCTTCCACCTTGAACGCCATGACCTACAACATGACCAAGACTTATCCGCGAAACCACTACTAGAAAAATGTGGCGTTGAATTTGTGCATTACGTCATATCAGTGACTGCATAAACTATTTTTTTGCAAAGCCCGTTGCATTTCTCGCCATCTTTATTCAAACACCAAAGCGGGTCCGGAATTTTGTTTGGCGCCGGTTTATAAGCGGTGTTAAAACAAATAAAATTGCTTTTATTTGTAGAGGCAATCCCAGACAGGGCGACCGACCCGACGACCTCAGAAATAGCTTGATCCGCTAGCGCCTTGGCTTCTCTGACTACCAACAGCAATCCTCCATATTTGACCACATAGCAACTGTACCTGTCTTCCTGCTCACTCCCGCGCTCAGAACGCCCGTCCTCTCTCCTCTCACATCCAACCCACTCCAACATCCTCGCTGACTCCACGCCCACGCGTCCTACTTGACCATGTGACCCCGCGCCCAGCGCCTCTGCTCCAGCCACCCCACGACCTCAGCCTCCCTTTGATCCTGGGTTCGCCTCCCTGTCCCGTGACCTCACAGTCGTCTCCATCCTCTTCACCCCGGCCCGCTCCAGCCTTGTGGCTACCTCTCTCTCCGGTGGCCTTCGCCCTGTAACATGTCATAACTCATCCAGCAGCCTTCCGCGCCCGCCGCCGTCTGCCTCGCTTGAAACATGACCCGCCTCATGGCCGCCCTCGCCTCAATCTCCTCTCCCGCCCGGCTCACTCAAATCGCGCGTCTGCCGTGAGGCAGCGCCGTGGACATGATTCGACCCTTGGACCCTTTGAGCCCGACCCGCAGCCATCCCGCCTCCCTGCCGGCCAGCCAACTGTCTCACAGGCTGGCCGTGTCAGCCATGCGTAAGCCGCCCCTGCTCAGTCGACCCGCCGCCGACCCTCCCTCACTTCGGTCCTCAGGCCGGTAACATCGAGCTTTTCTTGCCTGCAACCATGCCCCGATGTCTGCCGTTCTGGCGGTGTCGAGACGATCTCGGCCTTCCGGGCTGACTTCCTGCTGAATGCGTGTGCGGCGGCAAACACCGCAGGCGCCCTCACCGGTGTTGTCGGCGGGGATCCTACGGTGGTGTTGATGCGCAAGATGGAATCTGACAACAATCCTTCCGGTGAACAAGGCGTTTGCCAAGGCGTTGGTACCCAGAATAAGCCACCCGTGCATGCTGACGCAGACCAAGTTCGCCGCCGATAGTTGAAGCCTCGATACCCCAGTATATTGAACAGGGCCGATCTTGGGCATGATCAGACCTCCTACCGTTTCAAGAACAAGAGGACCCAAGATTAAATGGAGCATGGAACGGGCAGATTACCTACGTGGACCACGAGGCCCAGGTCTAGGCGCGGGAGCCTTCGCGTAGGGGTCGTAAAGATCTTGGAAACACCAAGATCGGCTACTTGTGACAAGAACTGCACTGCATGGGGGCTACACGGGGACCGGGCATGGTTTCTCACTGGCTCCATGACCTACAACATGACCGAGAGACCTAGGATCACATGAGACTACCACGAGGTGGGGAGAGCATTACCAGCAGACCACGAACCACAGGGCAGGCCCCGAACCCGAGACCCAAGATCGTGAGCCCCTACGATGAAACCACCCACCACTCAGACCTATTTTATATAGCACTTGCTGTTGCATATTTAATTGTCATCTCGCATGCATATCTGTGGTTTAAGATATATGCCGATTCATGCATATAGTGCCATGGGAATGTAAGACAGGCTCCGATCTCATATTGGCCTCATTTAAGCAGTGCTGGAGGCGGGTATCTTAACTGCTGTATAACAACATTTTAAATTCTTAATCTAAATAACTTTTACATCTAATTAATTGTAGGGACCGGTTAAGCAATAACTAATTGCTCCTTTTCCCCTAGATAATTCATCATGCATCATCCTTAAGAATCTAAAGTAGTATTTAAATATTTGTAGGTGTTTCTTCTAGTGTTTTTGGTTCTCTGGATAAGGCGTTGGATGATGTGAAGCTTGGCATTCTTCGGGATGACATTAAATGTTCGAGTCGAGCATCTCCAACGAGAACGACTACGAACTCGAACTCCCGAGAGATTCCATTCCCTAACTCGAACTCAAGATCGTCGATTCTCCATGTGACCCCTTTTCCTAACCCTATTTTATAACATAACAACTTGTTGCATATTTAATTGTCATCTCGCATGCATATCTGTGGTTTGGGGCCTTAAGTCGATTCATCGTGATACTATACACGGGGCCTATGCTGGCAAATCCGGGCCTCATATTGGCCTCATTTAAACTTGAGTAGCTTAACCTGATCTTTATCTGGTTTTGTTACAGCAACATTTAAATTATGGGGATCAAACAACTTGCACCATCTAATTAATTGTCGGGACCCCTGGGTTCCGCTTAATATGACCCATCTGCATCGCACCCTCAAGTAAGTCATTCATCATGCATGCATCATGCCGATCTTCCGCTGTGGTATTAAAGACATCCCGTGTTTCTAGTGTTTTGCTCCACGATAAGGCCGTTGAGTTGATGTGAGTTTCGCCTGCTCTCTGATACGTCAATGTTTTCAAAGCGTATCTACTTTCCTCTATTGTTACTCATGTTCTAGATGCTTTGGTTTAGTGCACATGATATAGCCTATATTACCCAGACATCCTATTACGTGTTTACGTAGATAGTTGGAATTATGATAACTTGCTCTAGTGTTGTCATGCTGATCTGGGTCTGCTGTTGTTGAAGTGTATTATAGTATGTTCTTTGTTGGAGACAATCATAGCTTTACTTATCGATCACTTTGGTATTTAACAACTAAATTAAATAAAGCAGAAGCACGTAAATTGGGTGGTAGAAAATATTTGGTTTCGACGCCCACTTGTTAGCTCATCGTGCTGATACAGTCGCGGTTGCTCGCGCTATCCACATAAGGTATGGGACCCCACGGGCGAGCTTGATTCGGTCTTATTCTTGGGGCCTGAAACTAGTTTGAGTTTGATCTACTGTGCCCTTCCTTTTACTTATCATTTAAATTGTCATTGGTCTTCTTCTTCATTTAGGATCGGCACAGTCATGGGTGTCATTAAGCGATACTAGGGTTCCCGTTGATTACATGTATCACCCAAACGCTTGAGCCGATCTACGAGTCAACTAACAATTGAGATCTATAAAGATAAGCTAAATATTTCTGAATCATGTGATTGTTGATCGTGAAAAGCCTCGTTGGGTTTTGGTTGGTTTTCGAAGTTTGATCAAGCGTCAAATTGTTGCACCGGCCGGGTAGGCTTTTACATGAAAACCGTGTCCGCGGATATGGGCGACTTGGAGCACGTGTCTGGGTGTAGACAAGCATATTGTTGCTATAAATTTGACTTATAATGACAATGTCAGCTCCACTATAATGGAATGATAAATAATCACACTTTTGCTGTTTTTCCTCCTCGTTGACCATTATTGTTATCTCGTGTTGGCGATGCTTTTAGTTTCGCATCTTATATACCGTAACATTTATTTTGACTTGTATATTTGGATACAACAAAATGTTTGAATAAAGTACCAACAAGCGCTGGGTTATGGGTTTATCTCATACTACTGTGCCGATTAGTAATTGGCCAGCAACTATAGCGAATAGTTGATTAAAAGTGCCAGCGCACTTTAGCAGACGGTCTTCATCTGACAGTAATTCTTGCAACGATAATGAATGATAAAACTGTCAGCAGTGTGAGTTCCTCAGATGACTTTTCCTCGTTTGGTCTCGAGGGAAGCGCCCGAGATAGGTTTGTTTGAGGATAGTATCATGTTGGTCACGAATAGTTTTCTCTTACCTCTCGATAACGCGGTTATCGAGTCTCTACAAGTTGTTTGGTGACCTATGCTGGTCACCATACCTGCCATGGCGGGCATTCTAACTCAAAATCATGAACTCGATACTGGCGGCTCCTTCTTTCTTGTGGCACCTTTTGTTTAAGCAGGGTTTGAGATCGGCGTCGTTGAGGGTTACCCTTGGCTTGCTTTGGCGAGTTATGGGCGCCATTGGTTGTATTCTTGACTCTGCTTCAGCCTGCATCTTAGTAGTTTTCGTTGGTTGGTTGTATTTACTGTTCTTGACTCTTTGAGTCGTTGTTATATATATATGCATGGGTCCCATAGAATTGTTCAAATATTGTGTTTTCCACCACTTGCGAAGTGCTGGTGGGCCTGAATCGTTTCATGGGATGTTTGGTAGATATTGAATTATGCTGGCCGTAGTCGCTGTTCTAGCAAGTTGCCTTCTCGGCCCAGCACATCGTTGTTGATGGTCAGTCGCATGCCGCTGTTTTCAAAATTGCTTTGGTGTCTCACTTCAATTCGTGATTGTTTACTAACCAAAGTTACGATACCTGAATCAGAGGCACTGTGGAAAAATATTTGCTTCCAACGCCCACCTGTGTCCCCGTGAAGACCGAAAGTACTTGATACCGTTCCTTGATTTATCAAGCAATTATCCACATCCGGGAGGTATATGGAATTTCTAGCCGTAGCTTGATTCGTTTTATTTTTGGGCTACAAATTAGTTTGAGGTTTTATTTACGATCCTGCATTTTATGCCATGCTACTTATGTATTTAAATTCAGCGATGTGAGCAGCACACCAGACTGCTGAGGATCGGCACACGATTCACGGGTGTGTCGACAAGCCCAGCCACACTTTCTCGGGTTCACTGCTGTTTGAGTACCCAAACCTTGGAGCCCGCCTCTTGAGTCGCCTAGCTTGCTATGGATTCACTTAAGGGTGGCCTCAAATATGCTATTTTGCAATCGGTTGGATAGTTACGATTAGGTCTGATTTTACTCCTTACCCCTCACATTATTCTCCTCACCTCTCACAGCGTTTGAATCGCTCTCATCTCTCTCTTGAGTCAAGGGATTTCTAGGTAGTTTGGGTTCAGTCGATACCTTGAGTTTGGCTTTCTCCCTTTTAGCAGATTTTCGATCATCAATGCACTGGCTTGTGCAGCCATTCCTTCATCCGTCTCTTGTTCTTGATAACTTCTATATATATGTTTCCTTGCTGGATATGCGTATGGTTGAAAAACGCGCCTGGAAGGGCGAGCATTGGTGAGATTGGAGTATATGAGCATGTGTTGTTCGTGCGATGGAACCATCCAGAAACCTAATCTGTGTGTCTTTCTCTGCGATTTACGTAGACTGTCTTGAATGTTTTAAGTGACGTCTCTCGCGAGATCAGGAAGCATTCTGCATCACTCATTTAGACTCGTTGTCGAGATCTTGATTACGATTCAGGGTTGGGATTCATAATCATGGGTGTGCGGTAATGGTTTGGTGGGGATGGATATTCTTCTTATCATTCCGGCTCTTGTGCGTCGAATCGTTGATTCTCACGTGCCAGAGTTGGGGTGGCCTTGTCGTTTGATACTCTGCAAGTCCTTTTGTTTCTCAGGTGTTCTCTCGACGATCAGAACAGACGCACGTGGTGGTGTAGCGATCTCCAGATGAAGAGGAACCCTCGTTAGTGGTGTCGAGTTACAGGCCTGTGATTTCACCGAAGACTCGTGGGTTTTGAGTTGGTTTTTCCGAGGTTGATCGAAAAGTAAGTGTTATTGGTGCACCGCCGGGTAAAACAAAGGCAAAAAGGGATCTCGAGGCGAGAGGCCTATTGTTGAGTGGTGTCGGTGTGGCATCATAAAACCACTACTAGAAAATCGCGTTGAGCACAAGATTATGCCACAGAGGCAATAATAAAGTGTTATTATTATAATTCTTGTTCATGATAATCACCCAGTTTATATTCCATGCTAGAATTGTATTAAGCGGGTCTGGGAAATTTTGATTCTTGTGTGGTTTAAACGTTATTAAACAGTAATTATTTCTTTAGTGGAAAAGTCGAGCACGGTGAGCCGACCAACATGCAAGGGAAACTAAAAGCGGTCCACCTAACACGCCTTCCAAAGGCCTCTGATACCAAGTAACCTGGCAATCCTCCACATCATGCATGCTATGTCGCCACCTGTTCCCTCTCCACCACATCAGGGGCCCGGCCACGTCACCTCTCTCTCCTCACATCCCAACCCACTCAACCTTGTCCTTAGCTCCCCACACCTTGGCCCCACATGATCCTACTTTTCGCACAGGCATGTGCAGCCCAGCCCTTTGTATTCCCGCCCACTGGCCTGTTGACACCGCCCCGGTCCCCGCAGGTTCCGCCTCCACCACCCTGTCCCGGCGGCCTCCTCGATGCCATGCTCGCTACCCGAGCTGCTCCAGGCCTCTCCTCTCTCTCAGTGGCATCGCCCTTGACCATCCCGCGCCCTTCCGCCAGCGGTCATGAAACGCGACCCGCCTCGCGCCGCGCCCAGCCGCTCAATCCTCCTCCGCGCTGACTCACGCTCCTGAAATGTGACCCATGTGGCCCCATCCTGCAGCCTCACTTAAATGGCGGGCATGTGCCTGCCAGCCGTCCCGTCGCCGGGCCGCGCCGTTGAGGCAGAAATAAGGATCCCTTTGAACCAAACCCGCGCCTCGCCTCCCTCGCGGTAGGCCAACCTCGCCTCTAGGCGTGCTCATGTCCCATTGTCATGCGCCATGGCTAGCCCTCATAGTCAGCCCGTGGCCAGGCCCACCTCCCTCACTTGCGGTCACCTCAGGCCGAGTAGCATCGGCGCTGCGCGTAGACTCGACCCAGCTGCCAGGTGTCCTGCACGTTCTGGTCGCGTGGTTGGTCCTGACCTTCCGGTTTAGCTCTGCTTCGTCGTGTCTGGCTGACAAATTGGGCGCCCTCGGTGTTAATGTGGGGTCCTAATTGGTGTTGATGTAGTCTTGCAAGATGGAGATCTCGGCAACAATCGCTTAGGTGAACAAGAGGCGCAAGGCGGACTAATTGCAGATAAGCCACAAAATACATACTGACGCCAAGACAAGTTCTCAGCCAGCAGCGGTACCGGTAGATCTTAGGCGCCATGAGCATGCCCACGGACGTCAGGCCTCTACCCGAACCGAACAGGACCCCAAGATCGTCGACATGGAGCGGACGGTCTACTACATGGACAAAGACCGATCACAGAGCAAAACGCCGCATGGGTGAGCAAGATCACTTGGGAAACACCAAGATCACTTCTTGACCCACAGCGAGAACTCCAGCACCGCATAGGGGCGAGGACGGAATGCGATTTCTCTCCACCTTGAAACGCCATGAACAACACCGTGTCGGAAGTATTGCGCCAAGACCGAGTGAAACGACCTACATAGAACCTGAACACGAGACCGACCGAACCGGAACCCAAGATCGTCCCGAGCCCTACGATGTGTGACCTTTTCTCGAACCCTATTTTATAACATAACAACTTGTTGCATATTTCGTGTCAACTCTAGCGTATGTCGCGTTGGGGCCTTATGCCGATTCCAGCATGCGCCAATTATACATGGGGCCCATATGCGAGCAATCCGGTCTCATATTGGCACTCATTTAAGCAATGTGACAGAATCTTATCTTCTGTTGTAACATTTAAATTGGGGATCTACAAATGGCTGGACTAGCTCATTGATTAATGATGGTTATGGTTCCGCTTGTATGACTTTCAATACATAACTTGCTAAGTCGACATCATGCATCGTCATAGATCTTACTGGTAATTATTAAATATTGCCATAAATTGTTTCTTCTGGTGTTTTGCTAACCTTGGCGGATAAGGCCGTTGGTGATGTGAGCTTGGCAGTTCTTCGGGATGGTTGTAGGTCAATGTTTGGGCGAGCATCTCACTCTACATCTTACTTTTATAGTATTTATTCCATACATTGATCTATTGCTATCGTGTTGCGATGCTTTAGTTTAAGTACTGACGATATATGATAGCCCTATATTGCCTTGGACACATCCTATTACACGATGTTTGGTAGATGGTTAGGACTTGCGCGTCGTGGTAAACGCTCTGGTGTTGTCGCCTTTTAGGTCAGTGCCACCGTTGTTGATGTAGTACCGTATGTTGTTGGAGCAATCATAACTGCTTATCGATCCTTTAATTTACGTTAACAACTAAAATTGAAATAGCGGAGGCATGGGTGGGTGATAGAAAATATTTGGTTCCGAGCATACTTGTGTCCAGTAATGTAACACCCTCGAATCGGACTTTATGCAAGGACCGGGCGAAATTCACCAAACCGCATAAAGCTTCAAGGTATACAGAACTTTTCGTGCAGGTGGAAAGCAGTAATAACATTACCTAGCAGGTCAGTCCTCGATGGGACCCAGGAGATCTATGGCGACTCGAGGGAGTCAAAGAATACAGTGAATTTTAGAATTGACCGCGCGAAAATGATAGGCGTCAGGCTACGGACAAGAAATGAATAAGAATACGAATAACAATGGCGTCCATAACCGCGGGCCAAGCGGAAGGGCCAACCTATGTTGTCGAACTCAAAACACTTAAACAAAAGGGTGCGACAAAGAGGGCAAAGGGAAAAAGAAGGGCGTCGATGCGAGGCCGATGCAAAGCGAGAGCTAAGTCGGCGGTCTCGCGCTGAGTATGATGAAGCTGGCGGCGGCGACATACTAAACAACCTATAGAACCGTTACAAGCTGGCGGCGGTGACCGAGAGAGGGTAGATGAACTATCCAGGACCAGCACGAAGCTATCGCAAACAAACCCATCCTGGTATTTCGATACAAAGAGAGTCCGCGAGAACTCACCGGTTAGCGGGTTTACTTGACCGATTGTCGTTGCGGCAATACACTGATCGAGTTTGGTAACCATCATTAAAGACATGAGTTGTCGATTAATAATGAGATCATGTCACCGCTACTTTTAGGAGATATGATATGATGGACATACCCAAAACCCGGCGTTGTTGGTACTTTTATTCAATAACCATTTCGTTGTGGCGTTGCAACACTTACTAGTCAGGATACAATTGTAGCCATGGCGACAATAAAACAAGCACAATTGTGAGCGGTATTAATTAGCCATTCCATTATAGTTAAGCGAGCGATTAGATCGTTATAAGTCATCGTGTTGGTCTCGAGGGGAACGCCAGGATGGGTTTGTTTTTGAGGATAGTATCATGTTGATCCAATAGTTTTTTCTCACCCCTCTCCAGCAACCGCCAGCTTGTATCGAGTTCTATAGGTGTTTAGTGCATTCGCCGCCGCCCGGGCCCACACCATATCGCATGTAGCGACCGCCATTCTAGCTCATTGCATCGCCTTTGATCGACGCCCTTTTCTTTCCTTGCCCTTTGTCGGCACCCCTTTGTTTAAGTAGGCCAGATCACCGCTAGTGTATACTCTTCCGGCTTGGCTCGGGCGGTGGTTATGGACGCTTATTGTTATTCTTTTCAGGCTCTAGCCCCATTTGCATCTTGTCCGTAGCTGGACGCCTATCTTTTGAAGCTGACGGATTTCTTATATCGAGAATCATGCCCCGTGCTCCAAGTAGTCCATATCTGGGTTGCGGCTTTTCGGAAAGAGTTTTACCGGCAAGGTGCAAACGCTGCGCTCGATCAACCTCGAAAACAAGTAATGCGCGAGGCTTTCACGGTGAACGATCTGAGTTGATTGTTCAGGGGCCTTGCCAAAGTAGAATCCGCAGCAGATGAAACAAGCTCGAGCGGCCTCAAGGTCTGCGTCGGTGTTGTGACAGGAACTAAGCGGGAGAAACATCGACACCATGCTCACTTCCAAGCTTGGTCTGATGCGTTTCGCTGTCGTAAATAAGCGTTAAGCATGGCGCTGTAGAAACACAGGATCGTAAATAAAACCTCAAACTAGTTTGTGGCCCAAGAAATAAGGCGGTCAAGCTACATGGGGGGTCCCTTATACCTCCCGGATGTGGATAGTAGCGCCAAATCAAAACGGTGGCAAGTACTACAAAGAGATGTACGGGACACAAGTGGGCGTTCGGAAAACAAATATTGTATTCCTTAGACTATGCCTGCAGCATTCAATTTTAGTTGTTAAGCAGAAAATAAAGTGACGATAAATAAAGCTAGAATCATCTCCAACAACGCGGTAATACATCGACAAGCGGGCGTTTGACTTAATGGCAACGCCGAAACAGCGGCTACATGCATAAGGTCCAACTCTACCAAACAACAGGTAATAGGATGTGTCAAGGCAATATCTGTTGTGAGAGAGGAAAACAGTCTGCGGAAGCAAAAAGCATCGCATAGCTTTCGGATAGCAATAGGTCAGGAGAGTAAATACTATAAAAGTAAGATAGGTGAAGGGAGATGCTACTTTAGCTTGTCGAAGGTTTCATCCGTCGGCGAAGATAATACAACTCTTCTGTGGGTATCGAAGAAAGCTTTGAGTACGTTATTACTTTGTTTTCCACCCATCGGGGCAAGCTCGTGGCACCTTGAATCGCTTCTGGCGCGGTTTGCTAATTTTGCCCGGGAAACTTGCATAGTGGGTCCGACATTCGGTGGTGTTATGAGTAGCTCGAGGACAAAGAGTTACGATACCCCACAAGTCCAAATTGCAGGGATAAATCCTAGCTAACTATCAAGCAGAGGTCAAAAACCATTTTGCAAAATCGTTGATAGTTCTGAATAGTCTGATTTTACCTCACCCTCCTGCTATTCTCCTCTCACCTCACGCCGCTTTGAATCATTTCATCTCTCTTCGAGTCCGTGATTTCTCGTGGGTTGCTTCCGTCAGCACTTCGTGGTTTCGCTTTCCCTTTGTAACGAAAATGATCATCAATCACAACTTGTCTGCTTCGCACTTTCATCCAATCTTCTTGTTCTTGAGCTCTTTATCTATATGTGTTCCTTGTCGATATCCGGTCGCTGAAAACACATAGGAGAAGGACGAGCATTGGTGAAGTTGGAGTATACCTGAGCATGTGTCAGCTCATGCCAATGGAACCATCGCGAACTTAATCATTGTGTCTTTCATATCGGCTTTGTGGTATCTTCCGGTAAGCTCGCCGATTTACATCCTCTACGCCGCATCCTGCTTCAGTCTGCATCACTCCCGTGGTTCGAACCGCTTGTCGAGATCTTCGGGCCCATTCCCGAGAGTTGGTCGCTAATCCGCCTTATTCGTGTGCGTAGTAATGGCTTGAGGCGATGGAGGTTGCCCTACCACGCTTTTTATCATTCGCTCTTGCACGTCGAATCGTTGGACAGGATGCGTGTTGTTCAAACGTCGGAAAGATCCTATGCATGCATGAGGTGATCATAAAGGTGTCTCTTGTTTTCCCGGTGTTCTTCATCATCGGAAAGCGGGCAGGGGTCCCGAACAATTAATTAGGTGTTTCAAGTTATTTACCTACCCGCAATTTTTACTTGTTGGTTGTCGCCGATCTCTGTGTAACGAGATGAGATTTATCCCTCGAGTTTAAATAGGAGAGATATACTTGGGCCCGCCATGGGCCCCAGTATTTGAATTGATGGGTGAATGACATGGCACAAACCACATGAATGTATGCATGCAAGACAATCATTATCGACAGGTGTTATGTTATAAAAAGGGTTTTAGAGAAGGGGTTCACATTAGAGGGCTGTGATCTTGGGTTTAAGGTTGGGTTGATAAAGGTCCAGGGTTGACGGCCTTGGTTGACGTTCTCGGACTCGGGGTTGGTCTTAAGCTGTCGGTCTCGATCATCGACGGTGGCGTTAGAAGCTCACCGGTGTCGGGCGGGAACAAGCGTTCCGCGAGGAGTCTTGGTTCGGCGTCAGGCGCATCGGGTTACGCTGAGCAAAGGCGTTCTTGTCGTTACAGATCTTGGCGGTCTCGGTACCGTAACGTAAGGTTCGGCGTGGCATCACGGGCATCGGGTCATGTTAATCGGTCTTAACTAGTCTCTCATGGCGTTGGGGCGTAGTTGTTAAGCAGTGACGTTCTTGGCTGGTCCTCGGGTCCGGTTTCATGGAGATCGGTGCCGGGGTTCAACTTTAGGGGCCGTTCTTGCAGTCGCGTGATCGAATCGTCTCCGTGTGGCGTCCTTGACGGCAAGATCTCAAAATACGTCTCCGTATCGGCGGTCTTGTGCTTCCATCTTGGTTTCTGCCGTTATGTCCGAGCCGGTCGTTGTCGATCTTGGGGTTCGGCGAATGTGCGTTGTCGGTGTATATGCGACGCTTAAGCGTCTCGGCGGCGGTCTCGTTATTGAGGAAGCTGGCGGTGGAAGATCGCGAGCACATCTGCACTCGTTCTTTCGGTTTCTGAGCGCCATCCTCGGCGGGTACTCGCCCAGCGGGAGGCGGCGGCGGGCAGGTCATATAGCTTCTGGCGGCGAGCCATGGCGGCTGGGAAGCGGCGGTTCTTAGGGAACACGGGCGGCGAGGCAGGCGGGACGGCGAGCGGAGGCGAGAGGCGGTGGCGGCGGCGTGAGCAAGGCGGCGGCAGGCGAAGCGGCGGTGGCGGGCACAGAGGCAGCCCGCGGCGTGCAGCGAGTCTTTGCAGCCGGAAACTAGGCTTGTGGCGGCGGGGCGCGTTGCCCAGCAGGCGGAAACAGCCGGGCGAGCGGCCTTGAGGCGCTTCAGTGTGGAGTGGGCGCGGTGTGAGACTGGCGGGCGCTGGCAGGGGAAAGCGGGAGGCGGCGCGGCCGAAGGCAGCAGGCGGGCGAAGGCGGGCAGGCGTAGCTGCGGGGAGATGAGCGGAGGTGGCGAAGTGGCGGCAGGAGGAGAGGTTGCCTTGAAGCAGGAAAGCGGAGATAGAGGCAGCGGCGAGAGGTGGTGAACACCTTCCGAGGCAGCGAGAAACTCTGCAGGCGGCGAAGCAGAGCCGGCCGGAGGAGGGAAGAAGAAAAGCGGCCGGCAGGCGAATGTGAGCGATGAGAGGAGGAGATCTGCGAGGCGGCGGGGGTGCGGTAGGGCTCGGGGTGGCAGTGTGTGGTGGCGCGGCGGGCGGCGGCCGGAGAGGAGGAGGAAACAGGGGCAGGCGGTGGTGGTGGGACAGGCGTAGCACGTGTCTTTGATAATAGATGCTGAGGGCGGTTGGGGAGGATGTGGTAGGCTGCAGTGGGTGGGACCAGCGAGAAGCGTGTCTTGTCGTTGTGTGGCGTGTGTGCATAGGGCTGAGGGGGTTGGTGGGGTGAGCTGGTGGAGGGGTAGTGGGTGAGGGCCAGGCGCAGCCACGTGGCGGCAGCAAGAGGAGGGGAGAGGAAGGGATGAGGTGTAGCGGTGATGATAGGCTAGGGTGGAAAATGTGGGCTGAGGGGTGGGTAGGAAGCTAGATGAACTTAAATTAGAGGGCAGGTAGATGGACCGATTATTTCTATTACGGAGGCGGTGGGTTGGGTCCGGGTTGGCCCGTTGACTACTCGCTCGTAAAGCACATTGATTTAATTGGAGCGTTTGAAACCGATGCTGTCAAAAAATAATCGAGGCAAAGGTTTTACGTAAAATAAAGATAAACGTTTGAATAAAAACGACTACGGGCTGTTTTGGCAAACCGATGATGACGGTAAATGCACAAATTCAGCCTTGATTTCTAGTAATTATGGTTTGCGGGATGCCTGAACTGAGCACCACCATGATGGATCTAAGCCACCGAGATTAGCCTCATAATCTTAGGAGGTCGTGACGCATCTTCACCGCTGGCGTGAATCGCCGACACACTGGCAAAGAGGTGTTGTCGTGGGTGTCGAGAGGGTTACTCGGGAACAACGGTCGAAGAATGAAATATCGCCATCAGCCACCTTGGTGGGCCGGAGTAAAATGGCGGGACCTGGAATTGAAACTGTACAAAGCGAATAATAAAATGATCGGATAATTGATCGATCCATCGGCGCACCCAAACCATTACTCTGCACGTGGCGGTGTATGTAACTCTAGGATTCGGGTCGATATCAACACCGCTTCTTTCCTGATGAGGCGGATCTCGAGGGATGATCCATTGTTAGCGGTGTCAATCAGGCATCCCGCAAAACCACTACTAGAAAATCGCTGAATTTGTGCATTGCATCGCCATCATCAAGTGTTTAAGAAACTATTTTGCAGTTCACGAGCTTTCAAAACGCCCATCTTTATTGAAACACCCAAACCGGGTCTCCGGAATATTTTGTTTTGGCCGCCATCGTTTGCAAACTGCAGCATAAACAAATAAACGATTTTATTTTAGCGGGCAGCCGTCCGACCGGACCGAACCACCACCCCTGTGAAACTAAACGGTCCACCTAACCGCCTTCCAAACCTGCTACCACTAACCAACCTACCCAATTCAATCCCTCTGCTATCACCCCGCCTATAGCACCACACCATCTTCCTCTCTCCACTCCTGCTCATCTGTATCCGCCACGCCACCTCTCTCTCTCCTCCTGCCCCAACCCCACTAACACTGTCCTCACCCGCCCCACATCGCCAGGCCCCACCGGCCACCACTCATTCCGCCTGCCCGCCACCAGCCCCACACCACGCCTACCACGCCCAACCTGCTCCAGCCTCACCACCCTCACCTCGTCCCACGCGGGACCGCCCCACCGCCTGCCCCCCGGCAACCTCCTCCCGTAAGGCCTCCATCCTTCACCCCTGCCGCCTCCCAAGGCACCGCCTTCCCTCTTCTTCTTCTCCGGGCGCTGGCTGCTACCGCCGCCAACCATCCCGCACCCTTCCGCCGCCGTGCGCGGCCGCCCGAGCTGCACTCACCGCCCCTCCGCCCCACTCCTCCCGCCGCTGCCCGCTGGGGCCTCACCCCACCACGGGCAACCGCCGCTGGCCCTCGTGGTCCGCCTGCACCGAGCCTGCCTCACCACCGCCCGCCCCGCTGCGCCGGAAATATTGCTTCGACCCGGCCCCGGGCCCGCCTGTGCCCGACCTGTACCACACAAGCTCCCCGCCTCCTCGCCGCCGGCCAACCGCCTAGCTGTGCTCGAAGGGGCGCCTGCCCAGGTCCGCCGCCGGGCCCGCCTTCAAGCCTCCGCTCCAGCCCCGCCCGCCGACCTCCCTCCGCACTCTGGCCACCCTACCATAGTACCAGCAAGATCCACTCCGGCCTCACGCCTGTGGTCCTGCACTGCTCCTTGGTCGCTACGGACGGTTCGGCTTTCCCGTGTCAGCCTGGCCAAGGTAGCAGCGACAAGACACACGCGCCTCCCGCAAGCACAATAAAATCTCATATGTAAGGATGGCATCGCAAGATGAATCTGCAATCCTTCCGTGAACAAGAGCTGCAAGACGACTAGTACTCGATAAGCCACCCGCATAAGCGCGCCGCTAAGACCAAGTTCTCCTGCATCTGGACCATCTCGTACGCTTATGAATCTCTTTCACTTTATCGCCGAGGCCTCCCACCTGCAACCCGAAGACACCCAGGACCCCAAGATCGCCGACATGGAACGGACGAGGTCTACTACATGGACCTCAAGACCGATCTAGAGCGCCAAGGCTCGCAGATGGAGTCAATATGATCTTCCGGAACACCAGATCAACTCATACGTCTCCGACAAGAACTCCTTTCCAAGATCGAGGCCCCGATAATTCCAATGCCGCTTTCTCCACCTTGAACGCCATGACCACAACATGGACCTAAGACCCGGATGCGCCAAGACCTACTCCCCGAACCGAGAACGACTCAACAACTCGAACCCCCGAGACCGACTCAACTCCCCGAACTCAAGATCGCTTAGTTTCTCCGATGTGTGACCCCTTCTAACCCTATTTTATAACACATAACAACTTGTTGCATATTTAATTGTCATCTCGCATGCATATTCTGTGGTTTGGGGCCTTAGTCATCTAACGGTAATTATACAATGGGGCCCATGCGGCAAATCCAGCTCATATTGGCCTCTATTAATTATAGCAACCTGCATCTTATCTCGGCCTTGTTATAACAACATTTAAATTATGATCTAAATATCTTTGCACCATCTAATTAATTGCTCCGTGACCCCTTGCCCAATATGACTCCACCATACCCAGACCGCTAAGTCATTCATCAGCATGCATCATGCCGATCTTTCCTCGCCGTGGTATTAAATATTGCATCCTGTTTCTTCTAGTGTCGGCTTCTTCATGGATAAGCCGCTGAGCTGATGTGAGTCACCGTCGGATGAACCTTCGCCAATGTTTTCAGCGAGCATCTCCCTTTCTACCTATCTACTTTTTATAAGATTTATTCCTCCTGATCTATTGCTATCTCGTAAGGCGATGCTTTAGTTTCCGCACTTTGATATACCGCAGCCCTATATTGCCTTGGACACACATCCTATTACCCCGATGTTTGGTAGATAGTCGATTCATGCCGTCAGAATGCCACTCTAGTGTTGTCGCCGCCCAAAGTACACCGCTATGATGTATCGGATGTCACGCTGGAGACAATCATACTTTACTTATCGATCAATGCACTTCGCTAACAACTAAAATTGAACAAGGGTAGGCATCGTGGGTGATAGAAAATACGGCTCCGGACCACTTGTGTCCCGTATCGTAACACCTCGGGACGGAATTTGGCGCAAGTCTCGCACCACCAAACCCGATAGAAACGATTCAGCGGTGCCCACCAGCACTTTCGCGGCGGGTGGAAACGGCAATAATATTACACAACATCTCGATGGACCCACAGAACAGAGAGACACAAGCCGACTCAGGAAAGCATGTGGTTAAGGAGTTAATCACAAAATGATATCCATCACTTTATATTAAGCTATAGATGATGTCGTCGGCGTCGAGCTCCGGATGCTAACTGAGCAGTGGTACCACAGCGGAGGTTCATCGGGAAGCTTGAACATAGGATGGTGGGCACCGTTATCGAGAGGGGAGGCGAAACCACAGTGCAGCCGGGACAACCCCTCGAGATTCCTGAGGACTCGAAGAAAGATAAGAGGTGTGGTTTCAAAAACCGTAGAGGTAGAGAGAGAACAGCGAGAGGGGTAGGGAGTAAAAGCAGACCTAGTGGAGCCTCAGCAGTTTTTCCATGGTTTTGACTCTCTACTTGACCGTTAATAGGTTATCTCTGTTTGGACTTGTCAGAATGCCCTTAGCTATGACTCTGATACCACTACGTAACACCCTAGAGAATCGGACCTATGCAAGTTGGGCAAAATTCACCAAACCGCTTAGGCGATTCAAAAGGGTGCCCACCGGGCACTTCGATGTAAATTGAAGCAGTAATAATAACATTACACAACGGTCCTCGATGGGGCCTGAGCAGATATATATACAAGCGACTCGGTCGAAATGAGTAAGAGCCCTGAAGAATAACCAATGAATCATAACCCCTGCCTGTGCCAAGCCGGAAGGGTAAACCCTAACGGCGCCAACTCTCAAAACCCATGAACAAAAGGTGCCGGCTAAAGGCAAAGGGAAAGAAGGAGGCCAAGATTGAGGCCAAAAGATACGGCGAGAAGTTAGAATTGCCAGTCTCGCCATAAAGGTATGGTGGATCGAAAGGCAGCGGCAAGATGCACTAAACAACCTAGTGAGACTCAAGTATAACCATGTGATCGTAGAGGGGTAAGATAGACCTATCCTGATCCAACCTCGGTTATCACCAAACAAACCCATCCTCGTGTTTCGATACCAAAAGAGGAACACCAACTCACCCCAGCTGGCGCTTTTATCATTCAAATATCGCTAAAGAATTATCAGTCGTTTAGGCAATCATCCCCGATAAAGTAAACAAGTAAGCAATTTAGTGAATCATTCTGTAGTTGCATCAATTACTAATCGACATAGACATCATGAGATAAACCCAAAACCCAAAGAATTGTTGGTACTTTTATTCAGCCATTTCATAGAAGGTAATATTTACTAGTTGGATATAATTGTCGAAGCTACAACTAAACAAGAATCAGGAAGCAGACACTAGCCATTCCATTATAGTGAAGTCATTATCAGGGGTCAATATAAGTAATTAATGAGCGAGATTGAACTAGGCGTGGGCTATGACGTATAACGATGAATCACGAAGAACTTGTTGATCATATACGGGGCCAAGCGGAAGGGTAACCACTGCTGACGTCGGGAACTCAAACACGCTTAGCAAAGGGTCTTGACCGAAGGGCAAAGGGGAAAAAGAAGAAGGAGCGTCCCGATCTTGAAACACACATTTGTGAGCTGAACCGGCGGTCCTCGCCTGGTATATGGTGGGTATTTGGCGGCAGCGGCGGCGGCCACTAAACAACTATAGAGACTGGTTACAATGGCGGTGATCGAGAGGGGTAGACTGTCAGAAGGATCAACACGAAGCTATCACCGAACAAACCCATGCCATTGTTTCCCCTCGATACCAAAAAGTCCATAGGAACTGCAGTTAGCGGTTTACCCAGTCGATTGGTGCGGCAAGTACTGGTCGAGGTTGGGTAATATCCGTGGACACTAAGCTGTGAATGATTCCGTCAAAACCATTATAAACACGATCAACCTCTAAAACCAAATCAAACCCAACGAGGCTTTCACGATCGAACAACTACAGATCAGAATTATTTCTGGGGCCACCTCATAGAACTGGAACGGAGTAAGCAGTCTGAGACTGCCTGGTTCCATACAAGGTCAGAGCGACCTGAACCCCAACCAGTTTGCTCTATTAATCACAGAAACGCCTAAACAAAGACAGCAGCAAGACCAAGACAATCAGAAACAGCCAAAAGAAAGGATGGCATAAGCACAGATCGTAAATAAACCCTCAAACTAGTTTGTGGCCCCAAGAAATAAGATCTGAATCAAATGGTGTGGGTCCCATATACCCTTGATGTGGATAGCGCGAAAATCATGAACAGTATCAAGTACTGGTCCACGTACACAAGTAATGTCGGAAAACCAAATATTATCTATCACCCACCGATGCCTCTGCTTATTCAATTTTAGTTGTTAAACGAAATAAAGACGATAAGTAAAGCTTAGAAATCATCTCCAACAACATGCGTAATACATCAAGAATCGAGGCGGACACGACGCTAAGAACACTTGAGCAAGCGATTTCACGGCACGCAAGTCCACCATTCACCAACAATGCACAAGATGTCCAAGGCAATATACTACCATGTGAAAACACGTACTAAACTAAAGCACGAACTCAGATAGCACAGATCAACAGAGGGAAGTAAATACTATAAAAGTAAGATAGGTAGAAGATTTCATCGAAAACATTATTTTCATCCAAGATCAAATAAGCTCACATCAACTCAACTACTTGTATCCAATGAAGGAATACATATATGGGATTAATAACGGCAGAATTACGGCATTGTGGTTCATCGATATGATCATCGATATCAGCGAATATGTAAGTCAATATTGGTTAACCAAACCCTGGCACCAATTAGGTGTTTTGGTTATTTACCCACCGCACCTTTAAATGTTGTTATATCAAGACGAGATGAGATAACGTTCGCTACACAAGTTTAAATGAGGCCAATAAGGTTGGAGCTGCCTACATATCTCCATATTTAGTTATTAGGTATGAATCTAAGATAAGGCCCCAAACCACATGAATGTATGCATGCAAGACAACTATTATGCGACAAGTTGTTACAGGAAAGAGGTTTGAGAAGGGGTCTACATTAGAGGGGGCCCTACCATCGGCTCGGTTCGGTTGGTCTCGGTCCGTGGTCCGACGGCCTTGGTTCAAATGCCTCACTGCATAGGGTCTTGGCGATCCCGGGTCTCCATCATGTCGACGGTCGTGGCGTCAGGGTGCCTCGTCCGCGGAGTAGACCTTGGCGTCAACAGGCGTCGGCTTCATGCCATGATCGGTCACTGGCCGGGCGCTCTTGTCGCTGTACGATCTTGTTTCCGTCCTCGAGAGTTACTCGCCGTGCAGGCATCCAGTTTCACCGTACATCCGGGGCATCGGCCGTTGTCGGTCTTGCCTCTCGTCCCATGCTCCGGAGGGCGAAAGTTGTTGCCTAAGACGTTTCTTGGTGGTCTTGTCCGCATTACGGATCGGCCGGGGTTCAACTTAGCTGCTCTTGCGGGTCCGATCGGGTGCTGCTCTGCAGGCCCTCTGACACTGGTCTCCAAATCGCTCAGATCGAACACGGTCTTGTGCCCATCTTGGTGGCTTGCCTTGTTCGTGTCATTGCCGATCTTGTCCACCAGGCCCTCAGACACTTAGCTCCTCGGTCTCACTCACAGAGAACCGGTGCCACATTGAGAGGGCCACGAGAGGCACATCCATTTTGATTGGTTGCAATACTTACTAATCGGATCTGATTATGCATGGCGACAACCAAACAAGCAATTGTGGGCGTGTTAATTAGCCATTCCATTATGGTGAAGCTGATTACTGGTCATTATAAGTCCAAATTAATAGCGATAAACTTTGGTTGTAGCATACGCCAGTCGAGATCTGCGTGTCCAAGTGCGTCCATATCCGGACGGCTTCAGAAAAGTTTACCGGCAGGTGCACCAATAACCTTTGCCTTTCGATCGACCTCGGGCATCAAATCAAAACCGCCGAGAACTTTCGGTGAACAATCACAGGATTGAGAATTATTTGAAGTGTAAGTAGAATAGCAGCAGATGGCAAGCTCGAGGGCGGCCTCAAGGTGCGATGGGTGTTTGACATTGAATTTAAGCAGGGGCTTGTCAAACCTGCGTAAACCGCCGCTTCCAAAAGCGATGCGATTATTGCAGTACCTCGCTGTCGTAAATAAAGCGATGGCTTATGGCATAAGTACGGATCGTAATAAAACCTCAAACTGGTTTGGCCCCAAAAGAAATAAAGCTGAATCAAGCTACGGCTCGGGGGTCCATATACCTCCCGGGATGTGGATAGCATAAAATCAGTTGGTTATCAATGCGCAAGGAACCTTCACCGGGACACGAGTGGGCGTTCGGGAAAACAAATATTATCTATCACCGCAAGTACTCGCTTATTCAATTTAGTTGTTAACCTTGATAAAGAGTGACGATAAGTAAGCTAGAATCATCTCCAACCATAGGCAATACTTGCTTGACAAGCGAGGCGTTTGACAACCTGGCGACCCACTTGGAAGAGCAGCGGCTAGCGCATGGGTCAACTATCACCAAGCCAGCGGTAATGGGATGTGTCCAGAGCGTATACGGTGCGGGGAAAACTGCAGTGCGAGCACAAAAGCATCGCCAGCTCGGTAGCAATGAATCAACGGAGGAAATGCATCTTATAAAGTAAGATAGGTAGAAAGGGAGATGCTCGCACAGCTTGTTGTCGAGGTTTTCATCAGAAAGATGGGCGAAGCTCACATCAACTCAACGGCCTTGCTCACGCGAGAACACTAGGAAACACGGATGCGATTATTTGTCTGACGGAAGATCGGCGCAATGCATTGATAGAAGATCATATACGCATATTCGCGAACCAGTAAGGTAGGGTCACACACACATAACGTGCAAGAGGTCGATGCTGGTCCGCAAACGCGCTGCGAGGCAGGCCATGTGGCGGCTGGAGACGCGGAGGCTGTCGTGGCCACTGAGGCGCGAGGACGAGGTGGGGTCAAAGGACGGAGGAGCTGAGACGGCAGCCGCGCTGCCGAGCTGGCTGGGAAGCAAGCAAGGGCACCCAAGTGAAAGCAGAGCGCATGGTGGGCGGACGCCGCGGAGGGAGTACAAGGCAAGGAAAGAGCGCGCGAGAAGCCGGAGGCGACGGCAAGTGAGGGGCTGCAGGAGGTGGCCGCGGAGGCGCAGATGAAGCCGCCGCGGCGCGGGCCATGGAGGTGGGAAGGGAGGCGCGGTGGCGGACTGGGGCGGGCGGGCCGCCGCGAGAGCGGGAGGCGGCGTAGCGGGAAGAGGGAGCCGCCAAGTGAGCGCGAGCGACGGGAGAAGCAAGGCCATGTGACAAGCCGCGGCGGTGCGCAGCGAGCGGGCGAGCTGATAGGGGTTTTCATGGGAATGGGGGGAAGTTTTGTGATGGGCGCGAAAGCGGGAGGAGGTGGTGGGGCACGCCGGGCGAAGTAGGGCCGCCGCGGCGCGCCGGAAGCGGTAACGCCGGCGGCAGAGGCGCGGCCGACGGGCGCGTGCAGCGAGCGAGGAGATGCGGGATCGGCGGGGCGCGGCCGCCTGGGTGGCAGGTGAGTTGCCAAGGCGGAGGTAGATGCTTTGCCAGGCGAAAGGAGGCCAGCGGCCCGCAGGAGGAGTGGTGGGAGAGGCGAAGCACAGACTCGCAATGGCGGGCGGACCGGGCGAGCAGGTCAGGCACTGGGAGGGCGTGGAAGTGTTGCAATGGGGCTGCAGGGGACCTGCAAAGGCAGGCGGTGTGCCAGTAGGTGGCGCGCAGCCAGGGGCCGAGGGTTGGGCGGGAAGGGAGTCAGCGAGAGAGAGAGCAAGAGGGACCGGCCGCCACGTAAGCACATGTGAGAGAGGGGAGAGGAAGGGATGGTAAAGCAGGATAAAAGGCATGGAAGGGTGGGTAGAAACTGGTAGACTTGAATTAGAGGGCAGATGGACCGACATTGGGCGGTTGCCGTCAGTTTGCCCAGTTTACCTTACCAAAATAAATAAAACTTTTATTTGACGACTGGGCCGTTTGAAACCCGACAATAAACAAAATAATCCTAGGACCGGGTTTTGTATGGAAATAAAATGGATAATTGGTACCTACCCGCAATTATGAATTTTGGCAAACAATGGCGATACGACGTATGCAATGGCCACCAACGCGATTTAGTAGTAGTATTTATGGGATGCCACACCATTAATTACCATCAATGATCTTCTAGATCACCAGTAACGAAGGGAAGGTCGACAACGTATCTTCTTCTCGCTTATGTAGATCCCCTGACACTACCAGGAGGTCGTTGTCCACGAGAACACTCCGGAACAACAGGTCACACGCAACAGCCACCCCTAACCTGTGGGACGGAGTAAAATCGCTGGGACCCACCGATTGATGGTGAGCGAATGATAAGAGTAGCTTGATGGTGACTGGTCCATCACACCAAACCATTACTCGCATTAACGGTATCAGGCGACTATGCAAACCAACTCCTTACCTGACTGTGATCTCGGCGCAAAGCCGAACCATGGCGATGCGCAGACTGCGATCGGATCTCAAGGAGATGATGGCCACGCCTGAAAAACACCATGACCGTACCACAACGGTAGGATTCATCGTAGCTGAACACCGGATGGCAGAATAATTCATCAGAGGGAGGAAGAACTCAAGGTAATGACGAATCCAACCCTCAGGAATTCTTTTGACTCAAGAAAGATAGAGGTGGTTTCAAAACACGAGAGGTAAGGAGAAACAAGGCAGGGTAAGGAGAGTAAAACCAGACCTAGTCGTAACTATCCAACCGATTTCAAAATAGTTTCACTTACTCTGTTAGCTGGGTTATCCTTGGCTAGGCCGGATTTCAGGGGCCCAACCGCCTGAAAGCTCCGACACACTGTACCCCTTTGACCCACAAGTTCGAGGCACCACCAAACCCACCCACAGATGTAAACGATTCAAAGGTGCTCACCAGCACTGCAAGGGTGTGAAACCAAGTAACAATATTACCACCGATGACCCACGTATCAGATATATATAAGCCACCCAGAGTCAAGAATATGATATAATTTACAAGAGATCCAAATCACCTTATATCAAGTCTGATGAGAGTTGGTCCGGGACAATAGGTTGTAAATGGGGCTAAGAGCCTCAAGAACAATTAATGTCACAATCACGAGGTTAAATGAGGCCAATATAAGGTTGGAGTTGCCCGGAATGGGAATCACAACGGCGCCGGAATCTCAAAACCCCGCTAAACAAAAGGTGCCGATGTTGGCAAAGGAAAAGAAGGAGTTGCCAAGATCGAGGCCAAGACACTATTAGGCTAGACCGCTGCCCTCGCTACTACAAAGGTATATGGATCGAAGCGGCAGCGGCAAAAGATGCACGCAAACAACCCATAGAGACTCAAGAACCGGGCGGACGAGGGTAAGATAGACCTATCCGATCCAACCCGGGTTATCATCAAACAAACCCATCCTGTGTTTCATACCAAAAGAGAGGAAGTCCGAGGAACTCACCCAACAAATGCTTTTACTTATTCAAGTATCACAGTAAAGAATTACTAGTCGTGTTTAGAGAATAAGATTCATATAAAGGAAACCCTTAGTGTATGCATGCAAGACAATCATTAACAAACAGTTGTTATGTTATAAAGGGTTTTAGAAGGGTTCCACATTAGAGGGCTCGGCGATCTTGGGTTTTAGGGTTGAAGTTGGTCTCGGGTCGAGGTTCGACGGCCTTGGTTGACGTTCTCGGACTCGAGTTAGGAATCCTTGGCGCATCAGGAAGTCTCGATCATGTCGGCCAGTCGTGGCGTTCGAGGCTCTCGGTGTCGTGGTGAACCTTAGCGTTCACGAGTACTAATGATTCGGCGTCAGGCGCGCTGATTCCGCCACAGTCAGGAGTTTTTGGATTTGTTGTATGTACCAATTAATTATCTATACGATGAATATGAGATAAAAACCCAAAACCCAGCAAGCTTGTTGGCATTATTCAAATTTATTTCACAGAAGGTAATACTTATGTCAGATAATTGTCGCAGTTTGACAACCAAATGCTAATTGTATAGTATTAATTAGCCATTCCATTATAGTGAAGCTGATTTAATATTATAAGCCAAATTAATAAGAACTTAAGCGTGCTTTGCCTATGATCGAGATATACCGTGCTCCAGCCGCCCATCCGCGGGACACGGCTTTCTCGTAAAGTTTACCCGGCCGCACCAATACAACACACGCCGATCAACTCCTGAAACCAAATCAAACTCAACGAGGCTTTCACGATCGAACAATCACAGATCTGCACTATTTCTGGGGCCACCTTGCAGAACTGAACGAGTGCGTCTGAGACGTAAGTCTGTCTCAAGGCCGCTGGCTTGAGCGACTGGAACCCCAAACGGGCTTGTCGACACCGCCAGAAACACTCCGCCCAAAAATAAAGACAAGCAAAGACCGCACAATCGTAAATAAAGCAAGAAAGCATGGCATAAGTACAGGATCGAATAAACCTCAAAACTAGTTTGTGGCCCCAAGAAATAAGACCTAACTGGGCCTCGGCTCGGTCCCATATACCTCCTGATGTGGATATGCGTGAAATCATGTGTATCAAGTACTCGGTCTTTGATGACACATGTCGAAACCAAATATTATTCATCACCATCGATGCCCGCTATTCAATTTTAGTTGTTAAACAGAAAATAAAGGACATAAGTAAAGCTAGAATCATCTCCATCAACATGGCAATACATCAAAGAATCGAAGGTTTAACACAACACGCGAACACTGAAAGTGTTTATCACTAAGACGCAAGTCCAACTATCTACCAAACAATTGCAATAGGATGTGTCCATAAGGCAATATACTATCATAGGGAAAACATGTGCACGGAAACTAAAGCATCAGAATCAGAGTAGCAATAGATCAACAGGAGGGAAGTAAACACGGCAAAAGTAAGATAGGTAGAGTGAGATGTCATTTAAAACATTGTCGGTTGTTTTCATCCTCAAGATCGGGCGAAGCTCATCAACTCAACGGCCTTATCCGCCAAGAAGGTAACACTGAGGAAACACCGGCGTGATTTAATACAATCCAGAAGATTCGGTGATGATGGCTTTGGCCACGGAGATGATGGCAAACAAAGATAATTAGGTTTAAGATTGCTTGAACCGGGTCCTTATTAATTAATTAGGGGTGTTTCAAGTTATTTACTCACCCACTCTTAAATGTTGTTATATCAAGACCAGATGAGATAATTTGGCCGCCACAAGTTTAAATGAGGCCAATATAAGGTTGAGTCGGCCTGTGATATGGGCCCCATATTAGTTAATAGGCGAATCTCCAAGGCCCCAAACCACATGAACGTATGCATGCAAGACAATCATTTGGTATTGTATCGTAAAGGAAGGTTCTGAGAAGGTTCACACATTAGAGGGGGCTCGATTTATCTTAAGGTTTTGTGTTCTGGTTGGTTCTGGGTCTGTGGTCGACGTCTTGGTTCGGGAAAACGCTCGACTCCGGGTTAGGGTCTTGGCGATCCGGGTCTCGGATTATGTCGACGGTCGGGCGTTTCAGGGAAGTCGTGTCCGCAGACCCCATGCTCACGAGGAGTACCACGCCGTCGCCGCGCATCGTATCTTGTCGGGTCCTCGAGAAGCACTGCTGCATCCGGTTCTCGACGGCATCCGGGCATCGGGTCAAGCGTTGTCGGTCTGCCGCTCGCTGGTCCTTGGCGCCCGAGGCTGAAGCAGCGTTTCTGGACGCCTTTGTGGTCTCGGCCCGCATTTCCGCCGGATCGGGTCTTCGGGTTCAACTTTGGCCGTTTGCGGGTCACGTGATCGGTGCATCCAGATCATGTTGTCGGTCTTATGCGTCTCGCGGGGTCCTTGGTCGGGAGAAGCGTAGTTATTAAGCGGTGGCGTTCTTGGTGGTCCTCGGGTCGAACTTGGCCGAGATCGGTCTTGGGGTTCAACTTTGGGGAACCCGTTCTTGCGGTCCGGCGGGGCCAGCTTTCGCGACCTGCGTCTCCAACCGCCTCCAGATCGACGGGTCTTGTGCTCCATCTTGGTTTCGCTTGCCTATCTGCGTCATGGTTTATCTTGGGTTCCATGCAAGCGCTTGTCTGTGGGTCTTGCACGACTTAGCTCCCGCCGGTCCGCTCGGGACAGAGAACTGAGCCGCCGATTGGAGTGGTCACGCGAGAGGCAATATCCGCACTGCTCTTTCCGCATATCGCCAGATCGCCATCTCGAACCGGCATCACGGCAGTGGGTAGGCGGCGAGAAGCGGGTCCGCAACCAAGACGCGCAGGCAGGCCATGGCGGCTGGGAGATCATGGAGGCCGGGGACACGGAGGCGGCGAGGACCAGGTGGGGTCAAAGTGAGAATTAGAGCCGAGGATCACACGGCTGGCCGAGCTTGAAGGGTGGCTGCCATGGGGCGAATCCAAGTGAGCGGGCAGGCTGGGACAAGGAGGGAGCGGGTCATGGGCGGCGGGCGAAAAGGCCATGCTGAGGAAGCCGGAGGCGACTTCATGGCGAAATACAGGAGGGTCAGTGATACGATCGAGTCGCACGGCGGGCGCGGGGCCGTCAGCGGTGGTGGGTGGAGGCGGTGGCGGACTGGGCGCGACGCTGCTGGGAGCGAGGCGCGCAGCGGGGTGAGGGATGCCGCGGAGCGAGAGCGACGGGGAGGCGTTGCGATGTGCCGCGTGCGGTGAAACAGTGGGCGACGGGAGGTGGCCGCGAAACGGGGAAGCCGGAGATGGGCGCGAAAGCGGGAGGAGGGTGGGGCACGCTGCTAGCGCGAGGGGCCGCCGCGCGGCCGGGAAGCTAACGCCGCGGAGAAGGCGTACGATGGGGCGGTGCAAAAGCGGATGGCGTGGCGAGCGAGAGACGGGATCGGCAGGTCTCCGCGTCTCATGTCGGCGATGTGGCAGGGGTGCTTGCCAAGCATGGTTTTGCTTGGTTTGGTGAGCCCGATGCTAGTTGTATGGTATGAAGGCAAGGCGTCTGCTGGAAGAGAGAGGGAGGAGGCACAGACGCGCGTGGGACCCCAAGGAAGGGCCAGAAAGCGTGCTCGTGAGGCTTGCCTGGAAGGTGTCAGTCGGGGTCATGGTGGGTGGGACCCACAAGGTGCTGCAGGCGCTTGTAGGCGCAGGGCCGGTGGGGCTGAGGGGTTGGTGGGGTGTGAGCTGGTGGAGAGAGAGGTAGTGGTGAGGACCTGCTGGCCACGGGCAAGATGTGAGGGCGAGGGAAGGGATGAGGTGGCAAGTGATAAAGCGTTAGGGATGTGGCTGCAAGGGGTGGGTAGGAACTGTAGACTTAGGAATTAGAGGGGCGGTGAATGGACCGATATTTTATTTCATGTCGTCAGTCGGGTTATTCACCGACCGCTTGGGGTTGGCGGAGTGCGTTATCGGTAGCCTTTATGCGGCTTTCGCGTCTAAAGCCGGTCTCGTTGACGGGAGAAGCGCGATTGGAGGGTCCGCAGCGAGAGCACACATCCTCTTTCGTTCTTTCAGACGCGGGGCGCGCCATCCTGAACAGCATGTTTCGCCCGGCAGAGGCGGCGGCGGGGCTCATGGCTCCGCAACGGCGAGGCAGGCATAATGGTACGGGAAGCGGCCGGGTGCGAGGGACACGGAGGGGCGGCGAGGGCAGTGGGGTCAGGCGAGAACAGGAGAGCTGGGAGGGCAGTGGCAGCGTGGCGAGCTTGAAGAAGCGGCGGCGGCAGGCGGGCGGGCGGCGGTGGCGGGCGCCCCTGCGGAGGGCGGCCTTGGCGTGTGGCGAGTCTTCGCGGAGGAGGCGGAAGCGGCAGCGGGAGAGAGACGCGAGGTGGCACCCGAGGCGGACCGGGCAGGCGGCGGCAGGCGCTTCCTTGAGTGAGTGGGCGCAGTGGCGGACTGGGCGGGCGGCCTTCGCGGGGAGGCGAGGCGCGGCGAAACGCCCGTGACCTTGGCGGACGAGGCGCTGCGAAGAGAGGCTCTTGCGGGCGGCAGGTAAGCGAGTGGGCGGCAGGAGGAGGGTTCTTGTGAAGCCAGGGGCAGGAGATGGGCGGGAGGTGGTGGGGCCTGTACAGGCGGCGAGGCGGACAGCTTGTGAGGCGGCCCGGCGGGGCGATGCGGCTGATGAGGAGGAGGAGATCTGCGAGGGACTGAAGTGCGGCAGACTCGAGGTGTAGCAGGTGTGTGAGTGGCCGTGAGAAGCAGCCCAGCCTTGTGCATGGAGAAAGAGGAGGGAGGAGGGAAGGAAAGCCTGAGGGCGGCGTGGTGGTGGGACAGAGGCGATGGCGTGTCTTTGTGTGGGATACTGAGGGGCGGTGCAGGGAAGGTCTTGGGCAGAGTGCGTGGGGTGGGACCAATGGCCCAGGCGTGTCGTCACGTTAATAGCGTGTCTTTGTGGGGCTGAGGGGTTGGTGGGGTGGTGGTGGAGAGTGGTGGGTGAGGTGGTGGCCGCATTGGCAGCATGTGGAGGAGGAGGAGAGGAAGGGGATGAGGTGTGGCAGCGTGATAAAGGCTAGGATGATGTGGCCGCAAAGGGTGGGTAGAGCCCAGGGTAGACTTAGGAATTAGAGGGCGGTGTAGATGACCCATTTATTTTATTTCACAGAGGCGCATCGCTCGGGTCGGGTTAGGCTGCCTGGATTTGCCTCTACTACTAAAATAAATAAAACACTTCTTATTTGATTTAATTGGGCGTTTGAAACCAAATAAAAACTTTTATTTGATTTAATTGGGCCGCTTGAAACCCGATGGCAACAAAACAAAATAACCGAGACCGGGTTTGTATGGAAATAAAGATGGGGCGTTTGGAAAATAAAACGGGGTTTTACGAACATAGTTTTGGCAAACAATGCATGATGATGACGATGCAATGCACAAATTCAACGCGATTTTCTAGTAGTGGTTTTGCGGGATGCCACACGTAAGACCCCGAGTACTTGATACATGTTCCTTGATTTATCGCGCTATCCACATCCGGGAGGTATATGGGACCCCCCCTGAGCCAGAGCTTGATTCAGTCTTATTTCTTGGGGCCACAAACTAGTTTGAGGTTTTATTTACGATCTGCATTTATGCCATGCTACTTATGTATTTAAATTGGCGATAGCACATCAGATCGCTTAGGATCGACACGATTCCGCGGTGTCGACAAGCCCAGCCACACTTTCGGGTTCCCACTGCTCACACCAGATACCCAAACCTTGAGCCTGCCTCGAGTCACCGGCTTCTGGGATCTACTTAAGGGTGGCCCTCAGAACCCTCAGATCGGACCCATGCAAGTTTTAGCAAAATTGCCAAACCCGTGATAGAAACGATTCAAAGGTGCCCACCAGCACTTTCGTGCAGGTGAAGTAATAACATTACACAACAGTCTCGATGGGACCCATGTAATGAGATATATACAAATGACTCAAAGAGTCAAGAATACGGATATAATATACAAAGATCCAAATCACCTTGAACGATATAGCGCCCACTACGGACAAGATGCAAATGGGGCTAAGAGCCCAAGAATAACCAATGGCGCCCATAACCCTGCCTCAAGCCGAAGGGTAACCTCGCTAACGTCGACCTCAAAACCCGCTTAACAAAAGGGCCGACAAAGGGCAAAGAAAACAAAGAAGGCGCCGATCGAGGCCAAGACAGCGAGGCTAGAATTCGGCGGTCCTCGCCATAGGTATGGTGGATCGAGCGGCAGAATAAAGATGCACTAAACAATCTATAGAAACTCGATACAATCAAGCGGATATCGAGAGGTGAGAATGACCTAACCGATCCAACTCGGCTAACACCAAACAAACCCATCCCGGTGTTTCTCGAGACCAAACGAGGAAGTCAACCGAGAACTCACAGTTGGCTTTTATTTGTGCTTATCGCTGTAAGAATTACTAGTCGTATAGATAATCATCGATAAAATAAGCGGTGGGCACTTTTAGTTAGTCATTCAGTGATAGTTGCAACAATTACTAATCGGTACAAATAGCATGAGATAAACCCCAAAACCCAAATAGTTGTTGGTACTTTTATTCAGCCAATTGCTAGTTGCAATACTTACTAGTCATATACAATTGTCGCAAGACAACCAAACAAGCAATTGTGGGCGACATTAATTAGCCATTCCGTTGTAGTGGAGCTTACTAGTCATTATAAGTCAAATTTATAGTAAACTTTAGTTATGCTTGTCTATGATCGAGATATCGTGCTCAAAGTCGCCCATATCCGCGGACACGGCTTTCGTAAAGTTTTTACCGGGGTGCACCAATAGCAACACACGCTCGATCAACCTCTAAAACCAAATCAAAACCCAGGCTTTCACGATGAACAATCACAGATTCAGATTCAAATATTTCGTGGGCCACCTTTGAGTAGAACCCGCATGAGTAAGCTAGCTTGAGACGGCCTCAAGGTTACGCCAATGGTCAGATGGGGAACCCGAAAGTGTGGTGGGCTTGTCGATGCCGTAATCACTCCGCCTTCCTAAACAAGACATGAGTGTTCCTCGCACAATCGTAAATAAAGTAAAGCATGGCATAAGCACAGATCGTAAATAAAACCTCAAACTAGTTTGTAGGCCCTAGAAATAAGAATCAAGCTCGCTCAGGGGTCCCATATACCTCCGGATGTGGATAGCGCAAAATCAAGGCAATGTATCAAGTACTGGGGTCTCTTACGGGACACAAGTGGTGCCGGAAACCAAATATTATCTATCACCCACCGATGCCTCTCGCTTATTCAATTTTAGTTGTTAAAGAAATTAAAGTGACGATAAGTAAAAACTAGAATCATCTCCAACATCAACATGCGGCAATACAAAGAATCGTGGCATATGACGACACACATCAGCACTTGAGCAAGCAACTACGACGCGCAAGTCCAACTATCTATCAAACAACAGGTAATAGGATGTGTCCAAGGCAATATAGGGCTGCAAGGGATTTCACGGGTACGAAACTAGAGCATCGCAACACAGATAGCAAATAGGTCAACAGGAAGGAGTAAATTACTATAAAAGTAAGATAGGTAGAAAGAGGGAGATGCTCGCCTGAAAACATTGCCGAAGGGTTCATCCGAAGATCGGGACGAAGCTCACATCAACTCAACGGCCTTATCCGCGAAGAAGCAAAACACTAGAATAAACACCGGATGCAATATTTAATACACGGCAGAAGATCGGCATGATGCATGTATGATGCATGACATGGCAAGGTGCGATGCAATTAGGTCGAATTAAGCGAGACCGGGGTCCCGACAATTAATTAGACGGTTCAAGTTATTTAGCTACCCCGCATATTAAATGTTGTTTAGCAAGGCAAGATAAGATACCGGTTCGCTACACAAGTTTAAATGAGGCCGATATGAGACTAGATTTGCCCGCATATGGCCCCATATTTAATTATTAGGTGAATCGGCAAAAGGCCCCCAAACCACATGAATGAATGCATGCAAGACAATTAAATGTGCAACAAGTTGATATCATGTTATAAAATAGGGTTTGCGGGAAGGGATTCACACATTTAGGGGGGCTCGACGATCTTGGGTTCCGGGTTCGGGGTCGGTCTCGGGGTCCAGGGTTCGACGGGATCGTTCTCGGCAGGAGCGTTATCGGATATTGGGGTAGTTCTTGTCGCGTGCAGATCTTGTCGATCTGGCGTGATCGACGGTCTTGGCATCCGGGAAGTTCATGTCGCATCCGGGGTCCTCGCATCGGATCCGGGAAGTACTTGTTGCATCCACCGCCTTCGGGTTTGCTTCAATCGGATCCATGTCGAGTACTCGGCGTTGACGACGAGGCACTTGACGTCGAGGAAAGAAGACTTGTCGTCCGCCAGTTCGAATCTGGGGTTCGACGCCCGGGGTCGGGTCTTGATGTCGCTTGCCTAAGTTACCGTTGGTGCGGTCATGGCCGGAGGAAACTTGAAGTCCGACGGGTCTTATGGGTTCTTGTTGTTCTCCGGTGCTGGCTCTCGGTGTAGCCGCCTTGTGGGTTGGAGATGTAGATGTGCATCGCAACCATGGGTTGTACGTTGTCTTGTACATCGAGAAGCAGCAACACATACACGCAGGAGCACATACGCCGAGTCCGAAGGGGTTCGTGCCTGGCAGGTCGGGAGGCACCGGTCGACGGGCACGGACGGGCGAGCCGTGGCGGAGGCGCGGCAACGGGCTGGCGAGCTGCGGGCTCGCCGCGCGCCGAGACGGTGGACGGGTCGGCTCGGCGGAGGGTCGTCGCGATGGCAGCTCCGGCGAAGGGCCGTCGCGGTGGCGAGAGCGGGCGGCGAGGTTCGAGGAGACGGGCGGAGGAGGCGCCGCCGAGGACGTTGCTGAGAGGAGCACGCCTTGGTCATGGCGGGACGGAGGCCTTGGCGAAAGTGGTTGGCGGGTCGCGACGGGGCCGAGCGGGCGAGAACGGCATGGCGGCGCCGGCGGCGCAGCTGCCGCGGCACGCCTTGGGGGGCGCGAGGCCGCTGGGCTGGCCAAGCGGGGCGTGAGCGGGCGGCCCAGGGCAGCGGTGAGTGGAGGTGGGGCTCCCGTGGCGGCGAAGCGGCTGCCGGCGCGGTGGTGGCTCGGGACCGACGCGGCGGAGGGAGGGTAAGGCGGCGAGGAGGAGCCGAGCGGGCACGCTGAGCGAGCGCCTTAGTGGGAGGGAGAAGCGAGGGAGGCCGGCGCTGGGAGAGAAAAAAAGGGAGAGAGAGGGGGCCGCTGGGAGAAGGAAAGACGAGGAACAGGGCGCATGGCTAGGGACGTGGGCAGGGTGGTCCCACGGGTGGGATCCGCAGGTGGCTGATTGTGGCAGCGTGGCGTGTGGGCAGGGGAGCCTTGATGGGGGCACTGGCGTGGGGAAACAGGACCACAAAGGAGGGGCGCAGAGAGGGGTGGGGTTTTCAAGCGACAGCGTGTGGTGTGGAACGTGTGGGCTGCGTGTGGCAGGAAAAGAGATTTGAGTGGGGAAAGGAGAGAGAGAGGGGAAGGGGTGGGCTAGTTGGCAGTTTAGGATTGGGTAGTGGGGAGAGGGGTGCTTAGGTGGCGCAATGCTATTGGGCAGGGTGAGGTGGCCAGGGGTTGTGGGTAGGAATTTGGGTAGCCATAGGATTAAGAGGGCTGACTGGGGTGGGCCGATTTATTTTCTGGGGCGGTCGTTCGGGTCAATCGGCCCGTTCGACTGCCCCGCTAAAAATAATTATAATTTTTATTTATTACAACAAGGCTTTTGCAAACCGATTTCGGGCAAAACAAAATATTCCGGCGACCCGGTTTTCGGTGTTTGAATAAGATGGGGCGTTTTAGAAAACAAAACGGGTGTTGTGAGAATAGTTTTGGCAAACAATGCATGATGATGACGATGCAATGCACAAATTCAACGCGATTTTCTAGTAGTGATTTTGCGGGATGCCACACCCCCTGAAATATTTCTGAATCATGTGATTGTTCAGTCGTGAAAGCCTCGTTGGGTTTTGAGTTGGTTTTTCCGAGGTTGATCGAGCGTGTGTTGCTATTGGTGCACCCCGGCCGGGTAAAACTTTCTGAAAGCCGTGTCCGCGGATATGGACGACTTGGAGCACAGTATATCGATCATAGACAAGCATAACTAAAGTTTATTTGCTATAAATTTGACTTATAATGACTAGTAATCAGCTCCACTATAATGGAATGACTAAATAATACTGCCCACAATTGCTTGTTTTGTGTGTCGCTTGCGACCATTGTACCTGACTAGTAAGTATTGCAACTACAACAAAATGGCTGAATAAAAGTACCAACAACTGTTGGGTTATGGGTTTATCTCATGCTACCTGTATCTGATTAGAAATTGACGCAACTATAACGGAATGGTTAATTAAAAGTGCCCACTGCTTACTTTATCAGGACGATTAACTAAATCTGACTAGTAATTGCTGCAACGATAACTGAATAAGTAAACATCACGGTGTGAGTTCCTCGGTTGACTTCCTCGTTTGGTCTCGAGGGGGAAACGCCAGGATGGGTTTGTTTGAGGATAGTATCATGTTGGATCCGAATAGGTTTTTCTCACCTCTCGATAACCGCCTTGTATCGAGTCTCTATAGGTTGTTTAGTGCATCTTCGCCGCTTCATCCACCATACCTATGTAGGCGAGGACCGCCAATTCTAGCCTCGCTGTCTTGGCCTCGATCGACGCCTTCTTTTTCCTTTGCCCTTTGTCGGCACCCCTTTGTTTAAGCAGTTTTGAGATCGACGCGTCGTTAGCGGTTACCCTTCCGGCTTGGCCCGGGTTATGGACGCCATTGGTTATTCTTCAGGCTCTTAGCCCCATTTGCATCTTGTCGAAATGGACGCCTATCGTTTTCAAGGTGATTTGGATTTTGTATATTATATTTGTATTCTTGACTCTTTGAGTCGTTGTTATATATATTTGTTCTGTGGGTCCCATCGAGGACTGTTGTGTAATGTTATTACTTCGTTTTCCACCCGCACGAAAGTGCCTGGTGGGCACCTTTGAATCATTTCTATGCGGATTTGGCGAATTTTTCTCAAACTTGCATAGGTCCGATTCTGAGGGTGTTACAGTGATATCTACAAGCGAAGCATTACCAGAGTCCTCCAACGATGTGTCACTAATACGTCCAAAACGTATCTACTTTCCTCCAACACTTTTGCTATTGTTTTTCCTCTAAACTTGTGTGATTTGGATACAACTAACACGGACTGACGCTGTTTTCAACAGAATTGCTTTGGTGTCTAATTTTTGTGCAAAAAATCAACTTTCAGGAAAAACTTCCGAAAAATATGCCAAAAATCCTATTTCACCAGAAGACTCGTGGAACCAAAAGACGAGACTGAGGAGGGCCTATTGGAATTATGCCCTAGAGGCAATAATAAAGATGTTATTATTATAATTCTTGTTCATGATAAAGTTTATATTCCATGCTAGAATTGTATTAAGCGGAAATTTTGATTCTTGTGTGGTTTATGAACAACACCGTGTCCCTGGTACGCCTCTATGGACTAGCTCATTGATTAATGATGGTTAAGGTTTCGTAGCCATAGACATGAGTTGTCGATTAATAATGAGATCATGTCATTAGGAGAATGATATGATGGACATACCCAAATTAAGCAGAGCAATTAGATCGTGTCATCGTGTTCATCTTTGCGAAGCTTTTTCTTATGTCAAATATTGTATTCCTTAGACTATGAGATAATACAACTCCCTGGTATCGAAAGAAAGCTTTGAGGACATCAAACGTCATCCTATGTGAGGGTGATCATAAAGGTGTCTCTCAGGTGATCGGAAAGTACTTGTTGGGTTGTATGTATCGAGATAGAATTTGTCCCTCCCGAGTCGGAGAGATATACTTCGGACCCACTCGGTAATCGATATCAACACCGCTTGAAAGCATGTGGTTAAGGAGTTAATCACAAAATGATATCGGATTACGAAATGAGTAAAGTACTTGCTGTGAACGAGATTGAACTAGGTATGTCGATACCAACGATCGAATCTCGGGCAAGTAAAATATCGCGTGACGAAGGGAATACATATATGGGATTAATTGAATTCTGGCATTGTGGTTCATCCGATATGATCATCGATGAATATGTGGGAGTCAATATGGGTTTCCAGATCCCGCTGTTGATTATTGATAGAAGATCATGTCTGCATATTCGCGAACCCGTAGGGTCACACACTTAACGTGCATCGATGCTAGTATAAAATGGATAATTGGTTTATGAGTTTTTGTTCGGAGTCTCAGATGAGATCCAGGACATCACGAGAGGTTCCGGAATGGTTCAGAGAATAAGATTCATATAAAGGAAAGGAGTTTTTTGGATTTCGGAATCGTTTCGGAGTATTCGGTATTATACCGGAAGGTTCTAGAAGGTTCTGGAGTGGGACCAACGTGAGCCCACTTGTCGGAGGGCTGCGTGGGCCTAAAGGGGAGTGTCCTGGCCGCTTTGGGCCAGGGACACAAGGCCCCATAGGCCCAGCCGGCCAAACCCTAGGGGAAACCCTAGGGAACCCTTCTAGAAGGAAGGGGGAAACTTGCCCCCCACTCCACCCTTGGGGCCGACGCCCTAGGGCTTGGAGGAGGGGCCAAGGGGGCCGGTCAGCCCCCTATATAAGGTGGGAAGGGGAGCACCCTCCCCCTCCTACTCCTCCAACCCTAGCCGCCATCCTGCTGCCCCTCCACCTCTCTCTCTCACGACTGCGTGTAGGCAAAGCCCTGCCGCAGAAATTCTCCACCATAAGCACCACGCCGTCGTGTTGCAGATCCAATCTATCTTTCTACCCCACTTGCTGGATCAAGGAAGGAGGAGACGCCGTGGCACCGTACGTGTGCATCTGTCGGAGGCGCCGCCACTTGCGGCGTAGGATCGGATCGGATCGCGAGGAGGAGACGGCTAGTACGACTACATCAACCACGTTCTGTTGAACGTTTCCGTTGTGCGATTTCTTCAAGGGTATGAAGATATCATCTATCTCTCTCGTTGATTGCATCTCCTAGATTAGATCTTGGCTTTCTTGTTCACATCCATATTTTTTTTTAATTTACTATGTTGTGAAACCCTTCGGTGGTATCAGAGCTAGATCTATGCGTAGATGTGTTTCACGAGTAGAACGCAACATGCTTGTTGCGGGCGTTGATGTTTTCTGTTCCAAACCTCTTGTTGTGTATTTCTTATGGCGCAGCATAGTGAGATCGAAGCGGTCCAGGCCAACTTTACGCGACCTCGTTCGCGAGACCGGCTCCGCACTTGACGTGTGGCTTGTTCCACACATGCGGCTGGTGGATGCTAGTTTATCTCACTATAGTAGTCATGGGATTTACACCGAATGTTGGCAACCAAAATATCACCGTTGTGGCTTTCCGTAGGTAAGGATCGTTCTTATCTTGTTACTCCCATAAGCCATGTAAAACATGCAACAATAAAGTAGAGGCGTAACTTGTTTTTGCAGGGAGTGTTTTGTGATATGGTATGGCCCAAGACATGATGTGTAAGATGTATGCAATGATCATGTTTTGTAATATTTCATGACTTGCATGTCGATGAGTTCACAACCGGCAGGAGCCATATGGTTGTCTTTATAATTGTGTATGACATGTGTGTCAACTTCTTATACGCCATGTAATAGCTTTACTTTATCGCTAAGTAGTTAGCAATGGTTGTAGTTGCTATTCGTGGTGGAGGCAATCATGGTGGAGTGATAGAGATCATCATGCCGCATAAGATGGAGATCATTGCTTGAGATTGGCTATACCATGTCACATAAAATTATATGCATGTGATGTTTATCCTTTTGTGTATCTTATTATGCTTAGATAGCAACGGTAGCATTATAAGATGATTCCTCACCTAAAGATCAAGATAAAATTGTGTTCTCCCCATGTATGCACCGTTGCGAAAGTTTGTCGTGTTCAAGCACCTCGTGATGATCGGGTGTTATAAACTCTACGTTCACATACAACGGGTGCAAGCCAGTTTTGCACAAGCGAAAATACTTGGGTTTGACTTGACGAGCCTAGCATGTACAGACATGGCCTCGGAACACACGAACCGAAAGGTTAAACATCAGTCATATGAATGATATGATCGACACTTTGTTGTAGACCATTGAAACCACATCTCTTCTCGTGAAGATCGGATTAGGTGTGGTGAATTTGGATCATGTTCACTAAACAACTTGAGGGATGTTGAATTTAGTGGGAGTTCATCTAGTAAGTTGATTAAGTTGAACTAGTTGTCATGAACATAGTCTAAACGGTATTTGCAAATTTTGTAGATCAAATGGCTAAGTCCAACTTCAACTTCAACATTTTTGCTGAGAAAGAAAAGCTTAAGAACAATGGGTCTAACTTCACCAGCTGGTTCCGCAATCTAAGAATCATTTTCGCTGGCGGACAAAAGGACTATGTACTAGAGAAAGCGCTAGGTGACGCCCCTGCTACTGATGCGTCGGCTGATGAAAAAGCTGTTTATCAGTCGCGTAAAGATGATTATGGGGTGATTAAGAGTACCATGTTGTTTGCTATGGAACCGGACCTTCAAAATCGTTTTGAGAAGTTCGCCTGGCCCTTTGAGATACTTGAGGAACTGAAAACCATGTTTTAGACTCAGGCCCGTTCTGAGAGATATGAGATCTCTAATAAGTTCTTTAACTGCAAGATGGAGGAAGGGAGTTCCGTTAGTGAGCACGCCATTAAGATGTCGGGCTACACTCAACGTCTTGAGCAACTGGACTGCAAGATTCCAGAAGAGCTCAAGATTGACAGAGTTCTGCAATTACTCCCTCCTAGCTACAAAGGTTTTGTAGTTACTCACAATCAAATTGGTTCCATCGATGACATTATCGAGCTCTTCGCTAAGTCAAGCTGCGGAGGTGGATATCAAGAAAGATAATCATGTGTTGATGGTCAACAAGACCCTAGCTTTAAGAAAGGTAAGGGTGCAAAGAAATCCTTCAAGAAAGGCGTAAGCGTTGCCCTCGCTGAGAAGAAGCTCAAGTCGGACCTAAGCCGGACATCAGTGCTTCTATTGCAAGGACAAGGGTCATCGGGCAATTGTCCAAGTACTTAGCGGACAAGAAGGCTGGCACCATTAAAGGTATATTTGATATACATGTTATTGATGTTTACCTTACTAGCGCTTGTTGTAGTGCCTGGGTATATAATACTGGTTCAGTTGCTAATATTTGTAACTCAAAACAGGAGGTACAGAATAGAAGGCGGCTAGCAAGGGATGAGGTGACGATGCGCGTTGGCAATGGATCAAAAGTTGATGTGATGGCCGTCAGCACGCTCTCCTTACTTTTACCTTCGGGATTAGTTTTAAACCTTAATAAGTATTATTATGTGCCTGCGTTGAGCATGAACATTATATCTGGATCGTGTTTATTGCAAGACGGTTATTCATTTAAATCGGAGAATAATGGTTGTTCTATTTATATGAATAACATCTTTTATAGTCATGCACCTGTTGTGAATGGTTTATTTCTTCTGAATCTCGAAAGCAATGAAACACACATCCATAACATTGAGGCTAAGAGACGCAAAGTAGATAGTGATAATCCAACTTATTTGTGGCACTGCCGTCTAGGTCATATTGGTGTAAAACGCATGAAGAAACTCCATTCTGATGGACTTTTGGAGTCTCTTGATTTTGAATCATTTGACACGTGCAAACCGTGCCTCATGGACAAGATGATCAAAACCCCGTTCTCCGGAATAATGGAGCGAGCAACGGACTTATTGGAAATCATACATACCGATGTATGCGGACCAATGAGTGTTTCCACGCGCGGTGGATATCGCTATTTTCTCACTTTTACTGATGACTTAAGTAGATATGGGTATATCTATTTAATGAAACATAAATCTGAAACGTTTGAAAAGTTCAAAGAATTTCAGAACGAAGTGGAAAACCATCCTAACAGGGAAATTAAATTTCTATCATCCGATCGTGGAGGTGAATATTTGAGTTATGATTTTCTCACGCATCTCAAAGCAAGCGGAATCGTTTCGCAACTAATGCCACTCGGAACACCACAGCGCAATGGCGCGTCTGAACGCCGGAATCGAAATCTATTAGATATGGTGCGATCAATGATGTCTCTTACAGATTTGCCGTTATCATTTTGGGGTTATGCATTAGAAACCGCTGCATTCACCTTAAATAGGGCACCATATAAATCCGTTGAGACGACACCGTATGAACTACGGTTTGGTGCTAAACCTAAGTTGTCGTTTCTTAAAGTTTGGTGATGCGAAGCTTATGTCAAGAAGTTGATGCCGGACAAGCTCGAACCCAAAGCGGAGAAATGCATCTTCATAGGATACCCTAAGGAAACGATTGGGTATACCTTCTACCACAGATCCGAAGGCAAAGTGTTTGTTGAAAAGAACGGATCCTTTCTTGAGAAGGAGTTTCTCTCGAAAGAAGTGAGTGGGAGGAAGGTAGAGCTAGACGAGGTTATTGAACCTTCTCTCGAGTTGGAGAGTAGCGCAGCACCTGAAATTGTTCCAATGTCGTCTGCACCAACAAGAGAGGAAGCTAATGACGAGGATCAAGAAACTTCGAACGATGCTACTACTGAACTTCGCAAGTCAACATGGTCACGTACCACTCCTGAATGGTATGGTAACACTGTCTTAAACGTCTTGTTGTTAGACAACAGTGAACCTGCGAACTATGAGGAAGCAATGATGAGCCCAGTCTCTGAGAAATTGCTAGAAGCCATGAAATCCGAATTGGGATCCATGAGCGAAAACCAAGTATGGACTTTGGTGGACCCTCCTAGAGACCGTAAGGTCGTTGAGTGCAAATGGATCTTCGAGAAGAAAACGGACGCGGATGGTAATGTTACTGTCTATAAAGCTCGACTTGTCGCAAAAGGGTTCAAGGTGTTGACTACGATGAGACTTTCTCTCCCGTAGCGATGTTTAAGTCCATTCGGATTTTATTAGCAATTGCTGCATTTCATGATTATGAAATATGGCAGATGGATGTCAAGACTGCGTTCCTCAATGGCAACATTGATGAAGAGTTGTATATGATGCAGCCTGAAGGTTTTGTCGATCCTAAGGATGCTAATAAGGTGTGCAAACTTTAGCGTTTCATTTATGGACTGAAGCAAGCATCTCGGAGTTGGAACCTTCGTTTTGATCAACTGATCAAGAGCTTTGGATTTGTTCCAAATTTCTACGAAGCTTGTATCTACAAGAAAGTGAGTGGGAGCTCGGTGACATTTTTAGTACTATATGTGGATGACATATTGATTATTGGAAATGACATTGGTATGCTTAACGATGTGAAGAGTTATTTGAATAAATGTTTTTAAATGAAAGACCTAGGAGAAGCTGCTTATATATTGTGCATCAAAATCTATAGAGATCGACAAAGACGCCTAATAGCTTTAAGCCAAAGTACATATCTAGACAAAGTTCTGAAAAGGTTCAGAATGGATAAAGCAAAGAAAGGTTCATTGCCCATGTTGTCAGGTAATATATTGAGCAAGGCTCAGTGTCCACCTACGGTAAACGATAGAGATACTATGAGAAAAGTGCCATATGCCTCGGCCATAGGTTCAATCATGTATGTCATGCTATGTACTAGACCGGATGTGTCCAATGCTCTTAGTTTGACGAGCAGATACCAAAGTGATCCAGGAGTGGAACACTGGACAGTCGTAAAGAACATCCTAAATTATTTAAATATGACTAAAGAAATGTTCTTGGTCTATGGAGGTGATGAGCAGCTCGTCGTAAAAGGTTACGTCGATGCCAGTTTCGACACCGACCCGGATGATTCTAAATCTCAGACAGGATACGTTTATATTTTGAATGGTGGAGCTGTGAGCTGGAGAAGCTGCAAGCAAAGCGTGATCGCGGGATCTACAAAGTAAGCGAAGCACATGGTCGCTTGAGCGTCAAGTGAAGGAGTTTGGATCAGGAACTTGATCACTGAGCTTGGTGTGGTTCCAAGTGCCTTGGACCCACTAGAGATATTGTGAGACAACACTAGCACCATAGCACTGGCTAAGGAACCAAGATATCATCCAAAGACCAAGCACATCAACCGCCATTTTCATATAATTCAAGATTATATAGCAGATGGAGATATGAAGATTAGCAAAGTACATACGGATCTGAATGTCGCAGATCCATTGACTAAACCTCTTCCACGAGCAAAACATGATCAACACCTTAATGCCATGGGTGTTAGATTGTTGCCAGATGTAAACTAGATTATTGACTCTAGTGCAAGTGGGAGACTGTTGGAATTATGCCCTAGAGGCAATAATAAAGATGTTATTAATATAATTCTTGTTCATGATAAAGTTTATTTTCCATTCTAGAATTGTATTAAGCGGAAACTTTGATACTTGTGTGGTTTATGAACAACACCGTGTACCTGGTACGCCTCTATGGACTAGCTCATTGATTAATGATGGTTAAGGTTTCCTAACCATAGACATGAGTTGTCGATTAATAATGAGATCGTGTCATTAGGAGAATGATATGGTGGACAGACCCAAATTAAGCAGAGCAATTAGATCGTGTCATTGTGTTCATCTTTGCGAAGCTTTTTCTTATGTCAAATATTGTATTCCTTAGACCATGATATAATACAACTCTATGGTATCGGAAGGCTTTGAGGTCATCAAACGTCATCCTATGTGAGGGTGATCATAAAGGTGTCTCTCAGGTGATCGGAAAGTACTTGTTGGGTTGTATGTATCGAGATGGAATTTGTCCCTCCCGAGTCGAAGAGATATACTTCGGGCCCACTCGGTAATCGATATCAACACCGCTTGCAAGCACGTGGTTAAGGAGTTAATCACAAAGTGATATCGGATTACGGAATGAGTAAAGTACTTGCTGTGAACGAGATTAAACTAGGTATGCCGATACCAGCGATCGAATCTCGGGCAAGTAAAATATCGCGTGACGAAGGGAATACATATATGGGATTAATTGAATCCTGGCATCGTGGTTCATACGATATGATCATCGATGAATATGTGGGAGTCAATATGGGTTTCCAGATCCTGCTGTTGATTATTGATAGAAGATCATGTCTGCATATTCTCGAACCCGTAGGGTCACACACTTAACGTGCATCGATGCTAGGATAGAATGGATAATTGGTTTATGAGTTTTTGTTCGGAGTCTCGGATGAGATCCAGGACATCATGAGAGGTTCCGGAATGGTTCGGAGAATAAGATTCATATAAAGGAACGCAGTTTTTTGGATTTCGGAATCGTTTCGGAGTATTCGGTATTGTACCGGAAGGTTCTAGAAGGTTCCGGAGTGGGACCAACATGGGCCCACTTGTCGGAGGGCTGCGTGGGACTAAAGGGGAGTGCCCTGGCCACTTTGTGCCAGGGGCACAAGGCCCCATAGGCCCAGTCGGCCAAACCCTAGGGGAAACCCTAGGGAACCCTTCTAGAAGGAAGGAGGGAAACTTGCCCCCCACTCCACCCTTGGGGCCGCCGCCCTAGGGCTTGGAGGAGGGGCCAAGGGGGCCGGCCAGCCCCCTATATAAGGTGTACAGGGGCGCACCCTCCCCATCCTACTCCTCCAACCCTAGCCGCCGTCCTGCTGCCCCTCCACCTCTCTCTCTCTCCCGACTGCGTGTAGGCGAAGCCCTGCCGCATAAATTCTCTACCATAAGCACCACGCCGTCGTGCTGCAGATCCAATCTATCTCTCTACCCCACTTGCTGGACCAAGGAAGGATGAGATGTCGCGGCACCGTACGTGTGCATCTCTCGGAGGCGCCGCCACTTGCGGCGTAGGATCGGATCGGATCGCGAGGAGGAGACGGCTAGTACGACTACATCAACCACGTTTTGTTGAACGTTTCCGCTGTGCGATTTCTTCAAGGGTATGAAGATCTCATCTATCTTTCTCGTTGATTGCATCTCCTAGATTAGATCTTGGCTTTCTTGTTCACATCCATAGAATTTTTTTGATTTACTATGCTGCGAAACCCTTCAGTGGTATTAGAGCTAGATCTATGCGTAGATGTGTTTCACGAGTAGAACGCAACATGCTTGTTGCGGGCATTGATGTTTTCTGTTGCAAACCTCTTGTTGTGTATTTCTTATGGCGCGGCATAGTGATATCGAAGAGGTCCAGGCCAACTTTACGCGACCTCGTTCGCGAGACCGGCTCCGCACTTGACGTGTGGCTTGTTCCACACATGCGGCTGGTGGATGCTAGTTTATCTCACTATAGTAGTCATGGGATTTACACCGGATGTTGGCAATCAAAATATCACCGTTGTGGATTTCCGTAGGTAATAATTGTTCTTAGCTTGTTACTCCCATAAGCCACGTAAAACATGCAACAATAAAGTAGAGGCGTCTAACTTGTTTTTGCAGGGAGTGTTTTGTGATATGGTATGGCCCAAGACATGATGTGTAAGATGTATGCAATGATCATGTTTTGTAATATTTCATGACTTTCATGTCGATAAGTTCACAACCGGTAGGAGCCATATGGTTGTATTTATAATTGTGCATGACCTGTGTGTCAACTTCTTATACGCCATGTAATAGTTTTACTTTATCGCTAAGTAGTTAGCAATAGTTGTAGTTGCTATTCGTGGTGGAGGCAATCATGGTGGAGTGATGGAGATAATGCTGGCGCGCATAAGATGGAGATCATTGCACAGAGATTGGCTATACCATGTCACATAAAATTATATGCATGTGATGTTTATTCTTTTGTGTATCTTATTATGCTTAGATAGCGACGGTAGCATTATAAGATGATTCCTCACCTAAAGATCAAGATAAAATTGTGTTCTACCCATGTATGCACCGTTGCGAAAGTTTGTCGTGTTCAAGCACCTCGTGATGATCGGGTGCTATAAACTCTACGTTCACATACAACGGGTGCAAGCCAGTTTTGCACACGCGAAAATTCTTGGGTTTGACTTGACGAGCCTAGCATGTACAGACATGGCCTCGGAACACACGAACCGAAAGGTTAAACATCAGTCATATGAATGATATGATTGACACTTTGTTGTCCACCATTGAAACCACATCTCTTCTCGTGAAGATCGGATTAGGTGTGGTGAATTTGGATCATGTTCACTAAACAACTTGAGGGATGTTGAATTTAGTGGGAGTTCATCTAGTAATTTGATTAAGTTGAACTAGTTATCATGAACATAGTCTAAATGGTATTTGCAAATTTTTTAGATCAAATGGCTAAGTCCAACTTCAACTTCAACGTTTTTGCTGAGAAAGAAAAGCTTAAGAACAATGGGTCTAACTTCACCAACTGGTTCCGCAATCTAAGAATCATTCTCGCTGGCGGACAAAAGGACTATGTACTAGAGAAAGCGCTAGGTGACGCCCCTGCTACTGATGCGTCGGCTGATGAAAAAGTTGTTTATCAGTCGCGCAAAGATGATTATGGGGTGATTAAGAGTACCATGTTGTTTGCTATGGAACCGGACCTTCAAAATCGTTTTGAGGAGTTCGTCGGGCCCTTTGAGATACTTGAGGAACTAAAAACCATGTTTCAGACTCAGGCCCGTTCTGAGAGATATGAGATCTCTGAGAAGTTCTTTAACTGCAAGATGGAGGAAGGGAGTTCCGTTAGTGAGCACGACATTAAGATGTTGGGCTACACTCAACGTCTTGAGCAACTGGACTGCAAGATTCCAGAAGAGCTCAAGATTGACAGAGTTCTGCAATCACTCCCTCCTAGCTACAAAGGTTTTGTAGTTACTCATAATCAAATTGGTTCCACTGATACGATCACTGAGCTCTTCGCTAAGCTGAAAGCTGCGGAGGTGGATATCAAGAAAGATAATCATGTGTTGATGGTCAACAAGACCCCTAGCTTTAAGAAAGGTAAGGGTGCAAAGGAATCCTTCAAGAAAGGCAGCGTCAAGCGCGTTGCCCCTGCTGAGAAGAAGCTCAAGTCTGGACCTAAGCCGGACACTGAGTGCTTCTATTGCAAGGACAAGGGTCACTGGAAGCACAACTGTCCTAAGTACTTAGCGGACAAGAAGGCTGGCACCATTAAAGGTATATTTGATATATATGTTATTGATGTTTACCTTACTAGCGCTCGTTGTAGTGCTTGGGTATATGATACTGGTTCAGTTGCTAATATTTGTAACTCGAAACTTGATCTACGGAATAAACGGCGGCTAGCAAGGGATGAGGTGACGATGCGCGTTGGCAATGGATCAAAAGTTGATGTGATGGCCGTCGGCATACTCTCCTTAGTTTTACCTTCGAGATCAGTTTTAAACTTTAATAAGTGTTATTATGTGCCTGCGTTGAGCATGAACATTATATCTGGATCGTGTTTATTGCAAGACGGTTATTCATTTAAATCGGAGAATAATGGTTATTCTATTTATATGAATACCATCTTTTATGGTCATGAACGTGTTGTGAATGGTTTATTTCTTCTGAATCTCGAAATCAATGAAACGCACATCCATAACATTGAGGCTAAGAGACGCAAAGTAGATAGTGATAATCCAACTTATTTGTGGCACTGCCGTCTAGGTCATATTGGTGTAAAACGCATGAAGAAACTCCATTCTGATGGACTTTTGGAGTCTCTTGATTTTGAATCATTTGACACGTGCGAACCATGCCTCATGGGCAAGATGATCAAAACCCCGTTCTCCAGATAATGGAGCGAGCAACGGACTTATTGGAAATCATACATACCGATGTATGCGGACCAATGAGTGTTTCGACTCGCGGTGGATATCGCTATTTCTCACTTTTACTGATGACTTAAGTAGATATGGGTATATCTATTTAATGAAACATAAATCTGAAATGTTTGAAAAGTTCAAAGAATTTCAGAACGAAGTGGAAAACCATCATAACAGGAAAATTAAATTTCTACGATCCGATCGTGGAGGTGAATATTTGAGTTATGATTTTCTCACGCATCTCAAAGCAAGCGGAATCGTTTCGCAACTCACGCCACCCGGAACACCACAGCGCAATGGTGTGTCTGAACGCCGGAATCGAACTCTATTAGATATGGTGCGATCAATGATGTCTCTTACAAATTTTCCGTTATCATTTTGGGGTTATGCATTAGAAACCGCTGCGTTCACTTTAAATAGGGCACCATCTAAATCCCTTGAGACGACACCGTATGAACTATGGTTTGGTGCTAAACCTAAGTTGTCGTTTCTTAAAGTTTGGTGATGCGAAGCTTCCATCAAGAAGTTGATGCCGGACAAGCTCGAACCCAAAGCGAAGAAATGCGTCTTCATAGGATACCCTAAGGAAACGATTGGGTATACCTTCTACCACAGATCCGAAGGCAAAGTGTTTGTTGCAAAGAAGGGATCCTTTCTTGAGAAGGAGTTTATCTCGAAAGAAGTGAGTGGGAGGAAGGTAGAGATAGACGAGGTTATTGAACCTTCTCTCAAGTTGGAGAGTAGCGCAACACCTAAAATTGTTCCAGTGCCGTCTGCACCAACAAGAGAGGAAGCTAATGACGAGAATCATGAAACTTCGAATGATGCTACTACTGAACTTCGTAGGTCAACAAGGTCACGTACCACTCCTGAATGGTACGGCAACCTTGTCTTAAACGTCTTGTTGTTAGACAACAGTGAACCTGCGAACTATGAGGAAGCAATGATGAGACCAGACTCTTAGAAATGGCTAGAGGCCGTGAAATCCGAATTGGGATCCATGAGCGAAAACCAAGTATGGACTTAGGTGGACCCTCCTAGCGACCGTGTCAACACCCGGATTTTTAATCCCAGATGCCTGTTATGACATACATCGCAATCCCAGGATTACCATTTTTGCGAGACATAACATAATTTGATACCACAGTACATCATCCAATACAAACCATACATAAGGTCTTACACAAATAAGGATCTCATGATCCAGTTCTTAATACAACTCAAGCAGCGGAAATACGTAATAATAAAGGTAGCGTAGGCGAAGCTCCATCTTCGGGGTCACATGCAATGCTGACGATGGGAGATGATCCTAGTTGTCATAACCTTCCTGGGGTCCATCCTCCAGGTACTCCTCTTCATAGTCTGGCCATGGGAATAGCCAGGGACAAAGCCATGAGTACTCTTTAAGTACTCGCAAACTAATACTAACAAGTGAAGGGGGGTTTTTGTAGTAGGACACTAAGCTCTAGGGTTGTTTTGCAAAAATCCAGATTTACATCTACTAAGTTCAGAAGTAAGAAAAGCTAGTTGAAATTTTATAACACCTAAGTGTGAACTTGAATTTCATATCACAACGCTGTTGTGGTCAAGTCAAGGTCTCAATTCATTTCATAAGTCATTTTGAAAACATCTGACGGGGGAACAGTATGGCCACTCCAACTGTCCATAACAAGCATGACGCTATTCGAATAGTTTGACACTCTGCAGAGATTGTACACTTTCACCACAACATTCGATACATCCGTCAGGAACAAATCCTGAATTCACCATACTCAGTATGCGGATAATCAATCCTAACCTTTCAATTACACGCCCTAGTATAAGCACCTCTCCTGTGAGTTTGGACTCCCAACCATGACCAACTGTCATCTTGGGTACTGCACAGGTGGACAATCTTCACAAAGTAGCCTCAGCTCATACCTTGGCCGTGAGGGAACTAATACTAAGGTATATAAGTTTCCAGTCAAGCCCTACCCAATTCTCGGGTATTGTGGTTGTAGGGAAAAATTGGAATGGTATCGCATCCAGACAACCATCAGTTTTATAAAGGGCTAAGGCTCATGCCTCAACATTTTCATCACCATAAATCATCTGGTGTTCGGAAACACATGTCCAAAACATCTCAATAGAATGATCCATCATTCCAAGGTTTTCATAACCATTTTTCCACCAAGTAATCCCATCTAAGTTGATCAGGTTATATGCTTAGCACTAGCATCTATAAGTGGGGGTAAGTACTAGTGAGGGGTGGTAAACTAGTGGAGTTTTACTAAGTTCAATCTCATGCCTTAGGATGACATAAAGATTATATAGCTTAGGCCAAATTTTATGCTCTTTATGCAACCTTCAATTATCTTTCCAGTATCTACAATTCACTTAAGTAAGCTCTAAGTAATAGCTTTGATAAAGAAATAAAGTATAAAGCTTGCAAGTAAAACTAGGATTGGTTTATCAAGTGGGTATGATCACATATGCTTAAGCCATATAGTTGTCATGGTAACAAGCAAGTATTTCCTTGCATAGTTCAACTTGATTAGTAAGGCTTGCCTTGTGCAGAGCAGTGGTTGAAGTTCTCCTTGGCTTCTTCTTTGTAGTATCCTCCTTCCTCCTCGTATCCTTGGTCGGTACTAGCGTCTATGAATAAATACGAGGTACATAATCACCAAAGAATACTTAACTACTTTCAATCATCACACAAAAGGGTCCTATAGATGATCTAGCATCATCAGTAACATTACAAGATTAAAGCTTGGTTTGATTTCTTTTATTTTTAGAAAAGTAATTTCTACTCATTGGAAAACTACTTAAGATTTAATATTCTCCAAACCAAACATGGGATCATGTTGACACATGTCATCACCACATATTTTAGTCCATGGGAATGTGATTTAAAGTGGTGTCACAATTTAATAGGGTTTAACCTTTTATTTTACTTAAATAAAGTGACTATAAATGCCTATGTGGCATTCTTTTATTACTTGAACAATATTTCTGTAAGTAAAACCAGATGTTTTTATATATTCTGAAAGGTATGATCAAATGTGATTTTTGAAAGTTGGAATCAACTCAAAAGCTATTATGGTTTAAATTTGAAAAATGTTTGAATGCAGAAAAGGTTCTGCCTTGTTATTTTTACCAAGGTTGATCTATAGATTCAAATGATTTGAATGCAACGGGCTTGGATTAAGCATTTCAATATATTTCTAACAAAATTGGTTTCATTCAATTTGGTTCACTGAATCGAGCTGGGTTGATTTTTGAAACTAGGTACAGAACTGTGTTTGAATTAAAATGGAAAAAAGGTAAATTCAAACGACTGGGCTGCATGGGAAACGATAATGGGCCGGCCCGCTGTCACTCCGCGGCGCGGGGCTCAACTGACAGGGGGGGTGCACCAGTCACTGGCTCATTAAACGCGAAGCGGTATGGGGCAATCTCATTCGCACGATCTAAGTCTAATCGAACGGCTGCAACTCATCGTCCACGTCGGGCGGCGCCGGCGAGACAGAAACCTAACGTGGCAGGTGGGGGTCGTCGGGGGATCACCGGGGCTCAGGCGAGGCGGGCGAACGACGAAGTCAACGACGACGAACCTCCTGGTACCGACAGATTCTCCTGGGGTGGACGAAATCGACGGCGCCCTTCTTCTCCAGAGGCGGCCTGCTCCGACCAAATTCCGGCGATGCGTTGCTCGCCTTGCTCCAGGAACGGGTTGGAACGATCAGTGAGGAGAGGGTAGTGAGATGGTGTGAAGAGTTTGAGCGGGGGAGGCCTCTATTTATAGTCTCGATGACGAGACCGAGCGGAATGGGCAGGCAACGATGTCGACATGGCTACGGGCTGCTAGAGGCATGGCCGGCGGTGGCGATCGATCGGTGGTCTCCTGGCGATGCTCTATGGCTTTAATGTGTGTGTAGGGGCGGTGTCAAACGGTCTGGAACATGTGGTGCTCTGCGCGGCAGAGGCGGCGTCTTCGATGGCGAGCGGTGGCTGTGAGGCATGGGGCGGCGAACGGGGATGTCTGGCGGTCTCCTGGGACGGTGGTTATTGCGTATACACGCGGCGAGGGCGACGCGCGGTCTGTGGGCGTGTGTTGAGGGTGGCGCTCTGGCGCACGCTCGGCATGGTTGACAGAGGCACGGGCGCGGCGTTCCTGGGTGCTCTGGTCGATGTCTACGAGGCAGGGCTGGTCGAGAGGGGGCGGTGAGGCATGGGTGATCTCCCAGACAAGGTTGGCACGGCTAGTTCCTCTCCTAGATTGCTGTCTACATTGGGGTGTCATGGGTGGCTTCGGCTGTTCACCATTGATGACATTGCCAAGCTTACAGTGGTGCTAGACGTTTACAAATGAGCTAGATGATCTACTAAAGCCTAGTTGAAACCAAAGAGGGAACAAGTTAGGCTCAAATCACTGCTCCAAATAGTGTTTGGATTTTATTTGATTTGCATCTACAAGGTGTTTGATGAAATGGCCGCATGAATTCAAGTTTTGAATTTTGAAAATATTTTTGGTGGGTGTGCTAGGTAGGTGCTGGTGAGTCTGTGGATGCTTGGGTTTTGAAAGTTGAGCTTGTTTGAGTGGTTTTTGAAAACGTGGGATCTTCCCATATGATAAAGATTCAATTTTATACTATCATTTAAACTATGTATTTGAATGTTTCTGGATGATCACAAGGTGGGCCTTGATACTTTTTTATGAGTACTATCAAGGGGTGCAAAGATCCAAACAAGTTTGTGTTAAGTTCTGAAAGTTAGAGACAACCAAAGTAGGCATGGGAGTTAATTTTGCCAAAGTGACCATTCACTCATTTTGTTTGTTTTGATTTATTTGTCTTTGGGAAAAGTTTGGGAATTGTTTAGATGATGTTTATTTCACCTAAGAATCCTTTTACAAGCAAAGAAACACATAAACAAGGCAATTCAAAAGAATTCAAAATGGGATGCATACACACATGCATGCTTTCATATTTTTATTTAGAAAAGTTTTTGTTAACCCTAATTTTGATGCATAGAGTTTGATGATTCTAGTTTAATATTTTTGGGATGTTACAAACCTTCCCCCCTTAAACAAAATCTTGTCCCGAGATTTGAAAAAGGACGAAAAGATTACCTAGGATTTGAAGAGATCGGGAAACTCCGCCCCGATGTGATCTTCGCGCTCCTAGGTAGCTTCCTCTTCTGTGTGGTTGCTCCACTGGATTTTGAGAAACTTGATGCTTCGGGTTCTGGTGGTTCGGAAAGATTCTTCCAAAATACGGATGGGTACTTCGGGATAGGTCAGGTCATCGTTGATCTCTATGGTCTGGTGATCGATATTCTTGAACACTTCCGTCTTCTCCGGAACTTCGAGGCACTTGCGAAGTAATGAGATATGGAACACGTTGTGCACGGTTGACATCTCTTCGGGTAGTTCCAATTGATACGACACTTCTCCTCGAAGATTCAGAATTTTGAAAGGTCCGATATATCTGGGGGCTAACTTTCCTTTGAGTTGGAAACGCTGCATTCCCTTCAATGGCGACACTTTCAGATATACAAAATCTCCTATGTTAAAGGCGAGGTCTCGACGTCTCTTGTCGGCGTAACTCTTCTGTCTGGACTGGGCTGTCTTGAGGTGCTCACGAATCTTGTGAACCTTCTCTTCTGCTTCTCGTAGGATATCGGGTCCAAAAATCTGACTCTCTCCTACTTCCGACCAGTTCAAAGGGGTGCGACACTTCCTACCGTACATGAATTCAAATGGGGCCATTTGCAAACTAGCTTGATAACTATTGTTGTATGAAAATTCTGCAAACGGCAGACAGTCTTCCCACTTAGATCCATATTCTAACACACATGCTCTCAGCATATCTTCGAGTATTTGATTTATTCACTCGGTTTGTCCATCGGTCTGAGGGTGATACGCGGTGCTGAAATCTAGGCGGGTTCCTAAACCTTCTTGAACCTTCTTCCAGAATCTCGAGGTAAACTGAGTTCCTCGATCCGATACAATGTTCTTGGGGACTCCATGCAAACTGACGATTCTAGCGATGTATAACTCCGCTAGCTTTGAACTCTGATATGTGGTCTTAACGGGTAAGAAATGGGCGACTTTGGACAATCTGTCCACTATGACCCAGATAGAGTCATTTCCCCTACTAGAAGTAGGCAATCCGGTGATAAAGTCCATTCCAATGGAATCCCATTTCCATTCCGGAATCTGCAATGGTTGCAACAATCCAGCGGGTCTTTGATGTCCTGCCTTGACTCGCTGACATATATCACACTTGGCGATATAGCTTCCGATTTCTCTCTTCATCTTATGCGACCAAAATTGCTCTTTCAAATCTTGATACATCTTCGTTCCTCCGGGGTGGATAGAATAAAGAGTATCATGAGCTTCCTTCAGAATCACTTCTTTCAACTCAGAATCTGCTGGTACACAAAGGCGTCCTTTGTACCACAGAACTCCTTCTTCGTCTTCAGTGAATCCGGGTACTTTGTCTGTACCGATACGACGCTTGATTCCATCGATACTAGCATTTCCTTTTTGCGCCCCTTTGATCTGGCTGATCAAAGTGGGTTGAATTTCTATGCTAGCCAAAAATCCTCCACTTACTAATTCCATTCGAAAATCTTCCATCTCTTTGTGCAAACTTGGTTGCTCCTTCAAAACCATGGAGTTCAAGCGGCACGGCAATCTGCTAAGGGCATCTGCTACCACGTTGTCTTTACCAGGGTGATAGTGAATGTCCAGATCGTAATCCTTGATTAACTCAATCCATCTTCTCTGCCTCATATTCAACTCCTTCTGAGTGAATATATACTTCAGGCTCTTGTGATCCGAATAAATCTCACAACAATTTCCCATCAGGTAATGCCTCCATGTCTTCAGGGCTAGAACTACGGCTGCGAGTTCGAGGTCATGGGTTGGGTAATTTTGCTCATGTTGTTGCAGTTGTGGGAATAGATAAGATATGACTTTGCCTTCTTGCATTAGCACACATCCGAGACCGATCTTGGATGCATCAAAATACACGTCGAAGGGCTTTGTGATATCCGGCATGATTAAGATTGGGGATGAAATTAATCTCCTCTTGAGTTCTTGAAAACTCGCTTCACATTTGTCGGTCCATTCAAACTTCTTGTCCTTCTTTAGCAATTGGGTCATGGGTCTGGCGATACTCGAGAATCCTTCTACGAACTTGCGGTAATATCCCGCCAATCCGAGAAATGGACGAACTTGGGTTTGGGTGGTTGGGGCTTGCCAATCTTTGACATCCTTCACTTTTGCAGGATCAACGGCAATTCCTCCGGCTGATACAATGTGACCGAGGAATCCTACCTCCTGTAACCAGAATTCACATTTGCTAAACTTGGCATACAACTGATGCTCTCTAAGGGTTCCAAGAATGGTCCTTAGGTGTAGCTCATGTTCTTCTTCTGATTTGGAATAAATCGGAATGTCATCGATGAAAACAACGACAAACTTATCCAGAAAGTCCATAAAAATCTTATTCATGAGATTCATGAAATAAGCGGGGGCATTGGTTAATCCAAAAGACATGACGGTATACTCGTATAATCCATATCTGGTGGTAAAGGCAGTCTTTGGAATATCCTCTGCACGTATTTTGATTTGATGATAGCCAGTCCTAAGATCAATCTTAGAAAACACTTTGGCACCGGTCAACTGATCAAACAAATCTTCTATCTTGGGCAAGGGGTACTTGTTTTTATGGTGACATCATTCAACTTCCGATAATCCGTACACAAATGGTTACCTCCATCCTTCTTGTCCACAAATAAGACAGGTGATCTCCATGGTGACGCACTTGGTTGAATTAATCCAATTTCCAACATGGAATCCAGTTGCTTTTTCATTTCTGCTAGTTCAGACGGGTTCATACTATAGGGTCTCTGGGCTATGGGTCCTGTTCCGGGGATTAGTTCAATGATAAACTCGATATCCCGATCTGGGGGCATACCAGGCAAAACATCTGGAAATACATCGGTATTCACAGACTATCCGGACTTGGTCAATGGTAGGTTGGGCTATACTCTTGTTGCACTTGAATTGACAAGGTAAGGTTTCAGATATATGCTCGACTGATATTCCGCCTGTACTGGTCATGTTGATGGCTTTCTTGGCACAGTCAATCAATCCTTTGTGTTTGGACATCCAATCCATTCCTAGTACTACTTCCAAACCTTTAGTTCCGAGTACTATTAGGTTAGCATAAAAATCTATGCCATGGATTCGGATAGGGACGGCTTTGCAAATTTGCCTAGCCTTGGTGGTTGAACCGGGAATTTGGACGGTCATAACATGCTTCAGTTTTGTTGGTTGAATCTTACTAGTGTAGGCAAATTCTTCGGTGACAAATGAATGCGATGCACCAGAATCAAACAACACTCTTGCAAGTACTGAATTAACAGAAAACATACCCAGCACGACGTCTGGCGCTTCCTGAGCTTCTTCAGCATGCATGAGAAAAAGACGACCGTTGCGGTTGAGTGAATTCCCTGGGGCAAACCTTCTTCCTGGTTGAACACGACGCTGCTGCTGAGCTAGGGCATTTGCATTGGGGTCTGTGGCATTCTTCTTGTTGAGGCACTCGTTGGAGTAGTGACCCTTATTTCCACAGTCATAACAAGTCACTTGCGACTTGTCCTTTGCTGTAACAGGCACAACATTACTTCCAGTCCTCGGGGCAGTGTTGGTGTTGGCGGTAGCATTGTTGTTGTTGAACTTGGGTGGGGAACGGTTGAAATTGTTAGAGTTTCCGGGGTTGTTGTGATTTCCTCGGGCCTAGGGTTTCCACGGTTGGGATAGGTCGGACGGTTCATCGGGGGTCTGTTGGTTCTCGGGGCAAATCCTGGAGATGGGTTGGGGCGGTACTTTGGGGTCTGATGGGTTTCTGGCTGATGCATCATGCGACGCTTGCGGTTCTCATTGGCTTGGTTGATCTTTCCTTCCATCTGGATGGCAGAGTCGACCAGGGCTTCAATATCAGCAAAGGGGATATTGATTAACACAGTCTGCATCTCATCGTGCAGACCATTCAGGAATCTTTATTTCTTCTTGGCTTCGGTGTCGATCTCATCCGGGGCATACCTAGCTAATGACAAGAATTTGTCACGGTATTCCACTACGGTCATACTTCCTTGCCTCAGTTCTCTGAATTCGTCTCTCATCCTCTTGATCAAACCTGGTGGCACATGGGTTCTGCTGAACTTGACTTTGAATTCCTCCCAGGTCATCATCTGTCCTCCGGTCATGGCACGAACACTGTTCCACCATGCTCTGGCATCTCCGGCTAGATAATGGGTGGCGAACATAACTTTCTCATTGGCTTCCACTCTGGCGACTTCTAGGTTATTTTCCATGGTTTGCAGCCAATCATCGGCGTCTAAGGGCACTTCCGACTTAGTGAAAATAGGTGGGTTGGTGTTCTGGAAATTCTTGAGCTTAGATCCATGGTTGTCCTGGTTTCCGTGGCCTTGATTGTTGTGGGCTGGTTGAGCTATCTGTTGAAGGGTGGCTAAGTTAGCTTGACGTTCGGATCTTTCAGCTTCGCGGTCAGAAACCAACATTTGCAGGATCTGCAACATTGGGTCCGGGGATGAACCACTTCCTCCGCGTGGCATCTGAAGATTGAGATATATCATAAGAAAAGAGGGAAATTTCTAAGGTTCAGGGCTTTGAAAAGTTTTTAAAGTGTGACTCAGATTTTCTAACAACTTGCTTTTCATTCATTCATTCACACGATACAACACACACCACAACAAGGTAAACAAGTTGTTTTAGTAACCATTCTGGAAACTACGATATAGTGGGACCGAATACTACTCACTACGCTAGTGCTCAAGTGCTACTACTCCTCGGAGTCGGTGTAGTCGTCATCCTCATCCTCCTCATCGTCATTGATGAAGGCGAAATCATCCTCATCGGTGAAGAAATCCATAGCCTGATCCTCCAGAAAGTCATCATCATCGCTGAGATAGGAGTAGGGGTCTCCACAAAGATCCTCTTCAGCATTCTCCCTTTCTTCCAACTTCATGTCTCTCTCGTGGATGGTCTCCTCCAAAGACGAGATACGGTGGCGAAGACGGGCAATGATGCGCTCCTTCTTATCGAGCTGACGGCGACGAGACTTGCGATCCTTTGCTAACATGGCGATGGTCTGATCCTTCGTCTTGATAATGGCGGACTTGTGGTTGGAGTAGTCACGGTAATTATCCAACTCCTGCTGACGATCGTACATCATGAAGCTAAGGTGGTCCAATTGGGTCTTCAGCTCATGGTGGTATGGGGCTTCCAGTGGCTGTCCATTAGCATCACGCCTTGGACAAAACTCAAAGCGGGTACCCTTGATCTGGTTGATACTCTGCCCACACAGACGGGCAAGAGCTTCCTGCATGGCCCTAGCAAGTCCATCGAGCCAGTTGTTCTCTCTTAAGGTAAACTGAATTCCCTCCGCAGTGGGAGGTTCAATCTTTCCTCGGAGACTTGCAACAATTAGCCACTGCAGATCTTCTCCTCCTTGATCATTGAGCTGAGCTCCGAAGAACTCGGGGTGCGGACGCTCCAGAAGTTCCGAAAGCTGGTCCAAATCCCTCTCAAAGATAAGGTCTCCTCCGTTTCCCAACTGGTAAAACTTGTTGTACTTCACGTCCATCTAAAAGAATATAAGATGAGTAAGTTAGTAGAGTGATCAAGTGTGTCAAATTTTATGTATTTTGCAAGAGTTTTTGAGGAACATGAATTTTCATGAAAGAATCAAAGTGATAAGAATGGGAACAAGTTTTTGTAAATATTTGCTTTCTTTGGTTTTGAAACTAAGTTTTTGATTCCAAACTCTAGTCTAACTAGGGTCTCCTATGGTCAGGATGGCTGTGATACCAACTTGTCAACACCCGGATTTTTAATCCCAGATGCCTGTTATGCCATACATCGCAATCCCAGGATTACCATTTTTGTGAGACATAACAGAATTGGATACCACAGTACATCATCCAATACAAACCATACATAAGGTCTTACACAAATAAGGATCTCATGATCCAGTTCTTAATACAACTCAGCAATGGAATACGTAATAATAAAGGTAGCGTGGCGAAGCTCCATCTTCGGGTCACGGGCATTCTTGACGATGGGAGATGATCCTAGTTGTCGTAACCTTCCTGGGGTCCATCCTCCAGGTACTCCTCTTCATAGTCTGGCCATGGGAATAGCCAGGGACAAAGCCATGAGTACTCTTTAAGTACTCGCAAACTAATACTAACAAGTAAAGGGTTTTTTTGTAGTAGGACACTAAGCTCTAGGGTTGTTTTGCAAAAAGCCAGATTTACATCTACTAAGTTCAGAAGTAAGTAAAGCTAGTTGAAATTTTATAACACCTAAGTGTGAACTTGAATTTCATATCACAACGCTGTTGTGGTCAAGTCAAGGTATCAATTCATTTCATAAGTCATTTTGAAAACATCTGACGGGGGAACAGTATGGCCACTCCAAATGTCCATAACCGCGGACGCGGCTATTCGAATAGTTTGACACTCTGCAGAGATTGTACACTTTCACCACAACATTCGATACATCCGTCAGGAACAAATCATGAATTCACCATACTCAGTATGCGGATAATCAATCCTAACCTTTCAATTACACGCCCTAGTATAAGCACCTCTCCTGTGAGTTTGGACTCCCAACCATGACCAACTGTCATCTTGGGTACTGCACAGGTGGACAATCTTCACAAAGTAGCCTCAGCTCAGACCTTGGCCGTGAGGGAACTAATACTAAGGTATATAAGTTTCCAGTCAAGCCCTACCCAATTCTCGGGTATTGTGGTTGTACGGAAAAATTGGAATGGTATCGCATCCAGACAACCATCCATTTTATAAAGGGCTAAGGCTCATGCCTCAACATTTTCATCACCATAAATCATCTGGTGTTCAGAAACACATGTCCAAAACATCTCAATAGAATGATCCATCATTCCAAGGTTTTCATAACCATTTTCCACCAAGTAATCCCATCTAAGTTGATCAGGTTTTTGCTTAGCACTAGCATCTACAAGTGGGGATAAGTAATAGTGAGGGGTGGTAAACTAGTGGAGTTTTACTAAGTTCAATATCATGCCTTAGGATGACATAAAGATTATCTAGCTTAGGCCAAATTTTATGCTCTTTATGCAACCTTCAATTATCTTTCTAGTATCTACAATTCACTTAAGTAAGCTCTAAGTAATAGCTTTGATAAAGAAATAAAGTATAAAACTTGCAAGTAAAACTAGGATTGGTTTATCAAGTGGGTATGATCACATATGCTTAAGGCATATAGTTGGCATGGTAACAAGCAAGTATTTGCTTGCATAGTTCAACTTGATTAGTAAGGCTTGCCTTGTGCAGAGCAGTGGTTGAAGTTCTCCTCGACTTCTTCTTCGTAGTATCCTCCTTCCTCCTCGTATCCTTGGTCGGTACTAGCGTCTATGAATAAATACGAGGTGCACAATCACCAAACAATACTTAACTACTTTCAATCATCACACAAAAGGGTCCTATAGATGATCTAGCATCATCACTAACATTACAAGATTAAAGCTTGGTTTAATTTCTTTTATTTTTAGAAAAGTAATTTCTACTCATTGAAAAAATACTTAAGATTTAATATTCTCCAAACCAAACATGGGATCATGTTGACACATGTCATCACCACATATTTTAGTCCATGGGAATGTGATTTAAAGTGGTGTCACAATTTAATAGGGTTTAACCTTTTATTTTACTTAAATAAAGTGACTAGAAATGCCTATGTGGCATTATTTTATTACTTGAACAATATTTCTGTAAGTAAACAAAAATGTTTTTATATATTCTGAAAGGTATGATAAAATGTGATTTTTGAGAGTTGGAATCAACTCAAAAGCTATTATGGTTTAAATTTGAAAAAATGTTTGAATGCAGAAAAGGTTCTGCCTTGTTATTTTTACCAAGGTTGATCTATAGATTCAAATGATTTGAATCCAACAGGCTTGGATTAAGCATTTCAATATCTTTTTAACAAAATTGGTTTCATTCAATTTGGTTCACTGAATCGAGCTGGATTGATTTTTGAAACTAGGTACAGAACTGTGTTTGAATTAAAATGGAAAAAATTAAATTCAAACGACTGGGCTGCGCGGGAAACGACAATGGGCCGGATCGACGTCACTCTGCGGCGCGGGGCTCAACTGACAAGCGGGTTCCACCAGTCAGTGGCTCATTAAACGCGAAGCGGTACGGGGCAATCTCATCCGCACGATCTAAGTCTAATCGAACGGCTGCAACTCATCGTCCACGTCGGGCGGCGCCGGCGAGACAGAAACCTAACGCGGCAGGTGGGGGTCGTCGGGGGATCACCGGGGCTCAGGCGAGGGTCGGCGAGGCGGGCGAACGACGAAGTCGACGAACCTCCTGGTACCGGCAGATTCTCCTGGGGTGGACGAAATCGACGGCGCCCTTATTCTCCAGAGGCGGCCTGATCCTGCCAAATTCCGGCGATGCGCTGCTCGCCTTGCTCCAGGAACGGGGTGGAACGATCAGTGAGGAGAGGGTAGTGAGATGGTGTGAAGAGTTTGAGCGGGGGAGGCCTCTATTTATAGTCTCGATGACGAGACCGAGCGGAATGGGCAGGCGACGATGTCGACATGGCTACGGGCTGCTAGAGGCATGGCCGGCGGTGGCGATCGATCGGTGGTCTCCTGGCGATGCTCTATGGCTTTAATGTGTGTGTAGGGGCGGTGTCAAACGGTGTGGAAAATGTGGTGCTCTGCGCGGCAGAGGCAGCGTCTTCGACGGCGAGCGGTGGCTATGAGGCATGGGGCGGCGAACGGGGATGTCTGGCGGTCTCCTGGGATGGTGGTGATTGCGTATACATGCGGCGAGGGCGGCGCGCGGTCTGTGGGCGTGTGTCGAGGGTGGCGCTCTGGCGCACGCTCGGCATGGTTGACAGAGGCACGGGCGCAGCGTTCCTGGGTGCTCTGGTCGATGTCTTCGAAGAAGGGCTGGTCGAGAGGGGGCGGTGAGGCATGGGTGATCTCCTAGACAAGGTTGGCACGGCTAGTTCCTCTCCTAGCTTGCTGTCTACATTGGGGTGGCATGGGTGGCTGCGACTGTTCAACATTGATGACATTGCCAAGCTCCTAGCTTGCTGTCTACATTGGGGTGGCATGGGTGGCTGCGACTGTTCAACATTGATGACATTGCCAAGCTTACAGTGGTGCTAGACGTTTACAAATGAGCTAGATGATCTACTAAAGCCTAGTTGCAACCAGAGAGGGAACAAGTTAGGCTCAAATCACTGCTCCAAATAGTGTTTGGATTTTATTTGATTTGCATCTGCAAGGTGTTTGATGAAATGGCCGCATGAATTCAAGTTTTGAATTTTGAAAAAAAAATGGTGGGTGTGCTAGGTAGGTGCTGGTGAGTCTGTGGATGCTTGGGTTTTGAAAGTTGAGCTTGTTTGAGTGATTTTTGAAAAAGTGGGATCTTCCCATATGATAAAGATTCAATTTTAAACTGTCATTTAAACTATGCATTTGAATCTTTCTGGATGATCACAAGGTGGTTCTTGATACTTTGTTACGAGTACTATCAAGGGGTGCAAAGATCCAAACAAGTTCTGCTAAGTTCTGAAAGTTAGAGACAGCCAAAGTAGGCATGGGAGTTAATTTTGCCAAAGTGACCATTCACTCATTTTGTTTGTTTTGATTTATTTGTCTTTGGGAAAAGTTTGGGAATTGTTTAGATGATGTTTATTTCACCTAACAATCCTTTTACAAGCAAAGAAACACATAAACAAGGCAATTCAAAAGAATTCAAAATGGGATGCATACACACATGCATGCTTTCATATTTTTATTTAGAAAAGTTTTTGTTAATCCTAATTTTGATGCATAGAGTTTGATGATTCTAGTTTAATATTTTTGGGATGTTACAGACCGTAAGCTCGTTGAGTGCAAATGGATCTTCAAGAAGAAAACAGATGCGGATGGTAATGTTACTGTCTATAAAGCTCGGCTTGTCGCAAAAGGGTTTCGGCAAGTTCAAGGTGTTGACTACAATGAGACTTTCTCTCCCGTAGCGATGTTTAAATCCATTCGGATTTTATTAGCAATTGCTGCATTTCATGATTATGAAATATGGCAGATGGATGTCAAGATTGCGTTCCTCAATGGCAACATTGATGAAGAGTTGTATATGATGCAGCCCGAAGGTTTTGTCGATCCTAAGGATGCTAATAAGGTGTGTAAACTTCAGCGTTCCATTTATGGACTGAAGCAAGCATCTCGGAGTTGGAACCTTCGTTTTGATCAAGTGATCAAGAGCTTTGGATTTGTTCCAAATTTCTACGAAGCTTGTATCTACAAGAAAGTGAGTGGGAGCTCGGTGACATTTTTAGTACTATATGTGGATGACATATTGATTATTGGAAATGACATTGGTATGCTTAACGATGTGAAGAGTTATTTGAATAAATGTTTTCAATGAAAGACCTAGGAGAAGGTGCTTATATATTGGGCATCAAAATCTATAGAGATAGACAAAGACGCCTAATAGCTATAAGCCAAAGTACATATCTAGACAAAGTTTTAAAAAGGTTCAGAATGGATAAAACAAAGAAAGGTTCATTGCCCATGTTGTCAGGTAAGATATTGAGCAAGGCTCAGTGTCCAGCTACGGTAAACGATAGAGATATTATGAGCAAAGTGCCATATGCCTCGGCCATAGGTTCTATCATGTATGCCATGCTATGTACTAGACCGGATGTGTCCAATGCTCTTAGTTTGACGAGCAGATACCAAAGTGATCCAGGAGTGGAACACTGGACAACCGAAAAGAACATCCTAAATTATTTAAATAGGACTAAAGAAATGTTCTTGGTCTATGGAGGTGATGAGCAGCTCGTCGTAAAAGGTTACGTCGATGCCAGTTTCGACACCGACCCGGATGATTCTAAATCTCAGACATGATATGTTTATATTTTGAATGGTGGAGCTGTGAGCTGGAGAAGCTGCAAGCAAAGCGTGATCGCGGGATCTACAACAGAAGCGGAGTACATGGCTGCTTCAGAAGCGTCAAGTGAAGGAGTTTGGATCAGTAACTTCATCACTGAGCTTGGTGTGGTTCCAAGTGCCTGGACCCACTAGAGATATTATGCGACAACACTAGCGCCATAGCACTGGCTAAGGAACCAAGATATCATCCAAAGACCAAGCACATCAACCGCCGTTTTCATATAATTCGAGATTATATAGCAGATGGAGATCTGAAGATTAGCAAAGTACATACGGATCTGAATGTCACAGATCCGTTGACTAAACCTCTTCCACGAGCAAAACATGATCAACACCTTAATGCCATGGGTGTTAGATTGTTGCCAGATGTAAACTAGATTATTGACTCTAGTGCAAGTGGGAGATTGTTGGAATTATGCCCTAGAGGCAATAATAAAGATGTTATTATTATAATTCTTGTTCATGATAAAGTTTATATTCCATGCTAGAATTGTATTAAGCGGAAACTTTGATACTTGTGTGGTTTATGAACAACACTGTATCCCTGGTACGCCTCTATGGACTAGCTCATTGATTAATGATGGTTAAGATTTCCTAACCATAGACATGAGTTGTCGATTAATAATGAGATCATGTCATTAGGAGAATGATATGGTGGGCGGAACCCAAATTAAGCAGAGCAATTAGATCGTGTCATCGTGTTCATCTTTGCGAAGCTTTTTCTTATATCAAATATTGTATTCCTTAGACCATGAGATAATACAACTCTCTGGTATCGGAAGAAAGCTTTGAGGTCATCAAAGGTCATCCTATGTGAGGGTGATCATAAAGGTGTCTCTTAGGTGATCGGAAAGTACTTGTTGGGTTGTATGTATCGAGATGGAATTTGTCCCTTCCGATTCGGAGAGATATACTTCGGGCCCACTCGGTAATCGATATCAACACCGCTTGCAAGCACATGGTTAAGGAGTTAATCACAAAGTGATATCGGATTACGGAACGAGTAAAGTACTTGCTGTGAACGAGATTGAACTAGGTATGCCGATACCAACGATCGAATCTCGGGCAAGTAAAATATCGCGTGACGAAGGGAATACATATATGGGATTAATTGAATCCTGGCATCATGGTTCATCCGATATGATCGTCGATGAATATGTGGGAGTTAATATGGGTTTCCAGATCCCGCTGTTGATTATTGATAGAAGATCATGTCTGCATATTCTCGAACCCGTAGCGTCACACACTTAACGTGCATCGATGCTAGGATAGAATGGATAATTGGTTTATGAGTTTTTGTTCGGAGTCTCGGATGAGATCCAGGACATCATGAGAGGTTCCGGAATGGTTCGAAGAATAAGATTCATATAAAGGAAAGCAGTTTTTTGGATTTCGGAATCGTTTCGGAGTATTCGGTATTGTACCAGAAGGTTCTAGAAGGTTCCGGAGTGGGACCAACGTGGGCCCACTTGTCGGAGGGTTGCGTGGGCGTAAAGGGGAGTGTACTGTCCGCTTTCGGCCAGGGGCACAAGGCCCCATAGGCCCAGCCGGCCAAACCCTAGGGGAAACCCTAGGGAACCCTTCTAGAAGGAAGGGGGAAACTTTCCCCCCATTCCATCCTTGGGGCCGCCGCCCTAGGGCTTGGAGGAGGGGCCAAGGGGGACGGCCAACCCCCTATATAAGGTGGGCAGGGGCGCACCCTCCCCCTCCTACTCCTCCAACCCTAGTCGTCTTCCTGCTGCCCCTCCACCTCTCTCTCTCTCTCCCGACTGCGTGTAGGCGAAGCCCTCCCGCAGAAATTCTCCACCATAAGCACCATGCCGTCGTGCTGAAGATCCAATCTATCTCTCCACCCCACTTGCTGGACCAAGGAAGGAGGAGACGTCGCGACACCGTACGTGTGCATATCTCGAAGACGCCGCCACTTGCAGCGTAGGATCGGATCGGATCGGATCGCGAGGAGGAGACGGCTAGTACGACTACATCAACCACGTTTTGTTGAATGTTTCCGCTGTGCGATTTCTTCAAGGGTATGAAGATCTCATCTATCTATCTCGTTGATTGCATCTCCTAGATTAGATCTTGGATTTCTTGTTCGCATCTATAGAATTTTTTTGATTTACTAGACTGCAAAACCCTTCAGGGCCACGGGGGCCCACACCCTCGGCCGTACGGGCTGGGCCTGGTCGTGCCTGGAGGGGGTGTGGCCACCTCGGGCACCCCTCAGCCTCCCTCTTAGCCTACTTAAAGCCTCCTGACCTAAAAACTCAAGGGGGTCGACATTTTTCCAAAAAGACTTCCACTGCGCCGCCATCACCAGATACTGTGATTCAGAATCAAAAACTCCGTTCTGGCACCTTGCCAGGACGGGGTTTTGGAGGAGATCATCGCCATCATTATCACTGATGCCTCTCCATCAACCATCCATGTTTCCCTCATCCATGAGTGAGTAATCCCCCGCTGTAGGCTACGGGAATGGTAGGGATTGGATAAGTTTGATACGTCATAAACGTATCTATAATTTTTTATGATCCATGTTTGTTTGGTATCTACTTTGCTTTGCTTTGTCTTCACTTTGAGGTATTTTTATATGTTTTCTGGGACTAACCTATTAACAATATGCCACAGTGCCAGTTGTTGTTGTTTTGTATTCCAGAAAAGTCAGAAAATCAATATTCTCATAATTGGATGGAACAAAAGCCAAAGTCAATATTTTACCGTGGGGAACACGGAACCAGAAGACGAGACGGAGGAGGGCCTCGAGGGGGACACACTCCCTAGCTGCACGGCCAAGCCTGGCCCGCGCCTGGGGGTGCAGCCGCCTCGGGGACCCCCTCGGCCTCCCTCTTTGCCTATAAGAAGCCCCTGATACCAAAACCCTGAGTACCCGATCAATCTTCCACTAAACAGTCTGTAGCCGGCGCCATCGTCCCTAGATTGGGGGGATTTGAAGCTCTTCCCGGCACCCTTCCGGAGGGGAGAGATCATCCCGGAGGCCTTCATCACCATGCCAGCCTCCGTTATTAAGCATGATTAGTTCCACCTTGGACTACAGGTCCATGTAGTAGCTAGATGGTTGTTTATCCTCCTTTGTGCTACCATGTTTAGATCTTATGAGCTCTGTTCATGATAAAGATCATCTATTTGTAATCATGAATGTTGTGTTTGCGGGGATCTGATGGATATTGAGATTACTATGTCAGATTGGTTAATGATTCTATCTTATTGATTCTATCATGTCTATGTTGTTTGTGATCTTGCATGCTCTCTGTTTCTAGTAGCTATCTTGGCCAAGTAGATGCTAGTGACTCCAAGAGGGAGTATTGTGGCATCCCGCAAAACCACTACTAGAAAATCGCGTTGAATTTGTGCATTGCATCGTCATCATCATGCATTGTTGCCAAAACTATGTTCGTAAAACCCCGTTTTATTTTTCCCAACGCCCCATCTTTTATTAAATGCCAAACCCCGGATCTCCGGATTATTTTGTTTTGTTGCCATCGGGTTTCAAACGGCCCAAATCAATTAAATAAAATATTTAATTATTTTTGCGGGGGCAGTCGAACGGGCCGTTCCGACCCGAACGACCGCCCCAGATCTTAAACGGTTCAACCTGCCGCCCCCTCTAAATCTTACTTCCACCTAATATTCTACCCAGCCCTCCCCTCCACCTCACCCTGTCCAACCACACGCTGCCACCTCATCTTTTTCCTCTCCCTAGCCAACCCCAAACCCCCCCATGGCCCCCCCCACCCTCCCCTCCTCTCTCTCTCCTTCCCTGCCCACACAACTCACGCGCCACACACACACACGCACGCCAGAACCCCCCACCGCTGCCCACTCTCATCTGCTAACCGACCCACCTCCCTTGCGTCCCCACCTGCCCCCTGGCCCACCGCCTGGCGCCGCTCCCTGTGCATCTTCCACCTCTCGCCGCGTGCCGCACCCTCTTCCCCCTGACCATCGCCCTAGCTCGCTAGCCATGGCTCCTTGCCTACCTCCAAGCTACCTCCGTCCGCCCACTTGTTACCCAGCCGCCGCCTCGCCTCCCACTTCGCCCGTCGCCCCTCCTGACGCTTGAGCTCCTCCCGTCGCCTCTTCCTCGCTTGGACCCCCGCTCAAGCCCGCCTGGCTCGCCTCGCTCCGCTCAGCCCGTCGCCCGCTCCGCCAACCACGCGCCTCCGCCTCCTAGCCTGCCTAGCCTCGCCTAGCCCCTTTGTGCCGCCCTAGCCCAGCCGCCACGCCTGCATGGCCGCACCACGCCCCGAGCAGTCGCCTCCACCGCCAGCAAGCCCCCGCCTCGTCGCTCCTCCCAGGCTCATGCGCGCCGGACCGGGCCTCGCCTCGCGTGCTCCGGGCGACCACCGCCCAGCCTCCCGACGAGCCCTCGCTCGCGCCCGGCCTCCAGTTCGCCCTCCTTGCCTCCGCGCCCGCCCACCGCCGTCGTCTCGGCCAGCACGCCCCCTCGGCTCGCCTCTGCTTCCTCCATCGCGCCACGGCTCCCGACCAGCTGCCTACCCCGCCGCCCTTGAGCGCCCTCGCCCGTCTCCTCGTCGCTCGGCTCGCCCGTCTCCCGAAAGCTGCTGCCTAGACCCGTCCAAGCCACGCATGGTTCCTCTACGTCCTGTCCGGGCATCGACATTGTGGACACACACTGGTGTTGGTTCACATGTGGGCAGAGATGTACGAGTTGGTGGCGTTCTAGAGCATCGTCGAGTATCGGGGCTTCCCATGTGTACCCGACTCAAGGGCTTCACGAGCATCCAATACACCAAGTAGGGCGCTTTGGTTGGATGGACCAAGAGTGCGGCATCAACAAGATCCTCCTCCTCAACGAGCAGCGATTCCTTCCACGGAACCGAAGACCATACCAAAACCGATGAACCAGCGCCGAGCCCTCGACGACAAGTACTCCTGCGGATGCGACAAGTTCTCCATCACGGAGCATCAAGACCGCCTCCTGAACTGAACCCTCGGGACGCCAAGTTTGTCGAGACCCTAGACGCAAGATCTCCTTCATGGGACAGTACTCGACATGGACCCGTTTGGAGCGAACCCGAAGACGGTAGGTGCGACAAGTTCTACTTCACGGACATCGAGTGCCAAGATCATCGACATAGAACCCGAAGGACACATGAGCGACAAGGACTCCCTCGAGGACGCGGAGTGCTCCGCCCCGAACCCCAGATCCGTCGAACCCTAGACCCTGGACCCCGAGACCGACCCCGAACCCCGGAACCCAAGTTCGTCGAGCCCCTAAATGTGTGACCCTTTTCCTCGAACCCTATTTTATAACATATCAATTTGTTGCACATTAAATTGTCATTCCCGCATGCATAGCATTGGTTTGGGGGCCTTATGCCGATTCACCTAATAACTAAATATGGGGCCATATGCGGGCAAATCTAGCCTTATATTGGCCTCATTTAAACTTGTGTAGCGAACCGGTGATATATTCTGTCTTGCTAAAACAACATTTAAATTGCGGGGGTTTTCTAAACAACATGAACCACCTAATTAAATGTCGGGACCCCGGTTCCGCTTAATCTTGACCTAATTGCATCACACCTTGTCATGCCATGCATCATACATGCATCATGCCGATCTTCTGCCGTTGTATTAAATATTGCATCCGGTGTTATTCTAGTGTTTTGCTTCTTCGCGGATAAGGCCGTTGAGTTGATGTGAGAGCCCGATCTTGGTTGAACCCTTGGCAATGTTTTCAGCGAGCATCTCCTCTTTCTACCTATCTTACTTTTATAGTCTTTATTCCCTCTGTTGATCTATTGCTATACGTGTTGCGATGCTCTAGTTTTCCGTGCGATATATCCCTATGACCTTATATTGCCTTGGACACACCCTATTACATTGTTTGGTAGATAGTTGGACTTGCGTCGTAGTTGCTTGCTCAGCGCCGATGTGTCGCCAAATGCCACAGTTGCTGATGTATTGCCGCATGTTGATGTTGGAGATGATTCTAGTTTTACTTATCGCCACTTTAATTTCCGTTTAACAACTAAAATTGAATAAGCAGAGGCATCGGTGGGTGATAGATAATATTTGGTTTCGAGCGCCACTTGTGTCCGTAAGACCCCGAGTACTTGATACATTCCTTGATTTTGCGCTATCCACATCCGGGAGGTATATGGGACCTCCCTGAGCGAGCTTGATTCATTCTTATTTCTTGGGGCCACAAACTAGTTTGAGGTTTTATTTACGATCTGTACTTATGCCATGTTTTCTTGCTTTATTTACGATTGTGCGAGTCTTGCACCTTTGTCGCTTTTGGATCGGGACACGATTCCGGTGTCGACAAGCCCAGCCACACTTCGGGTTCCCGTCGTTCACACCGTATACCCAAACCTTGAGGCCGTCTCGAGCTTGCTTACTCCGTTGGATTCTACTTAAGGGTGGCCCCGAAATATTTCTGAATCTGTGATTGTTCGGTCGTGAAAGCCTCGTTGGGTTTTGATTTGGTTTTCGAGGTTGATCGAGTGTGTTGCTATTGGTGCACCCGGTAAAACTTTCGAAGCCGTGTCCATGGATATGGACGACTTGGAGCCGATATCTCGATCATAGACAAGCATAACTAAAGTTTATTGTTATAAATTTGACTTATAATGACTAGTAATCAGCTTCACTATAATGGAATGGCTAATTAATGCCCAATTGCTTGTTTGGTTGTCGCTTGCGACAATTGTATCGACTAGTAAGTATTGCAACTTCTAGCGGAATGGCTGAATAAAAGTACCAACCAACTGCTGGGTTTTGGGTTTATCTCATGATATCTGCACGATTAGTAATTGTTGCAACTATCACGGAATGATTAACTAAAGTGCTACTGCTTACTTTATCGGGCGATTATCTAAACTGACTAGTAAAGTGCAACTATAAGCGAATAATTAAAGCGCCAGCTGTGAGTTCCTCGGTTGACTTCCTCGTTTGGTCTCGAGGGAAACACCAGATGGGTTTGTTTGGTGTTAGCTTCAGTTGGATCCGAATAGGTCATACTCACCTCTCTCGATAACCGCGGTTGTATCGAGTCTCTATAGGTTGTTTAGTGCATCTTTGCCGCGCTTGATCCATACCTATGTAGGCGAGGACCGCAATTCTAGCCTCGGTGTCTTGGCCTCGATCGGCGCTCCTTCTTTTCCTTTGCCCTTTGTCGGCACCCTTTTGTTTAAGCAGGTTTTTGAGATCGGCGTCGTTAGCGGGGGTTACCCTTCCGGCTTGGCGAGGGGTTATGGGCGCCATTGGTTATTCTTGAGGCTCTTAGCCCCATTTGCTTCTTGTCCGTAGTCGGACGCTCTATCATTTTCGGTGATTTGGATCTTTGTATATTATATCGTATTCTTGACTCTTTGAGTCGCGTTATATATATCTCTGCATGGGTCCCATCGAGGACTGTTGTGTAATATTATTTCGTTTTCCACCATGCGAAAGTGCTGGTGGCACCTTTGAATCGTTTCTATGCGGGTTTGGTGAATTTTGCCTAAACTTGCATAGGTCCGATTCTGAGGGTGTTACAAGTATTTATGCTCGATAGTGGGTTCATGCCTCTATGTAATCTGGGGAAGTGACAGAAATCTCTAAGGTTATAGATATGTTGTTGCTACTGGGGAAAACAACGATCTCTTTTTCATGGAACAAGTGGATTGTTTACCTTACACACTTTGATCAAAGCAGTTATCCCTTGCTTGCAACTTAATACTGGAGGGGTGATGACCCACAAGTATAGGGGATCATAGCATCTTCGAGGGTAATATTACCCAATTTATTAATTCTACACAAGGGAAGCCAAAGAATACTTGCAAGCCTTAACAACTAAGTTGTCAATTCAGCTGCACCTGGAAATAGTTCTTGCTCACAGAAGTTTATCAGTAGCAACATTTTGTAGTAGAAACAGCAGCAGCAAAACAGGAGCAATAGTAATAGCAGTAGCAAACAGTAGGATATGAACGCGGTAGACATAGGGATGGATGGACGGTCGTTGCATGGAAGAGCCTAAACATATAACTTAAAGATCTAGGGCAATTGCAGATAAATAAGAATAAGCATCCAAGCACTAAACAATCATAGGCATGTGCTCCATATATAGTCATGCGTGCTCGCAATGAGTCCTTCCAGCCCGCTGCAGCAGAGACTCAAGGGAACTACTGGCAATTAAGGTGCTCCTTTTAATAGAGCACCGGAGCAAAGCATTAACACTCCGTGAACACATGTGATCCTCACATCACAACCATCCCCTCCGGTTGTCCCAATTTCTGTCACTTCGGGGCCTTTGGATCCGGACAATGATATGTGTACACAACTTGCAGATAAGATCGCAAACAATACTATCATAATGATTCAATAATAAGTTTAGATCTGAGATCATGGCACTTGGGCCCTAGTGACAAGCATTAAGCACAACAAGTTGCAACAAAGTCAAATAGCACTAATGGAGATACTAGGCACCATGCCCTAACAATCTTATTCGATTACATGATAGAACTCATCCAATCCCTACCATCCCCATAGCCTACAGCAGGGGATTACTCACTCATGGGTGAGGGAAACATTGATGGTTGATGGAGAGGCGTTCGTGATGACGATAGCGATGATCCTCCCCAAATTCCCTGTTCCGACAGGGTGCTAGAACGGAGTTTCTGGTTCTGAATCACGGCTTCTGGTGGTGGCGGCGCAGCGGAACTCTTTCTAGAAAAATGACGAACCCCCCTCGGTTTTTAGGTTAAGACGCTTCTTATAGGCGAAGAGAGCCGGTGCGGGTACAGCCACACCCTCCAGGTAGCGGGGTTGGACCACCCACGCGGCAGGGGGGTGTGGGACACCCAGGGCTCCCCTTCATCTCATACTCTGGCTCGTGGATCTGCTGGTGAAATAGTATTTTTGGCATATTTTAGGGATTTTTCACGATAGTTAATTTTACGCACAAAACTAGACACCAAGATAATTCTTTGAAACCAACATCGGTCGTGTTAGTTGTATCCAAATCACACAAGTTTAGAGGAGAAACAATAGCAAAGTGTTAGAAAACTAGATACGTTTGGACGTATCAACTCCCCCAATCTTAGCTTATTGCTTGTCCTCAGCAATTTAGTTGAAAAGCGAGTGCGATAAAGAACTTTCACGAAAACATTTGCTTCATATGATGTATATATTCTCAGCACAGGAGTAGATACTTAAACTATTCATAATAAGAAGTATGAAACTAAGTCTACTCAATAGTGATTGCAAGCTATGAAGAGAAACCAACTCAATAATAATAAGTAGCATGGAACATAAACATATGCAACATTGCAATGCTCATAAAAAGGTATGATAGAGTGGTATCTCGCTTGCCTTTATTTGTAGAGCACAATATAAATGCCAAGGCACCTCCGAAGTTCAAGTGAAGACTAGAAGTAAAGATATCAGAGATACAAGCATCAAAGTCTTGACATAATTAACCAAGTTTTGAGACAAACACAAGAATAACAACTATGCTCTCAAGAAGGTGCTCATAGAATAAGTGGTGACTCAACAAGGAGGTGAAAAGGTTTTGAAAAGTTTGAAAGGCTTCCAAATGCTGAAAGTAAGGTACTCATTAGCTTTCAGCTCTCATTTCCCCTATCATAGGAATCTTTATGTGGTTAAGGTGAAAGTGAGGTCCAATATGAGTTATATGCTTGACAAACTATAAACTGGAAATCCCATGTCCCTTGAGTATGAGAGCCACTCCTCGTGCTACTCACCTTTAGTTACCTGTAAGTTCTTGTCATCGTAAATACATGAATATCATAGAGAACCGCCAACGGGGTATCCCTTGCACATGATACATGAGCTATCCCATAATCAAAATGACAAGGCAAGCAAACAATGAGCATCGCAGCGATCTTTTTATTTACTATGTGCATAGCTTTTTATTGAGGAGGCTTCAAAGAATGCTCATTATGGTGATGATTCAAGTTTCCACCATGATTAGGCATGGCTTAGGCTAGCGGCCCAGGCATTTCTCTAACACATATATATAACTCCATGAACTCACAAGCTCCCCTTTTATTTCACACCAATGACATCCGCAAACAAAAGAGCATGGTATCAACTGGAAAATGTATCCATAAGTGTTGAAAGCGTTCCCCGTGACAGCACAGTTCTACTAACTCCTAGCCTATAATTTGCAATCATATAACTTTCATGGATAGGTCACAATGGTTCAGGTTTATTAAGTGCAAGGAATAAAGTGTGCCATCAAGTTTGTGAGAGCTTTACTAACTAACTTTCTCAAAACAGTCGAACATTTTATTTGGAAGAAAACAAGGCATAACGAATATGCACTGAATAGCAAATGATGCTAATAGGTAGGTATGGTGGACACTGTTGGCAATATTGGTTTTGAAGAGTTGGATGCACAAGTAGAGCTCATACTTAGTGCAAGTGAATGCTAGCAATAGAGAGGGATCCACAAACAAGAGACCAATAACTGTCATAATCATGCTTGCACAAAACATGGCTAATTATGGCAAGAAAGTGATACCAGAACTCTGAGGCAAAATAAATAATTGAGGCTTACTGACTATTGTTTAGTCATATGCATGCGTGAGCATGTGCCAAGTCAATTCACATGAAACATTCAGAGGAGGATACCACAATATCATACCAAGTTATGAATAGAACAATGCAAGCAAACATTCATATGACATGCTACAAACTATTAGCAAGCTGTAGCTAATCATAAGAGAGCAAGAACTACTAAGCATACATCAATAACATACACCTTACATGAACAGACTAAGCATGCTCATGATGACTCCTTGATGGCGCCAAAGAACTTGGTGCTTGACGTGGAGTCTGTTGGGAACCCCAAGAGCAAGGTGTTAAGTAACGCAATGACAAGTATTCCCTCCATAAGAAACCGAGGTTATCAAACCAGTGGGAGGAAGAAGCGTCACAGTGTTGCTAACGGAGACTGCACAACACAAACTCAAGACTATTTAGCGAATCAGTGAGGTTGTCAAGCTCACCGGTTTACTGTAACAAAGGATTAAACATATGGTGTGGAGGGTAATGGTTTGCAGCAAGTAAAAAGTAATAGTAGAGGATGTATCAATGGTAAAGATTGGACCAAGGTCCATAGTTCACTAGGGGTGCTCTCCTTAGATAAACAACATGGTATGAAGGGTAAAAAAATTACAGCAGGACAATTGTCAGGAACTGAGCAATACATAACAATGCAATTACTAGTCAGAAAGATCCTATGAGATTCAACTGGGCAATACAACAATATACATAGACTGCCATCCAACTGCATCTATGACTAGAAGTCCACCTTCAGGTTATCATCCGAACCCCCTCTAGAATTAAGTTGCAAGCAACAAACAACTGTTTTAAGCAAAGTGTGTAAGGTAAACAGTCCACATGTTCCATGAACAATAGACCATTGTTTTCTCCCTAGTAGCAACATCACATCTACAACCGAAGAGATTATTGTCACTTCCCTTGGAAACTAGAGGCATGAACCCACTATCGAGCATAAATACCCCCTCTTGGAGTCACTAGCAACTACTTGTCCAAGATAGCTAGTAACAACGGAGAGCATGCAAGATCACAAACAACACAAACATGATAGAATCATAAAGACAAAACCATTAATCAAACCAACATATAATCTCAATATCCATCGGATCCCCACAAAAACAACATGCATGATTACAAAATGATTAGATCTTGATCATGAACAGAGCTCACAAGATCTATAAATGAAAGCACAAAGGAGGAGATACAACCATCTAGCTACTACATGGATCCATAGTCCAAGGTGGAACTACTCACGCATCATACCGGAGAGAAGACCTCTGGGATGATCTCCCCTTCGGCAAGGTGCCGGGAAGAACTTCAGATCCCCCCTGATCTAGGGAAAAAGCACCTCAAAGTGTAGACAAAGCAAAGTAGATACTAACAAGCATGGAACATAAAAAATTATAGATACGTTTCCGACGTATCAGCTCACAATGATGAGTATACGTACAAAAATGAAAACAAATAGAGTTCGTTACCAACCTCTTACCACACCTCAAATTGTCTTAATCTTCACTATTGCCCTTCACTTGGGTGACTTGAATAATAACATGAAACCAAAATCCACTGAGGATGGCTGAACCCTGCAAAGAACTCACAAAACCAAAGAAGAATAACAAATATTTTTTGGTGTTTTGATTTTCAAACAAGCAAACAAAGCAAAATCTTTTAGATTTTTATTTAAGGCAAGCCAAAGCTAAAAGCAAAGAAACAAACCAAGAGAAACAACAAAAATATTTTGATATTTTTGTGTTTTGGAAAACAAAACCAAAAAGAAAGCAAAACAATGGATAAACAAAGAACCGGCGAAACATGGTATATAGATGAGTGTGATGTCGGTTTACCTTCCCCCAAGATTTGGATTTTGGCCTGAGTGGGGCTCAGCTCCATGGTGACCAAGTGGGTGCACCTCCGTAGTACGACGAGGAGGCCCCTTCATCATGGTAAGGGCTCGAGGACTCCCCCGTGTAGTGCACAAATGGTTCGTATGAGGGCGCGTACCCCTGATAGTGTCCATGGAAGCCAAGAATGCACAACTTCTCATCCCTATCCTCCTTGGAGCGTGAAAAAGGTCCCTGGGAAATACTAAACAAAGTGGTTTGGGGTAGAGGGATCTCTCTCTCTCTCTCTTCCCCATTAGTAAACAACATTTTATAAACCAGAATCTCAAGGGTAGAGTGTAGCATCCCAGTTGTCTAACCCCTGTAATGCTACTGGTTATAATAATAAAATGGGCCACTTCCAACATATAATTGTTGCATCATCATCATATCATGCTCATGTCATCATGTCACCTTGCATTTGAGCTTCATATAAAACCCTTTCTTGTTTGGTTCTTATCTCATGTGCATGATTAATTGTATTTGCCTCTTGATATTGTATTTGGCTCTTGATATATTGTTAAATGCCCAAGTTGAGTTGAGGGCATCTCTCTTACTGACTCCACCACCTTTTCTTTCACCACCTTATAATTCCACCATCCAACTAATCTGAGCTTGGCATTTTGTTGGTTTATCTCTAGCTCATGCTGGTTGGTTGGATTCCACCCATAATCTTTGCTTGGCCTTGCCCACCTTTTGGGAATGCATATGAATAATGCCATGTTAATATTATTGTTTTCACAAGGATACTTTTTGCATTAACTATTTTGCATGGGCCATGCAAGTGCCACCTTGTCTAGTATTTGGTTTTTACTTGAATTCTCTTGGATCACCTCCCCTTGGTTTAAATCTTGTGTTGGCTTGTAGTTTTCTCCTCCATATCATCTAAACCCCTATCCCCATCTTCATGCACACACATGTGATCATGTGTGAGCATAAGAACAATCCTATCACCATATCTCTCTCTCCCTATCTCTCCTTTCTTGTTGATCTTGCTTGGTCTTATTTGGAGCATGCATGATTCAATGGAAACCATCCACCTCTCCTTCTTGTCACCTATCTTAGTCTTTTCCATATCTACCCCATGCCACATAACCTTCCTATCTAAAAACTCTAAACCCCACCCATTCTAATCACAACCAAGGTGCCCCTCTTGCTCTCCTCCTAGTCAAGCCCCCTTTTCCCAACCTCCTGTGACAAGGTTCAAGTTTTGAAATCAGTAGATAGTTTGAATTTGTATTAGATTGAAAACAAGCAAATCAAACAAAAATAAAAGAGAAAGGAATAAAAAAAAGGAAAGAGAAGCAGAAGCTGAGCCTTGACCCGTCATACCAACTTCCCCCAGCTTCGCCTTCCGTTACCCTTCGGTAGTCAGCGCATCCTGTTCTTCTTCTCCCTCAAATCGCCCGTCCTGCCCCTTCTCTCCTGCGGCATAGCGGAAAGCAAACAGCGGGGAGCAGGTGGCGTCTCGCCGTCGTCACGTCGTCGACACGTGGCCCCTGCCCCTCTTCTTAGCCAAACCGCAGCCCCTCCCCTAGCCCTCCCCTCTCTGCGCCGCCACCCTCTTCCTTCCCGCCGCTCTCTGTCCCCAATCCGTGAGCCGTGAAGGAAGCTCAGGGAGGAGGAATACCTGGCGCCTCGTCGGGACTCAGGAGGAGGAGGGCCGCCAGCGCCAAGCGTCGCGGCCGTTCGCGTCCAGAGGCAGCCGTCGCTTTCGCGCTTCGTTCACCCTCCCCGTCGTCTCGCCGCCCGGCACCTCCTCGGTGGTGTCGCCGACCCTCCTCCCTCTAGCTAGCGCCCGTCTCGCCTCGCTAGCGCCGGCCCTCTGGCGCCGCCCGCGCTTCGCCCATGTGCGCGCAACGACGAGCGAACAGCGCGCCTCTTCTTCGCATCGCCCCATCCGTTCCAGCCCTCCCCCGTCGATGGACCCTTAGCAACACGTGTAGCCGATACATCCCTCTACAGTTTTCTTCTTTGCGGCATCGAGAGATCGGCCTTCGTTTGCTCGCCCTCCTCGCCGGAAAAGCTCGCCGTCGCCGAGGCAATGGGCTTGAAGCTGCGTCCGTCGGCGAGCTTCATGAGCAGCTTTACCAAACCCTTTTCCGGAAACACGCTCCGATCCCTAGCAGCACCCACTGTCGTCGCGTAGCCTTTTGCAGACCCCCGGTTTTCCAGGACCTCACCCTGCACCACCATCCTCAGCGTCCTAGCTCAGCTCGCCCGACCGTGGGACCGTCGGCGCTGCCGGGCCATACGTCGTAACTGAGCTCAGCGTGTAATAGCGTTGCCCAGCTCACTTGTGGCCCTTCGCCTCGACCCCACTGTCATACTCTGGGTAGCCCTAGCTGAGTGAGAAAAGGCGGCGTTTTACGGAACAAATAAAAATAAAAATTCAGAAAATGTATAAATCTAATTAAATTCATATCTTTTGAAATAATTCGAATTTGATAAAACTTTCAAAATGAAAAGTGAATGTTTTTCAAATATGAATTCAACCATGTTTCTGAGTTTGACCAAGTTTGACTCTATCTAGTCAAACCTTTAACTTTGACCCTAATTAATTAATTTTGACTAAAAATAAAATTAAATTCATAATTCCAAATAATACAAATTATATATGTTTTTGATTCAGAAAAATGTGAGGAATTCAAATATGCCACTCAAAATATTGTTTGAACATTTTAAAATTCCAAGTTGAGTTAATTACACAAATGCCACTATAACTTAAATAATTAATAACTTTTGATTTATAATTCCAAATTAAGAAAATGATATGTCTAAAATGATCAGCTCGTGAGACCTTTCTGTTTATGATATCCATGACTTCAATTGCAGCATGCATCATATAAAAATATAATGAACAGCAACTATTATGGCAACAAATGTGATCCAAATCCCCATTAAAATGTTATTTCTTGTCCTCCACACCTCACCCATGCCATGCTACCTTAATGCCATGCAACTTGTGCACCATTCATCATGGCATGATTGTTTGTAGCGCATCTTATTCATATGCTTGTGCTCTATATTCATGTTGGCCTTGTTTGTTTGGTTTTCTCGGATAGACACTGGCGGGGTTATATCAAGAGAACCGGGAGCACTACCAGATCCGTCCCTCGCTTCTGAGATACCAGGCAAGCACTTCCACATGCTTGCATACATACGATACCTATTGCCTCTATCTTATTCTTGCATCATTGAGTCGCGATTGCATTAAAATGAATCCCAAGTATGCATAGACTTTACTTTTAAACCCCAAGCTTGTTCCCCATCCCATGAGCCACTACTTTAGGAGTTGTTTGAGCCATGCAGTCGTAGAACAACATGTGTAGGGTATGTGAGTCTGTTGAATATTGAGGTACCTAAACAACTTAACACAGTAGTTGGGATAACTAAAGAAAGTGGCACGGTGAGCAACATCTGCTATTTGGTTTTCCTGCTCACTTGTGTCCGTAAGACCCAGTACTTGATTCCTGTTCCTTGATTTATCGCGCTATCCACATCCGGGAGGTATATGGGACCCCACAGGCGAGCTTGATTAGTCTTATTTCTTGGGGCCACAAACTAGTTTGAGGTTTTATTTACTATCCTGTACTTATGCCATGCTACTTTACGTATTTAAATTGTGCGAGACTTCTTTGTCTTTAGGTCAGCGGAATGTTTCAGCGGTATCGTGATCCCGATTGGGGACTTCTTGTCGTTCTGACCATTAGCGCAAACCTTGAGTCCGTCTCGAGCTTGCTTACTCCGTTGGGTGTACTTCAAGGGTGGCCCCGAAATATTTCTGAACCTGTGATTGTTCGATCGTGAAAGCCTCGTTGGGTTTTGATTTGGTTTTAGAGGTTGATCGGCGTGTGTTGCTATTGGTGCACCCGGCGGGTAAAACTTTACGAAAGCCGTGTCGCGGATATTGACGACTTGGAGCACAGTTTCTTGATCATAGACAAGCATAACTAAAGTACCGCTTTAATCTGACTAAGTAACTTGACTAGTAAATAGAGCAACACTCATGGAATGGTTAATAAAATTGCCAACGGATGGGGGGTTGTTCGTCCGCTTCCTTGTTGGTAAGCAGGGAGGAGGATGGATCTGAGGAAATTACCATTATAACTGTTGTACTTAATTCACGGACATCCGTCTATCATTGGTTAGGCGGATGGTTAGCGTTTATCTGTAGAACTGCTAGGGTTTATCTTTTCTGCAATTCGTCACCCAGGTTGTGTCCCCTTTAGAGGCATTAAGTCTTCTTGAGTACCCTTAGGGTCTCACGATAAATTCTTGATTAGGATGGACGGTACCTCCACGGGCGGATCTTTGGGTGGAAGAAGCCGAAGATGTGGGCAACGATCGTTCGGTGTAGAGATTAGGAGCGAGGGATCCGTGAGACCTGTAGCTGGGATGTTCTTATTTCTATGGCATCTTATGCCGATTTTCTTCTTATCCGTACTCGGATTTTGTTGCCGCTTCCGCATGATACTCTGATGTGTGTTGTATGAGGAAGTATCCTAAAATATAGAACTATCTAGGTCATTTGAATCTTGGTATGGCGTTGCTATATTCCTTTCTTTCTAGATGGTATGGCTCGATGTACTCTTGTATGGTGGCTTGCGTACATACCCACTTGTGTCGTAGTTGATCCCTTCGCTTTCCGACTACGCCCGTCTGGTCCGTTGAGAGGGTAGTGGTTGGGGCGTCTGAAAGGACTACGGTGAGTGGCTTTGGGGCCCCCAGTACTATTTCAACCACTACCACTCATCGGGCTTGTATCTAGGGCGTAGTTCACGAGGTAGTTACAATTGGTATCGAGCCATCCCGACCTTCAAGGTTTCAATAAGCAGTCGTTGTCGGTCTAGCAAATATTTTGGTAGTTATGTATATTAGGGAAAAACAAAGCGAGTAGGACTGCTTCCACTTTTCTTCTTACCCTCCCACCCACCCTTTTCTGGTAAGGAAGTGCAACGTTTTCAATCCTCTTCTCAAAGTTCAAACTAGGATTCACGTGTTCTGGGTTTCCGTAGTACCATAGGTTGTGTTTGTGTGTGTGTGTGTGTGTGTGTAATCCCTTGTCTATCTGTTGCATCCAAGTTGTTATCTTATCTGCCTTTGGTTATCAACTGTTGGTACATTCCATACCGACAGGTTTTTGCAAACCGACGCAATCTATCTTCCTCTTTGTATCCGACGCTATCTTGTTTGGGGTGTTCGTTTCCGTAGTTACCAATCTGTAGGTTTCGTCGTGCGAAGAAGGGGTTAGGATATGTGTTCCACTTGTTCATGTGCGGAGTAATGATTTGAGTGCGGGATGGAGTCGCGACCATACCACTACTTTTATCATTCGCTTTTGTATATTGAATTGGTAGAGTCACTAATCTTGATTCGTTAAGTAATTTTGCGCATCTATTGGTATTTTAATTCCGAAATTTGTGGAAAATTTTTCTTTGATATATTTGTGTACCACACTCCTTTCAGTCGTGTGCGATATGCTTAATATCTTTGAGGTGCTATGAACTTTGTTGATATTTTAATATCATCTCAGTAAATTGTATCCTTTAATCTTGGTTAATTCCATCTTGGTACTATTTTGGATTATTATCATTCTCCATTATAGTACTGACTTGAGTTTTATATCAATGACAGGATGGATCCCCACTTGGGGAAGAGGACATCCCTCGGGCTGGGCTCGGTATTGTCAAGCATAGCTAATGCTTTGGCGGCAATGCAAGAGAACCATCGGCGCTTTGAGGAGGCGTCGGAAGGAATGAGTTTGCTCCACTTCCTCCACCTCCCAAGCGTGGTGACATCAAGACTTCCTCAAGTTCAACCCTCGTCGGTTTGATGTGTCGACCGACCTCGGGAGCGGATGATTGGCTGCGCGAGATCTCAAGGTTGCTCGAGGCTGGCGATGTTCGAGCGAGTGGGTCAAGTGTGCTACCCACCTTATCAAGGAGATGCAACTCTTTGGTGGGAAAACTACTTGAAGGCAAGATGCCTTTGGGTTCCGACCTACTTGGGAGAGGTTCCTTGGGCGTTCAAGAGCGGTTTCTCTCGAGATTGTGATGGAAAGGATGAAGGAGGCTTTCCTCAACTTTGAAGCGAAATGATAGCGTCAACACATATATCGAACTTCATGAATCTGTCCCGTTATGGTGGTGATGAGGTATCGATGACAAGAAGAAGCGAGAAAAGGTTGAGCAAGGGCTCAATCGTCGATCAAGTATGCAATCACGCATGAAAGACCGGCAACCTTCACGGAACTACAGCACAAGACTTTGCAAGAGGAGGCAAGCGGGCAAATGTTCGAGTCCAAGAAACATAACGAGGACGCATCAAGCTCTGCGATTATGGCAGCTCCTTCTAAGCGGCGTGTGCGGGTTCCTAACACCCCACGTCGCTCCGACTTGGCATCCGCATAAACCACTACTAGAAAATCGCGTTGAATTTGTGCATTGCATCGTCATCATCATGCATTGTTTGCCAAAACTATTTTCGATAAGCGTTTTGTTTCAGCGCCCCATCTTTATTCAAGCAAAACCGGATCTCCGGACTATTTTGTTTTGTTGCTATCGGGTTTCAAGCCCAATTCAATTAAATAAAATATTTAATTATTTTTAGCGAGCGATCGAGCGGGCGATTGACGACCGAAAAATATAATCGGTCCAACTTGCTAGCCCCATCTAATCCTAAACCCACCTAAAACTCTACCCATCCCTCGGCCACCTCACCCCAACCAACCCCTCTTGACACCTCACCTCTCCCCAAACCCCTACCTATCACACACGGTGCATTAACTTCCCCTCTCTCACCCATCCAACCCACACCCCACCAGTGCACACACACACGATTCGAGGCTCCAGCACACGCGCCCTACGCCTGACACGCACGCTTTTCGATACGCCTGGCCCACCCCGGCCCCACCACCTACCCCCGCACACGCCGCTCCCTTCCCTGTTCTTCTCCCTCCTCTAGCCTCGCCAGGAACCCCGCTCCTTCCCCGCGTGCGCGCTCCCAGCGGCCCCGCACCTCCCGTCGCCTCCCTCTCCAGCGTCCTGCCCCGCCCTCTCCTTCATCCCCTCCCAAGCTCTCCGCCGCTAGCCGCAACCTCCGCCCGGCGGAGCTCCTCCCGCGCTCCTCCCTTGGCGTCGTCGCGCCCGGGATACCTTGAGCCCGCACGGCCACCCGTCTCGGCCAAGCCTCCGCACCCGGAGCTCCTCCGCTCGAGCATTGCGCCCTGGCGCGTTGCCGCTGTCCCAGACGCCGGGCTCCTCCTCCGTGCTCCTCCGTCCCGGCCCGAGCCACTGGAAGGCAGGTGCGCCGTCCCATGGTGTCCATGCGTGCGTTCCAAGTTGTTAAGTTTAGCTACCACATCGTCTACTTTTGGCAAGGTGGACAAGGCAATCCTAAGTACAAGATCGACGAGTTAACATGGAGCGAAGCTCTCCTCTCGAATTGAAGACCCCCGTGCAGAAGGCGGCGACACGAAACCACAAGGCCTCCTTCACGAAGCGACAAGATCGCCTACGGACTCGAGTACCACGATGCCTGATCCGAAGGCCGAACCCGAACCGGATCGCCAAGCACTTTGCATGGGCGCCAAGTTCTCCCTCCCGGATACCAAGACCGCCTCGATGGCGCGGACCCGTCAAGACCCTCGCGACGGCAAGACCGACCCCGTGGACCCGACAAGACCTACGCGACGACAAGAACGGCACCGACCCGGAGGATCCGATGAACCCCGACACGCGCACCAAGTCCGGCTCCGGGCCAAGAACTACCCGTCTGAGAACGAGAAAGATCCGCGAAAGCGCTGCGTCGAACCACGAGACCGACCGAACCGGAACCCAAGATCGTCGAACCCCCTCTAACGTGTGAACCCTCTCCATAAACCCTATTTTATAATTGAGATACAACTTGCATAATAATTGTTCATGCATGCATCTTATCTTGTGGTTTGGGGCCTTATGCGATTCACCTAATAATTAAATATGGGGCCCATATGCGGGCAAATCTAGCCTTATATTGGCCTCATTTAAACTTATTATGTGAACCGTTATCTTATCTTGCCTTGTTGAAACAACATTTAAAGCTGGGGGTTTTAAACAAGCTGGAACCATCGATAATTGTCGGGACCCGGTTCCAGCTTAATATGACCTAATTACCGCACCTTTGCCATGACATACATCATACATGCATCATGCCGATCTTACCGTTTATTAAATATTGCATCCGGTGTTTCTTCTAGTGTTTTGCTTCTTGCGGATAAGGCCGTTGAGTTGATGTGAGCTTCGCCGATCTTGGTTGAACCCTTCGACAATGTTTTCAGCGAGCATCTCCCTCTTTCTACCTATCTTACTTTTATAGTATTTACTTCCCTCTGTTGATCTTTGCTATCGTGTTGCGATGCTCTAGTTCTCGTTCGTGATATCCCTTGCAGCCATATATAGCCTTGGACACATCCTATTACACATTGTTTGGTAGATAGTTGGACCCGGCGTGTATGTCGCTTGCTCAAGTGTTTTGTGTGACGTCAAGTACCACCTTTGTTGGAGAATTGCCGCATGTTGGCGTTGGAGATGATCATGGTTTACTTATTGTTCACTTTACTTTGTTTAACAACTAAAATTGAATTAAGCAGAGGCATCGGTTGGGTGATAGGTAAGTTTTGGTTTCGACCGCCCACTTGTGTCCCGTGGGACCGAGTTCTTGACACTGTTCGAGATCGGCGCTAACCACAGGTGGGGAGATATGGGCCCCATTGATAATTACCTGATTTCAAAGTATTGTCTTTGGGGCCACAAGTAGTTTGGGGCTTTATTACTATCTGACTTATGCCATGCTTTTCTTGCTTTATTTACGATTGTGCAGTCTTGCGCTTGTCTTTTTTTGAAGCGGAATGTTTACAGCGGTGTCGGATCCCGATTGGGGACCTGCATGGTTCCTGACCATTGTCGCAAACCACGAGTCGTCTCGAGACCGGCCGACCGTTCTTGGTGTACTTAGTGGGTGGCCCCGATTGCTTGCTGGAGTGCAGGAGCGTCGTGACTTAGGCCCGCCGACATCTGGATGGGTGTATGTTAGCGATCGGCAAAAGGTTGAAGTGCTGTGGATACTTTGGTGCACCCTGGTTTAATCTTTTCGAGAAGCCGTGTCCGCGGTTATGGACGACTTGGAGCACAGTGTCTGATCATAGACAACTATAACTAAAGTTTCCTGTTTTAAATTGACTTGTTTCCGATATGATTAGTAATCAGCTTCACTACAACAGAATGGCTAAGTAAAAGTATCAACAACTGCTGGGTTTTGGGGCTATCTCATGATAATTGTATCTGACTAGTAAGTGTTGCCACTATAACAGAATGAATAACTAAAAGTGCCCACTGCTTACTTTATCAGGACGATTATCTAAAATCTGGCTAGTAAAGTGCCACAACTATAACTGATTAACTAAAACTGCCAACTGTGTGCGTTCCTCGGTTGACTTCCTCGTTTGGTCTCGAGGGGGAAACGCCAGGATGGGTTTGCTTGATGATAGTCTCAGGTTGGATCCGAATAGGTCTTTCTCACCCCTCTCTGATAGCCGCCAGATGTATCGAGTCTCTATAGGTTGTTTAGTGCATGCTGCCGCTGCCGCTCAGTCCACCATACCTATGTAGGCGAGGACCTGGAATTCTAGCCTCGTAGTGTCTTGGCCTCGATCTTGGCGCTCTTCTTTTTCCTTTGCCCTTTGTCGGCACCCTTTTTGTTCAAGGTTTGAGATCGGCGTCGTTAGAGGGTTACCCTTAGGCTTGGCACAGGCAGGGTTATGGGCCATTGGTTATTCTTGGGGCTCTTAGCCCCATTTGCATCTTGTCCGTAGTCGGACGCTCGATCCTTTTCAAGGTGATTTGGATCTTTGTACATTATATTTGTATTCTTGACTCTTTGAGTCATTTGTTATATATATCTGTTACATGGGTCCCATCGAGAATTTGTTGTGTAATGTTATTACTTTGCTTTCCACCCGCGAAAGTGCTGGTGAGCACCTTGAATCGTTTCTATGCGGGTTTGGCGAATTTTGCTAAAACTTGCATAGGGCCGATCGAGGTGTTCTGAGTGGTATCGAGCTCGGCGGTTGCGATACCCACAAGTCCACTGTGGGATAACCTAGCTTGGTAAGTAGAGTGTCAAAACTATTTTTGAAAATCGGTTGGATAGTTACGGTTAGGTGCGATTTTACTCCTTACCCCTCTTGTTCTCCTCTTACCCCTCGTGTTTTGAATCCGCTCTCTTCTCGTTCTTGAGTCCGAATTCTCGTGGTTGGGTTTCCGTCGTACCTTTAGGGTTCGCTTCCTTCTTTAGTAACGGTGTTCTACCTCCGGTGTTCAAGTGCTGATGAATCCGTCTCGGTGTTACCATCCTGTATTCCTTGTTTGTTCCTTCCGGTGTTTTCAGCCTTGACGACATCATCTACGCCCGGATCCGAGGTCTGATGCATCACTCCTTGTTCGAACCTCGCTTGTCGAGATCTTGATCTGAATCAGGGTTGGTTGCATAATCATCTATTCGTGCGAGTAATGCTTTGAGTGCGGGATGGAGTCGCGACCATACCACTACTCTTATCATTTGCTTTGTATATTGAATGGTGGATCGATGCAATTTCACTCCTTCCATGGAAGTTAGAGGTGGCCTTACCTTTAACCTCGTTCGTTGTTTATCGGAGTGTTCTCTCGTGATCGGGATGGCGACCTCTTGTTAGTGGTGTCGCGAGGCTCTACAAGCGAGAAGACGCAGATCGCCGACCTTCCTTCCGGTACCATGAGGCGGATCTCGAGGCGAGATCCATTGTTAGTGGTGTCGGTGTGGCATCCGCCAAAACCACTACTAGAAAATCGCGTTGAATTTGTGCATTGCATCGTCATCATCATGCATTGTTTGCCAAAACTATTTTCGATAAGCCGTTTTGTTTTCAACGCCCCATCTTTATTCAAGCAAAACCCGGATCTCCGGACTATTTTGTTTGTTGCTATCGGGTTCACGGCCCAATTCAATTAAATAAAATATTTAATTATTTTTAGCGGAAGGTCGAAAGGGCGATTGACCCGACGACCGCCCAAATATAATCGGTCCAACTTGCTAGCCCCATCTAATCCTAAACCCACCTAAAACTCTACCCATCCTCAGCCCACCTCACCCCAACCAACCCCTCTTGACACCTCACCTCTCCCCAAACCCCTACCTATCACACAGTGCCACGTGGCCAACTTCCCCTCTCTCACCCAACCCCCCATCCAACCCACACACCCCACCCAGTACACAGACACACACACGATTCCCAGGCTCCAGCACACACGCGCCCTCTGACCCACGCACGCCGCCTTTTCGATGGCCACCCGGCCCACCACCTACCCCACTTTGCCGCTCCCTTCCCTGTTCTTCTCCCTCCTCTAGCCTCGCCAGGAACCCCGCTCCTTCCCCGCGTGCGCGCTCCCAGCGGCCCCGCACCTCCCGTCGCCTCCCTCTCCAGCGTCCTGCCCCGCCCTCTCCTTCATCCCCTCCCAAGCTCTCCGCCGCTAGCCGCAGCCTCCGCCGGCCAGACCCGGCTCCTCCCCCTTGCCCGTCGTCGCGCCACTTGACCCGCCCAGCCCACCCGTCTCGGCCAAGCCTCGCAACCCGGAGCTCCTCGCTCGAGGCCAGCTGCGCCAGCGCGTTGCCGCTGTCGGCCGGGCTCCCTCCTCCGCCGTGCTCCTCACGTCCCGCCCTTGAGGCCACGGAGGCAGCGTGGTCGTGTCCCATGGTGTCCATGTCGTGCGTTCCAACGAAGTTGTTAAGTTTGGCTACCACATCGTCTACTTTTGGCAAGGTGGACAAGGCAATCCTAAGTACAAGATCGACGAGTTAACATGGAGCCGAAGCTCTCCCTCTCGAATTGAAGACCCCCCGTGCAGAGGCCGGCGACACGAAACCACAAGGCCTCCTTCACGAAACGACAAGATCGCCCACACGGACTCGAGTACCCTGATGCCCTGATCCGAAGACCGAACCCGAACCCGGATACGCCAAGCACTTTGCCGCGGAGCGCCAAGTTCTCCCTCCCGGATACCAAGACCGCCTCGATGGCGCGGACCCGTCAAGACCCTCGCAACGGCAAGACCGACCCCGTGGACCCGACAAGACCTACGCGACGACAAGAACGGCACCGACCCGGAGGATCCGATGAACCCCGACACCGCACCAAGTCCGGCTCCCGGAACGCCAAGAACTACCCCCGTACCGAGAACGAGAGAAAGATCCCGCCGAAAACGCTGCCGTCGAACCCTGAGACCGACCCCGAACCCCGGAACCCAAGATCGTCGAACCCCCTCTAACGTGTGAACCCTCTCCCGCAAACCCTATTTTTATAATTGAGATACAACTTGTCGCATAATAATTGTTCATGCATGCATCTTATCTTGTGGTTTGGGGGCCTTATGCCGATTCACCTAATAATTAAATATGGGGCCCATATGCGGGCAAATCTAGCCTTATATTGGCCTCATTTAAACTTGTGTAGCGAACCGTTATCTTATCTTGCCTTGTTGAAACAACATTTAAACTGCGGGGGTTTTAAACAACTGGAACCATCTGATAATTGTCGGGACCCCGGTTCCGCTTAATATGACCTAATTGCACCGCACCTTTGCCATGACATACATCATACATGCATCATGCCGATTTTCTGCCGTTTTATTAAATATTGCATCCGGTGTTTCTTCTAGTGTTTTGCTTCTTCGCGGATAAGGCCGTTGAGTTGATGTGAGCTTCGCCCCGATCTTCGGTTGAACCCTTCGACAATGTTTTCAGGCGAGCATCTCCCTCTTTCTACCTATCTTACTTTTATAGTATTTACTTCCCTCCTGTTGATCTTTGCTATCTGTGTTGCGATGCTCTAGTTCTCGTTCCCGTGATATCCCTTGCAGCCATATATAGCCTTGGACACATCCTATTACCTGTTGTTTGGTAGATAGTTGGACCCGCGTCGTGATCGCTTGCTCAAGTGTTTTGTGACGTCAAGTACCACCTTTGTTGGAGAATTGCCGCATGTTGGCGTTGGAGATGATCATGGTTTACTTATTGTTCACTTTACTTTCATTTAACAACTAAAATTGAATTAAGCGAGAGGCATCGGTGGGTGATAGGTAAGTTTTGGTTTCGATCCCACTTGTGTCCGTGGACCGAGTTCTTGACACCTGTTCCGAGATCGGTGCGCTAACCACAATTGGGAGATATGGGCCCCATTGATAATTACGATTTCAAAGTATTGTCTTGGGGGCCACAAGTAGTTTGGGGCTTTATTACTATCACACTTATGCCATGCTTTCGCTTTATTTACGATTGTGCAGTCTTTGCTTTGTCTTTATTTTGGAAGCGGAATGTTTACGCGGTGTCGTGATCCCGATTGGGGACTGCATGCCGTTCACATTATTGTCGCAAACCGAGTCCGTCTCGGAGACCGCCGACTTCGTTGCGGGTGTACTTAGTGGGGTGGCCCCGATTGCTTGCTTTGGAGTGCAGGAGCGTCGTGACTTAGGCCCCGCCGACATCTGGATGGGTGTATGTTGCGATCGGCAAAAGGGTGAAGTGCTGTGGATACTTTGGTGCACCCTGCAGGTTTAATCTTTTAGAAGCCGTGTCGCGGTTATGGACGACTTAGAGCGATGTCGATCATAGACAACTATAACTAAAGTTTCCTTTTAAATTGACTTGTTTAGATATGATTAGTAATCGACTTCACTACAAGAATGGCTAAGTAAAAGTATCAACAAGCTGCTTTGGGTTTGGGGCTATCTCATGATAATTGTATCTGACTAGTAAGTGTTGCCACTATAACAGAATGAATAACTAAAAGTGCCCACTGCTTACTTTATCAGGACGATTATCTAAAATCTGGCTAGTAAAGTGCCACAACTATAACTGATTAACTAAGCGCCAGCGTATGCGTTCCTCGGTTGACTTCCTCGTTTGGTCTCGAGGGAAGCGCCAGGATGGGTTTGCTTGATGATAGTCTCGGGTTGGATCGAATAGGTCTTTCTCACCTCTCGATAGCCGCCCGGATGTATCGAGTCTCTATAGGTTGTTTAGTGCATCTGCTTGGCTCGATCCACCATACCTATGTGGCGAGGACCGGAATTCTAGCCTCGTGTCTTGGCCTCGATCTTGGCGCTCCTTCTTTTCCTTTGCCCTTTGTCGGCACCTTTTTTGTTCAAGCAGGTTTTGAGATCGGCGTCGTTAGCGGGGTTACCCTTCCGGCTTGGCACAGGGTGGTTATGGGCGCCATTGGTTATTCTTGAGGCTCTTAGCCCCATTTGCATCTTGTCCGTAGTCGGACTCGATCCTTTCAAGGTGATTTGGATCTTTGTACATTATATTTGTATTCTTGACTCTTTGAGTCATTTATATATATCTCTTTTGTGGGTCCCATCGAGAATTTGTGTAATGTTATTACTTTGCTTTCCACCCATACGAAAGTGCTGGTGAGCACCTTGAATCGTTCTATGCGGGTTTGGCGAATTTTGCTAAAACTTGCATAGGGCCGATTGAGGGTGTTACAGCTCCACCAAGACCTGCGAGTTTCACGTCAAGGCCACCAAACTTCACCATGCGGCTCCCGGGGCTACAACAACCACTACCTGGGCGCTGGAGTCACAGTCCTACTACTGCTCCATGTCCGGCTAGTGCTTGCTTCGTGTGGAGATCTGGACATCAAACTGGGCTGTCCAATGAAGAACAAAGCTCTCCCTCCACCCCGCCAAGATCTGCAACAAGCTCTCCTTGGTTCGTGCACCACCGCCTCGGGCTCTCAACATCAACACTAAGCCGGGTCTGCGGTTGTTCGCCAAGCTAACGTCAACGCCTCTCAAGTGAGCTGCACTGGAGTTGTAATGGGTATGCTGATTAACTCGGTCCACACGAGTTCTCTTTGATTACGGTGCATCGCATTCTTTTGTGTCTCACAAGTTTGCAAATGAGAATGAGTTGGTAATGGATCCTATTCTTAAGAAGTTAATGGTTCTTTTGGAGCAAATATGATAGCATCTAAGATCAGTCATGGCAATCAAGTTGAGATTGGTGGTTCTTCATTCTTGGCTTCTTTGATTGTCCTGGGCAACTCTGACATTGATGTCATCTTGGGCATGGATTGGTTGATGACAAATGCATTGTGATTGATTGTCTTTGAACGCTCGGTGTCTCTGAAGATTCCTTAAGGCCATATAGTCTTTTCTCCAAGTCGACTCCTGTTTGTCGGCTCTATTCCTTGGCTGCTCGAATGACGATGCTATGGAAGCTATTCAGAGGGTACCGATGGTCTGTGAGTTCCCGGATGTCTTTCTGAAGAGTTGCGGGTATGCCTCCGGATCGCGAGGTTGAGTTCGTGATTGAGCTTGAACTGGAGCGACTCCTATCTCCAAGAGGCCATATAAAATGGGTCCTTACGAGTTGGTGAACTCAAGCGACAACTTGATGAACAAGAGAAGTTGGGTTTCATTCAACATAGCACTTCTTCTTGGGGTAGTCCAACAATCTTTGTGAAGAAGCGTGATGAACCGATAGGCTATGTGTTGACTACGGGCTCTAAATGCTAAAACCATCAAGAACAAATATCCTCTTCCTCGGATAAATGATCTATTTGATCATTTGGCGAGGCTGTGGTGTTCTCTAATTTGGACTTGAGAAGTGGTTATCACCAAATCAAAATTCGCAAAGAAGATGTGCCCAAGACAGCTTTCACCACCGCTATGGCTGTATGAGTACACGGTCATGTCTTTCGGCCTCACCAACGCTTTTTGCTACCTTCTCGAGGCTGATGAACTCCGTTTTCATGGAGTACCTAGACAAGTTTGTCGTGGTATATCTGGATGACATTCTGGTCTATTCCAAGTCCAAGGAGGAGCATGAAGAACACCTGCGGTGTGTCCTGAACAAGCTCCGTGAGAACCGCTTGTATGCAAAGTTCTCTAAGTGTGAGTTTTGGCTGCCTGAAGTAACATATCTGGGTCATGTTATCTCTGCCAAGGGTATTACAGTCAACCCGGAAACCGTGAAGACAATAGTTGAATGGCTTCCTCCTGCTAATGTCAAGGAAGTGCGGAGTTTTCTCGGCTTGGCTAGCTATTGCTGTCGCTTTGTGCAGAACTTATCGAAGATAGCAAAGCCTCTTACCGACCTCCTCAAGAAAGGCAAGAAGTACCTGTGGACTCCGGCTTGCCAAGAAAGTTTTGAGACACTCAAAGAGAAGCTCACTTCCACACCAGTCTTGGTTCCTCCGGATACATCTAAGCCTTTCCAGATATTCTGTGACGCCTCTTTGCAAGGATTGGGTGCGGTCCTTATGCAAGAGAAACAGGTGGTTGCTTATGCTTCTCGACAGTTGAAGACGCATGAGATCAACTATCCCACACATGACCTCGAGCTAGCAGCAGTTGTCTTTGATTTGAAGCTATGGAGGCACTACTTGCTTGGTAACCGTTGTGAGATCTTCTCGGACCACAAGAGTTTGAAGTATATCTTCACTCAACCGGATCTCAACCTTCGGCAGAGGAGATGGATTGAAGCAATCAATGACTTCGATGTGACCATCAACTACACTCCAGGCAAAGCAAATGTCATGGCAGATGCGCTTAGCCGTAAAGCTTATGTCAACAACCTCATGGTGGAAGAGCAACAGCCTCTCTTGTGCGAGGAATTCCGTCACTCAACACGAAATTGTGGAACAAGGGCATCTCCTGAACATACGGCTACTCCTCTCTTGGAAGAACATATTCGCTCTCGTCGGTTTGGTGATCACACCAAAAAGCTCATCGCTAAGCTTGACCTTCCAAGTATGAGTCCTTCCGTTGATGATCAAGGCACGCTCTTCTTTGAACACGGATGTTTATTCCAAACTACGGGTGCGAGACCAAGTTCTCAAGGAGGCACATGATTCGGTTCTTTCTATCCATCTGGCGGCACAAAGATGTACATGGACTTAAAAACACAATCTTGGTGGCACAGGTTGAAGCGGTATTGCGCCAAGTATGTCTCGAGAATGTGATGTGCATCGCAGAGTCAAGGCTGTCCATCGAAGCCATTTGGTCTTCTCATCATTAAAACCTCTGAATGGAAATGGGAGAAAGTAGAGATGGACTTCATCCTTTGGCTTTCCAAGGTCATGAAGGGCAACAATGCAATTTTGTTGTCATCGGCAGAGCTTTCTAAAGTGGCTCATTTCTTCCAGTCAAAGAAGCGATTTACGGAATTGATTGGCTGAGCTCTATATCAACAGGATTGTCTCTTTGTATGGGGTTCCACTTGAAATCAGTTCGACCGAGGAAGCATCTTCACCTCAAAGTTACGGGAGAGTTTCCAAAAGCTTTGGGAACAAAGTTGAACTTCAAAGACCTTACCACCCTCACGCAAGGACAAGTGGAGAGGATCAATCGATTACGGAGGATATGCTTAGAGCTTGCGTTATCTCTTTTGGCATGAAGTGGGAGGAATGCCTTCCATATGCTGAATTCTCCTACAACAACTTCGAAGAGTCTCAAAATGGCACCATTCGAGGCTCTCTATGGACGCAAGTCAGAACTCAATTGGTTGGTCAGTGTGGGAGAAAGGATCTGGTTTGGCCTGACATTGTAACTCAAGCAGAGGAGAAGGTGCATATCATTCGGAGAACACAAGATTGCTCAAAGTCGTCGGAAGAGCAACTATGACAGAAGCACAGATATGGTATATGCCTGGTGATCTCGTCTACCTTCGTGTCACTCCCATGAGAGGAACACACCGCTTCGGTATCAAAGGAAAGTTGGCTCCTAGATACATCGGTCCTTTCAAGATACGTGGTAGAAGAGGAGAAGTTGCTTATGCACTTGAGCTTCCGGAAAAACTCAAAGTCCATGATGTTTTCCACATCTCTCAGCTCAAGAAGTGCTTCAAAGACCCCGGCAAGACCGTGGATCATGAGCTAATCGACCTCCAAGAAGATCTGTCTTATCAAGAACACCCCACAAAAATCCTTGAGACCGCAGAACGAAGGACTCACAACAAGTCCATCAAGTTTTGCAAGGTGCAGTGGTCACACCATTCTGTTGATGAAGCCACATGGGAGCGTGAAGATGAACTCCGTGCCAACCATCCTTCTCTCTTTGTATCTTCTTCTTCTTCTTCCTAGAATCTCGGGGCGAGATTCCTGTTTATTGGGGGAGAGTTGTAGCATCCCAGTTGTCTAACCCCTGTAATGCTACTGGTTATAATAATAAAATGGGCCACTTCCAACATATAATTGTTGCATCATCATCATATCATGCTCATGTCATCATGTCACCTTGCATTTGAGCTTCATATAAAACCCTTTCTTGTTTGGTTCTTATCTCATGTGCATGATTAATTGTATTTGCCTCTTGATATTGTATTTGGCTCTTGATATATTGTTAAATGCCCAAGTTGAGTTGAGGGCATCTCTCTTACTGACTCCACCACCTTTTCTTTCACCACCTTATAATTCCACCATCCAACTAATCTGAGCTTGGCATTTTGTTGGTTTATCTCTAGCTCATGCTGGTTGGTTGGATTCCACCCATAATCTTTGCTTGGCCTTGCCCACCTTTTGGGAATGCATATGAATAATGCCATGTTAATATTATTGTTTTCACAAGGATACTTTTTGCATTAACTATTTTGCATGGGCCATGCAAGTGCCACCTTGTCTAGTATTTGGTTTTTACTTGAATTCTCTTGGATCACCTCCCCTTGGTTTAAATCTTGTGTTGGCTTGTAGTTTTCTCCTCCCTATCATCTAAACCCCTACCCCCATCTTCATGCAAACACATGTGATCATGTGTGAGCATAAGAACAATCCTATCACCATATCTCTCTCCCTATCTCTCCTTTCTTGTTGATCTTGCTTGGTCTTATTTGGAGCATGCATGATTCAATGGAAACCATCCACCTCTCCTTCTTGTCACCTATCTTAGTCTTTTCCATATCTACCCCATGCCACATAACCTTCCTATCTAAAAACTCTAAACCCCACCCATTCTAATCACAACCAAGGTGCCCCTCTTGCTCTCCTCCTAGTCAAGCCCCCTTTTCCCAACCTCCTGTGACAAGGTTCAAGTTTTGAAATCAGTAGATAGTTTGAATTTGTATTAGATTGGAAACAAGCAAATCAAACAAAAATAAAAGAGAAAGGAATAAAAAAAAGGAAAGAGAAGCAAAGCCCTTGAAAGGTGAGCAGCCGTCATACCAGCTTCCCCATTGCTTCCTAACCGCTCCCCCAAGACTCCAGTAGGCCTCTGTTCTTCTTCTCCCTCCGTCTGCATTGCCTCGCTTCTTCTCCCTGGCAGCGGAAAGCAAGCGGCGGAGGCGGTGGCCGTCCCTACGCCGTCGTCGCGTCAAGACACGCGCGACGTGAGCCTGCCTCTTCTTAGCCAAACCGCAGCCCCTCCCCTCAACCCTAGCCTCCCCTCTCACCCACCGCCACCCTCTTCCTTCCCTTCGCTCTGTCCCCAATCCGTGAAGCCAGAAGGAAGCTCAGGAGAGGAGGAGTACCGGGCGCCTCGTCGGACTGCGCAGGAGGAGCCGGGCCGCCAAGAATCGCTGCGTCGCCCACCCGTTCGGTTCGAGAGAGCGCTGTCGCTCGCCATGGCTGTTCACCCTCCTCGCCGTCGTCTCGCCGCCAAAGGCACCTCCTCGGTGGTGCCGCCGACCCTCCTCCTCTAGCTAGCGCGTCTTCGCCTCTAGCATCGCGCTCTGGCGCTGGCCGCGCGCGCAAGACCTTGACGCAGATGACGAACCCCGAGCGCACCCTCTGTTCTTCGCATCGCCCCGTCCGTTCCAGCCCTCCCCCGTCGATGGACCCTTAGCAACACGTGTAGCCGATACATCCCTCTACAGTTTTCTTCTTTGCGGCATCGAGAGATCGGCCTTCGTTTGCTCGCCCTCCTCGCCGGAAAAGCTCGCCGTCGCCAGGGGACGGCCAGAGCTGCGTCCGTCGAGCGAGCTTCGAGGCAGCTTGCAAACCCCCTTTTCGCCGAGCACGCCCGATCCCTAGCAGCCAAGACCCCACCGCTCGCCCGTGGCGTTTTACGGAGACCCCGGTTTTCGGACCTCACCCTGCACCCTCCTCGCTGCGCGTCCTAGCTCACCCAGGCCTCGCTGACACGTGGGACCGTCCTGCCGCCCTACGTCAGGCTGGGCACTAACCCGTGATGCAAGCGTTGCCACTCCACTGTGGCCCCACGCCTCGACCCCCTGTCATACTCTGGGTAGCCCTAGCTGAGTGAGAAAAGACGGCAGTTTTACGGAACCAAATAAAATTCGAATGTATAAATCTAATTAAATTCATATCTTTTGAAATAATTCGAATTTGATAAAACTTTCAAAATGAAAAGTGAATGTTTTTCAAATATGAATTCAACCATGTTTCTGAGTTTGACCAAGTTTGACTCTATCTAGTCAAACCTTTAACTTTGACCCTAATTAATTAATTTTGACTAAAAATAAAATTAAATTCATAATTCCAAATAATACAAATTATATATGTTTTTGATTCAGAAAAATGTGAGGAATTCAAATATGCCACTCAAAATATTGTTTGAACATTTTAAAATTCCAAGTTGAGTTAATTACACAAATGCCACTATAACTTAAATAATTAATAACTTTTGATTTATAATTCCAAATTAAGAAAATGATATGTCTAAAATGATCAGCTCGACGAGACCTTTCTGTTTATGATATCCATGACTTCAATTGCAGCATGCATCATATAAAAATATAATGAACAGCAACTATTATGGCAACAAATGTGATCCAAATCCCCATTAAAATGTTATTTCTTGTCCTCCACACCTCACCCATGCCATGCTACCTTAATGCCATGCAACTTGTGCACCATTCATCATGGCATGATTGTTTGCTTGACGCATCTTATTCATATGCTTGTGCTCTATATTCATGTTGGCCTTGTTTGTTTGGTTTTTCTCGGATAGACACTGAGCAGGGGTTATATCAAGAGAACCAGGAGCACTACCCAGATCCGTCCCTCGCTTCAACTGAGATACCAGGCAAGCACTTCCACATGCTTGCATACATACAGTACCTATTGCCTCTATCTTATTCTTGCATCATTGAGTCGCGATTGCATTAAAATGAATCCCAAGTATGCATAGACTTTACTTTTAAACCCCACCAAGCTTGTTCCCCCATCCCATGAGCCACTACTTTAGGAGTTGTTTGAGCCATGCGAGTCGTAGAACAGCATGTGTAGGGTATGTGAGAGTCTGTTGAATATTGAGGTACCTAAACAACTTAACCTGAGTAGTTCTGGGATAACTAAAGAAAGTGGCACCGGTGAGCAACATCTGCTATTTGGTTTTTCCTGCTCACTTGTGTCCCGTAAGACCCCGAGTACTTGATTCCTATTCCTTGATTTATCGCGCTATCCACATCCGGGAGGTATATGGGACCCCCAGGCCGAGCTTGATTCCGTCTTATTTCTTGGGGCCACAAACTAGTTTGAGGTTTTATTTACTATCCTACTTATGCCATGCTACTTTCAGTATTTAAATTGTGCGAGGAGCACACTTGCTTAGGTCAGCGGAATGTTTTTCATGGTATCGATTCCCGATTGGGGACTTCATCGTTCTACCATTGACGAAACCTTGAGTCCGTCTCGAGCTTGCTTACTCGTTGCGGGTGTACTTCAAGGGTGCCCAAAATATTTCAATCCTGTGATTGTTCATCGTGAAAGCCTGGGTTTTTGATTTGGTTTTTCCGAGGTTGATCGGCGTGTGTTGCTATTGGTGCACCCGCCGGTAAAACTTTTCTCAAAGCCGTGTCCGCGGATATGGACTTGGAGCACGATTTCTTGATCATAGACAAGCATAACTAAAGTACCGCTTTAATCTGACTAAGTAACTTGACTAGTAAATAGAGCAACACTCATGGAATGGTTAATAAAATTGCCAACGGATGGGGGGTTGTTCGTCCGCTTCCTTGTTGGTAAGCAGGGAGGAGGATGGATCTGAGGAAATTACCATTATAACTGTTGTACTTAATTCACGGACATCCGTCTATCATTGGTTAGGCGGATGGTTAGCGTTATCTCAGAGAACCGCTAGGGTTTATCTTTTCGCAATTCGTCACCCAGGTTGTGTCCCTTTAGAGGCATTAAGTCTTGCTGAGTACCCTTAGGGTCTCACACGATAAATTCTTGATTCAGATGGATGTACCTCCACGTGAGACATCGGGTGGAAGAAGTCAAGATGTGGGCAACGATCGTTCGGTGTAGAGATTCGGAACGGGATCCGTGAGACACATGTAGCTGGATGTGCTTATTTCTATGGCATCTTATGCCGATTTGCTTCTTATCCGACTCGGATTTTGTTGCCGCCCATGATACTACGATGTGTGTTGTATGAGGAAGTATCCTAAAATATAGAACTATCTAGGTCATTTGAATCTTGCCGTATGGCGTTGCTATATTTCCTTTCTTTCTAGATGGTATGGCTCGATGTACTCTTGTATGGTGGCTTGCACATACCCACTTGTATCGTAGTTGATACCTTCGCCGCCGACACGCCTGCCACAGTCCCGTTGAGAGGGTAGTGGTTGGGACGTCTGAAAGGACTACCAGTGAGTGGCTTTGGGGCCCACTGTACTATTTCAACCACTACCACTCATCCAGGCTTGTATCTAGGAGCGTAGTTCACCGAGGTAGTTACAATTGGTATCGAGCCATCCCGACCTTCGTGGTTTCACCAAACGGTCGTTGTCGTCTAGCAAATATTTTGGTAGTTATGTATATTAGGAAAAACAAAACGAGAGTAGGACTGCTTCCACTTTTCTTCTTACCCTCCCACCCACCCTTTTCTGGTAAGTAAGTGCAACGTTTTCAATCCTCTTCTCAAAGTTCAAACTAGGATTCACGTGTTCTGGGTTTCCGTAGTACCATAGGTTGTGTTTGTGTGTGTGTGTGTGTGTGTGTGTGTGTGTAATCCCTTGTCTATCTGTTGCATCCAAGTTGTTATCTTATCTGCCTTTGGTTATCAACTGTTGGTACATTCCATACCGACAGGTTTTTGCAAACCGACGCAATCTATCTTCCTCTTTGTATCTGACGCTATCTTGTTTGGGGTGTTCGTTTCCGTAGTTACCAATCTGTAGGTTTCGTCGTGCGAAGAAGGGGTTAGGATATGTGTTCCACTTGTTCATGTGCGGAGTAATGATTTGAGTGCGGGATAGAGCTCTACGGTCATCATCATTGGTTATCCCGCGATAGAGCTCAAACAAATCAGTTGGTTGAGCTGGAATCTTCTTTGCCGACCCAGCTCTACCAAGTCCCAGGGCCTCACAAAATTTCTTCAATGTCATGGTGTAAGGCCCGCCATAAATTTTGAAAGACACATCTGGCTTGAACAAGCTGTTAGAAAAGAGAAGCTCTCCACAAATGTTTTAGTGAGCGTTGCATATTGCACGCTCTCATCCTGCATATAACTTGTTAGTCCAACCCTCCGAACCAAGGTTAGAAAATCCTCAAGAATCCCAGCAGCCCGCAAAAAGGTTGGGCTAGGAAAGGTGGAAGGGTACGCATCCCCCTTGATACGCCCAATTTGCATCACCTTTCTATATCATAATTTACCTCTATTCATTGATATTTGTCTTATTATGAGGTATTACTTATGGATTTTCATCTGTTTATGCATGTTGGATGATTCTTGGAGGATGAACTGCCGGAGTCTGGATTCTGATGGAAAAGAAGGCGTTTCGGTGCAATTTCGCGAAGAGCATAAAAATATGGCCAGAAGGAGGAGCGAATAGGGGCCACAGGGGGCCCACCCCCTAGGCGCGGGCCCCACCTAGGCCGTGCCTAGGGCAGGTATGGCCCACCTGCTCGGCTACCGACTCTGCCCCTTCGCCTATATCTTTCCTACGGAACCCTAAGCCTGGGGGAGAGACCACAAATAGATTTCCGCCGCCTCTAGGGGGCGTAAAACACCGAGAGAGAAATATCTCTCCGGTAGACAGATTTCTGTCGGGGGAATTCCTTCCCAGAGAGGGGAGACTGTCGCCATCAACACCATCTTCAAGCTAGGCTTCATCGGGATCATCATCATCATCCACACCATCATATCCATCAGCACCATCATCACCACTCCGTCCCGCTGTAACAATTGTGTTGGATATTGCTTTAGTTCTTAGGGGAAACTTTCTCGGTGTTGATTACTATTGTAGTTGATGCTTGTGAGTGGAACCATTGGATTATTGTTTATGTTCAGATTGTTATCCATTACCATATCATCTTTGATCTTGATCCGTATGATGTCTCGTGAGTAGTTCATTGTGTTCTTGAGGACATCGGAGAAGTCATGTTGTTAGTAGTGAATATGTGATGAGTTATTATTCAATGGTTTAGTATTTAAGTTGTGCCGCTATTCTTATAGTGGTGTCATGTGAACATCGACTACATGATACTTCACCATTTATGGGCCTAGAGGAATGCATTATGTATTTGTCTACTAATTGTGGGGTTGTCGGAGTGTAAACTGAACCCCCATTAGGACACCTTTGCACAAGGGAGCGTAGGATCTCAGAGTTTAATGCTGTGGTTAGATTTATATCTTAATTACTTTCCTGTAGTTATGGATGTTTGTAGGGGGTTTAATCACAAGTATGTATTAGTTCAAGTAAGGTCGGTACATTAGCATAGGTTCACCCACACAACACTTACAACACTAGAGAAGAGTACCCAGCTATTTGAAGCGAAAGCACTTGACAGAATTCCCACGTTTCCTCGAGAACGTTTGGTCCTTATAAGTATTTCCACTGGCTTATCCTTTGCTAAGAAAGGATTGGGCCACTTGCTCCGTTTGTTCGTTGTCTTTATTACTTGCTCTTTGTTTTGTTGCCTTATCATAAAACCACTAAAAATCCGTTTGCTAAGTATTCATAGGGATTTCCTGCTCCATACCACTGTCCAGCACCTTCTGCTCCTCGTTGGGATCGACACTCCTATTTATCAAAAGTACTACGATACACCCCCTATAGTTGTGGGTCATCAAGACTATTTTCTGGCGTCATTGCCGGGAAGTGAAGCGCTATTGAAGAGTGGAACTTGTAAAGGAAACTTTTACTGTGAGTATTTATTTTGTTACTGCTTGTTACTTTGTTTCCAATATGTATAACCCACTTGGTTTTCTGTTTGGGAAAACTACTACCACTGCAAGGGTAGTAGATGAACCACCTCCTGTTGAGATAGATCCTTTTAAGATACCTACAAGTACTGTTAATCGAGTTATGGATAATTATTATTTAGGGGATGGAACTGTCCACCCTGGTGATCACTTGCTTTTTATCCATGAATTATGCAGGTTGTTGAAGTGTGCAGGTATAAATGGGATCTACTTGACTGTATTTATCCAAGAAACTACTACCACTTGATTTTCATCTAAGAAGCTAAATGGGATATACTAGACAGTATTCAAGAGAACGCTGAAGCTTGGGAGAATGACAAAGGAAGAAAGTCAGGTATAAACTATGATTATGAATGCATTAAATATTTTATGGGAACTGATGACTTCCATGATATTAGCAATGAGTTTGGTCTTGATTCCCAAAGTATTGCCAACTGTTTTAAGGCCTTTGCCTCTTACATAGAAATTCCCAAAAAGAAGTGGAATAAGTACCATGATCCTTATAAAGATGTTGTTAATCATGTTCCAGTTAGAAGTACTCAAGTTTGTACTATTAATCATATTGTGCCTGAACCCTCATGTTGAGAAAATGCCTTTCCCAGCTAAGGTAAAGGAGTATTCTATGATTATTAGTGCAAATAACAAAGGTACAAAGAAAACTGTGGAGCCTGGTAAGCATTTGAGTGATGAACCTATGGTAGCTATTGTGAAAGACACTGTCACTACAAATATAGAGGATGATCACATTGTCTTCTGTGAAGATGCTTCTAATATTATCTCTCATCCTAGTAAAGCTAGAAAAGCTAGTGTTCCTATGCTTTCTGTTAAAATTGGTGATCATTGCTACTATGGTTTATGTGATATTGGTGCTAGTTCTAGTGTTATTCCTTATGAGCTTTACAGGGAAATTATGCATGAGATTGGTCCTTGTGAGCTTGAGGACATTGATGTGGTTATTCACCTTGCTAATAAGGAAACCATTTGCCCCATTGGCATTCTAAGAGATGTGGAGGTTCTTTGTGGTAAGATTAAGTATCCTATTGATTTTCTAGTGCTTAACTCAGCAGCTAGCAAAACTTGTCCTATCATTTTTTGGTAGACCTTTCTTGAACACTTGTGGAGCTATTATAAGGAAAAAGTTTTAACTAAGTTTGATGGAGATTCTTATGAGTTTAACTTTTCCAAATTTGCTAAAGCTCCTTGTGAAAACAGCTTGCCTAATAAAGATTTCAGGATGAAACAACTTGCTTCTATTGATCTGGTTTATGACCTTGGACCTCTTTTTGGTGGCTGTAAGTATGCTTACTCAGATGATAAAGTTGTTGCCGATGCAGTTATATTATATTGTCAACTTTATTCAAAGTGCTACTTTATTTTGAGAGAGGGAAACATGGTTTTATGCATCTCAATGATGTTAAGTTTCCCCGCTTTATGTTGAAAGCTTTGAAGTTGCATCTGTTTTGTATTCCTATGCTAGTAGCTTTTTGTTTCAACAATTCATTTTCTCATGACACCCCCATGCATAGGAAGTGGGTTAGACTCAAGTGAGTTTGTTATTTGCTTCTTGATGCTCTTTTTCACTCCAGATATATATCCTATGTGAGCATCTTTGGAAGTTTTAAGCCTAACTTAAAGGCATGAAAGAAAAGTACTTGTTGGGAGATAACCCAAGAGTTTTGTCGAGTCTTGGAAGTTATTACATCTATAATAACCGCTCCTTATCCTTTTTGTTTTGGTTTTTGTGTCAAGTTCAACTACTTTTGTGAAGTAGAGGAGTTGTGAAAAGTGGTTGTCCTGGGACAGATTTTTGCGCTGTATTGTAAAAATTAGTGAGGAAGCTCAGTACTTCGGATGGAGCTACATTTGTATAAGCTTGTTCTCCAGGTTGTTACCCAACTTTGATTAGTTCTGCACTTTTTGATTTGAGCAACAGAAGGTTCTCGAAAAAATCAATCTTTACCTGTTGGTCTGTTTTGACAGATTTCTGCCATCATTTTGCATTTGCCTCTTACATAAGCTTTTGTTTTGATGGGTTTTCAATTGAAGTGTGTACCTAAACGTTATTTTTTTGATTACACTAATGTTGTCATTGAGTTTGTGCAATGGGTTTTGTATGAAGGAAATTTTCAGGAGAAAGAGAAAAGGAATCTGCAGAGTTCGTCTTTGAATAGGTAAAAGTGGTGAAAACAGAAAGTTCGTGAAACCCCAATATTTTTATATTTTTGATGTTTTTAATACATAAGGAAGACTATGAGGCAGGAATCGAAGAGGAACAGAGTCCGGGTGGACAAACCCACCCCAGCCCAGCCCCCTGTCGCGCCTGGAGGGTGTGTGCCACCCCCGAACTCCGTCTCCATCTCGTTTCCGTGTCAGTACCTTCCTTATGCTTTGAAACTTCATAATATATAACCCCCCGGGTTCCCCGAGGTTCGTGCATCGTGTTCTCGTCGTGTTTTCGTTTCGATCTGTTTCTGTCAGGAAATCTTCTCAAGTTTAGAGCACCATGGTCTCTGCCAACGACAAAGGCAAGAAGCCCGAGGAAGAAGAACCTCAAGTCCCCAAGTAGGAGGAGATTTTTGTAGGGTATGAAGGTGACATGGAGGAGGACAAGCAATCGGACACTCGCGCTACCGTCGCAAGCATTGGAGTGGTGGCAACCTCTATCAAGCTTAAGAGGACAACACAGATGTCTACAGGAGGGAAACCTCCACGTCTCTTCTATAATCCACGGTCATATCCTCCACGTAAGAAGAGACCCTTCCATACACTTATACATGAATATCAATACCAACAGGTGCCCAAAGGGAACTTGCCTTCGGTTTGGGATATGTCCCGTTATAACAATGCAGAGAAGGATCATGCTAAGGATGAAGAGTGGGGAAAGAATAACAAGGACTGAGATTCTCGGTCTGACATGATCATGAACCGTATAGAGCAAAACTCGGAGCTAATCTATACTTTTTTTTTGAGTTCGAGGAGTTAAGGAAGCTGATTGAAGAGCTTATCAAGAGAACACCACCACCACCGAAGGAGTAATTCACCATCATGTTTGGCATCCCCTTGGCTTGTTCCAAGCTTGGGGGAGTGTCGCGGTATCACCACCATTATCTTTTATCTTTTACCTTTTTGGTGGATTCATATCTGTGGTAGAGAGGTTATCTTATAGTTTGGTTTGCATGTGGAAGTATCTCTCCTTTAGTTGATTATCTATGTATCCCTTGGTGTGAGTGCCTTTATTGAATATTAATGAGAAGTCTCATCTTTTACTTTGTGCACTTCTTATTTTAGTTTGCAATCTCTATTATATGATGGATCTTGTTGATCAGTATTGGCACCACTTTGGGAGCATCAAGTGGATCTAAATTGGTTTTGGCAAATCAAGTTCTGGTCAGTAGCAATACTTTTTGAGGTTTGAAAGAGAAAGGAAAAAAGGCTTACGGGTATTTTGTATCAATTGTTTTCTTTCTTGTTGGCTCATAAGCTTAGTATTCTTTATTTAAGATATTTTGTGTCTTCGAGGAAGATTGCATGTTTGGCTTTATTACTTGTATGTTTTCTTGTTTCTTTCAACTCTCTTGCTTGCTACCCAACCTTGCTAGACAAAAACCTGTTTTGAGAAGGCATACTTCTCATGTTTCCAAATCCCTTTGAACCAAAACCTTTGCCACTTGTGTCCATCATATCTACCTAGTAGCTTTTGCTATTCCAAGCAAATTCTCAAGCTTCATCTATCTTTCGAATTAAAAAGTATTTTGTTATGAGAAAACTAGTTAGTAAAGCTCTCACGAACTTGATGGCACACCTTATTTTCTTGCCCCTAATAGACTTGAACCACTGTGCCATCAAAGTTGTGTATGCTTGCATATATACGTTGGAATAAGCAGAACCGTGCTGTCACGGGGAACGCTTTCAACATTACACTTGTACTCTATACATAGTTGATATCGTGTTCTTTTGTCTATGGATGTCAATGGTGTGAAATAAAGAGGGAACTTGTAAGTCCATGGAGTTTGTATCCTGTGTTAAAGAAACGCCTGGGCCGCTAGCCTAAGCCATGCCTAATCATGGTGGAAACTTGCAGTATCACCATAGTGAGATATCTATGAAGCATCCTCAATAAAAAGCTATGCATTGAGTATTACTTTGAAAGCCCTCACTTGTTTGCACAAAACTCTTATCTATTGAGTATTACTTTGAAAGCCTTCACTTGTGAAAAACCTTTTTGATCAAAGAATGCTCCTGTTTTGAAACTGCTACAAAAAGCTTTTTGTGAAACTGTTTGTCAGCTGTTCTCTCACCAAGAACAAGAGTTTGCCAATTCCAATTATGATTTATCTTTATGCATCTCTATTGTGACTGCTGTACTTGGTTGCAAGCTAAGTTATATAATGGTGAGTTGTTTTCTTCTATGAGTTGTGCAATGGTAAGTGTGATGCTTCTTGTTCGTATTCTTTTATCGACACTTCACTCCATAAACTTGTGGACATGTTTACCGAGCTCAGTTTTTGCTTGGGGACAAGCGAAGTCTAAGCTTGGGGAGTTGATCGTAATTTGCATCACCTTTCTATATCATAATTTACCTCTATTCATTGATATTTGTCTTATTATGAGGTATTATTTATGGATTTTCATATGTTTATGCATTTTGGATGATTCTTGGAGGTTGAACTTAGAGTGCGGATTCTGATGGAAAATAAGGCGTTTCGGTGCAATTTCACGAAGATCAGAAAAATACCAAAAAAATATGGAAACATATTATTTTCCCAGAAGACGAAGGAAGCCAGAATGAGGAGCGAATAGGGGGCGTAGGGGGCCTACCCCCCAAGGCATGAGCTCCACCTGGGCTGCGCCTAGGGCAGGTGTGGCCCACCTGCCCGGCTCCTGACTCCGCCCCTTCGCCTATATCTTCCCTACGGAACCCTAAGCCTGGGGGAGCGACCACATATAGATTTCCGCCACCTCTGGGGGGCGAAAAACACCGAGAAAGAAAGATCTCTCTGGCAGACAAATTTCTATGTGGGAATTCCTTCCCGGAGAGGGGAGACCGTCACCATCAACACCATCGTCAAGCTAGGCTTCATCGGGATCATCATCATCCACGCCATCATCTCCACCAGCACCATCATCACCACCCCGTCCCGCTGTAACAATTATGTTGGATATTGCTTTAGTTCTTAGGGGAAACTTTCCCGGTGTTGATTACTATTATAGTTGATGCTTGTGAGTGGAACCATTGGATTATTGTTTATGTTCAGATTGTTATCCGTTACCATATCATCTTTGATCTTGATCCATATGATGTCTCGTGAGTAGTTCGTTGTGTTCTTGAGGACATGGGAGAATCCATGTTGTTAGTAGTGAATCTGTGATGAGTTATTATTCAATGGTTTAGTATTTAAGTTGTGGTGCTATTCTTCTAGTGGTGTCATGTGAACGTCGACTACATGATACTTCACCATTTATGGGCCTAGGGGAATGCATTGTGTATTTGTATACTAATTGTGGGGTTGCCGGACTGACAGAAACATGAACCCCCGTTAGGACACCTTTGCACAAGGGAGCGTAGGATCTCAGAGTTTAAGGTTGTGGTTAGATTTATATCTTAATTTCTTTCCTGTAGTTACGGATGTTTGCAGGGGGGTTAATCACAAGTATGTATTAGTCCAAGTAAGTTCGGTACATTAGCACAGGTTCACCCACACAACACTTACAACACCAGAGAAGAGTACTCAGCTATTTGAAGCGAAATCACTTGACAGAATTCCCATGTGTCCTCGATAACATTTGGTCCTTATAAGTATTTCCACCGGCTTATCCTTTGCTAAGAAAGGATTGGGCTACTTGCTCCGTTTGTTCGTTTTCTTTATTACTTGCTCTTTGTTTTGTTGCCTTTATTAGAAAACCACTAAAAATTCGCTCGCTAAGTATTCACAGGGATTTCCTGCTCCATACCATTGTTCAACACCTTCTGCTCCTCATTGGGATCGACACTCCTATTTATCAAAAGTACTACGATACACCCCCTATACTTGTGGCTCATCACCCCTCATCTCCCTCGTCACCAAATCGCGGTGTAATAAGATCCTCATTGTATGAGGCCTAGCTCGGGAGGATGATCTTGAAGGCCTTTCCCTCCTAGGTGCATCACTCTCAAATATTTCACCAATGGTGTGGTTGTCCATGACGTCTTTTTTCTGAATTTTTTAGTCAAACATCAAACCAAGTGATTTCAAGTTGATAAATGATGATAAACTACTATAGGAACTTGCTAGAGGGCTACACATGCATCAAAATGAAATCTCTAAGCATAGAACAAGCATGCAAGCTCACACAACCTCTCACCTATAGCAGCAAAATACTCAAGATACAATCTACCAATCACAAATCTAATTGGACAAGCGGAGGAGGCACATACCAAGGAGAATCCCTCCAAAAATCAGCAACAAAGATGGGCTGAGCAAGGAGATCAAAATTCGCGAGCAAGAACAGCAGGAACTCGGGCTTGAGAAAGTTTTCTGGTGTTTTTCAGGAGAGAGAAAGAAGATGGCTGGGAGGAGGCATCTTGGAGGGACATAGGTGGGCCACACCCCTATCAGGCGCCACCTGGGGGTTGGCCGCGCCGCCCAGGGGTGTGATGGCCTAGGGTGGCCCCCTGGGTCACTCCAGGTGTCCCTCTGCCCCTTTTTTCGAGGAAAAATTTATTTTGAATTTTTTGGGATTTTTCGGGAAACTTTATTTTTGGCCAATTTTTAGGGTATGAAAATTGATTTTCTCGCAGAAACAGTTTTTTTAGAAGAAGCAAAAGAAAAGCAAAACCAAACTACAGAAGTTTTAAGACACTCTAACAAGCAAGCAACTAGCAAAACCAAAGCTAGCAAAAGAAAAGGCAAAGACTAGGAAGGAGAAAAGTAAAAGAAAGCAAGTATAACCACAGTGAAAACATTATTTTGTTCATTAAAATCCTTTTGTTAAAAAGGTTGATTAAGTCTTGTTACCAAAACAATCTTATATGAAACAAAACTTTGCATTCCACAAGGTGATTATGTTACCTCATACTTGATAGCAATGGTCCCAATCATAATAGTTTCAAAATTTTCTTATGGATTGGGATAATATATTTATCCAACCTTGATGCTCTCAATATTTTCAATGGAATTCAGGTAATAGGTTTTAGCAATCTTCTTGGGGAAATAGACAGTATGCTCTTTGTCATTAATATTGAATGTTGCTTTTCCTTGATTACAATTGATGACAGCAACTGCAATATTAAGAAAAAGTCTCCTAACAACAATAGACATATTATCATCTTCAGGCATCTCAAGCACAACAAAATTAGTTAAAACCAAGCAATTATGAGCCACTTGAACAGGAACATCCTCACATATACCAACTGGGACAGTAGTTGACTTATCAGCCATTTGCAAAGATATATCAGTTGGTGTCAACTTTTCTAGCTGGAGTCTCTTGTAGAGAGAAAAAGGCATACCACTAACTCCATCTCCCAAATCACATAAAGCAGTTCTAACATAATTATACTTAATAGAGAAAGGAATAGTTGGTATACTTGGATCACCAAGTTTCTTTGGAACCTTACCATTGAAGGAATAATTAGCAAGCAAAGTAGGAATATCCTCATTAGGAATCTTCCTTTTATTAGAGACAATATCCTTCATATACTTTGAATAAGGGGGCAACTTAATAGCATCGGTCAAAGGAATTTGCAAAAATAAAGGCTTCATCCACTCACAAAACTTGTTGTAGTGTTCTTCCTCCCATGACTTGTGTTTCTTACCTGGAAAAGGCATAGGTTTCTGCACCCAAGATTCTCTCTCTTTACCATGTTTCTTAGCAATAAAATCTTCCTTGGTGTACCTGGTGTTCTTAGTGTGCTTCTCAGGCTCTTCCTCAACTTCCTCCTTATCAGGAGCATCATTTTTATCATTACCACTCTCAGTTTCAGCATCAGAGACAAATATACTATTAGGATCTATAGCAGGTTCAAGTGGTTCCTTAACTATTTTGTGTTTCTTTTTATTTCTCTTACAAGGACTACCACTACTTTCACCTTGTTGGGAATCCTGCTCAATTCTTTTAAGGTGTCCTTCAGGATATAAAAGATCTTAAGTAGCTATACCACTCCTAGTTCTAATTCCATAAGCATGTTTATCTCCTGAGACATTAACTAGCATATCTTTTTGTACCTTAGCAAGTTGATCAAGTTGGGTTTGAACCATTTGAACGTGTTTACAAAGCATTTTAATATCATTATAAGTTCTTTACACAATATATTTCAACTCTTTAATAGCTCTAGAGTTTTCCATTAAATGATTTTGAACTTGTTTATTAAAATTATTTTGTTTATCAATAAATGTGTCAAGTTCCTCTAAACATTGATCAGGAGTCTTACCATAGGGAATATCACCTTCATAAAAGTGGAGGGAGTATACCTCAATAGTATATGAGTGGGGAATTGGCTTACATAATTCTTCTATAGGAGGTAGATTCTTCACATATTTAGCTCTAATACCTTTCTCCTTAAGACATTTCTTAGCTTCTTTCATCACTTCATCATTTAATGCAATAACTCCCCTCTTCTTTGGTGTTGGTATTGGATCTGTTTCAGGCACAACTAGTTTAGGAGTAATAGGCTTAGGTGTATTTAGCTCAGCTGAAGTCCAATCATCATAATTCTTTCTTATTTTAGCCATTAATTCTTCAGCATCCGTAGGAGTTATTTTCCTGAAAACACAATCAGCAAAGCTATCTAGGTATGTCCTAGAATCATCAGTTAGTCTATTATAATAAATATCAAGAAGCTCATTTTTAGGTAATGGACATCCAGGATGTGCATGAATCAAGGCACATAACCCTATCCATGACTCAGGCAATTTCTCTTCTTCTCCCTGTTTAAAATTCAAAAGTCTCTGCAAAGCAGCATGTCTAGCACTGGGAGCAAAATATTTTTGGAAGAAAGAAGCAATCAAGCAATCAGGGCTATCAATGGAACCAGGAGGTAAACTATTAAACCAAGCCTAAGCTTCTCCTTTTAGTGAAAAGGGAGGATCTTAGTAACAAAGTAATTGCGCATCACGAGATGGTGAATCAAGAGCAATAGAGGTGTTTAGGATTGTACCTCTTCTTGTAGTGGATGGTAAAATAGGAAACTTTCCATCACGAGATTTCCCCATGATGAAAGGAGTAGTAGTGAACAATAATAGATCCAAGTGAACTTACAAATAAAGCTATGCTCCCCGGCAGCGGCGCCAGAAAATAGTCTTGATGACCCACAAGTATAGGGGATCGCAACAGTCTTAGAGGGTAGTATTACCCAAATTATTGATTCGACACAAGGAGAGACAAATAATACTTGCAAGCCTTAACAACTGAGTTGTCAATTCAGCTGCACCTGAAAATAGTTCTTGCTCACGAAAGTTTATCAGTAGCAATAGTTTGTAGTAGCAACAGCAACAGTGAAACAGGAGAAATAGTAACAGTAGCAGCAAACAGTAGGATATGAGCGCGGTAGGCATAGGGATGTATGGACGGGCGTTGCATGGACGAGTCTAAACATGTAACTTCAAGATCTAGGACATTGCAGATAAATGAGATAAAGCATCCAAGTACTAAACAATCATAGGCATGTGCTCCATATATAGTCATGCGTTCAAATGAGAACTTGCACAACATCTTTGTCCGCCAACCCGTTGCTTGGGGCCTCAAGGGAACTACTGGCAATTAAGGTGCTCCTTTTAATAGAGCACCAGAGCAAAGCATTAACACTCTATGAACACATGGGATCCTCACATCATAGCCATCCCCTCCGGTTGTCCCAATTTACATCACCGGGGCCTTTGGATCCAGACAATGATATGTGTACACAACTTGCGATAAGATCACAAACAATACTATCATAATGATTCAATAATAAGATCGATCCGAGATCATGGCACTCGGTCCCTAGTGACAAGCATTAAGCACAACAAGTTGCAACAGATTCAAATAGCATAAATAAAGATACTAGGCACCATGCCCTAATAATCTTATTCGATTACATGATAGAACTCATCCAATCCCTACCATCCCCATAACCTACAACGGAGGATTAGTCACTCATGGATGAGGGAAACATTGATGGTTGATGGAGAGGCGTTGGTGATGACGATGGCAATGATCCTCCCGAAATTCCCCGTCCCGGCAGGGTGCCAGAACGGAGTTTATGGTTCTGAATCGCAGCTTCTGATGGTGGCGGCGCAGCTAAACTCTTTCTAGAAAAATGACGAATCCTCCCTCGGTTTTTAGGTCAAGAGGATTCTTATAGGAGAAGAGAGAGACCGAGAGGGTGCCTGGGCTGGCCACACCCCTCCCAGGCGCGGGGTGGGCCCACCCGCGTGGCAGGGGGTGTGGGCCACCCAGCTCCTCTCGTCTACTACAGCTGTGGATATTCTGGTGAAATATGATTTTTGGCATATTTTCCAGGATTTTTCCCGATAGTTGATTTTCTGCACAAAAACTAGACACCAAGGTAATTCTACTGAAAACAGCGTCAGTTCGTGTTAGTTGTATCCAAATCACACAAGTTTAGAAGAGAAACAATAGCAAAGTGTTCGGGAAAGTAGATACGTTTTGGACGTATCAAGGGGTTCGAATGATAACTTGAAGGTGGATTACTAGTCATAGATGAAGTTGGATGGTGGGTCTATGTATCTTGTTGTAATGCCCAATCAAATCTCATAGGATTGATACATCGAAACGTATCTATAATTTTTGATGCTCCATGCTTGTTAAGTATCTGCTTTGTTTTGCTTTGTCTACACTTTGAGGTGTTTTTATATATTTTCTGGAACTAACCTATTAATAAGTTGCCATATTGCCAGTTGACTGCTTTTCTTACATTTTGGTTCGTAAAAGAAAATCAATATTCTCAGAATTGGATGGGACAAAAGCCAAATTCAATATTTACCGTGGGCGACACGAAGCCAGAAGACAAGACAGAGGGGCGCCACAGGGTGGCCAGACCCCCCTAGGCACGGGTGGGCCCAACCCGTGCCTGGGCAGGGGGTGGCCGCCCTGGCAGCCCCTTGCCTCGCCTCTTCGCCTATAAGAAGCCCCCGAGGCAAAAACCCTAGGCACCCGATCAAAACTCCACGAAACTTTCTATAGCCGCCGCCACCATCGTCCCTAGATCGGGGGGATCTGAATTTCTTCCCGGCACCCTACCGAAGGGGAGATCATCCCGGAGGCCTTCTTCTCCGGTATGAAGCGTGAGTAGTTCCACCTTGGACTACGGGTCCATGTAGTAGCTAGATGGTTGTATCTCCTCCTTGTGATTTCATGTATAGATCTTGTGAGCTCCATTCATGATCAAGATATAATCTATTTGTAATCATGCATGTTGTGTCTGTGGGGATCCGATAGATATTGAGATTACTATGTTAGATTTATGAATGGTTTTGTCTATTTGATACTATCATGTCTGTGTTGTTTGTGATCTTGCATGCTCTCTGTTGTTAGTAACTATCTTGGCCAAGTAGTTGCTAGTGACTCCAAGAGGGGGTATTTATGCTCGATAGTGGGTTCATGCCTCTAGTTTCCAAGGGAACTGACGGAAATATCTTTGGTTGTAGATGTGTTGTTGCCACTAGGGAGAAAACAACGGTCTCTTGTTCATGGAATATGTGGATTGTTTACCTTACACACTTTGCTTAAAGCAGTTGTCTATTGCTTGCAACTTAATACTGGAGGGTGTTCAGATGATAACCTGAATGTGGACTTCTAGACATAGATGCAGTTGGATGGCGGTCTATGTATATTATTGTATTGCCCAATCGAATCTCATGGGATCTTTTTGTCTGGTATTGCATTGTTATGCCTTGATTTATTCCTGTCAATTGCCCTGTTGTAATTTGTTTACCCTTCATGCCATGTTGTTTTCTAAGGAGAACACCTCTAGTGAACTATGGACCCCGGTCTAATCTTTATCATTGATACATATTCCACTGTTACTTGTTTACTTGCTGCAAACCATCATTACCTTCCACACCATACAGTTAATCCTTTGTTACAACAACCGGTGAGATTTACAACCTCACTATTAATTGGGGAAAAGTCTTGAGTTTGTGTTCTGCAGGTTTCCACGTTGCTTGCAACACCTGTGTGACGTTTCCTTCCTCCTGATTGTTCGATAACCTCGGTTTCTTACTAAGGGAAGACTTGCTGTTGTGCTATTTCACACCTTGCTCTTGGGGTTCCCAACAGGCTCCACATTGATATGTCCAACTTGCATCACCATTCTATATCATAATTTGCCTCTATTCATTGATATATGTCTTATTATGAGGTGTTACTTATGTCTTTTCCTCTGCTTTTGCATGTTGGATGATTCTTGGAGGATGGACTGCCGAAGTCAGGTTTCTGATGGAAAAATAGGTGATTTGATGCAATTTCGTGAAGATAAGAAAAATACCAGAAAAACGTTGGAAAATTATATTTTCCCAGAGAAAGGAGGAATGGGAGGCGTGGCGCCACGAGGCCCACACCCCCTAGGCGCGGACCCACCTTGCCCCGCGCCTAGGGCAGGTGTGGCCCACCTGGCTGGTTCCCGACTCCGCCCCCTTGCCTATATCTTCCTCACGAAACCCTAATACCAGGAGGGTGACCATAGAAAGATTTCCGCCGCCTCTGTGGGGCGGAAAACACCGAGAGAGAAAGAGCTCTCTGGCAGACAAATTTCTACCAGGGAAATTACTTCCCAGAGAGGGAAGATCATCGCCATCAACACCATCATCAAGCTAGGCTTCATCGGGATCATCATCATCATCCACACCATCATCTCCACCAGTACCATCATCACCACTCCATCCCGCTGTAACAATTGTGTTGGATCTTGCATTAGTTCTTAGGGGAAACTTTCCCGGTGTTGATTACTATTGTAGTTGATGTTTGTGAGTGGAACCATTGGATTATTGTTTATGTTCAGATTGTTATTCATCACCATATCATCTTTGATCTTGATCCATATGATGTCTTGTGAGTAGTTCGTCTAGTTCTTGAGGAGATGGGAGAAGTCATGTTGTTAGTAGTGAATTTTTGTTGAGTTATTATTCAATGGTTTAGTATTTAAGTTGTGGTGCTATTCTTCTAGTGGTGTCATGTGAACGTCGACTACAAGATACTTCACCATTTATGGGCCTAGGGGAATGCATTGTGTATTTGGCTACTAATTGTGAGGTTGCCGGAGTGACAGAAACCTGAACCCCCATTAGGACACCTTTGCACAAGGGAGTGTAGGATCTGAGAGTTTAAGGCTGTGGTTAGGTTTATATCTTAATTACTTTCCTGTAGTTGCGGATGCTTGCAGGGGGGTTAATCACAAGTATGTATTAGTCCAAGTAAGGTCGGTACATTAGCACAGGTTCACCCACACAACACTTATAACACCAAAGAAGAGTACTTAGCTATTTGAAGCAAAAGCACTTGACAGAATTCCCATGTGTCCTCGAGAATGTTTGGTCCTTATAAGTATTCCCACCGAATTGTCCTTTGCTAAGAAAGCATTGGGCTACTTGATGCGTTTGTTTGTTGTCTTTATTACTTGCACCTTGTTTTGTTGTCTTATCAGAAAAACCCCTGAAAATCCGTTTCCTAAGTATTTATAGATATTTCCTGCTCCATACCACTAGTCAACACCTTCAACTCTTCATTGGAATGGACACTCCTTTTTATCGAAAGTACTACGATACACCCCCTATACTTGTGGGTCATCAAGACTATTTTATGGCACCGTTGCCGGGGAGTGAAGCGCTATTGAAGAGTGGAACTGGTAAGGGAAACTTCTACTGTGAGTGTTTCTTTTTGTTTCCAATATGGATAACCCACTTGGTTTTCTGTTTGGGAAAACTACTACCACTGTTAGGGTAGTAGATGAACCACCGCCTGTTGAGATAGATCCTTTGAAGTTACCTACAAGTATTATATATCGTGTTATGGATAATTATTATTTAGGGGATGGAACTGTCCACCCTGGTGATCATTTGTTTTTTATCCATAAATTATGCGGGTTTTTAAGTGCGGTATCACTGGCAATGTGAAGGCAATTTACTCTCTATATCCTTGAAAGGGAGAGCTGAAGAATGGTATAAGCTGCTGAAGAATGGACAATCCATGGAATAGGAGGAGATGGCATCTCTCTTTTATTCTAAATTCTATCCTCCCAATGAAATTCATAAGGATAGAAATCTGATATGTAACTTTTGGCCTCGTGATGGAGAGAGTACAACTCAAGCTTGGGGGAGATTGAAGATACTTATGATTAAATGTCCTATTCATGAACTCCCTAACAATATTATTATTAATTACTTTTATGCTAGGCTTTCTCTTCATGATAAAGATTTACTAGATGCTTCTTGTGCTAGATCATTCACACGTATGAAGGAAGAAGCTAAATGGGATCTACTAAGACTGTATTCAAGAGAACCTTGAAGCTTGGGAGAATGACAAAGGAAGAAAGTCGGTATAAACTATGATTATGAATTCATTAAATCTTTTATGGAACTGACCGATGACTTAGTGATATTAGTAATGAGTTTGTTCTTGATTCCCAAAGTATTGCCAATTGTTTTAAAGCCTTTGCCTCTTACATACAAATTCTCAAAAAGAAGTGGAACAAGTACCATGCACCTTATAAATATGTTGTTAATCATGTTCCTGTTAGAAGTGTTGAAGTTTGTACTACTAATCATATTGTGCCTAAACCTTATGTTGAGAAAATACCTTTCCTAGATAAGGTAAAGGAGTATTCTATGATGATTAGTGCAGATAATAAAGGTACTAAGAAAAATGTGGAGCATGATGAGCAATTGAATACCGAACCTGTGGTAGCTATTGTGAAAGATCTTGTCACTAGAAATATAGAGGATGACCATATTGTCTTCTGTGAAGACGCTTATAATATTATCTCTCATCCTAGAAGCTTGAAAAGCTAGTGTTAGGTGCTTTCTGTTAAAATTGGTGATCATTGCTATTATGGTTTGTGTGATATTGATGCTAGTTCTAGTGCTATTCCTTATGAGCTTATAGGGAAATTATGCATGAAATTGGTCCTTGTGAGCTTGAGGATATTGATGTGGTTATTCACCTTGCTAATAAGGAAACCATTTACCCCATTGGTATTGTAAGAGATGCGGAGGTTCTCTATGGTAAGATTAAGTATCCTGCTGATTTTCTAGTACTTAATTCAGCAGCTAGTAAAACTTGCCCTATCATTTTTGGTAGACCTTTCTTGAACACTTGTGGAGCTTTTATTGATTGTAAGAAGGAGAAAGTTTTAACTAAGTTTGATGGAGATTCTTATGAGTTTAACTTTTCCAAATTTGCTCAAGCTCCTTGTGAAAAAAGCTTGCCTGATAAAAATTTCAGGATGAAACAACTTGCTTCTATTGATCTGGTTTATGACCTTGGACCTCTTTTTGGTGGCTGTAAGTATGCTTACTCAGATGATAAAGTTGTTGCCAGTGACAGTTATATTGTCAACTTTATTCAAAGTGCTACTGAAAGTTATTTTGAGAGAGGGAAACATGGTTTTATGCATCTCAATGATGTTAAGTTTCCCCGTTTTATGTTGAAAGCTTTGAAGTTGCATCTGTTTTGTATTCCTATTCTAGTAGATTTTTGTTTCCATAATTCGTTTTCTCATGACACCCCCATGCATAGGAAGTGGGTTAGACTCAAGTGTGTTGGTTATTTGCTTCTTGATGCTCTTTTTCACTCCAGATATATATATCCTATGTGAGCATCTTTGAAGTTTTAAGCCTAACTTAAAGGCATTAAAGAAAAGTACTTGTTGGGAGATAACCCAAGAGTTTTGTCGAGTCTTGGAAGTTATTACCTCTGTAATAACCGCTCCTTATCCTTTTTGTTTTGGTTTTTGTGTCAAGTTCAACTACTTTTGTGAAGTGGAGGAGTTGTGAAAGTGGCTGTCCTGGGACAGATTTTTGTGCTGCATTGGAAAAAATCGTGAGGGAGCTCAGTACTTCGGATTGAGCTGTATTGTTTTGAGCTTGTTCTCCAGGTTGTTACCCAACTTTCATTAGTTTTGCACTTTATGATTTGAGCAACAGAAGGTTTTCCAAAAAATCAATCTTTACCCGCTGGTCCGTTTTGACAGATTTTTGCCATCATTTGCATTTGCCTCTTACAGAAGCCTTTGTTTTGATGGATTTCAGTTGAAGTGTGAACCTAATGGTTTTTTGTTTTTGCTTACACTAATGTTGCCCTTAAGTTTGTGTATTACCTTGTGAAGAAAGGAATTTCCAGGAGAAGGAGGAAAGGAATATGGAGAGTTCAACTTTGAATAGGTAAAAGTGGTGAAAATAGAAGGTTCGTGAAAGCCTAATCTTTTTATATTTTTGATGTTTATATTACATAAAGGGAAGTTACGAGACAGAACAAAGGAGGAAACAGAGGCCGGGTTTGCCAAACCCACCCTAGGCACGAGCCCCAGCTGGCCGCGCCTGGAGGGGGTGTGAGTCTCCCGAGCTCCGTGTTTGCCTCATTTTCATATCAACACCTTCCTTATGCATTGTAACTTTGTAATATATAACCCCCCAGATCCCCCGAGGTTCGTGTATCGTGTTCTCATCGTGTTTTCGTTTCGATTTGTTTCTGTCAGGAAATGTTCTCAAGTTTAGAGCGCCATGGTCTCCGCCAACGACAAAGGCAAGAAGCCCGAGGAAGATGATCCTCAAAACCACAAGGAGGAGGAGATTTTGGTTGGGGATGAAGAAGACATAGAGGAGGAAAAGCAACCGGACACCCACGCTACCGTCGCAAGCATTGGAGTGGTGGCAAAACCTGTAGGGGTTCGTAGCATGGAAAACAAAAAATTGTTGGAATTATGCCCTAGAGGCAATCATGTATGATGAGTTTTCCCATTGTATTCATAAGGATATTAAGTAGTCCTTGTATAAACATCTGATGTGTATCATTGAATATGTGATTCGGTTGTGGAACTATGCATTCATGTTGTTTGTACTAAATATCCTTGGTCATTGAGGTTGTGATGGACACACAAATTAGACCAATGTGAAAGTTGGCTTGATGACTCGGTTCCACTTGTCATGGGCATGGAGATGCTATTCCAACTTACAGATTGGCTAAAGAGTTTAGCGGTCGGATTGACCCATATTGAGGTACAACGAACTAGCATCATTTGTATATCTCAATCAATGTAATCCTTAGACCTGAGGTTGTTGCATAGTCCGAGTTGAGGATCACCGACTTAGGTTACATCAAGCTGATCCGTGGCGCTTATAAAGCGAGTTCGGTCGACGAGAATCAAGGCTGCGTGATGTGAATAACCAAGATGGGATTTTGCCCCTCCACTCGGAGAGATATTCTCTGGGCCCTCTCGTGAGATATGATTCGGAAAGCATGGCCATGCACGACTCGGTTAAGTGTTAACCAAGGCGATCGACTAAGAGTTAGTCGGGTGAATCACTTATCTCGGATCGAGAAGAGAGTCGGACTATTTAAGTGATGACATATATTCGCCTATAGTCTGACAAGGTATATCGTGAGGCAAAAGGGACTCGGATGTAAGTCGCATTGGAAAGGCAAGTCATCATGACTCTTTGGTACTTGGGAGTCGGCACGTTCTGCTAGGATCCACTACCGACTGATCGATTGTGAGTCGGACTCCAATCGTGTCCAAGTAGCCATGAGCCTGCGGGGTCACACACTTAAGAGCGGGAGCAAGTTCGGATTGGATCCGAATCTGTAATCTGGTTGGGTTGGACCTAAACCAGATTAGGACTGAGTTAGTGAGTTGGACTCACGGTGACTAGTGTTATATGGGCTTTAGTGAATGGGTCGCGCGAGCAGAGCCCACGTTCACTCCCTATATATAGTGGGGCACCGTAACCCAGAAGGGTTAATCGTTGTTCGGTTAGGTCATTCCATGTGTTGGAAACCCTAGCTCCACAGAGTCCGATCGCCGTGAACCTAGCGATTCGCCGGCGCTCCTCCTTATGCGTGTGGATACCGGCGGTGTTGTGCGATCGGCAGGGGCGATTAGATCGTTAGGACTGCATCGCATCAATTGACGCTTCATCGATGAATCCGCAACAAGCGTCTAGTGGTAAATCTCGTGGCCTTCTACCTCAGCTAGATCTTGGGATCACCACGTTAGAGGAAAGTTTTGTTTTATCTCTGCGTGGCCCAACAAAAATTTCTACCACATGCACACAAACAAGCTAAGATCTATCTACTAGATTGTAGCAATGAGTCGATAGAAACACTCACCCTCGAAGATTCCAAAGTGGTTAACGAGAGCAGATTCTCGTGGGTGATGTAGTCGTACACTTGGAAATCTCAAGATCGCGTGAGCGATCCTTCCGCTGTGTTACGGCAGCGCTTCAATGTCGGTCACATGTTCTAGATTCGATGAAGACCTTCCTCTCCCTTGTTCCAGCAGGCAGCGGAGGTTGTAGTTCTCCTCTCGCGATTTCGGCAGCACGCCGGCATGGTGTCGGAAGTAGAGGGAAGATCCCGCAGGGCTTCGCCTAAGCTGGATGCGAGTTACGGTGGATTAGGGTTTTCCGGAGATCTAGGTTTTAGATGACCGGGAGGAGGAGGAGGTGTTGGCAGTGGCGCGGGGAGGCGGCGGCGCGGCGACGGCTTGGGGGCAGCGGCGGCGACTGTGTGGGGAGGGCTTGGCTCTTGTGGTGTTGGGGCAGCCATCCCCTTCTATTTATGAGAGGGAGGGGCAACCTTGGGAGGGGTGGGTTTGAATCCAAACCCAAACCCAAGTTGGATTGAGAGAAGGACTTGTTTCTTTTCCACTAGGAAACCATTGTTCCAGTTTGACTTTTCAAACTTCCCGTTTGACTTTCAATTTAGAGCTTTATTTCTATCTTGCAAATGCTAACACCAAGTGACCTAGGATATGATCCAATCATTCCACATATCCATGACACATTCATGGACCATTCCCCTTCCGGTCCGGTGAACCTTCTAGACCCTTCTAGAACCTCTCTGATGAAATCATCGGAAACTTTCCCGGACTCCGGAATCGGACTTTCTTATATGAATCTTATTCTTCGGACCATTCCGGATCTCCCCGTGATATCCCAGATCCCATCCGAGACTCCGAAAAACATTCGGTATCCCTTATTAACATTCCATATCTACTAAACAACATCGAATCCTTAAGTGTGTCTCCCTATGGTTTGTGAATCATGCCGACATGACCAAGACACTTCTTCGATCAATAACCAATAGATGAATCTGGAAATTCATATGGATCCCACATATTTCTACGATTACTTTGCAATCGAATGAACCACTTACATACGATACCAATTTCCCTTTGTCTCACGATAGTTTACTTATCCGAGGTTTTGATCGTCGGTATGTCTGCATACCTAGTTCAACCTCGTTAACGATAAGTACTCTTTTATCGTTCCCGTGATATGTGATCCCTTGTGAGCCAGTCACATGCTTGCAAGCTAATTGGATGACATTCCACCGAGATGGCCCAGAGTTTATCTATCCATCATATGGATGGACAAATCCCACTCTTGATCCATGTGCCTCAACCCATACTTTCCGAACACTCAATGCCACCTTTATAGCCACCTAGTTATGGTGTGGTGTTTGATGTCATCAAAGCATCCTTCCGGTGATGGTGATTAACATGATCTCATGGTCAAAGGAATTAGGTTACTATGTATCGAAAGCTTATAGCAAGCGAACTATTGAAATGACTTGATCTTAATGCTAGGCTTATCTATAGGAGTATGTCCATCATATCATTCTCCCAATGATATGATATTGTTATTAATAACATCTCAATGTTCATTATCGAGAAACCACGATCATCTATTAATCAACAAGCTAGTATTATAAAGAGGCTTTACCAGGGACTCTAATTTAGTTTACAAATCACACAAGTATTAATGTTTTCGGTTAATACTATTATAGCATGAATGTAAACATTTATCATAAACACAAAGATATAATAATAACCACTTTTATTATTGCCTCTAGGGCATATCTCCAACAGTCTCCCACTTGCACTAGAGTCAACTAATCTAGATTACATGGTAATATACCGAACACCCATGGCGGTTGGGTGTTGGTCATGTTTTGCCCTCGGGAGAGGTTTAGTCAACGGATCTGCCACATTCAGATCTGTGTGTACTTTGCAAATATTTATGTCACCATCTTGGACATGCTCTCGAATAGCGTGAAAATGTAGCTTGATGTGCTTCAGCTTCTTGTGTGACCTTGGTTCTTGCGCATTGGCTATGGCGCCCATGTTATCACAGTAGATAGACATTGGGTCCAGCGCACTTGGAACCACACCGAGCTCTGTAATGAACTCCTTCATCCATATCGCCTCTTGTGAAGCCTCTGAAGCAGCTATGTATTCCGATTCAGTTGAAGATCTCGCCACAACGCTTTGCTTTGCACTCCTCCAGCTAACCGCTGCACCATTCAAAGTAAATACGTATCCAGATTGAGATTTAGAATCATCCGGATCGGTGTTCCAACTAGCGTCGTTGTAACCATTAACAACGAGCTGTTCATCACCTCCATAAGAAAGAACCATATCCTTAGTTCTTCTCAAGTACTTAAGGATGTTTTTGACCGCTGTCCAATGATCCACTCCTGGATCACTTTGATATCTGCTAGTCAAATGTAACACCCTCAGAATCGGACCTATGCAAGTTTCAGCGATTCCCGCCAAACCCGCATAGAAACGATTCAAAGGTGCCCACCAGGCACTTTCGTGCGGGTGGAAAACGAAGTAATAAAATTACACAACAGTCCTCGATGGGACCCACAGAACAAATATATACAGCAATGACTCAATGAGTCAAGAATACGATATCTGGTACAAAGATCCAAATCACCTTGAAAAGATGGAGCGTCCGACTACGGGCAAGATGCAAATGGGGCTAAGAGCCTCAAGAATAACCAATGGCGTCCATAACCCCTGCCAACCCGGAAGGGTAACCTCGCTAACGACGTCAATCTCAAAAACCCGCTTAAACAAAAGGGGTGCGACAAAGGGCAAAGGAAAAAGAGGAGGTCAAGATCGAGGCCAAGACAGCGAGACTAGAATTCGGCGGTCCTCGCCTACAAAGGTATGGTGGACTGAAGCGGCAGCGGGGGCATGCACTAAACAACCTATAGAGACTCGATACAACTGGCGGCTATCAGAGAGGGGTAAGAAAGACCTATTCGGAACCAACCTGATGCTACCACCAAACAAACCCATCCTGGTGTTTCCCCCTTGAAACCAAACGAGGAAGTCAACCGAGGAACTCACACCGTTGGCAGTTTTATTTATTCAGTTATCGTTGCAGTAATTACTAGTCAGGTATAGATAATCATCCTGATAAATAAGCAGTGGGCACTTTTAGTTAACCAATCCGTGATAGTTACAACACTTACTAGTCATATTCAATTAGCATGAGATAACCCAAAACCCAGCAGTTGTTGGTACTTTTATTTAGCCATTCCGTTGTAGTTGCAATACTTACTAGTCAGGTACAATGGTCGCAAGCGACAATCCAAACAAGCAATTGTGGGCAGTATTATTTAGCCATTCCATTATAGTAAAGCTGATTACTAGTCATTATAAAGTCAAATTTATAGCACTACTTTAGTTATGGTTGTCTATGATCGAGATACTGTGCTCCAAGTCGTCCATAACCGCGGACACGGCTTTCAGAAAGTTTTAACCCGGCCGGGGTGCACAAATAGCAACACACACTCGATCAACCTCGGAAAAACCAAATCAAAACCCAACGAGGCCTTCAAGACAAAGCAATCACAGATTGAAATGTTTGAGGGGCCACCCATTGAGTAGACCATAGAAGCCGGTGACTCGACACGGACTCAAGGTTTGCGACAATGGTCAGAACGACCGGGAACCCAAAACTGGGATTGTCGATACCGCGAAAACATTCCGCTTACCTAAAGCGATCGGTGCTCCTCGCACAATCGTAATAAAGCAGTAGCATGGCATAAGTACAGGATAGTAAATAAAACCTCAAACTAGTTTGTGGCCCCAAGAAATAAGATGAATCAAGCTCGGCTCGGGGTCCCATAATCCTCCCGGATGTGGATAGCGCGATAAATCAAGGAACAGATATCAAGTACTCGGGGTCCTACGGGACACAAGTGGGCGGTCGGAAACCAAATATTATCTATCACCCACCGATTCCTCTGCTTACTTACTTCAATTTTAGTTGTTAAACAGTAATTAAAGTGAACGATAAGTAAAGCCATGATCCTCTCCAACATTAAACATGCGGCAATGCTTCAACAACTGTGGAACTTGACGACACGCAACAGCACTTGAGCAAGCGACTACGACGCGCAAGTCCAACTATCTACCAAACAACAGGTAATAGGAGGTGTCCAAGGCGATATAAGGCTGCAAGGGATATCACTGCACGAAACTAGAGCATCGCATAACGAGATAGCAATAGATCAACGGAGGGAATAAATACTATAAAAGTAAGATAGGTAGAAAGGGAGATGCTCTTTGAAAACATTGCGAAGGTTCAAGAAGATCGGGTCGACACTCGCATCGACTCAACGGCCTTATCCGCGAAGAAGCAAAACACTAGAATAAACACCGGATGCAATATTTAATACTACCGCAAAAGATCGGGCATGATGCATGTATGATGCATGGCATGGCAAGGGTGCAATGCAATTAGGTCATATTAAGCGGGCCGGGGTCCGACAATTACTCAGATGGTTCAAGTTATTTAACTACCCCGCAAATTAAATGTTGTATTAACATGGCCAAAAATATAGCACCGGTTCGCTACATCAATTTAAATGAGGCCAATATAAGGCTAGATTTGCCCGCATATGGGCCCCATATTTAATTATTAGGTGAACCGGCATAAGGCCCCCAAACCACACAAATATGCATGCAAGTATGGCAATTTAATATGCATCAATTTATTAATACATTTATAAAATAGGGCTCGAGAAAAGGGGTCACACATTAGGGTTCGGACGATCTTGGGGTTCCGGGGGGTTCGGGGTTCGACAGGGTTCAGGGTTCGACGGGATCGGTCTCGGACAACAGAAGTAGATCTTGTCGCATCCGCGGAAGCAGGACTTGGTCCGGTGCCGGGGGCGCATCGGGTGCTTCCGGGTCGGTGTCGATCTGGTCGTGGTGAAGATCTTGTCGGTCTCCGTATCGGGTCGGTCTTGGCGTCCGGGGTGAAGCACTCGGTGTCCTCGAGGGAGTACTTATCGCACATGTGGCCTTCGGGTTCTATGACGATGATCTTGTCGTTTCGATGTCGGGGTCTCGAAATCCGTGAAGAGAGCCTTGTCGCCTTGGTGAAGAACATGTCATCCCGTGGTCCGTGTAGAAGTGCTCGATGATCCATGACGGAGGTCTCCGGGTTAACCCGATTTCCATGAAGGAGATCTTGGGGTTTCTATGTCGACGACCTTGGTACCATCTTGTTCGCCGGTGGCGAGCTTGGAATCTCGTCCAGACGCCGCTTTCCACCAAGTACATTCTTCTAATCCAACATCATCGAGCCGATCTTGTCGACAAGGGGAACTTGACGCTTTGTCAACCTTCTCCGTGTTTGGTTGTTGGACTCCGCGACATCGAGGATCTTGCGACTTGAGGCGGGACCGAGCATGCCCCAACTTGGTACGGGGAGACCAAGCAGGCACATGCCTCGAGCTGGCCTGAACAAGCAGCACGGGACGCCAAGAGCGGCTTGCCGGGCGACTCCAGCGGCGGGCCGGGCAGGCGAGAGGCGGCTGCGGAGGACGGGGTTCGTGGCGAGCTGGGACGGCGCTGGAGGACAGCCGGCGGAAGCGAGAGGCGTGAGCGCGGAGAGGGCGGTGAGGAGAAGGGGCAAGGGTAAAGCTTCGGGCGGCGAGGTGCTCTGAGGGGAAGCCGTCGGGGAAGGAGGGCGGGGCATGGCGAGAGGATGCGCCGAGCGAAGCTTCGCCGGCAGGGACGCTGAGAAAGGCGCCAGGCGGCTGGCCAGGAGCAGCGGAGGCAGCAGGCGAGAGGTCGGGCAGGCGGGGCTTGTCGGCGGAGAGGTGGACGGAGAGGAGCCGGAGGCGGAGGTCAGGCTGGCTGGGGGAGCTGGCGAGCCTGTGGCCGAGGAGGAGAAGGAGGGGAGACGGGTGAGCCAGTGTGGTTCGAGGGCGTTGGAGAGACGAGGGAAGAGAGGACGCGGGGACAGGTGGGGTCGGGTGGGGCCAGGCGTGGGGCCAGAGGAACGGCAGGGTGATGGCGTGCGGTGTGGGAGGGTCGGCCCAGGTGGGTGGGGCCCAGGGGAAGTGGGGCTGTGGGACGTGCGTGTGTGGCTGGGTGTGTTTGTGTGCGTCATGTGCTGCGTGTGTGGGGTGGTAGTTTGGGCTGGGGGAGTGGGAGGTGAGGTGGCAGTGTCTGGTTGGGTGGGGAAGGGAAAAAGGTGAGGTGTCGGCCTGGGATAGGCTGGGGTGAGGTGGCCGGAGGGGTGGGTAGAATAGGTCTGGGTAGACTAGGGATTTTGGGTGGACCGATTTGTTCTGGGGGTGGTCGTCCGGGTCGATTCGGCCCGTTCGACTGCCCCCACTAAAAATAATTAAATGTTTTATTTATTTAAAACGGGGCCTTTGCAACCCGATAACAGACAAAACAAAATAATACGGAGTCCCGGGTTTGAATTTGAAAACAAGACGGGGCGTTTTAGAAAACAAAAACAGGCTTTGCGAAAATAGTTTTATGCAAGCAAATGCAAGATGATGACGATGCTCAAATGCAATGTGGCATGATGACATGAACATGCGGTCATGATGATGCAATGCACAAAAACAACGCGATTTTCTAGTAGTGGTTTTTGCGGGATGCCACAATTCGACACCACTAACAATGGATCTCGCCCTCGAGATCCGCCTCACCACTAACAAGAGGTCGTTGTCCGTGATCGTCGAGAGAACACTCCGGGAACAAAAGGTCGAAGGTAGAGGTATCAACAAATAAAGCCACCTCTAGATTCGATAGAAAGAGAGAACCGATGCATTCTCATCCACTTCAATGTACAAAAGCGAATAGAAGGGGTAGTCGGCATGGGGGCCAATCCATCACGCACCCAAACTATTACTCTGCACAATCCGTAGAAAAGGGTGCAACCATTCTCGGAATCAGACTAAAGATCTCGATAATCGAGATTCGGAAACAAAGGAGTGATGCAGACTCTACATCGGATCTGGCGTAGAGGATGTCGTCACGTCGGAAAACACCGGAAGGCACAAACAAGGAACAAAGAATGGTACCGTAGTAGACGGATTCCTCAGGCGACTTGAACACCGGATGGTAGAACACCGTTATCAAAGAAGGAAGCGAAACCCTGAAGGTACGACGGAAACCCAACCACGAGAATTCCTGGACTCGAAGAAAGAGACGAGAGCGGATTCAAAACACGTAGAGGTAAGAGGAGAACAACAGAGGGGTAAGGAGTAAAATCAGACCTAATCAGAACTATCCAACCGATTTTGCAAAAATAGTTTTGACACTCTACTTCGGCCGTTAGCTAGGTTATCCTACATTTGGACTTGTGGGTATCGCAACCGCTGAGCTCGATACCACTGTAACACCCTGAATCGGACCTATGCAAGTTTCAGCGATTCCCGCCAAACCCGCATAGAAACGATTCAAAGGTGCCCACCAGGCACTTTCGTGCGGGTGGAAAACAAAGTAATAACATTACAGAACAGTCCTCGATGGGACCCACAGAACATATATATATACAGCAGCGACTCAATGAGTCAAGAATACAGATATACGGTACAAAGATCCAAATCACCTTGAAAAGATGGAGCGTCCGACTACGGGCAAGATGCAAATGGGGCTAAGAGCCCTGAAGAATAACCAATGGCGTCCATAACCCTGCCCAGGCCAACCCGGAAGGGTAACCCTGCTAACAACGTCGATCTCAAAACCTGCTTAAACAAAGGGGTGCCGACAAAGGGCAAAGGAAAAAGAGGCGGTCAAGATCTTGAGGCCAGTACACGGCGAGACTAGAATTCGGCGGTCCTCGCCTACAAAGGTATGGTGGACTGAAGCGGCAGCGGGGGCATGCACTAAACAACCTATAGAGACTCGATACAACTGGCGGCTATCAGAGAGGGGTAAGAAAGACCTATTCGGAACCAACCTGATGCTACCACCAAACAAACCCATCCTGGTGTTTCCCCCTCGAAACCAAACGAGGAAGTCAACCGAGGAACTCACACCGTTGGCAGTTTTATTTATTCAGTTATCGTTGCAGTAATTACTAGTCAGGTATAGATAATCATCCTGATAAAATAAGCAGTGGGCACTTTTAGTTAACCAATCCATGATAGTTACAACACTTACTAGTCAGATTCAATTAGCATGAGATAACCCAAAACCCAGCAGTTGTTGGTACTTTTATTTAGCCATTCCGTTGTAGTTGCAATACTTACTAGTCAGGTACAATGGTCGCAAGCGACAATCCAAACAAGCAATTGTGGGCAGTATTATTTAGCCATTCCATTATAGTAAAGCTGATTACTAGTCATTATAAAGTCAAATTTATAGCACTACTTTAGTTATGGTTGTCTATGATCGAGATACTGTGCTCCAAGTCGTCCATAACATGGACACGGCTTTGAGAAAGTTTTAACCCGGCGGTGCACAAATAGCAACACACTCGATCAACCTCGGAAAAACCAAATCAAAACCAACGAGGCCTTCACGACAAAGCAATCACAGGATTCAGAAATGTTTCAGGGGCCACCCATTGAGTAGACCATAGCGAAGCCGGTGACTCGACACGGACTCAAGGTTTGACAATGGTCATGTAACGATCGGGAACCCAAAAGCGGGATTGTCGATAGCGAAACATTCCGCTTACCTAAGCAAGACAGTGCTCCTCGCACAATCGTAATAAAGCAGTAGCATGGCATAAGTACAGGATAGTAAATAAAACCTCAAACTAGTTTGTGGCCCCAAGAAATAAGACTGAATCAAGCTCTGGCTCAGGGGGGTCCCATAATCCTCCCGGATGTGGATAGCGCGATAAATCAAGGAACATGTATCAAGTACTCGGGGTCCTACGGGACACAAGTGGGCGGTCGGAAACCAAATATTATCTATCACCCACCGATGCCTCTGCTTACTTACTTCAATTTTAGTTGTTAAACAGTAATTAAAGTGAACGATAAGTAAAGCCATGATCCTCTCCAACATTAAACATGCGGCAATGCTTCAACAACTGTGGCACTTGACGACACGCAACAGCACTTGAGCAAGCGACTACGACGCGCAAGTCCAACTATCTACCAAGCAACAGGTAATAGGAGGTGTCCAAGGCGATATAAGGCTGCAAGGGATATCACGGGTACGGAAACTAGAGCATCGCAACACAGATAGCAATAGATCAACAGGAGGGAATAAATACTATAAAAGTAAGATAGGTAGAAAGGGGGAGATGCTCGCCTGAAAACATTGCCGAAGGTTCAACCGAAGATCGGGTCGACACTCGCATCGACTCAACGGCCTTATCCGCGAAGAAGCAAAACACTAGAATAAACACCGGATGCAATATTTAATACTACGGCAAAAGATCGGGCATGATGCATGTATGATGTATGGCATGGCAAGGGTGCAATGCAATTAGGTCATATTAAGCGGAACCGGGGGTCCCGACAATTACTCAGATGGTTCAAGTTATTTAACTACCCCGCAAATTAAATGTTGTATTAACATGGCCAAAAATATAGCACCGGTTCGCTACATCAATTTAAATGAGGCCAATATAAGGCTAGATTTGCCCGCATATGGGCCCCATATTTAATTATTAGGTGAACCGGCATAAGGCCCCCAAACCACACAAATATGCATGCAAGTATGGCAATTTAATATGCATCAATTTATTAATACATTTATAAAATAGGGCTCGAGAAAAGGGGTCACACATTAGGGTTCGGACGATCTTGGGGTTCCGGGGGGTTTGGGGTTCGACAGGGTTCAGGGTTCGACGGGATCGGTCTCGGACAACAGAAGTAGATCTTGTCGCATCCGCGGAAGCAGGACTTGGTCCGGTGCCGGGGGCGCATCGGGTGCTTCCGGGTCGATGTCGATCTGGTCGTGGTGAAGATCTTGTCGGTCTCCGTATCGGGTCGGTCTTGGCGTCCGGGGTGAAGCACTCGGCGTCCTCAAGGGAGTACTTGTCGCACATGTGGCCTTCGGGTTCTATGACGATGATCTTGTCGTTTCGATGTCGGGGTCTCGAAATCCGTGAAGAGAGCCTTGTCGCCCTTGGGTGAAGAACATGTCATCCCGTGGGTCCGTGTAGAAGTGCTCGATGATCTATGACGGAGGTCTCCGGGTTCGGCTTCGATTTCCATGAAGGAGATCTTAGGGTTTTCTATGTCGACGACCTTGGGTACCATCTTGTTCGCCGGTGGCGAGCTTGGAATCTGCGTCAGGGCCTTCGCTTTCCACTAAGTACATTCTTTTAATCCAACATCATCGAGCCGATCTTGTCGACAAGGGGAACTTGTCGCTTTGTCAACCTTCTCCGTGTTTGGTTGTTGGACTCCGCACGACATCGAGGATCTTGGCGACTTCAGAGGGCCAGACCGAGCATGCCCCAACTTGGTACCAGGGAGACCAAACAGGCACATGCCTCGAGCTGGCCCTGAACAAGCAGACGCCAAGACGAGGCAGCCACGCTGCCGGTGACTCCAGCGGCGGGCCTGACGGCCGGCAGGAGACGGCTGCGGAGGACGGGGGTTCGTCGGCGAGCTGGGGACGGCGCTGGAGGACGAGCCGGCGGCGAGCGGCGAGAGGGGCGCGGAGGAGGCGCAGAGGACGGTGAGGAGAAGGGGCCGGCGGGGTGAAGCTCGGGGCGGCGAGGTGCTCTGCGAGGGGAGAAGCCGTCGGGGAAGGAGGGGCGCGGGGCCGCGGGCGACGGAGGGGATGCTCTCGGGAGCGAGCCTGCAGGGATCAGGGGAGGAAAGGCGCCCTTGGCTGGCGGGCGGCGGCCAGCAGAGGAGGAGGCCATGACGACGGGCGCGTGAGGACGAGGTTGGGCAGGCGGGCTTGTCGGCGGAGAGGTGGCGAGAGAGGAGCCGGGCGGGGTCAGGCGGCTGCTGGGGGGCCAGGCGAGCCCAGCGGCGGCCGGAGGAGGAAGAGGCCGGGGAGACAGGGGTGAGCCAAAGGTTCGGGAGGCAGTTGGTGGAGACGAGGAAGAGAGGACGGGGACAGGTGGGGTCGGTGGGGCCAGGCGTGGGGCGGAGCAGCGGGTGATGGCGTGCGGTGTGGGAGGGTCGGCCCAGTGGGTGGGGCCAGGGGAAGTGGGCGTGGACGGCGTGTGTGGTGGGTGTGTTTGTGTGCGTCGTGTCTGCGTGTGTGGAGTGGTAGTTTGGGCTGGGGAGTGGGAGGTGAGGTGGCGGTTGTCGGTTGGGTGGGGAAGGGAAAAGGTGAGGTGTCGGCCTGGGATAGGCTGGGGTGAGGTGGCGGGAGGGTGGGTAGAATAGGTGCAGGTAGACTAGGGATTTTGGGTGGACCGATTTGTTCTGGGGGTGGTCGTCCGGGTCGATTCGGCCCGTTCGACTGCCCCCACTAAAAATAATTAAATGTTTTATTTATTTAAAACGGGGCCTTTGCAACCCGATAACAGACAAAACAAAATAATCCGGAGTCCCGGGTTTGAATTTGAAAACAAGACGGGGCGTTTTAGAAAACAAAAACAGGCTTTACGAAAATAGTTTTATGCAAGCAAATGCAAGATGATGACGATGCTCAAATGCAATGTGGCATGATGACATGAGCATGCGGTCATGATGATGCAATGCACAAAAACAACGCGATTTTCTAGTAGTGGTTTTTGCGGGATGCCACATCAAACTAACAACATATGCAATGTCGGGTCTAGTACATAGCATGGCATACATTAGAGATCCGATGGCTGAGGCATAGGGAGTCTTACTCATCCTTTCTCTATCTTTTTTCGTTGCTGGACTTTGAGTTTTACTCAAGGTCGTATTGGACAACATGGGCAAGAACCCTTTCTTGCTATCTTCCATTCCAAACCTCTTTAGAACTTTGTCCAAATATGTACTCTGTGACAATGATATTAGGCGTCTCGATCTATCTCTATAAATCTTTATGCCTAATATGTAAGCTGCTTCGCCAAGATCTTTCATTGAAAAACTATTATTCAAATAATCCTTGACACTATTAAGAAGGTCTACATCATTCCCAATCAACAATATGTCATCTACATATAGTATTAAGAATGCTAAAGAGCTCCCACTCACTTTCTTGCAAATACAAGCTTCTCCATAAGTTTGTATAAAACCAAAGCTTTTGATTACCTTATCAAAATGTTGATTCCATCTTCGGGATGCTTGCTTCAATCCATATATGGACCGTTGAAGTTTGCATACCTTGTTAGCATCTTTAGGATCGACAAAACCTTTGGGTTACATCATATACAACTCTTCATTAATGCCTCCATTGAGGAAAGCCGTTTTGACATCCATTTGCCATATCTCATAATCATAATATGCAGTGATTGCTAACATAATCCTCACAGACTTTAGCTTCGCTATTGGTGAGAAAGTCTCATCGTATTCAACTCCTTGAATTTGTCGAAACCCTTTTGCAACAAGTCGAGCTTTATAGACAGTAACATTACCATCATCATCTGTTTTCTTCTTCAAAATCCATTTGTTCTCGATAGCCTTCCGGCCATCCGGTAAGTCCACCAAAGTCCATACTTGGTTTTCGTACATGGATCCAATCTCGGATTGCATGGCTTCTTGCCATTTATTGGAATCTGGGCTCATCATTGCTTCCTCATATGTCGCAGGGTCATCGGTGTTGTCCACCAACATGACACTCATAACGGGATCATACCAATCAGGAGTGGTATGATTTCTTGTTGACCTGCGAGGTTTTGTAGTAACTTCAACCGAAGTTTCATGATCAACATCATTAGCTTCCTCTCTTATTGGTGTAGGTGCCACAGGAACTACTTCCGGTGCTGCGCTACTCGCAAGTTCGAGAGAAGGTTCAACAACCTCATCGAGTTCTACTTTCCTTCCAGTCACTTCTTTCGAGAGAAACTCCTTCTCTAGAAAGGATCCATTCTTGGCAATGAAGATTTTGCCCTTGGATCTATGATAGAAGGTATACCCAATAGTTTCCTTCGGGTATCCTATGAAGACGCATTTTTCCACTTTGGGTTCAAGCTTGTCTGGCTGTAACTTCTTTACATAAGCTTCGCAACCCCAAACTTTAAGGAACGACAATTTAGGTTTCTTTGCAAAACACAATTCATACGGTGTTGTTTCAACGGATTTAGATGGTGCCCTATTTAAAATGAATGCAGCTGTTTCTAATGCATAACCCCAAAATGATAGCGGTAAATCTGTAAGTGACATCATAGAGCGAACCATATCTAAGAGAGTTCGATTACGACGTTCGGACACAAAATTATGCTGTGGTGTTCCCGGCGTTGTCAATTGTGAAAGTATTCCGCATTTCTTCAAATGCTCGCCAAACTCGTAACTTAGATATTCACCTCCACGACCAGATCGTAGAAATTTAATCTTCTTGTTATGTTGATTCTCTACCTCACTTTGAAATTCCTTAAACTTCTCGAAAGTTTCGGACTTAAGTTTCATGAAATAGATATACCCATATCTACTCAAGTCATCCGTGAAGGTAAGAACATAACGATAACCACCGCGCGATGCTACACTCATTGGGCCACACACATCGGTATGTATGATTTCCAATAAGTCTGTAGCTCGCTCCATCATACCAGAAAATGGAGTCTTAGTCATTTTACCCATCAGACATGCTTCACATCTTTCAAGTGATTCAAGAAGTCCATCGGAATAGAGTTCCTTCATACGCTTCACTCCAATATGACCAAGACGACAGTGCCACATATAGGTCGAGTTATCGCTCAATTTCAAACGTTTAGCTTCAATGTATTAATGTGTGTATTTCCACAATCGAGATTCAATAAGACTAGACCATCTATCAAAGGTGCATGTGCATAAAACATATTATTCATATAAATCGAACAACCATTATTCTCGGACTTAAACAAGTAACCATCTCGCAATAAACATGATCCAGATATAATGTTCATGCTCAACACATGCACCAAATAACAATTATTTAAGTATAAAACTAATCCCGATGGTAGATGAAGAGGTAGCGTGCCGACCGCGATCACATCAACCTTTGATCCATTTCCAACGCGCATCGTCACCTCGTTCTTCGCTAGCTTCCATTTATTCTGTAGTACCTTTTTCGAGTTACAAATATGAGCAATCGAACCAGTATAAAATACCCAGGCACTACTACGAGTACTAGTGAGATACACATCAATAACATGTATATCGGATATACCTTTCTTCTTGATGTTGTCGTTCTTCTAATCCGTCAAGTACTTTGGGCAATTCCGCTTCCAGTGACCTTCTCCCTTACAGTAAAAGCACTCAGTATCAGGCTTAGGCCCAGCCTTGGTCTTCTTCGCCGGCACGGTAACTTTCTTACCGCCCTTCTTGAAGTTTCCCTTTTTCTTAGACTTGCCTTGCTTCTTGAATTTTGTGGTCTTATTGACCAACAACACTTGGTGCTCTTTCTTGATCTCCACTTCTGCAGACTTTAACATGGAGAAGAGTTCTGGCAATGACTTGTCCATGTTTTGCATATTGTAGTTCATCACAAAGTTCTTGTAACTTGGCGGTAGTGATTGGAGGACACGGTGAATCCCCAAAGCATTAGGAATCACTATTCCCAAGCTTTGAAGCTTGCTTGAGTGCCCAGACATCTTAAGAACGTGCTCACTAACGGAGCTGCCCTCTTCCATCTTGCAATTAAAGAACTTTTCAGAAGCCTCATAACTCTCAACTGCCGCGTGAGCCTCAAATATCATTTTGAGTTCACGGACAATATCATGTGGGTCATGGTTCTCAAACCTTTTCTGAAGCTCCGATTCCAAACCATACAAGATAGCACACTGAACTGTGGAGTACTGATTCTTCCGAGCGAGGAAAACATTCTTTACCTCATCGGTAGCATTAGCTGCAGGCGGGTCACCCAGCGGTGCATCCAGCACATAGGTCAAATTACCAGCATTGAGGACAATCCTCAAATTGCGGAACCAATCCGCGAAGTTGCTTCCATTGTTTTTCAACTTTTCTTTCTCTAGGAATGCATTAAAATTGATGGTAGGGGCCGCCATTGATCTACAACATATTTGCAATAGTTTAGACTAAGTTTATGACAAATTGAGTTCTAATTAATAGTTAAATTAATCTAGGTGAACTCACACTCAAAACAATAGCCCTCAAATTGTTTTAGTGATCGCACGAACCAAATCCACCACATCAAAAACGATCATCACGAGAGTTGATGTAGCTTCAATGGCGAACAATCAACATGTTCATCATATCTACTATATGACTCATGATTTACCTTTCGGTGATCCGTGTTCCGAGACCATGTTTGTACATGCTAGGATCGTCAAGATCAAATCTTAGCTTCCGCATGAGCAAATCTGGCTTGCTCACATTGTATACACTCGCAGAATCTAACACACCCGATCATCACGTGGTGCTTCGAAACAACGAGCTTTAGCAACGGTGCTTACTCAGGATGAACACTTTAAAACTTGAAATTTTTGTGCTTGAGGGATCATCTTATAATGATACCGTCGCAAACTAAGCAATACAAGATGCATAAAGGATTAACATCACGTGCAATTAATAATATATGATATGATATGGCCTTTCTTCTTGTGCTTACGATCTCCATCTTCAAGCACGAACATGATCTCCATCATCACCGGTATGGCGTCAAGGTCAATGGCGTCGTTTCATGGTTGTCGTTCACCAGCTTCAATTATTACAACTACTTTGGATAGACATGCATGTATTAATGGAATTTAAAAGACAACCATATGGCTCCTGCCGGTTGCCAACTTACAATAAGGAACATTGGATACATCATATATAATCACAATCATGGCCATATCACATCACGGCACACCCCTGCAAAACAAAGTTAGACGCCTCTAATTTCCTTTGCATATTTTACGTGGTTTGGGGCTTTCAATAAGTGTCATTCTAAATTACGAACAAGAACCACAACGTTGATGCTTGAACTATCAAGTGCCCGTTGTAAATTGAATCTATACTATGATGGGAGAGACAGACACCCGCAAAGCCACTTATGCAATACGAGTTTCATGTTGAGCGTGGAGCAAATCTCATGAACGATGTCATGTAAGGTTAGCCCGGTCCGCTTCATCCCATCATACCGCAAGATGCAAAGTACACAAAAGCAATTGATAATAAAAGCACCACCGCCCACAATGACCATTGTGTTCTACTCGTGCAACAGATCTACATATAGACACGGCTCTGATACCACTGTAGGGGTTCGTAGCATGGAAAACAAAAAAATTCTACCGCATGCACACAAACATGCCAAGATCTATCTACTAGATTGTAGCAAGGAGTCGATAGAAACACTCACCCTCGAAGATTCCAAAGCGGTTAACGAGAGCAGATTCTCGTGGGTGATGTAGTCGTACACTTGCCGATCTCAAGATCGCGTAGACGATCCTTCCGGCGCTGTGTTCCGGCAGCGCTTCCACAGTCGGTCACATGTTCGGTACTCGATGAAGACCTTCCTCTCCCTTGTTCCAGCAGGCAGCGAAGGTTGTAGTTCTCCCCTTGCAATTCCAGCAGCACGACAGCGTGGTGTCAGAAGTAGAGGGAAGATCCCGCAGGGCTTCGCCTAAGCCGGATGCGAGTTATGGTGGATTAGGGTTTCCCGGAGATCTAGGGTTTAGATGAACGGGAGGAGGAGGAGGTGTCGGCGACGGCTAGGGCGGCGACGACGGCTAGGGTGGAGACTGTGTGGGGAGGGCTTGGCTCTTGTGGTGTTGGGGCAGCCCTCCCCTTCTATTTATGAGAGGGAGGGGCAGCCTTGGGAGGGGTGGGTTTTAATCCAAACCCAAACCCAAGTTGGATTGAGAGAAGGACGCGTTTCTTCTTCCACTAGGAAACCATTGTTCCAGTTTGACTTTTCAAACTTCCTATTTGACTTTCAATTTAGAGCTTTATTTCTCTCTTGCAAATGCCAACACCAAGTGACCTAGGATATGATCCAACCATTCCACATATCCATGAAACATTCATGGACCATTCCCCTTCCGGTCCGGTGAACCTTCTAGACCCTTCTAGAACCTCTCCGATGAAATCATCGGAAACTTTCCCGGACTCCGGAATCGGACTTTCCTTATATGAATCTTATTCTCCGGACCATTCCGGATCTCCTCGTGATATCTCGGATCCCATCCGATACTCCTAACAACATTCGGTATCCCTTATTAACATTCCATATCTACTAAACAACATCGAATCCTTAAGTGTGTCTCCCTATGGTTCGTGAATTATGCGGACATGACCAAGACACTTCTTCGATCAATAACCAATAGAGGAATCTGGAAATTCATATGGCTCCCACATATTTCTACGATTACTTTGCGATCGAGTGAACCACTTACATACGATACCAATTTCCCTTTGTCTCACGATAGTTTACTTATCCGAGGTTTTGATCGTCGGTATCTCTGCATACCTAGTTCAACCTCATTACAAAGATAAGTACTCTTTTCTCGTTCCCGTGATATGTGATCCCTTGTGAGCCAGTCACATGCTTGCAAGCTAATTGGATGACATTCCACCGAGAGGGCCCAGAGTTTATCTATCCATCATATGGATGGACAAATCCCACTCTTGATCCATGTGCCTCAACCCATACTTTCCGAACACTCAATGCCACCTTTATAGCCACCCAGTTACGGTGTGGTGTTTGATGTTATCAAAGCATCCTTCTGGTGATGGTGATTAAAATGATCTCATGGTCGAAGGAATTAGGTTACTATGTATCAGAAAGCTTATAGCAAACGAACTATTGAAATGACTTGATCTTAGTGCTACGCTTATCTATAGGAGTATGTCCATCATAACATTCTCCTAATGATATGATCTTGTTATTAATAACATCTCAATGTTCATGATCGAGAAACCACGATCATATATTAATCAACAAGCTAGTATTATAAAGAGGCTTTACCAGGGACTCTAATTTAGTTTACAAATCACACAAGTATTAATGTTTCCGGTTAATACTATTATAGCATGAATATAAACATTTATCATAAACACAAAGATATAATAATAACCACTTTTATTATTGCCTCTAGGGCATATCTCCAACAGTCTCCCACTTGCACTAGAGTCAACTAATCTAGATTACATGGTAATATACCGAACACCCATGGCGGTTTGGTGCTAGTCATGTTTTGCCCTCGGGAGAGGTTTAGTCAACGGATCTGCCACATTCAGATCCGTGTGTACTTTGCAAATCTTTATGTCACCATCTTGGACATGCTCTCAAATAGCGTGAAAACGTAGCTTGATGTGCTTAAGCTTCTTGTGTGACCTTGGTTCTTGCGCATTGGCTATGGCGCCCATGTTATCACAGTAGATAGACATTGGGTCCAGCGCACTTGGAACCACACCGAGCTCTGTAATGAACTCCTTCATCCATATCGCCTCTTGTGAAGCCTCTGAAGTAACTATGTATTCCGATTCAGTTGAAGATCTCGCCACAACGCTTTGCTTTGCACTCCTCCAGCTAACTGCTGCACCATTCAAAGTAAATACTTATCCAAATTGAGATTTAGAATCATCCGGATCGGTGTTCCAACTAGCTTCGATGTAACCATTAACAACGAGCTGTTCATCACCTCCATAAGAAAGAACCATATCCTTAGTTCTTCTCAAGTACTTAAGGATGTTTTTGACCGCTGTCCAATGATCCACTCCTGGATCACTTTGATATCTGCTAGTCAAACTAACAACATATGCAATGTCGGGTCTAGTACATAGCATGTCATACATTAGAGATCCTATGGCTGAGGCATAGGGAGTCTTACTCATCCTTTCTCTATCTTCTGCCGTTGCTGGAATTTGAGTTTTACTCAAGGTCATACTGGGCAACATGGGCAGGAACCCTTTCTTGCTATCTTCCATTCCAAACCTCTTTAGAACTTTGTCCAAATATGTACTCTGTGACAATGATATTAGGCATCTCGATCTATCTCTATAAATCTTTATGCCTCATATGTAAGCTGCTTCGCCAAGATCTTTCATTGAAAAACTATTATTCAAATAATCCTTGACACTATTAAGAAGGTCTACATCATTCGCTATCAACAATATGTCACCACCATTATCTTTTATCTTTTACCTTTTTAATGGATTCATATCTGTGGTAGAGAGGTTATCTTATAGTTTGGTTTGCATGTGGAAGTATCTCTCCTTTAGTTGATTATCTATGTATCCCTTGGTGTGAGTGCCTTTATGGAATATTAATGAGAAGTTTCATCTTTTACTTTTTGCACTTCTTATTTTAGTTTGCAATCTCTATTATATGATGGATCTTGTTGATCAGTATTGGCATCACTTTGGGAGCATCAAGTAGATCTAAATTGGTTTCGGCAAACCGAGCTCTGGTCAGTAGCAACACCTTTTGAGGTTTGAAAGGAAAATAGAAAAGCTTACAAGTATTTTATATCATTTATTTTCTTTCTTGTTGGCTCATAAGCTTAGTATTCTTTATTTAAGATCTTTTGTGTCTTAAAGGAAGGTTGCATGTTTGGCTTTATCACTTGTAGGTTTGTTTGTTTCTTTCAACTCTTTTGCTTGCTACCCAGCCTTGCTAGCCAAAAACCTGTTTTGAGAAGGCATACTTCTCATGTTTCCAACCCCTTTGAATCAAAACCGTGCCTTTTGTGTCCACTATATCTACCTATTAGCATTTGCTATTCCAAGCAAATTCTCAAGCTTCATCTATCTTTCGAATTAAAAGGTATTTTGTTATGTGAAAACTAGTTAGTAAACCTCTCACGAACTTGATGGCACACCTTATTTTCTTGCCTCTAATAGACTTGAACCATTGTGTCATCAAAGTTGTATATGCTTGCATCTATACATTGGAATTATAAGAACCGTGATGTCACGGGGAACGCTTTCAACATTGCACCTGTACGTAGTACATAGTTTATATAATGCTCTTTTGTTTGCGGACATCGACGGTGTGAAATAAAGAGGGAACTTGTAAGTACATGGAGTGATGTATGTGTGTTAGAGAAACGCATGGGCCGCTAGCCTAAGCCATGCCTAATCATGGTGGAAACTTGCAGCATCACCATAATGAGCATTCTATGAAGCATCCTTAATAAAAAGCTATGCACATAGTAAATAAAAATATCGTTGAGATTCTCATTGCCTGCTTGCCTTGACATTTTGGTCATGGTATAGCTCCTGTACCATGTGCAAGTGGTACCCCATTGGCGGTTCTTTATAATACACATGTACTTACAATGACACGAACTTACCGGTGACCAAAGTTGAGTAGTATGAGGAGCGGCCCTCGTACTCAAGGGACGTGAGATTGCCAACTTATATTTCGTCAAGCATATACTCCATCCTTGTTCACTTTAACTTTAATAATATCAAGATGCCTATGATAGGGGCAACGAGGGCTCAAAGGTAGTAAGTACCATAATCTTTTGGAAGCTCTTTATGACTTAAAATCCCTGCTTCCCTCTATGAAGGGACTTTTCTCCTATTTTCTAAGTTGAGTCAATAAACCTACTTCCTCTCTATCTCCAGCAAGCATTTGAGTTGTTGTGTTGCAAGCATTCATATGGTGATTTATTAAATCATGTTCTTTATCTTCCCTGTTTGTACAAAACTCTTATTTATTGAGTATTACTTTGAAAGCCTTCTTTGAAAAACCTTTTCGAATCAAAGAGTACTCCTTTTTTTGAAGACTTCTACATAAGATTTTTGTGAAAATATTTGCCAGCTGCTCTCTGACCAAGAATAAGAGTTTGCCAATTCCAATTATGATTTATCTTTATGCAACTCTATTATGACTCATGTACTTATTGCAAGCTAAGTTATATAATGGTGAGTTGCTTTCTTCTATGAGTTGTAAGTGTGATGCTTCTTGTCCGTATTCTTTTTATCGACACTTCACTCCATAAACCTGTGGACATGTTTACTGAGCTTAGTTTTCGCTTGGGGACAAGCGAAGGTCTAAGCTTGGAGGGAGTTGATACGTCCAATTTGCGTCACCATTCTATATCATATTTTCCCCTTATTCTTTGATATATGTCTTATTATGAGGTGCTACTTATGTCTTTTCCTCTATTTTTGCATGTTGGATGATTCTTGGAGGATGGACTGCCGGAGTCAGGTTTGTGATGGAAAAAGAGGTGTTTTGATGCAATTTCGCGAAGATCAGAAAACTACCAGAAAAATATTGGAAAATTATATTTTCCCAGAAGACAGAGGAAGCCAGAAGGGGAGGTGTAGCCGGGCCACAGGGGCCCACACCCCCTAGGCGTGGGGCAAGGTGGGCCCACACCTAGGGAAGGTGTGGCCCACCTGGCTGGATCCTGACTTCCCCCTCTCGCCTATATCTTCCTCACGGAACCCTAATACCAGGAGGGCGACCACATAAAGATATCCGCCGCCTCTACGGGGCGGAAAACACCGAGAGAGAAAGAGCTCTCCGACAGACAGATTTCTGCCGAGGAAATTCCTTCCCGGAGAGGGGAGATCGTCGCCATCAACACTGTCAAGCTAGGCTTCATCAGGATCATCATCATCATCGTCCACACCATCATATCCACCAGCACCATCATCACCACTCCATCCCGCTGTAACAATTGTGTTGGATCTTGCATTAGTTCTTAGGGGAAACTTTCCCGGTGTTGATAACTATTGTAGTTGATGCTTTTGAGTGGAACCATTGGATTATTGTTTATGTTCAAATTGTTATTCATCACCATATCATCTTTGATCTTGATCCATATAATGTCTTGTGAGTATTTTGTCTAGTTCTTGAGGACATGGGAGAATTCATGTTGTTAGTAGTGGATTTGTGTTGAGTTATTATTCAATGGTTTAGTATTTAAGTTGTGGTGCTATTCTTCTAGTGGTGTCATGTGAACATCGACTATATGATACTTCACCATTTATGGGCCTAGGGTAATTCATTGTGTATTTGGCTACTAATTGTGGGGTTGCCGGAGTGACAAAAACATGAACCCCCATTAGGACACCTTTGCACAAGGGAGTGTAGGATCTCATAGTTTAAGGTTGTGGTTAGGTTTATATCTTAATTACTTTCCTGTAGTTGTGGATGCTTGCAGGGGTTTAATCACAAGTATTTATTAGTCCAAGTAAGGTCGGTACATTAGCACAGGTTCACCCACACAACACTTACAACACCAAAGAAGAGTACTTAGCTATTTGAAGCGAAAGCACTTGACAGAATTCCCATGGGTCCTCGAGAACGTTTGGTCCTTATAAGTATTCCCACTGGCTTGTCCTTTGCTAAGAAAGGACTGGGCCACTTGCTGCGTTTGTTCGTTGTCTTTATTACTTGCACCTTGTTTTGTTGCCTTATCAGAAAACCCTAAAAGTCTGTTTGCTAAGTATTTATAGAGTTTTCCTGCTCCATAACACTAGTCAACACCTTCTGCTCCTCGTTGGGATCGACACTCCTATTTATCGAAAGTACTACGATACACCCCCTATACTTGTGGGTCATCACACATCAACTAAGCCATCAACAAGTTTTCTGGTGCCGTTGTCGGGGAGGCTAAGGGCGTCTTCACAAGGGGAATCCTGCTCAACCTTTCCCTTTACTTTGTTTTTAGTTTGCTTAGTTTCTTTTGATTGGTTTCGTTTGACTCTTTTTATCAAAAACTAAAAAATTTAGTTTAGTTTGGTTTGCTTTCTGTTATCAAAAACACAAAAAAATCAGTTCCTACCCTATTTGCCACCTTTGGAAGATTGTTATTTGGATGTCCCACTTAATGATAATGCTAAAAAGAAACTAATGGGGAGTATTAATGATGTTCTCATCATGGTTAACAATGCTTATGTCCCTGTTGATTTCTATGTTTTGGATGTTGAATACAATGCTTCTTGTCCTATTACTTTGGGAAGACCTTTTCTTAGAATTGTTGGTTCCATCATTCATATGAAAGAAGGCACCATTAAATATCATTTTCCATTCAATAAAGGTATTGGACACTTCCCTATAAGGAGAGATAAGTTGCTTTTTACTCCTCCTTTGAAAGCAAGGTTTGATGTTAATGTTTCCTCATTTAAAAATACTTGATTTCTTGTTTCTTGTGCGTAACTTAAAGGCGTTAAAGAAAAGTACTTGTTGGGAGATAACCCAAGAGTTTCCTTGAGCCTTGGAAGTTATTACTTCAGTGATGACCTCTCCTTATCCTTTTTGTTTGCTTTTTGTGCCAAGAATGACCTTTAATGAGAGGGAAGTAAGATTTGGGGAGTCGCTGTCCCGAAACAGATTTCTGTCCTCCACCATAAAAATTTGTGAGGTGTCTCTGTAAGTCTTATTGAGAAGAAAATTTATGAATAAATCCCCCAGTACGTTAGATAACTTTCATTAGTTCAACACTTTTTGATTTGAGCAAAATGAGATGTTCAAAAAAATCGGTTTCTACCTGTTGGTCTGTTTTGACAAATTTCTGCCATTATTTGCATTTGCTTCTTATTGATTCCTTTTTTATTTCTCTTTTGGGGAATTGAACTTTTTAAAGGAGTTGCTGCAGTAGCTTGTGTTTTTAGTGAAAAGTTTTGTTGTTCCAAAGTTAAACCCAAAGGTCTATTATCCTTTGAATACACTAATGTTGCTAATAAAGATTGTGTGAAGTTTTGTATGAAGGAAAAGTTTCAGGTATAGAAAGATAATGATGTAATGAGATGAAGAATGGACAAAAGCTCAAGCTTGGGGATGCCACCCCGGTGTCACCCCAAGAAATATCCAAGAGGTACAAGCGTCAAAGCTTAGGGATGCCCAAGGCATCCCCTTCTTCATCAATAAAAAGCTCATGTCTGTCTAGACACTTCGTTTTTATTGTTTCATGCACTATTGTGTTTTTCTTGGAGCGTCTTAGTTTTCGTTTGCTTTGCTTAGTTTGTTTAGTTTGACTGAATAAAGTAATTTGGACCCTCGTTCTTGCTGTGTTGTTTCAAATAAGTTGCTTGGTGTTGGAAAGGAGTAGTAAGTTTTTGTTTGAGAGTGCAAGAGGAGCTTGCATTGACTATGACTTAGACTTTAGCATGACATGCTAGGTGTTGTTTGACCTTATGCTTAGTGATTATTGTTGTAGCATGTCTTGTTCCAAACAATTAGGATTGTTTAGTGTGCCTTGAAAGAATTATGCGTTGTTTTAGCATGCAAAAGCATAGTATTGTGGTATTCTACTTTGATGCTTTGTTTGGGTTGACTTAGCACATGCTCACACCATGTTATGACTATGAACAAGTCACCATAGCCTCTATGATCATTTAGTCCTTGACAGGTAGTACCACTCTATGCTTTGATTAGTAATGTTTTGTTGCTCTGCATGATTATGGCCATTATTGCTCTCTTAGTTGGTTGCTCCCAGTCTTTTGCTAGCCTCCACTTGTATGAGTAAGCTCTACTCATGCTTACAACTACTAAGAAACCAAGTTATTCCAAAGTGTCCACTATAAACTCCTATGCATGGTGTGTTACACCATTCCAAGTATATTCTTGTTTTCAGCTATCTTCCAATTAAAAGTATTTTGTTATGTGAAAACTTAGTGATTAAAGCCCTCACAAACTTGATGGCACACTTTATATTCTTTGCCCCTAATAAACTTGAACCATTGTATCATCTATGTTGTATATGCTTGCACTTATACGTTGGAATTAACAGAACCATGCTGTCATGGGGAACGTTTTCAACATTGCACTTGTACTTTGTACACAGTTGATATCATGCTCTTTTGTCTACGGATGTCACCGGTGTGAAATAAAGAGGAAGCTTGTAAGTCCATGGAGTTATGTATTTTGTGTTAGAGAAAAGCCTAGGCCGCTAGTCTAAGTCATGCCTAATCATGGTGGAAACTTGCAGCATCACCATAATGAGCTATCTATGAAGCATCCTCAATAAAAAGCTATGTACATAGTAAATAAAAAGATCGATGAGATGCTCATTGACTGCTTACCTTGTCATTTTGGTTATGGGATAGCTCTTTTACCATGTGCAAGGGGTACCCCGTTGGCGGTTCTCTATGATACACATGTACTTACTATGACAAGAACTTACAGGTGACTAAAGTTGAGTAGCATGAGGTGTGGCCCTTGTATTCAAGGGACTTATAGGCCACTAGGGAGAAAACAATGGTCTCTTGTTCATGGAACAAGTGGATTGTTTACCTTACACACTTTGCTTAAAGCAGTTGTCTGTTGCTTTCAACTTAATTCTGGAGGGGGTTCGGATGATAACCTGAAGGTGGACTTCTAGTCATAGATGTATTTGGATGGCAGTCTATGTATATTGTTGTATTTCCCAATCGAATCTCATAGGATTTTTTTGTTTTGTATTGCATTGCTATGCCTTGCTCAGTTCTTGTCAATTGCCCTGCTGTAATTTGTTTACCCTTCATGCCATGTTGTTTATCTAAGGAGAGCACCTCTAGTGAACTATGGACCCCGGTCCAATCTTTATCATTGATACATCTTCCACTGTTACTTGTTTACTTGTTGCAAACCATCATTACCTTCCACACCATACAGTTAATCCTTTGTTACAGCAACCGGTGAGACTGACAACCTCACTGTTAGTTGGGGCAAAGTCTTGAGCTTGTGTTGTGCAGGTTTCCATATTGCTTGCAACACCTGTGTGACGTTTCCTTCCTCCTAATGCTTTGATAACCTCGGTATCTTACTAAGGGAAGACTTGCTGCTGTGCTGCTTCACACCTTGCTCTTAGGGTTCCCAACAGACTCCACATCAACTGAGCCATCAAGGATCATGAATGTCTAGTATTGCATTGTTATGCCTTGCTCTGTCCTGTCAATTGCCCCGTTGTAATTTGTTTAGCCAGCATGTTATGTTGTTTATCTTAAGGAGAACACATCTAGTGAACTATGGACCCCGGTTCAATCTTTACTATTGATACATCTTCCACTGTTAATGTTTACTTTCTGCAAACCACCATTACCTTCCACACCATACAGTTAATCTTTTGTTTTCAGCAAACCGGTGATTGACAACCTCACTGTTCGTTAGGGCAAAGTCTTGATTTTGTGTTGTGCAGGTTTCCAGTGCTAGCAACACCTTTGAGCCGTTTCCTTCCTCCTACTGGTTCGATAACCTTGGTTTCTTACTGAGGGAAAAACTTGCTGTTGTACTCATCATACCTTCCTCTTGGGGTCTCCTAATGAAGCTCTACAGTGATCTGAGCCGCATCAAGCCTTTTTCTGGCGCCGTTGTCGGGGAGGCCAAGGACGGCTTCACAAGGGGAGTCCTTCGCAACCTTTCTCTTTACTTTGTTTTTGTTTTGCTTAGTTTCTTTTGCCTTGCTTTGTTTGCCTCTTTTTATCAAAAACTCCAAAAAAATAGTTTCGTTTGGTTTGCTTTCTTTTATCAAAAACACAAAAAAAATTAGTTCCTGCTCTAATTTCTGCCGTTGTTGGTTTGCTCCACCTTTGCAAAAATGAACTCTGCTAAGAATACCAAGTCGTGTGACTTCACTAGCACAAACAATAGTGATTTCCTAAGTACTCCTATTGCTCCACCTGCTCCTGATGCTACCTTTTATGAAATTAAGCCTGCTTTGTTAAATCTTGTGATGAAAGAGCAATTTTCTGGTGCTAGTTCTGATGATGATGCTGCCTGATACGTCCAATTTGCAACACCATTTTATATCATAATTTGCCTCTATTTATTGATATATTTCATATTAAGAGGTGATACTTATGTCTTTTCATCTGTTTTTGCATGTTTGATGATTCTTGGAGGATTGATACGTCTCAAACGTATCTACTTTCCGGAACACTTTTGCTATTGTTTCTCCTTTAAACTTGTGTGATTTGGATACAACTAACATAGACTAACTTTGTTTTCGGCAGAATTACCTTGGTGTCTAGTTTTTGTGTAGAAAATCAACTATCAGGAAAAATCCCAGAAAATATGCCAAAAATCCTATTTCACGAGAAGATCCACGGAGCCAGAATACGAGATGGAGTGGAGGCCTGGGGGGCCCACACACCCCTGCCGCGCGGGTGGGCTCAGCCCATGCCTGGAGGGTGTGTGGCTGCCCCAGGCACCCTCTCGGCCTCCGTCTTCGCCTATAAGATGCCTCTTGACATAAAAACCGAGGGGGGTTTTGAAGTTTTTCTGGAAAGAGTTCCGCTGCGTCGCCACCACCAGAAACCGCGATTCGGAACCAAAAACTCTGTTCTGACACCCTACCGGGACGGGGAATTTGGAGAGGATCATCGCCATCGTCATCACCAACGCCTCTCCATCAACCATCCATGTTTCCCTCATCCATGAGTGAGTAATCCCCCATTGTAGGCTATCGGGATGGTAGGGATTGGATGAGTTCTATCATGTAATTGAATAAGATTGTTAGGACATGATGCGTAATATCTCTATTAGTGCTATTTGACTTTGTTGCAACTTGTTGTGCTTAATGCTTGTCACTAGGGCCTCAGTGCCATGATCTCAGATCTGAACTTATTATTGAATTATTATGATAGTATTGTTTGTGATCTTATCTGCAAGTTGTGTACACATATCATTGTCCGGATCCAAAGGCCCCGAAGTGATAGAAATTGGGACTGGGATGGCTATGGTGTGAGGATGACATGTGTTCACGGAGTGTTAATGCTTTGCTCCGGTGCTCTATTAAAAGGAGCACCTTAATTGCCAGTAGTTTCCTTGAGGCCCCGCTGAAACGGGCTAGCAGGACAAAAGATGTTGTGCAAGTTCTCATTGCGATCACGCATGACTATATATGGAGCACGTACCTATGATTGTTTAGTGCTTGGATGCTTATTCTTATTTATCTGCAATTGCCCTAGATCTTGATGTTACATGTTTAGACTCGTCCATGCAACGCCCGTCCATCTATCCCTATGCCTACCGTGCTCATATCCTACTGTTTTCTACTACTGTTACTATTGTTCTTATTTTGCTGCTGTTGCTACTACCAAACTGTTGCTACTGATAAACTTCTGTGATCAAGAACTATTTCCAGGTGTAGCTAAATTGACAACTCAGTTGTTAATGCTTGCAAGTATTCTTTGGATCCCCTTGTGTCGAATCAATAAATTGGGTAATTTTACCCTCGAAGACTATTGCGATCCCGTATACTTGTGGGTCATCAAGACTATTTTCTAGCGCTGTTTCCGGATAGCATAGCTTTATTTGTAAGTTCACTTGGATCTACTTTTGTTCACTGCTACTCCTTTCATCATGGGGAAGTCTCGTGATGGAAAATTTCCTATTTTACCATCCACTACAAGAAGAGGTACAGTCCTTAACACCTCTGCTGCTCTTGATTCACCATCTGTTATAAGTAAGCTTGTTACACCACCACCACATACTCATGCTACACACACTGCTACTGCTGCTAAATCTGAAACTTCTTTTGATGCTAGTGCTATTAAGAGTCTACTTGAGAGATGTACCATTATTCCTAAACTGTCCTCTGATCCTAAGTTTGCCACTTCTCCCATAGATATTAAAGATGAAGATTATGATTTCTCTCTTGATTTATCCTATTTAGACATTGTTGAGAAAGAACCTTTTTGTGGGACCGAGAGTGAGAGTGTCGTGGCACATATGAATGAGCTTTCCACTATTAGTGCTTTATTCTCTGATGATTTTAAGATGCGCAAGTACTTTGTTACTAAGATCTTCCCCTTTTCACTAAAAGGAGAAGATAAAGCTTGGTTTAATAGATTACCTCATGGTTCCATTGATAGCTCTAATTGCTTGATTGCTTCTTTCTTCTAGAAATATTTCCCTCCGAGTGCTAAATATGCTGCTTTGCAGAGACTTTTTAATTTTAAACAGGGAGAAGAAGAGAAATTGCCTGAGTCGTGGACAAGGTTCAGTGCCTTGATTCATGCACATCCTGGATGTCTATTACCTAAAAATGAGCTTGATATTTTTATAATGGACTAACTGATGATTCTAGGACATACCTAGATAGTTTTGCTGATTGTGTTTTCAGGAAAAGAACTCCTAGAGATGCTGAAGAATTAATGGCTAAAATAAGCAAGAATTATGATGATTGGACTTCAACTGAGTTAAATACACCTGAGATTATTACTCCCGAACCAGTTGACGAGGTTTCGACTCGTCAATGCCCATTGTTATGGACTTGGGTTTTGGAGAAGATGGTGATGCTGGAGATCACGAAATGGTTAGCAAACAAGCAACACGGGGACACGAAGTTTACCCAGGTTCAGCCCCACGGAGCGAAAACCATACTCCTGCTTGTATGCTCTTGATTACGGCGGAACCGAAGGTTACAGGGGTGCGTAGATGCAATCTGGCGTGAGGTGCGTATGAGGTGAGTTGATTGTCCTCCTCGTCGTGCCCTCCTAGCCTTTATATAGATAGGCAGGTCCCGGGCATAGGTCGAGTCGGTTACAGATTAGGGTTTGCCCCTTTGAAATTGTATCTACTCTAGTCTTGTTCTCCAAGGATCCGAAGGCGTCATGGGCTTGGGCCACCCAAAACCTTCGAAGGCCACGTATCTTGTCGTGGGCCTTCCTTGGGCTGGACTAGGTATGTCGATGTTGTATACTCGTGGGGTATAACCACGTCAGTAGCCCCCGAGTGCTCAGTCGAATCACAGATTCAACTGAGGACTCTTCAGTCTTTCAAGTGCATTTTAGGCCTGTTTATAAGAGAAAGCAATTTAGTTCGTAGGCATTGTTGATACGTGTGCCTGACTCACCCAACAGATCAGGGTCAGTTAACTGTCATAGGACAAAACAACACGATCTTCTTTAGACTCGAATCCTTGGACTCGAATTCGAAACAGATGCTGGCATAATTCGACTAAGGCCGTTTAGGTCTTACAGGAGCCGAATCCCAATGGTTTTTAAGTGATGTACCCAACGCGTCCGTCGGGATTTTTCATCATGCCTGTTGACACGGTATTTTACTGGAAGAGTGCAGTCAGGTGCGTTATCAGGCCATCATCTGTAGGTCTTATCCTTGCGTCACAAACATAGCATCCGAAATGTTATCACCATGGAGGTGTTTCGGGTGGCCAAGGAGAAATGTCTCTCACTTAGAGTTTATTTGGGAAAAGTTGCCAGAAAAAGTTTGTATTTTGATCCGAAAAGATCATAGTCGAAAAAATCATAGGGTGCGCGACCAGCGCTCCCTATGGGAGTAGCCCCCGAGTGTGTGTTCGAGTCATAGACTCGAGCAGAGACTTTATTTCAGTTGTTTTTAACTTCATGTCCGAAAGACACAATTTTTTTGGATGCTTTGAAAAATCCACCCTATGGGAGTAGCCCCCGAGTCCTTAGTGGAGTCGTAGACTCAACGTGGGACTCAAAGATCGGTGATAAGTGTAGTATCTTAATCATGTTCCAGGTGCGCGGACAGCGCTCCTGATAGGAGTAGCCCCCGAGTAGTTGCTCAAATCGTAGATTCGAGTAAGTACTTGATTCATCAGCCGAAGATTTCCAACCGTTTCTAGGTTGGCCTTGATGACGTCAGTGCTGACGATCGATGATCTCAACCGTTTGCGACGCTAGAGATGACGTGACAGGACGAACGTGGATCCCACTTTCTGACTTGGAGTTGACTAGTCATGCGCGACATGGCGAGAATTACGGCGTCTCCTCGGTTTCCTTGCGTAGCGGATGACGTGCTGGCGATGGTTCGTTGCTGTGATGACACGTGTAGGGTTAGATTTTGCTTGCGTGTTAGGGCTTCTGGATCGACGGTTCTTGTTTATCATCTTCGTCGCCAGTTGTGCCTGAACCAGTTCCAATACCAATACCAAAGAAAAGGGGAGTGATTGCATTAAATGATGAAGTGATGAAAGAAGCTAAACAATGTCTTAAGGAGAAAAGTATTAGAGCCGAAGATGTGAAGAATCTACCTCCTATAGAAGAATTATGCAAGCCAATTCCCCACTCATCTACTATCGAGGTACACTCTCTCCACTTTGATGAAGGTGATATTCCTTATGGTAAGCCTCCTGATCAATGCTTAGAGGAATTTGACATATTTATTGTTAAACTAGGTGATACCCTACGTGTTGCTGCGAGAATTATATGCGGCGCTAAATACTTGCGTAAGAGAAGATTAACCATATGAAAGACAAAATAATTATGCAAAAAACATGATTTCAAATACATATATACATGTGATGCATTGAACACAGTTGGTCTAAAATGAGTAAAAAAGCTTGGCATGTAGCATAAAATACGATAAGACAAAGAAATACTTTTAGGAATACAATTTACTACTACCATGGACATATTTATTTATTTTGGTTTGCAAGACTTAAGGAACGTGTCTAATTAATCCAGTAAGGACTGAACTGAAAAGACTGTTGTTTGTTTAAAAGCTCAAGCACCACTGATGAAGACATGCTTTAAGCTTCTGGTTTTGCCTCTAATAACGTACAACCATAGCATACGGGTGTATGCAGCTTTTGGTAGTATGCATGCAGTTCTATACCTGTGTTTAAAAGGGATATATCATCCTGAACACCGAAAGCTAATTAATAGGTCAATGACTCTTAGATGCAGTATAGAATATAAAATATCTCGATACAAAACCATCAAATATTGCATACATGATACATCATTTTTGTCATTCGTCATTTCATGAAAATACATAGGTACGATCTGACTAAAATTTTCTGTAAATAGAAGAAGTGAGGTAATAGAAATATGCATACATGATACGTCATTTTTGTGTTATGTCATTTCATGAAAATATATAGGTATGACTAAAAATGTTCCGTACATAGAAGAAGTGAAATAATAGAAATATGGAACATGCCTTTCCTTTGCATGTATGTGGGACAACCATCGATACTGCAGATAATTCAACACCATAGCTGATGGCATAGATAGTTATTCCAGGATAAACATAAGAGAGTGGAAAATACAAGAGGAGTCGATCACCACATTTGTTATCCACGGCGGCGGCTTCCCTGGCACCTCCCCGACCATGCTCTATGCGGTGTCGGCACGGCCTCTGTTGTAGCAGTGGCACACGGGGCCATTGTTGTTTTTGGCGTCGTTTGTGCGCGAGCTCGGAGCGGCATCATCCGGATCATGGGTCGAGCAAGAGAAGACGTGGTGGAGCGCGTTGGTGGATCCTCGTCAGCCTGGCGGCGCGGCGGTCCGGAGGCAAGTGGTGGTGGTGGAGCTGCACGTCCGGCGAGTAGCGGCGTCACCAGCGGGTCGACCAAGTGGTGAAGCTGGCCGAATATGCGGTGGTCGTACCCCAGGTTCCTGCTGGCGCCTGGCGGTAGCTGACCCGTGCTGCTCGTCGCGTTCCCGGCAGGCCTGCAGCTGTGCGTTAGGAAGAGAAGCAAAAATAAAAGGAGTAGAAACGACATGGCATCTTGTTTCAGGCTTGCAGCACGTGATTAAGCGAGAACTCAATTGTTGCTAGTTGATCGGTTAGTATTGTTGACGGTGGTGACAAAGGATTGGGCACATGAATATATAGAAAGGACGGGAGACTCAAGATGGAGCGAGAAGTTGCAGAATATAAGAAGCCAATGGAAAACATTGAAATCGATAGAACGGTTCGTAGAAGATGTCGGGACTGCAGGCATTACTTTCCGGCCGAGGAGTAAAATTAATAGAAATCTTCGTGGGAGATGAGTAGCTAGCTATTCCAGAGTACCTAATTGTGTGTACTTTAACACGATTAAAATACATGGAACATGAGACCTAGTAGTAATCATGGCGCAAAATGTCCTTTGGTTTTCTATTACTCCAATTACTCTAGGTGGCGCATCAGCTAGCTTGCGTGAATGTGGGGTGTTGATGCTTCTGGAGCGGTTTTACTCAATGCCTGAATTAAAATGGGAATAGTGGGAATAAGAGGAGCCGAGGTGTGATTATGGTCTCGAGCGTCTACCAGCTGAAAATAGGATTTTTTTTCAGTGCAAATAATTATACCCCGCGTGGCACCAAAATAAAACTAAAATGAAAAGTAAAGTGTAGATATGATGATGTGGCACTATGGTGAGGTGGATAGGCTGCATGTCAAGAGAAATATGTCAGTGGGGGTGATCTTCTTAGTTATATAGGATAAGATAATTTTAATAAACAAGTTCATAATTATTTATTGAAAAATTCTAGAGCTATTAATGAGTTGAAAGATATTGTGGAAAAAACTGCTAATGATATTAAAATGCTTTGTAAACACTTTCAAATGGTTCAAACTTAAATTGATCAACTTGCTAAGATACACAAGGATATGCTAGTTAATGCCTCAGGAGATAAACATGCTTATGGAATTAGAACTAGGAGCGGTATAGCTACTCAAGATCCTTTATATCCTGAAGGACATCCTAAAATAATTGAGCAGGATTCTCACCAAGGTAAAAATAGTGGTAGTCCTCGCAAGATAAAGAAAAAGAAACATAAAATAGTCGAGGAACCACTTGACACTACTAGGAAAATGGCTATAGGTAATCAGCACATTCGTGACTCATATGGTTGAAGTGCCCCACGGCTAAAACAGGCGCCGCTCACCTGTGGGCAGTGCCCTACTAGTAACTAGAACAACCGTGGCGCACAAGGTCATAGTGCGCAACAGATATGTGTGGGCCAGGGCCCTGCTGGCCGCATGCCGCATACCCGTACCGCACATGGGGGAGGTGCGCTACGGTTGTTACGGTTAACCGTGGCGCACATGCAGGTCGTGCGCTACGCCTAAGTGAAGGCCCCTCTGTTCTGTAAATGGGCAGAAACATCCGTGGCGCACATGCCAGAGTGCGCCACGGATGTGATTTTTCCCTGTGGCGCACTATGGCCATGTGCGCCACGGATGTGTCGACCATGTGCTCCACTTTGTGCACATGTGATCATCCACCACCCCACACTTCACTTTCCCCTTCTTCTTCCTCCTTAGATATAGTCGGGATCCTTCTCCTTCCCACCTCAATTTCTCCACTCATTCACCATTTTTAGCATGTGGAACTTGCCTTGGATGTTACATACGTAATAGAGGAAGCTCTTCGGTCTCTCATCTCCTTCTCCGGTCTCGCACGCACCTCTCCTTTCCATCTTCTCGCGATCTCGGTCTCTCATCTCGGTAAGTTGTCCATGTAAGGATGTGTTCATGTGTATATAGATGATATGCTCATATGTATGTAGATGATTGATGCTCATAATGTGTGTATGGAGAGGATCGATGGCCATGTGTGTGTATATATATGGAGAGTAATATCGATGCTCATATGCATGCATGTGTGTATGGAGAGGATAATGATATGTTCATGTGTGTATGGATCGGTCTCTCTCTCTCTTGTGTTTGTGTGTGAACAAGTTGCCATTTGTTTTGCCAAAATGTTGATTCATTTCCATTTTGGCAAGACTTTGGCATTTCGCAAAGGTCCTAATTTTAGGATAGGTCATGCCGAAATTTTCTATCGACCATTGCATGCATGCATTCATTACGTGGTTCTAATAGACTTCTAATTGTACCATGTACACCGTGCAGGCAAAAATGGTGCTCATAATGAGCGAAAGCATTGTGGCTAGATTTTTGAAATGTGCGACGGCCGACATGATACGAAATAACAAGACGGAGATAAGATGTCCGTGCAGAAGATGCAAACTCAACTAGGTGATCGACCCAGATTCCGGGAATCTGCAGGCGCACCTACTCCGCCATGGTTTCATGGATGGATACACTCGTTGGATAAGCGATGAAGAAGACGATGGAGACGGTGAAGGTGGGCAACATGACGATGATCATCACGGCGAGAACGGGCGAGATGATGAAGTGACATGGTTATACCCCGCGGGTACATGATATCAGCATACCTGGTCCATGTAGGGTTCGCAGCATAGAAAACAAAAATTTTCCTACGATGGGAACAACTATGTACCAAGATCTATCTACTAGATACAAACAACGGGCGGATGTAAATCCGTAGAGAACATACCCTTGAAGACCGACAAAGCTTAACGAGTCCAAACTCGTGGTTGATGTAGACGATCTCTTGCCGATCTCAAGATCGAGAGGAAGTCCTAGCGCCGCAAAACAGCAGCGCATCCGTGCTCGCACACACGTTCGAGGCACCGAGCAACCTCCGCCTCCTCGCTCCAGCGATGCAGCGGAAGCATAACTCTTTCTTGCCGAATAGCCACCGGGAACATGTATCTCGCTAGTCCGAGACCATGGGGAATAAATTCTAGAGGGGGAGAGAGATCCTTCACGAGGAGGTGTGAGTGAGAAGTGAGAGGAGGGGCTCCTTATATAGGGGAGGGGGGGGCAGCCCAAGGGGGCATGGCCGCCGGGCATGGAGGGTGCCCCCACCTCTCCCTCATTCATGTGGGTGGACACTCCACTCACAAAATGGCCCTTCAAATTTCTCCACTCAAAAACCCACTCAAATTCCCATTAAATTTCCACCAAATTTAATGCAAACTCTCATTAAATAAAACTCTTTTATTTTATTCAGAATTTTGTCAATTACTTTAATGACAAACATTCACAAATAACCCCTTACTAGAATTCTATTTCACATGCATAACCACTTTATGCAATTTCACCAAAACTGTTTTGGTATCTAGTGAAATAAATTCCTGCGCTTGTATTCATTCTTTCGGCATGAAACTTTTGCCCCAATTGGATGTCGGTGTCTCTTAAGTGTGTCACCCTACGGTTCGCGAATAATGCGGACATGATCGAGACCCTCTCGGATCAATAATCGAGCGGATCGAGACCCATCGACTCACACATTCAACGATGACTTTCTTGTGATCGTCGGAACCTTTACGCTAGTATCTTAATCCCTTTGTTTCGCGATATATTACATGTCCGAGATTCGATCATCGGTATCTCCATACCTAGTTTGATCTCGCATCGACATGCACTCTTTTCTCGTTCCCGTGATATAACATTCTAGTGATCAAATCACTTGCTTGCAAGCTAATCAATGTGATATCACCGAGAGGGCCCAGAGCATATCTATCCGTCATCGGGATGAACAAATTCCACTCTCGATCCATGGGCCTCAACATAACACTTTATTAGTTCTGAATCCATCTTTATAATCACCCTATTACGTTGTGACGTTTTATGTTATCAAGAAACTCTTAGGTGTTAGTGATTCACACGATATAATGGTCAAAGGATCAGGATCACTTCGTAAGATGTTATAGCAATATAAACTCAATGACTTTGATCGTAATGCTATACTTCGGATGAATGTTCATCACACCATTACACTAATGTTGTGACCTCGTTATTAACAACATCCAATGTCCATGATCAGGAAACCTTTGATCATCTTGTTAATCAACGAGCTAGTTTATAAGAGAGGCATAACTAGGAACTTCCTTTTTGTTTATTAAACACACATGTATCAACGTTTCCGTATTAATACAATTATAGCATGTAAAATAAACATTTATCATAAATAAGGAATACGATAATAACCACTTTATTATTGCCTCTCGGGCATATTCCCTTCAGTCTCCCACTTGCACTAGAGACAATAATCTAGTTTGAAAACTTTGCGTATTGAACACCTATGGCTTTCCGGTGTTCCATATATGCAATTGCAAGTGGTTAACATAATCTACGGATCTGACGCTTTAGGTCCGTGTGTATTTGCATGTCTTTGCGTCTTCACGCATCACTCATTCTCCAATGAGATGGCATTGTATAAATTTGGTCTTTCGGTGAGACCTTTAGTTCCTTGGGGTTAAAACATGTCGATACTATTGTCATACAATATATCTTTAGTGTTAGCCCGTTGTGAACCACACCTTAGTTTGATAACAAACTACTTGACACAAATTCCCTCCTTTGCTGCTACTATAGCAGTCATATACTTAGCCTTTTGTTGTAGTATTCGTCACAATGTCTTAACTTTGGAACTCTTCCAAATCCATCATGGAATCTCCTTTCCATTACATTGTGCCACCCATAGTTTAAATTGAGATAAACTTAAATTTGTATCTTGTGACAAAACTAGTATCAATGTAACGCTTTACAATGAACTATTTGTAATTGTTTGTCACCTCTACACAAATATATTCTTAGTTCTTCCAAAAGATCATAAGAATATCCTCACTATCGTCCAATGATCATTTTATGATTCATTACGTATATGCTCATAACACTTAGAGCATAGGACATATCTGGATGTGTACATATCATGGTATGATTGATCAAAACATTCTCGTGATTTCACTCATCAAGTGTCAAAACACTTGAATCTTGTTTCACTTATCAAGTGTCGATACACTTGAATCTTGATACAATTCCTTTCCATGCAACAAGAACTGTTTCTAGTCGTTTCTATATTGAACTCCTTCAATATCTCATATATGTACGTTTGGCATAACCATATTGGCGTTACAGTCTATCCACTATAGACATTCATGCTAAATATTCGGGTTTTGCCTAAGTCTTTCATCGAAATGAAATTCTTAACCTTTGTCAATAAATAATACATTATTTCTAATCAACAAGATGTCTTCCACATAATGTATTAGAAATATGTCTCAGCGCTCCCACTTAATTTCTTGCAAATGCAAGCATCTTCATCGTCTCCAGATGAAAAACTCATTTTCATCATGGTGAAGATTCCAACTCCGTGATGCTTACTTCAACCATTGAAGTTTGCATGCCCTTTTAGCATCCTTTGAATTTAACAAAACCCTTTGGACCGTGTCATGTACACGTCCTAGGTAACCATTCTATTAGAAGAACTTTGTTTTGTTTATTCATCTACCATATACCAAATTATATGTAGTGGTTGCTACTTTAACTGCTCAGACTAAATATCGCTATGAAAGATCAAATCTTGTCATAGTCAACTCTTTGAACATTGTCATAAAATACTTTCGACATGTCGAATATTTCATAGATTTGAGACATCCATGTACTGCTTTTTATAGATCCAAATACGACAGATAGGTTTTTACACCTTTCCGGAGGGTCTTCCAAGTTCAAAACTTGATTTCTCGTATATGGAACTATCACGGATTTTATGGCTTCAAGCCATTTGACGGAGTCAGGGACCATCATCGCTTCTTTGTATGTATTCGGTTCATCATTGTCAAACAATAATGATTTACTCTCAAATCTTAGCATTTGATTGTTTAACCGACCTTCTTGGTTCAATAGGAACTTTAGACCTCCGTGACCACAACCTTTGAGGCACATAAGCTATGAGCATTATGGCAGCCTCCAGAACGATTTCCGGCACTGCGCAACTCAGCACATTTAGCTAAGGTTCGTTAACCTTATCAAAGTTCTATTGTCCTCCCACTTAACTTTTGCGAAAAATTCCTTTTTCAAGAAACTTCGGATTTCAAGCGACAAACCCTTTTGTCCTTGGTGTTATGGAGGAATAACCAATTGTTATTCGAAATAACCTACAAAGACATGCTCATCCGACTTCGGTAGTAAACATCTTACTTATGTTTAGCATACCAAAATTTAAGAAATGACAACTTGGGTTTTACCCCAAACCATAACTTCGATGGTGTCATTTCAACAGATCAAGATGGAGCTCTTTTCAGTGTAAAAGCGGAAGTCTCTAAAGCTTTAATCTTTTAAAACATAATGGCAGTTTTATAAATAACACCTTGGATCCAACCATGTAAAACAAGGTTTCATTACAAATCTCAAACACTCCATATTCCTATGGTGTTTCGGGAGATGTAAATCTAGGTGTTTTGCTAAACTTGTAACTCAAATAAATCCCTTTTATGATAAAATCATAATTTATTTATTTTTCTTGTTACACTTGTAACTCAAATAAATCCCTTTATGATCAAATCATAATTCATTTATTTTTCTTGTCACAATGATTTTCACTTCATCTTGAAAGTCTTTGAACATTTTCAAATATTTCACACTTCTTTCTCATTAAGTGAATTATTCACTCAATTTCCGGATAAAGTATATGAAGTTGAAACCCATCGCTTACGACTACACATAATGGACTACATACATCAATATGTATAAATTCCAATATTTTAGTCGTTCGTTCTTCTTTGGCCTTTGAACGAAGTTTTAATTATCCCGAGGAAAGTCTCACAAGTGTCACTTGATCAAATCAAAGACTCCAAAAATCCATGAAAATGGAGATTCTTCATGTTTTCTTTCCAATATAATTTAAACGGCGATGTCACTTCGTAAGTGATCTTTCAATCATTTTTCTTGCGACATTTTAGCATTAGGTTTTATGGATGTGATTTCTCCAACTAGATTTGTAAATCATCCATCTTATATGGAATACGGTAATTATTTTAACAACCTTTGTTCTTATAATACCTGATTCAAATAACAATTATTAAAACAAATCTTGAAGTCAAGCTTTGATGTCAACGAGAAATACAAACAACGGTTTGTTTGTTTTCGATGAACGTCATCACATATTCTCTTGCTAGTTACTTAGGTCATTGTGGTTCATGAATTGCGTCATTCCGTATGAAATTTCATACCAACCAATTCGGTATCCAATACCCAAGAACCACATTGTTTAACAAGCAAAGAATACAACCATAACATGTATATCATCCATATACCTAAATTGGATATTTCCAATCTTTTCTTTTCTGCCAAATATATTTTATAGATTCTCTTTCAGCATTTCCTTTTCCTTTTAAAAGAATCTATCAACATCAAAAGTGGCGCCATATACATGACACATAGTCCAAAGCGTGTATATTCAAATAATAATACCTTTGGACTTGCACTTTGAAGTAGATCACCATCATCAAAACGATCGGTATTCTTTCAAAATCCATTCTTTAGTGATCTTTTAGTGTAGTAAACACTTTACATATATCTTCTATTCATCCTTATCATGACGACTTTCATGATCAAGACAATTTAGCTTATAAAGGAGAATCGTGAGTATAACATTAGTTTCCAAAACCCTTTTGGATGATTAGGATGTCTAGCATCTCCAACCTTCGTAAATTCTCATCCAATATGAGAACATATATTATACTCTATCATATTGCAACCAAAACATTGTTTCAGATATCGTTATATCTGCCACACATGATGGTTTCTGAAATAATTCTTTCAGCTCCTAGATAAACTTGATATTAAAACAATCAAGAATCGTGGAGGCAAACATGATACTTAAGATACTAACACTGGAATTTTTACTCTTGATTTAATACCAATTATTAAATCTCACGGAGTAAATAAAGTTTGCTGAAAGTTTGCAATAGGACTTTAAACTTTAGATTGACACTCAACACAATACGATACCAGTTCGTAAAGTATATATCCAGAATTCTATAGTTCTATTATCTCAATTACAACTATGCATAAGGTGGTGAACGAATGCCAATGACTACAAAAATTATGCAAATTCACTTTGATTTAATTTATGATAAATTGAGTTCTACTAATCCAAATTAGAAATGAACTCCCACTTAAAACGACATCCCTCGTGTCTTTTTGGTGATTACATGAACCAAATCCACTACACCAAGTCCGATCATCACGTGAGTCGGTGTAGCTTCAAAGGCGAGCATCAAATGGGCATCATATCTACTATATGACTCATGCTTAACCTTTCGGTCCGTGTTCCGAGGCCATGTCTGTACATGCTAGGCTCGCCAAGTAAGAACCTTAGTATTCGCGTGTGTAACTGTCTTACACCCGAAATATGGTCGTGGATCCAAAAACACCCGATCATCACGTGATGTCTTGGAGCGACGAGAACATAATCGGTGCATACTAAAGGAAGAACACATTCTTATCTTGATATTTAAATGAGGGATCATCTTATTATGCTAATAAAACGCCAAACAAGCAATATAAGATGCTATCAAACATCACATGTTTATTAGTGGAATGATATGGTTCCCGCATATGATCTCTATCATGTGCACCGTGGTATGATCACTATCATACCTATATGTGTAAGTCCAAGGTCTATGGATATTACATGTTATGTGTGTTGTAAGAGTATCATCTCATACTTTTACTTACAACATCACCATATCATATCACTAGCCCAGCAACAATCTAAACTAGACGCCTCTAATTTATCCATTGCAAATTTTACGTGGCTTAGGGCTTTCGAAGATAGAACCGTTCTTACCTACGAACATGAACCACAACGAGGATAACCAAATTGTTGACAACTCGTTGCAAATTAGATATTGACTATAGTAGGAGAGACAGACACCCGCTAGCCACTTATGCAAAACTAGTTGCATGTCAAGCGTGGAACAGGTCTCATGTGCGAGGACATGTAAAGTTTGTCCGGGCCGCTTCATCCCACTATGCCACCAATATCCAAAGTACAACTAAGAAGAAATAAAATGATCATCATCGCCCACATACTTATATGTGTACTACCCGTGCAAAGTATCTACGCATAGATCCGGCTCTGATACCACTGTAGGGTTCGTAGCATAGAAAACAAAAATTTTCCTACGATGGGAACAACTATGTACCAAGATCTATCTACTAGATACAAACAACGGGAGGATGTAAATCCGTAGAGAACATACCCTTAAAGACCGACAAAGCTTAACGAGTCCAAACTCGTGGTTGATGTAGACGATCTCTTGCCGATCTCAAGATCGAGAGGAAGTCCTAGCGCCGCAAAACAGCAGCGCATCCGTGCTCGCACACATGTTCGAGGCACCGAGAAACCTCCGCCTCCTCGCTCCAGCGATGCTGAAGCACAACTCTTTCTTGCCGAATAGCCACCGGGAACATGTATCTCGCTAGTCCGAGACCATGGGGAATAAATTCTAGAGGGGAGAGAGATCCTTCACGAGGAGGTGTGAGTGAGAAGTGAGAGGAGGGCTCCTTATAGGGAGGGGGCAGCCCAAGGGGGCATGGCCGCCGGCCATGGAGGGTGCCCCCACCTCTCCCTCATTCATGTGGGTGGACACTCCACTCACAAAATGGTCCTTCAAATTTCTCCACTCAAAAACCCACTCAAATTCCCAATAAATTTCCACCAAATTTAATGCAAACTCTCATTAAATAAAACTCTTTTATTTTATTCAGAATTTTGTCAATTACTTTAATGACAAACATTCACAAATAACCCCTTACTAGAATTCTATTTCACATGCATAACCACTTTATGCAATTTCACCCGAAAACCTGTTTCGGTATCTAGTGAAATAAATTCCTGCGCTTGTTCATTCTTTCGGCATGAAACTTTTGCTCCAATTGGATGTCGGTGTCTCTTAAGTGTGTCACCCTACGGTTCGCGAATAATGCGGACATGATCGAGACCCCTCTCGGATCAATAATCAGAAGCGGGATCTGGAGACCCATACTGACTCCCACACATTCAACGATGACTTTCTTGTGATCGTCGGAACCTTTTACGCTAGTATCTTAATCCCTTTGTTTCGCGATATATTACATGTCCGAGATTCGATCATCGGTATCTCCATACCTAGTTTGATCTCACTTGACATGCACTCTTTTCTCGTTCCGTGATATAACATTCTAGTGATCAAATCACTTGCTTGCAAGCTAATCAATGTGATATCACCGAGAGGGCCCAGAGCATATCTATCCGTCATCGGGATGAACAAATTCCACTCTTGATCCATGGGCCTCAACATAACACTTTATTAGTTTTGAATCCATCTTTATAATCACCCTGTTACGGTGTGACGTTTGATGTTATCAAGAAACTCTTCCGGTGTTAGTGATTGACATGATCTCATGGTCTAAGGATCAGGATCACTTCGTAAGATGTTATAGCAATATAAACTCAATGACTTTGATCGTAATGCTATACTTCGGATGAATGTTCATCACACCATTACACTAATGTTGTGACCTCATTATTAACAACATCCAATGTCCATGATCAGGAAACCTTGATCATCTTGTTAATCAACGAGCTAGTTTATGAGAGAGGCATAACTAGGAACTTTCTGTTTGTTTATTAAACACACATGTATTAATGTTTCCGTATTAATACAATTATAGCATGTACAATAAACATTTATCATAAATAAGGAATACGATAATAACCACTTTATTATTGCCTCTCGGGCATATTCCCTTCAGTCCAGTACAAGGAAGGCCCACGGCAAGTATACGCCGGCCCATGAAGACTTTCGGGTGGCCAAGGCCCATGACGCATTCGGATCCTTGGAGAGCAAGACTAGAGTAGATAGAAAATTCAAAGGGGTAAACCCTAAAACCTGTAACCGACTCGGTCTATGCCTGGAACTGCCTAACTCTATATAAAGGCTAGGAAGGCACGGCGAGAAGGGCACCTCATACTTTCGCATAGACACCTCCACGCCAGATCGCATCTGCGCACCCCTGTAACCTTTGTTTCCGCCGTAATCAAGAGCAGACAAGCAGGAGTAGGGTTTTCCCTCCGGGGGCCTGAACCTGGGTAAATCTCGTGTCCCCGTGTTGCTTGTTTGCTAACCGTTCTGTGATCTCCAGCATCCCCATCTTCTCCAAAACCCAAGTCCATAACAATGGGCATTGACGAGATTAAACCTCGTCATGAAGAGTCTCCTGGAGATGGTGAAGGTGCGGAAGCAGACCGGGATGATGATGATCTAGATGCCAGAGGAGCAGACGACGATGGAACAACGTCGGGCTAGGTGCGTGATCCTTATGTGCAAGAGCTGCTTCTCAAGCAGACGAGTAACGCCAGGGCTTCCGCTAAAGAGAAAGCCAAGCTTGCGCAACTTGAGAAAGACGCGGTTACTCCATTGTATGAAGGATGCAGACCCGATGATACCTGATTGAATGTAACGCTCAAGGCTATGGAGATGAAGGCAAAACACAAATTGAGCGACGCAAGCTTCGACGATATGATGGCATTCTGGCACGATCGTCTCCCGGAGGGGAACACGTGTCCAACTAGTATCGAGGACGCCAAGAAAATCGTCTGTCCTTTTGATCTACCGCACGTTAGATATCACGTATGCATCAACGATTGCATCATTTATCGGGGCGAGGGCGCGGAGAAAACCACATGTCCGGTGTGCGGCGTGAGTCGATACAAGAAAGGGAAGAAAGAACCTCGAAAAGTGGTACGGTACTTTCCTATCACTCCTCTTCTGCAGCGCTATTTTGCGGACCCTAAGGAAGCGAAGCTCATGTGATGGCATGCGGAAAGGAATAATCCATGAGATGACGATGACCCCGATAAGGATGAGTTGTTGACGCACCCTTCAGATGCTAGCCAGTGGAAAGCATTGGACCTCGAATTTCCAGAATTCGGTGGAGATTCGAGGAACATCAGGCTTGGTGCGAGCATCGATGGACTCAATCTGTTCGGTAGCCAGAGCATCACGCACAACACTTGGCTCGTGTTTGTATGGATGTACAACCTCCCTCCATTGTTGTGCATGAAGAAGAAGTACATACAAATGAGTATGCTAATTCAAGGGCCAAAACAACCTGGTGCCGACATCAATCTATATATCGGGCTGTTCAAAGAGGAGCTAGCCATGTTATGGAAATATGGAGCCAATACTTACGAAGCCGTCGCACACGATTATTTCACTATGAGAGTCGCGTTGGTCACTACAGTGCAAGACTATCCAGGTTGCGGGTATATCTCGGGGCAGGTTATCCAAGGATTCTGCGCATGCGTTAGGTGCATGGATAACACAAGCTATATCCAACTAGAGAAAGATCCAGGGTCTTCGAAAACCGTGTTCATGGTGCACCGGAGGTGGCTCGGCAAGAATGGTCCATGGAGAAAACGTGGAGACCTGTTCGATGGAAAATTCGAGACCCGAGGAATCCCAGAGCGTAGGAGCAGCGAAGAAGTGGAACAGTTGCTAAAAAACTGGAAAGATTGTCCTAAGCCTGGAAAGAAGCAAAAGAGGCAGCAAGACAAGCCGCTGATGAAGGTATGGAAAACAAGGTCTATTTTCTGGGAGTTGCCATACTGGAAGTTTCTCCGCACGCCTCATAGCCTCGACATCATGCATATCACAGAAAACGTGTGCGAGAGTCTGGTCGCCACCATAATCAACATGCCAGATAGGAAGAAAGATGGTCCGAAAGCAAGGCACGACCTGATATTCATGGGTATCCGGAAGGAGCTTCACATAGGACGCACTACTCCTGATGATCAGGAAGATGACGATGATCATGAGTCGGAGATGACACAAGGTCGTCGGAAGGGTAAAAAGTTCAAGAAGAACGAATATTACTGCCATCCTTCTTGCTTCACTCTAAGCTAGGATGAGATCAAACAGTTTTTCAAGTGCCTTCTAGGAGTCAAATTTCCTTACGGCTACGCGGGCAAGATAAGCAGATACCTAGACGAGGTGAAGCAGAGGTTCAGTGGCATGAAGTCTCACGACTGTGCCGTGCTAATGACGCGGGTACTTCCGGTTGCACTAAGAGGGATAATGGACGAGCACGTCCGTGAAACGTTATTTGGCCTCTACAAGTTTTTCGACGTCATCTATAGGAAGTCGATTGGCGTGAATTAGCTCGGGAGGCTACAGGAGGAGATCGTGGTGATACTATGCGAGCTTGAGGTCTACTTCCCGCCTGGATTCTTCGACATTATGGTGCATCTGCTGGTCCATGTCGTGGAGGACATCGTCCAACTCGGGCCGATGTTCCTCCGCAGCATGATGGCGTTCGAAATGATGAACGGACACATCAAAGGATACGTTCACAACAGGTCCCGTCCAGACGGAAGCATAGCCAAGGGCTTTCTGGCCGAAGAGTGCATCTCTTTCTGCACGAATTATCTAGACATCGAGAACCCTGTCGGTCTTCCCGTCAACAGGCACCTTGGAAAGCTCGACGGATCTGGTCACCGAGAGGGTCGTCGCATACTACATGCAGACTTCGATTTTCGACGCGCAGACTTTGATCGAGCAAACCTCGTCGCGCTACAACATTTAGAACTGGTCGATCCTTGGATGTAAGCAAAAGGTTAATCGAGAAGAAGTACAGTGACCGGGGCATACAGAGGACGCAGGGAGAAATAATCAAAGAGCACAACTCAGATTTCACGCGTTGGTTTAGGCAGACGCTCCTTGATAATCCCCCACGATCGCATTCTTCTGACACGGAAAAGATCATATTCACCTTGTCGCAGGGACCGATGCAAAACCTGGTGACCTATCAGGCATATGATATCAACGGCTACACATTCTACACTGAGGAAAAGGACAACAAGTGTGATTATCAGAACTCAGGCGTAATGTCGGAATTCTACACCGATGGCAACGTGAAGGAAAGATTCTACGGAAGAATCGAGGAGATCTGTGAGCTCGACTACTGTGGAGAAAAGGTGCCGATGTTCCGTGTCAGATGGGCAAAGAGCGTCGAAAGAGAAGACCGGTATTTCGCAACCATGGTTATACCCGAAGCAGCCAAATCCAAGACCGCCGGTGTGAACGTGACCGCGAAAAATGAACCGTGGGTACTGGCTACCAAAGTGGACCAATTTTTTTCATTACCGACCCGACAAATCCTAGTCGTGTTGTCGTGAGGAGAGGAAAAAGAAACATCATCGGAATGGATGGAGTCGCCAACGAGCAAGACTTCGACCAGTATGGCGATCCAAATATTGAAGATGACGACGACTACGATGCAGCAACATACATCACAAGAAGAAAAAGGACAACCCTACCCAAAAAAAGGTAGCCCGTTCGAAAGAATAAACATTAAAGTGCCCGGGCTAAATTATTCAACTGCGACAAAGAAGGGAAAAAAGATTGTAAAACGCTAGCTCAAAAAATATTGTAAAACGCGTGGTCGAAAAAGATTGTAATATTCATGGATAAATTATTATGACATATTTGTATCATGGACATATTTGAATCATATTTGTACCACTCTTATGACATATATTATCACCTTTGGGCATTTTTGGAATATTTAAAAGTGTTTTAAAAACAAAACAAAACTTTTATGGCATATGTCACCACTTTTGGGCATTTTTTGGAACATTTAAAAAAAAGGTGGGCACCAGGATTCGAACCTGGGTGCTCACAGGTTTAGAATAGAGTAGTAGGGCAAAACCAGTGGGATAAGGCAGTGCTAGTGATAACTATGGGGGTGGCAACCCTCTTATCTGACTAGTCCTACCCACTTAGGCGTAGCGCACCCTGGCCAAGTGCGCTACGGTTATCTGTAGCGCACTTGGCCAGGGTGTGCTATGCCTAAGTGGGTAGGACTAGTCAACCGTCGCCCTCGATCCCCATCCTCAGACACAGATCCATTGTCTAACCCCATCGTCCCCATCGACGCGCCGCCGCCGGAGGTTAGGAGGAGGAGGCCGCCACGCCAGGAGGAGGAGGAGTTCACCATGCCAGGAGGAGGAGGATGGCGCGGCTGCGTGAATCGTTTGGGACAGGGCGCGGCGCGGGCTGGACCACACACGGCGGCGGATTGACCACACACGACTGCGGCGGCTGATCCTCCTCGCTCGTCTGCTCCTCCTACGGCTGGCAAGGTACCTCCCTCCTCTTCCCTCTCTCCTCTAGGCTGCTCCTCCTCGCTCGTCTCTCTGTCTTGGGCGGGGGTGGGGGAACGGCGACCTGCGGATTGTTTAGGGGAAATCATATTAAGAACCTTTGCTTGATCACATTTCGTTCCGAAAGAGAGACTTGATCCATTAGTGCTGAGGTATAGTTTGTCCAATTACTGGTCTCGAATTATTGGGTAAGCTAAGTTCGTAGGAGTACCAACTATGTCATTTGGTACTGGAGTGAGGGTTTGATTGGAGTGATAATGACTGTTTGGTTTGGGTCATGGCGAGCCAATTTGTGAACAAGTTCTCATGCAGATGGTTCAACCCCATGGATCTTGTTGTCGATAACCTAAACAGTGATAGAGAAGTGCAAAGAAATTTTGAGAAACATATTTAGTATCAAGAGAGCTCTGGGGTAATTTTGTTAGATAGACCAAAGGTTGAACTGGGCATGACACTTGTGCTCAAAGTACCAGGTACCTCTGCTTGGATGGGCTAGATTGTATTGGAGTGTAGTTGGTTGTAGTTTTTGGATGCATATTTGTACGGGTGGTTGTAGTTTTTGCATGTACCCTGAAATTTAGTAGGCCACGGGTACTCTCTGGTCCAAATCATGTACTGCATCCCAATGAACACAACACTCCAAATCTGCTCCTATGAATACCAACTAATTTGCTAGGCAGGTGATTCTTGAATGTCAAGGTACTGTTTGTGAATTGTTCATAGTTTTGCTAGAACACAAGTTGGATTATTGGTAGAACACAAGTTGAATGTCAAGGTACCGTTTTGCTAGAACACAAGTTTTTACTGTGATGGTTGTAGGTTTAGATGGTAGATACTCAATATCACTTTTACTATGTAGGGTGTAGGTTTTATGCTTATCTCATCTGATGATATAAAAATGAAATGCTTATCAGATAAGCATACTCATCCAGATAAAAATGAAATGCTTATCAGATAAGCATACTCATCCAGATAAAAATGAAATGCTTATCTCATCTGATGAGATAAAAATGGACGTAGTTGCTGGATTAATATAGGCATAACCTGATGCTAGACTTGATGGAAAACCTGATGCTAGGCATAACCTGATGTAATTAATCAGTGAGAATTCCTAGACTTGATGGAAAACCTGATGCTAGGCATAACCTAATGCTAGGCATAACCTGGTGCTAGACTTGATGGAAAACTATATGTGCTACTGTTTTTGATCATCTAGGCATTGTTGTTCATCTAGGCACTGCTGTTCAATATTGATTTGATCATCAACATGTTGTTCAAAATCTGGAGCTACTATTTTTGCACTATTTTGATCCAGCTTTAAATCTGGAATGAAATCTAGAAATCACAGCTACTGTTTTTGTGCATTAGCTGACATGATGGGGTACAAAATGTACAAATCAACACATTATATATTTTTCTAGCAGAATGTGCTGCTACTACTATATGTGTTGTTGGCTGGTTGCTACTACTATATGTGCTGCTGGGTGCAAAAAACTACTGTGTTGCTACTACTATATGTGTTGCTGGATCTGGCCATTTATTTTTATATACCTAGTAATGATCTTGATGTGCTTGTTGTGCTGGTAATGTGCTGGTAATGTACTGGTTGTGCTGGCTATGCTTGTGCTTGTACGAAGCACTTTATTATATCCTGTATGCAGGTTCTTGTATGAAATGAGTCCCGATTTTTGCCGGAATGTTGATTAACTTCCGTTTCAGCAGAAATTGGGCACTCCTAGTTTAAGAAAATTAGCAAAGGTCATGCCGGATTTTTCTGTGCATTTAACCAATTATTTGTTTTTTATTAGTGCAAAGATGTGTGACAACGACGGGGATGGATGTTCTAAGCGCATCAGCGCTGAAGGAGAACTCAGACCTCCGAATAAACAATTGACATTCTGGGAGGCGGCCTAGCGGCTAGAAGACGATGAAGAATACCATCCTCCAGAGAGCGAGGATGATGAGATGGAAGACGCGGAGCAAGAAGCCAAAGGAACGGCGGGTGATGAAACCACTGATGGCGACGAGGGCACAAGGAGTGGTAGCAATCCTCCTAAGAAGAAGAAGAAGAAGAAGAAGAAGAAGAAGCTGAAGGAAGGGTGCCCAAACACGGTCGGCATCGTCAGGGAGGAAATTACCGAAGTGAGCCCAACAGGGGTTCCTTTGGAGCCCAACCTTGTCGTCAAAGGGTACGTTGGGCAAGTGGCGGCGATCACCCGGACAACCATCTCGATCAACACCAAGAATCTCCGGCATAAAGATAATGGCCACTTGCGCACACTCCTCTTCGAGAAGCTGCATGCAAGATACAAGTTCCCCGCTGAGTATCGGAACACAAATTATCATGGGAACGAAGTAAACAAATCCGCCCTCACAAAGATGAGCACCGCCCTGGCCAGCTGGAGAACCCGGATAAAGAATAAGATCTATAAAGAAGGCAAAAGTCTCGAGGAGATCCAGAAGATTGACCCACAGATCACCGAAGATCAGTTCCGGGAGTTCAAGGAGAGGTGTGAATCCGAAAGAGCCCTGGCCAATAGTAATCAGGGAAAGGTGCTGCAGGCGATGAATATAGGTCATCACCATCTCAGATCTGGTGGATAGAGAACCGCAGAGGCCAAATGGAATAAGGAGGACGAAGAGTATAGATATAAGGGGATAGAAAACCCCTTTGCGAAATTCGAACACGGGCAGGTTCGAAACTTCATCAGGGCCCGTAACCATGTGGACCCAAAAACCAAACAACTCACCGCGGATCTTGCGGTGAAGGATTTCGAGGAAATTGTGGTAAGTAATCTAATTACCGCGGATCAACTCGATTGCATTCTAATCGATGAAGTCTAGTTTCTAAATGATTCACTGTTACTTCTTCTGCAGGAGGAGGAAATTGTTGCTATTCATGGATCCCAGGGTTCCTCATCCCAGGGGTCGACGACGGCCACCCGGTGGGATAACCCTTTTAATAGGGCGATGAACCGGGCCAAGAAAATAGAGCCGGTTACGAAGAAGCCGTCGTTGGATGGCCATCTGGCCGGCCTCGGGGGTAAGAATTGGGTGGATCATTTTGGTCCACCACCGAGGACGCGTGTGGCGCCGTCGGGAAGGAGCGAGGAGGAAAAACGCGAGGTTCAAAAACTTAAGGAACAAGTGGCACGGATCCCGCAGATCGTCCAAGACAACCTAGCAATCTCCCTCACGTCCATCCTTCCTACCTTGGTGGAGTCAATAGCGAACTGGAGTGCGGGTGGTCGAGTAGGGCCGTGCCTGATTCCAAGCATGGTCAGCAGCCACTCGAACAATGCGGCACCAACGAATCAGGCGAACTACGTGTTCATGACTCCGCCCGCTAGCACCACGGCGCCGCAAGTGTTAGTGACTCCCCCTGCCATCACCGCGGCGCCGGACATGTTGGTGGCCCCCTGCCTGTAGGAGTTCGTAGCATGGAAAACAAAAAATTTCTACCGCATGCACACAAACAAGCCAAGATCTATCTACTAGATTGTAGCAACGAGTCGATAGAACAACTCACCCTTGAAGATTCCAAAGTGGTTAACGAGAGCAGATTCTCGTGGGTGATGTAGTCGTTCTCTTGCCGATCTCAAGATCGCATAGACGATCCTTCCGGCAACGCTTCCAAAGTCGGTCACACGTTCGGTACTCGATGAAGACCTTCCTCTCCCTTGTTCCAGCAGGTATCGGAGGTTGTAGCACTCTCCTCGCGATTCCGGCAGCACGACGGCGTTGTGTTGGAAGTAGAGGGGAGATCCCGCAGGGCTTCGCCTTAAGCCGGAGCGAGTATGGTGGAGTATGAGAGAGGCCTTGGTGATCTAGGGTTTAGAGGGCACCAAGGGGAGGGTGTGGCCGGCGGCTAGGGCCCTGGGAAGCCCCGAGTCGCCGAGTTGGAGGGGAAACCCTAGGCGGCGGCTACACTTGGAGGTGGAGGCGCCAGAGCTAGGGTTTGAGGTGTGTAGGTAGGGGGCAACCCTACCCCTCCTTATATAGGTGGAGGGTGGCCGGTTGGGAGGAGGGTGGCCGGTTGGGAGGAGGGAGTCCTCCTCCAACTCCTCCTCCTTGGCCGGCGGGTGGAGGGAGGGGACTTCCTCCCCAAGTAGGTGTCCTACTCTCCCTCCACCAAGCAAACTTGAGATTTGATTTTTCAAATTGGCGTTTGACTTTGAAACTTCGATTTGATTTCTCTCTTTATTTTGCCCAGACAAGTGACATAGTACATGATGCAACCATTCATATTGTCATGACACATCCATGTACCCTTCCCCTCCGGAGTGCCGGACCTTCCGGACCCTTCTAGGACATTCCTGGTGAAAACACCGAAATCATTCCCGAACTCCGAAACAGGACTTTCCTTATATGAATCTTATCCTCCAGACCATTCCGGATCTCCTCGTGATATCCCGGATCCCATCCAAGACTCCGAACAACATTCGGTCTCTTACTCATCATTCCATAACTACTCAACAACATCGAATCCTTAAGTGTGTCTCCCTACGGTTCGTGAATTATGCGGACATGATCGAGACACTTCTCCGATCAATAACCAATAGAGGAATCTGGAAATTCATATGGCTCCCACATATTTCTAAGATTACTTTGCGATCGAATGAACCACTTACATACGATATCAATTTCCCTTTGTCTCACGATAGTTTACTTATCCGAGGTTTTGATCGTCGGTATCTCTGCATACCTAGTTCAACCTCGTTACCGATAAGTACTCTTTTATCGTTCCCATGGTATGTGATCCCTTGTGAGCCAGTCACATGCTTGCAAGCTAATTGGATGACATTCCACCGAGAGGGCCCAGAGTATATCTATCCGTCATATGGATGGACAAATTCCACTCTTGATCCATGTGTCCCAATCCATACTTTCTAAACACTCAATGCCATCTTTATAGCCACCCAATTACGGTGTGGTGTTTGATGTCATCAAAGCATCCTTCCGGTGATGGTGATTATCATGATCTCATGGTCGAAGGAATTAGGTTACTATGTATCAGAAAGCTTATAGCAATTGAACTATTAAAATGACTTGATCTTTATGCAACGCTTATCTATAGGAGTATGTCCATCACACCATTCTCCTAATGATATGATCTTGTTGTTAACAACATCTCAATGTTCATGATCAGGAAACCATGATCATCTATTAACCAACAAGCTAGTATTATAAAGAGGCTTTACTAGGGACTCTAATTTAGTTTACAAATCACACAAGTATTAATGTTTCCGGTTAATACTGTTATAGCATGAATGGAAACATTTATCATAAACACAAAGATATAATAATAACTACATTTATTATTGCCTATAGGGCTATCTCCAACATTCTCCCACTTGCACTAGAGTCAACTAATCTAGATTACATGGTAATATACCGAAAACCCATGGCAGTTTGGTGTTGGTCATGTTTTGCCCTCGGGAGAGGTTTAGTCAACGGATCCGCCACATTCAGATCTATGTGTACTTTGCAAATCTTTATGTCACCATCTTGGACATGTTCTCGAATAGCGTGAAAACGTAGCTTGATGTGCTTCAGCTTCTTGTGTGACCTTGGTTCTTGCGCATTGGCTATGGCGCCCATGTTATCACAGTAGATAGACATTGGGTCCAGCGCACTTGGAACCACACCGAGCTCTGTAATGAACTCCTTCATCCATATCGCTTCTTGTGAAGCCTCCGAAGCAGCTATGTATTCCGATTCAGTTGAAGATCTTGCCACAACTCTTTGCTTTGCACTGCTCCAGCTAACTGTTGCACCATTCAAAATAAATACGTATCCAGATTGAGATTTAGAATTATCCGGATCTGTAGGGTTCGCAGCATAGAAAACAAAAAATTTCCTACGATGTGAACTATATACCAAGATCTATATACTAGATACAAACAACGGGCGGATGTATATCCGTAGAGAACATACCCTTGAAGACCGACAAAGCTTAACGAGTTCAACTCGTGGTTGATGTAGACGATCTCTTGCCGATCTCAAGATCGAGAGGAAGTCCTAGCGCCGCAAATCAGCAGCGCATCCGTGCTCGCACACACGTTCGAGGCACCGAGCAACCTCCGCCTCCTCGCTCCAGCGATGCAGCGGAAGCACAACTCTTTCTTGCCGAATAGCCATCGGGAACATGTATCTCACTAGTCCGATACCATGGGGGATAAATTCTAGAGGGGGAGAGAGATCCTTCACGAGGAGGTGTGAGAGACAAGTTAGGAGGAGGGGCTCCTTTTATAGGAGGAGGGGGGGAACCCCAAGGGGGTGGCCGGCGCATGGGGTCTGCCCCTTGCCCTCCCCTCTTCATGTGGGAGGACACTCCACTCACAAAACTCCTCTAAACTCCCTCCACTCAAAAGTCCACTAAAAATTCCCATTAAATTTCCACCAAATTTAATGCAAACTCTCATTAAATAAAACTCTTTTATTTTATTCAGAATTTTGTCAATTACTTTAATGACAAACATTCACAAATAACCCCTTGCTAGAATTCTATTTCACATGCATAACCACTTTATGCAATTTCACCAAAACCTGCTTTGGTATCTAGTGAAATAAATTCGCGCTTTGTTCATTCTTTTCGCATGAAACATTTGCTCCAATTGGATGTCGGTGTCTCTTAAGTGTGTCACCCTACGGTTCGTGAATAATGCGGACATGATCGAGACCCTCTCGGATCAATAATCGGAAGCGGATCTGAGACCCATTGACTCCCACACATTCAACGATGACTTTCTTGTGATCGTGAACCTTTTATGATAGTATATTAATCCCTTTGTTTCACGATATATTACATGTCCGAGATTCGATCATCGGTATCTCCATACCTAGTTTGATCTCGTACTGACGTGCACTCTTTTCTAGTTCCCGTGATATAACATTCTAGTGATCAAATCACTTGCTTGCAAGCTAATCAATGTGATATCACCGAGAGGGCCCAGAGTATATCTATCCGTCATCGGGATGAACAAATTCCACTCTCGATCTATGAGCCTCAACATAACACTTTATTAGTTCTGAATCCATCTTTATAATCACTCTGTTACGGTGTGACGTTTGATGTTATCAAGAAACTCTTCTGGTGTTAGTGATTGACATGATCTCATGGTCTAAGGATTAGGATCACTTCGTAAGTTGTTATAGCAATATAAACTCAATGACTTTGATCGTAATGCTATACTTCGGATGAATGTTCATCACATCATTACACTAATGTTGTGATCCCGTTATTAACAACATCCAATGTCCATGATCAGGAAACCTTGATCATCTTGTTAATCAACGAGCTAGTTTATGAGAGAGGCATAACTAGGAACTTTGCTTGTTTATTAAACACACATGTATTAACGTTTCCGTATTAATACAATTATAGCATGCAAAATAAACATCTATCATATACTTGGAATACACATAATAAACACTTTATTATTGCCTCTCAGGGCATATTCCCTTCAGTCTCCCACTTGCACTAGAGATAATAATCTAGTTACATAGTGATAAATCTAACACCCATTGAGTTCTGGTGTTGATCATGTTTTGCTCTAGGGAGAGTTTTAGTCAACGGATCTGCTACATTGAGATCCGTATGTACTTTACAAATCTTTATATCTCCATCCTTGACATACTCGCGGATGGTGTGAAACCGGCGCTTAATATGCTTGGAATGCTTGTGAGACCTTGGCTCTTTGGCATTGGCAATGGCACCATTGTTGTCACAATAGATCACCATTGGGTCCAATGCGTTTGCCACAACTCCTAGTTCGGATATGAACTCCTTCATCCAAAATGCTTCCTGAGCCGCTTCCGAAGCAGCAACATATTCGGCCTCCGTTGTTGATCCCGCTACCACAGGTTGTTTGGAGCTCCTCCAACTAACCGCTCCGCCATTCATGAGAAATACGTATCCGGATTGAGACTTAGAGTCATCCGGATCGGTGTCAAAGCTAGCGTCGACATAACACTTAGCGACGAGCTCTTCTTCACCTCCGTATACAAGAAACATATCCTTAGTTCTTCGTAAGTACTTAAGGATATTCTTGACCGCTATCCGTGTTAGAACTGGATCCGATTGGTACCTACTAGTCAAACTAATAGCGTGCCACATCCGGTCTTGTACATAGCATGGCGTACATTATAGAGCCTATGGCTGAAGCATAGGGGACTTTGTCCATTATCTCTCTTTCTTCCGCCGAAGCCGGACTTTGAGTCTTACTCAATGTCTTGCCTTGCAACATAGGTAAGAACCCCTTCTTACTTCCGTCCATTTTAAACTTCTTTAAAATCTTATCAAGGTATGTACTTTGCGATAGCCCTATTAGGCGCCTAGATCTATCTCTATAGATCTTTATGCCTAATATGTATGACACTTCACCTAGGTCCTTCATTGAAAATTTGCTGTTTAGATAACTTTTAACGCTGTTTAAAAGTTCTATATCATTTTTGATCAATAATATGTCATCCACATATAATATCAGAAATGCCACATTGCTCCCACTCACTTTCTTGTAAATACAAGCTTCTCCATAAGTTTGGACAAATCCAAACTCTTTGATCACCTCATCAAAGCGGAAATTCCAACTTCGTGATGCTTGCTTCAATCCATAGATGGATCGCTGAAGCTTGCACACCTTGTTAGCATCCTTAGGATCGACAAAACCCTTTGGTTGTATCATATACAAATCTTCTTCAATATTACCATTGAGAAACGCGGTTTTGACATCCATCTGCCATATCTCATAATCGAAATATGCAGCAATTGCTAACATAATCCTAATCGACTTTAGCATCGCTACGGAGAGAAAGTCTCATCGTAGTCAACTCCTTGAATTTGTCGAAACCCTTTGCGACAAGTCGAGCTTTATAGATGGTCACATTACCATCAAGACGCTTTTCCTTTGAAAATCCATTTGTTCTCCACGGCCTTTCGGCCGTGAGGTAATTCCACCAAGTTCCAAACTTGATTTTCATACATGGATTCCATCTCGATTTCATGGCTTCTAACCATTTGTTGGAACCGGGCTCATCATCGCTTCTTCATACGTCGCAGGTCATTATTTTCATCAACCATGAAATTCATGACAGATTTCGTCTGACTCGAGCTGCACGCGTCTGCTTGACTGCGAGGTTCGTAGTACTCTCTTCGGAGTTTCATGATCATTATCATTAGTTCCCTCTTCAACAGGTGGAGCCAACTCCGGAACAACTTCCGGCGCTGCGCTACTCGCCATACTTTGAAGAGAAGGTTCCACAACCTCTTCGAGTTCTACCTTCCGACTACTCACACCTTTCGCGAGAAACTCTTTCTCTAGAAAGGATCCATTCTTGGCAACAAAAACCTTGCCCTCGGATCTGTGATAGAAGGAATACCCAATAGTTTCTTTAGGGTATCCTATGAAGACGCATTTTTCCGCTTTGGGTTCGAGTTTATCCGGTTGAAGTTTCTTCACATAAACATCGCATCCCCAAACTTTAAGAAATGATAGCTTAGGTTTGTTTCCAAACCACAATTCATACGGTGTCTTTTCAACGGATTTAGATGGTGCCCGATTTAAAGTGAATGCAGCAGTTTCTAGTGCATAACCCCAAAATGACAACGGCAAGTCCGTCAGAGACATCATAGATCGAACCATATCTAATAAAGTACGATTACGACGTTCCGACACACCATTTTGCTGTGGTGTTCCGGCAGGTGTGAGTTGTGAAACAATTCCACACTCTTTCATGTGAGTGCTAAACTCGTAACTCAGATACTCACCTCCACGGTCGGACCGTAGAAATTTGATCTTTCTATTACGATGATTTTCCACTTCATTCTGAAATTCCTTGAACTTTTCAAAGGTTTCAGACTTGTGTTTCATCAAGTAGATATAACCGTATCTACTCAAATCATCCGTGAAAGTAACAAAATAATGATATCCACCTCGCGCCGACACCGGACCACATACATCAGAATGTATGATTTCCAATAAATCCGTCGCCCGTTCCATTGAACCGGAAAACGGCGTTCTAGTCATCTTGCCCATAAGGCATGGCTCACATGTATCAAATGATTCATAATCAAGTGATTCCAAAAGTCCATCCGAATGGAGCTTCTTCATGCGTTTAATGCCAATATGACCTAGACGGCAGTGCCACATATATGCGGATATATCATCATTAAGTTTAATCCTTTTAGCATCAACATTATGAATATGTGTAACATTATCATTGAGATCTAATAGAAATAAACCATTCATCATCGGTGCATGACCATAAAAGATTTCATTCATATAAATGGAACAACCATTGTTCTCAGATTTAAATGAATAACCACTTCGCATCAAACACGATCCAGATACAATGTTCATGCTCGGCAGCACCAGATAACATTTATTCAAGTTTATAACTAATCCCGACGGTAAGTGGAGAGGCAGCGTTCCGACGGCGATTACATCAACGTTTGATCCATTGCCGACACGCATCTTGACCTCACCCCTTGCTAGCGGTCGCTTGTTTCGCAATTTCGATTCGAGTTACAAATATTAGCAATCGAACCGTATCAAATACCCAGTGCTCTGCGAGCACTAGTCAAGTACACATCAATAACATGTATATCATATATACCTTTGTTTGCCTTGCCTTCTTGTCTCCGAGATACTTGGGAAGTTATGCCCAGTGGCGATCCCTTACAATAGTAGCACTCGAATCGACTTAGGTCCAACTCGGGTTTCTTTCAGCGCGCAACAGCTTGCCGCCTTACTTCCCTTCCGCTTTCCTTCTTGTCTTTCTTGAAACCAGTGTTCCTATTGATCATCAACACTTGATGTTCCTTTTGATCTCCACTTCGCAGTTTTAAGCATTGGCGTAAGCTCGGGAGAGACTTCTTCATGCCTTGCATATTATAGTTCATCACGAAGGTCTTATAGCTAGGTGGCGAGACTGCAACACGATGGATGCCTAAGTCAATGGGAATCGATATTCCCAAGGACACAAGCTTATCGGCGAATCCGACATCTTGAGTACATGCTCACTAACGAGCTGTGCTCTTCCATCATGCAGACTAAAGAACTTTTCTCAAGCATTGTAGCTCTCACAGTAGCATGTGTGTCGAAAATCATTTTCAACTCACCCATTGTATCAAATGCATTGCCGTTTTGAAACGCTCAAGTTCGGCTCTAGCCCATACAATATGCCGCAATGAACTAAGTTGTGGTCCTCCGACGAGTCGATAGACATTCTTCTCCTCGTCAGGCATCATCAAAGGTGGGGCCTAACGGCTTCTAGCACATATTGCTTTTGTGCAGAGAGGAGAATCCTCAAATTCATGGCCCATTCAAGAAAAGTTGCTACCGTTTGTTGCTAGTTTCTCTTTCTCCATGAACACATTGAAATTAAAAGGTGGTGCCATCTACAACATAATTTGTAAAGTTTAGACTAAGTGTATGATAGATCGAGTTCAACTAATCTATATTACGAATGAACTCCCACTCAAAAGCGACATCCTCGTGCCCTTTTGGTGATTACATGAACCAAATCCACTACACCAAGTCCGATCATCACGTGAGTCGGTATAGCTTCAAAGGCGAGCATCAAATGGGCATCATATCAACTATATGACTCATGCTTAACCTTTCGGTACGTGTTCCGAGGCCATGTGCGTACATGCTAGGCTCGCCAAGTTAGAACCTTAGTATTTGCGTGTAATCGCTTTTACACCAAATATGGTCGTGGATCCAAGAACACCCGATCATCACGTGATGTCTTGGAGCGACGAAAACATAATCGGTGCATACTAAAGGAAGAACACATTCTTATCTTGATATTTAAATGAGGGATCATCTTATTATGCTTAACAAAGCGCTAAACAAGCAATATAAGATGCAACCAAACATCATATGTTTATTAGTGAAATTATATGGTTCCCGCAGATGATCTCTATCATGTGCATCGTGGTATGATCACTATCATACCTATATGTGTAAATCTAAGGTCTATGGATTTTACACGCTATGTGTGTTGTAAGAGTATCATCTCATACTTCTACTTACAACACTACCATATCATAACACTAGCCCAAAGAACAATCTAAACTAGACGCCTCTAATTTATCCATTGCAAGTTTTACGTGGCTTAGGGCTTTCGAGATAGAACCGTTCTTACCTACGAACATGAACCACAACGAGGATAATCAAATTGTTGACAACTCGCTTGCAAAATAGATATTGACTATAGTAGGAGAGACAGACACCCGCTAGCCACTTATGCAAACTAGTTGCATGTCAAGCGTGGAACAGGTCTCATGTGCGAGGACATGTAAAGTTTGTCCGGGCCGCTTCATCCCACTATGCCACCAATATCCAAAATCACAACAAAGGAGCAACAACATGATCATCATCGCCCACATACTCATATGTGTACTACCCATGTAAAGTATCTACGCATAGATCCGGCTCTGATAGGGTTCGCAGCACAGAAAACAAAAATTTTCCTACGATGTGAACTATATACCAAGATCTATATACTAGATACAAACAACGGGCGGATGTATATCCGTAGAGAACATACCCTTGAAGACCGACAAAGCTTAACGAGTTCAACTCGTGGTTGATGTAGACGATCTCTTGCCGATCTCAAGATCGAGAGGAAGTCCTAGCGCCAAGAATCAGCGCATCCGCTCGCACACACGCTCGAGGCACCGAGCAACCTCCGCCTCCTCGCTCCAGCGATGCAGCGAAGCACAACTCTTTCTTGCCGAATAGCCACCGGAACATGTATCTCGCTAGTCCGAGACCATGGGGATAAATTCTAGAGGGAGAGATCCTTCACGAGGAGGTGTGAGAGACAAGTGAGGAGGAGGGCTCCTTTTATAGGAGGAGGGGAACCCCAAGGGGTGGCGGCGCATGGGGCTGCCCCTTGCCCTCCCTTCATGTGGGTGGACACTCCACTCACAAAACTCCTCTAAATTCCCTCCACTCAAAAGTCCACTAAAAATTCCCATTAAATTTCCACCAAATTTAATGCAAACTCTCATTAAATAAAAATCTTTTATTTTATTCAGAATTTTGTCAATTACTTTAATGACAAACATTCACAAATAACCCCTTGCTAGAATTCTATTTCACATGCATAACCACTTTATGCAATTTCACCCGAAAACCTGTTTCGGTATCTAGTGAAATAAATTCCTGCGCTTGTTCATTCTTTCGGCATGAAACATTTGCTCCAATTGGATGTCGGTGTCTCTTAAGTGTGTCACCCTATGGTTCGTGAATAATGCGGACATGATCTAGACCCCTCTCGGATCAATAATCAGAAGCGGGATCTAGAGACCCATACTGACTCCCACACATTCAACGATGACTTTCTTGTGATCGTCGGAACCTTTTACGCTAGTATCTTAATCCCTTTGTTTCACGATATATTACATGTCCGAGATTCGATCATCGGTATCTCCATACCTAGTTTGATCTCGCATCGACATGCACTCTTTCTCGTTCTGTGATATAACATTCTAGTGATCAAATCACTTGCTTGCAAGCTAATCAATGTGATATCACCGAGAGGGCCCAGAGTATATCTATCCGTCATCGGGATGAAAAATTCCACTCGATCTATGAGCCTCAACATAACACTTTATTAGTTCTGAATCCATCTTTATAATCACCCCGTGCTACGGTGTGACGTTTGATGTTATCAAGAAACTCTTCTGGTGCTAGTGATTGACATGATCTCATGGTCTAAGGATTAGGATCACTTCGTAAGTTGTTATAGCAATATAAACTCAATGACTTTGATCGTAATGCTATACTTCGGATGAATGTTCATCACATCATTACACTAATGTTGTGATCCCGTTATTAACAACATCCAATGTCCATGATCAGGAAACCTTGATCATCTTGTTAATCAACGAGCTAGTTTATGAGAGAGGCATAACTAGGAACTTTCCGTTTGTTTATTAAACACACATGTATTAACGTTTCCGTATTAATACAATTATAGCATGCAAAATAAACATCTATCATATACTTGGAATACACATAATAAACACTTTATTATTGCCTCTCAGGGCATATTCCCTTCAGGATCGGTGTTCCAACTAGCATCGGTGTAACCATTAACAACGAGCTGTTCATCACCTCCATAAGAAAGAACCATATCCTTAGTTCTTCTCAAGTACTTAAGGATGTTTTTGACCGCTGTCCAATGATCCACTCCTGGATCACTTTGATATCTGCTAGTCAAACTAACAACATATGCAATGTCGGGTCTAGTACATAGCATGGCATACATTAGAGATCCTATGGCTGAGGCATAGGGAGTCTTACTCATCCTTTCTCTATCTTCTACCGCTGCTGGACTTTGAGTTTTACTCAAGGTCGTATTGGGCAACATGGGGAAGAACCCTTTCTTGCTATCTTCCATTCCAAACCTCTTTAGAACTTTGTCCAAATATGTACTTTGTGACAATGATATTAGGCGTCTCGATCTATCTCTATAAATCTTTATGCCTAATATGTAAGCTGCTTTGCCAAGATCTTTCATCGAAAAACTATTATTCAAATAATCCTTGACACTATTAAGAAGAGTCTACATCATTCCCAATCAACAATATGTCATCTACATATAATATTAAGAATGCTACAGAGCTCCCACTCACTTTCTTGTAAATACAAGCTTCTCCATAAGTTTGTATAAAACCAAAGCTTTTGATTACCTTATCAAAACGTTGATTCCAACTTCGGGATGCTTGCTTCAATCCATATATGGACCGTTGAAGTTTGCATACCTTATTAGCATCTTTAGGATCGACAAAACCTTTGGGTTACATCATATACAACTCTTCATCAATGTCTCCATTGAGGAACGCTGTTTTGACATCCATCTGCCATATCTCATAATCATAATATGCAGCGATTGCTAACATAATCCTTACAGACTTTAGCTTAGCTACTGGTGAGAAAGTCTCATCGTAGTCAACTCCTTGAATTTGTTGAAACCCCTTTGCGACAAGTCGAGCTTTATAGACAGTAATATTACCATCAGCATCTGTTTTCTTCTTGAAAATCTATTTGTTCTCGACAGCCTTCCGGCCATCCGGTAAGTCCACCAAAGTCCATACTTGGTTTTCGTACATGGATCCAATCTCGGATTTCATGGCTTCTTGCCATTTATTGGAATATGGGCTCATCATCGCTTCCTCATATGTCGCAGGGTCATCGGTGTTATCCACCAACATGACACTCATAACGGGATCATACCAATCAGGAGTGGTACGAGTTCTCATTGACCTGCGAGGCTTTGTAGCAACTTCAACCGAAGTTTCATGATCATCATCATTAGCTTCCTCTCTTATTGGTGTAGGCGCCACAAGAACTACTTCCGGTGTTGTGCTACTCGCAATTTCGAGAGAAGATTCAACAACCTCGTCGAGTTCTACTTTCCTTCCACTCACTTCTTTCGAGAGAAATTCCTTCTCTAGAAAGGATCCATTCTTAGCAATGAAGATTTTGCCCTCGGATCTATGATAGAAGATATACCCAATAGTTTCCTTCGGGTATCCTATGAAGACGCATTTTTCTGCTTTGGGTTCAAGCTTGTCCGGCTGTAACTTATTTACATAAGATTCACAACCCCAAACTTTAAGGAATGACAATTTAGGTTTCTTCCCAAACCATAATTCATACAGTGTCGTTTCAACGGATTTAGATGGTGCCCTATTTAAAGTGAATGCGGTTGTTTCTAATGCATAACCCCAAAACGACAGCGGTAAATCTGTAAGTGACATCATAGAATGAATCATATCTAAGAGAGTTGGATTACGACGTTCGGACACACCATTACGCTGTGGTGTTCCCGGCGGTGTCAATTGTGAAAGTATTTCGCATTTCTTCAAATGCTCTCCAAACTCGTAACTTAGATATTCACCTCCACGATCAGATCATAGAAATTTAATCTTCTTGTTACGTTGATTCTCTACCTCACTTAGATATTGTCATGACACATCCATGTACCCTTCCCCTTCGGAGTGTCGGACCTTCCGGACCCTTCTAGGACATTCCTGGTGAAAACACCGGAATCATTCCCGAACTCTGAAACATGACTTTCCTTATATGAATCTTATTCTCCGGACCATTACGGATCTCCTCGTGATATCTTGGATCCCATCCGAGACTCTGAACAACATTCGGTCTCTTACTCATCATTCCATAACTACTCAACAGCATTGAATCCTTAAGTGTGTCTCCCTACGGTTCGTGAATTATGCGGACATGATCGAGACACTTCTCCGATCAATAACCAATAGAGGAATCTGGAAATTAATATGGCTCCCGCATATTTCTACGATTACTTTGCGATTGAATGAAGCACTTGCATACGATACCAATTTCCCTTTGTCTCATGATAGTTTTCTTATCCGAGGTTTTGATCGTCGGTATCTCTGCATACCTAGTTCAACCTCGTTACCGATAAGTACTCTTTTCCCGTTCCCGTGGTATGTGATCCCTTGTGAGCCAGTCACATGCTTGCAAGGTAATTGGATGACATTCCACCGAGAAGGCCTGAAGTATATCTATCCGTCATATGGATGGACAAATCCCACTCTTGATCCATGTGTCTCAACCCATACTTTCCGAATACTCAATGCCATATTTATAGCCACCCAATTATGGTGTGGTGTTTGATGTCATCAAAGCATCCTTCCAGTGATGGTGATTAGCATGATCTCATGGTCGAAGGAATTAGGTTACTATGTATCAGAAAGCTTATAGCAATTGAACTATTAAAATGACTTGATCTTTATGCTACGCTTATCTATAGGAGTATGTCCATCATACCATTCTCCCAATGATATGATCTTGTTGTTAAAAACATCTCAATGTTCATGATCAGGAAACCATGATCATCTATTAACCAACAAGCTAGTATTATAAAGAGGCTTTACTAGGGACTCTAATTTAGTTTACAAATCACACAAGTATTAATGTTTCCGGTGAATACTGTTATAGCATGAATGTAAACATTTATCATAAACACAAAGATATAATAATAACTACATTTATTATTGCCTCTAGGGCATATCTCCAACAATGCCATCGTCGCGGCGGCACCAGAGCTCCAAGCACCCGGTAGGGAGAATACATCGGCGGCCAGCACCGCGCCATCAAGCAGCCCCTCCGTCTCTTGCACGCTCGTAGCCGTATGCGGTGCCTCGACATTAGCTGATCTTGACGCCATCACGGTAAACAAATTGCTTTACCTCCTTTCACGCCATCTATTACTCTTATGGCATCTCTGACGACGCCGTACATGTTTTCCGCAGACGGATGTTCCTTGCACTCTCTTCTGCTACGTGAACAACGAGCTGAGGGATGTTGCCAAGGGTACCATCGTTCAACCCTTGCAGCACACGTTCCACTCAAGGCCAATGCCAGATAGCGTGCACAGGGTTAAAATTAGTCGGGTGCTAAGGGGCTGCGACGACCTGGAACCTCCCATTCAACCCCCAGGAGCGGATGAAGAAGAGCTGGTTGTCCTCAGAAGTTGCTTTGTCTTATTCTTGCAATGGACAAAGAGCATGATCCGTTTGGGGACGGCGGGGGGCATCACACCACAGACAACAGCACCGCCTGTCGTGCCAGCGACAGGCGGTGGCAAGGCCCCCTTACCGCCCTCGCCGTCACCTCCACGCGGTGGGTCGGATGATCATGTTGATGATATGCACATGGCGCAGGATCCAGCCGAGGACGACGAAGACTGGAATGATCACTTCTTCAACACTCAGTTTAGCAAAGAAGACCTAGCTGGTGGCCCCACAGAGAAACCCACTATCACCAAGCGTCTGTTTGGTTCTCAGGAGACGCCTCCAGCTTGAGCCTTTACAGAGCCAGCTGATGCAACCAACCGGCCCTTTATTCTAAGACCTGACACACTACATAGGGCGGCCAGTGCTCATATTGCGGTGCCTGCCCGCTCTCCAAAAGGAAACAAGGGCAGGAAAAGAAAATCTAGCAGCTCGAGCCAGCCGGTGGCGTCAACTGCGAATCCGATCAGGTTTCGGGACGGGCCACCAATACCCGAGGGTATTATGTGGAGGATTCATGTGGCGGGTGAACCCATGCTACATAAGAATTTGCGAAGGCTCGCCAGTTCGGAACTGCAGAGTGTGCATGACGGCGCGTCGACGAGAGACGGCTACGGCGGAGAAAGATCCCTCGCACCCGGTATTCATGGTTAAGGTGCCACCAGGCTTGGGCTTCGTCGATAATGCCCCTGCGGATCTGTTCTTCCTGCGGTTCGACGACATCTTCAATATGTTCCACCTATACCCGCTACACTATACCATGGTCCGCCTGTTCTCTCTCAGCCTGGCCATGTAGATCATTAGAGAGAACACACCGGGCATCGCTATAGTGGACCCCTACTACATGCATGACGGTTGCTTGGGTTCCCCCGCTGAACGACGTATCGTGGCCTCGTACCTAAAAACAATCTTCGTGGCGAACAAGACAAAGGAGTACATTCTCGTGCCTTACTTTCCCGAGTAAGTCGTTATTCACTCACCACCGTCGATTGGCTTTATTAGATTATCATCATTCTTTTTCCAACGCATTCCATTTGAATTTTTTGCGCAGAGATGAACACTGCACGCTCATCTCCTTATCGCTGAAGCATTCCCACGCCACGTATTTCGACTCGGGGAGTCTAGAAAAGAAGAAAAACTACGACAAGATCAAGGAAGTTCTGGATGATGCTCTCACTGGCTATGCCTCGACGGAAGGCACCACCTTCGTGCGTACGAAGGTCACGTTCGGTAGGCACGTATTCAACCACGTAATGGAGTTCCCCTGTGTGAAGCAGCCGGAAAGCAGTAATAAGGAAGCCTACTACGCACTCCATCACATGAGGGCGTTCCTACTAGACCAGCAGAATTCTACGCTGCCAGATCATCTCAAACAGTGGGCTGAAGCAAAGGCCAAGATCACTGGTTCAGATATTAGACAAGAGATGTATCGCATCCAGCAGCAGTTTGGGGCAATCATCTTTCGTGATGTCATGACTTCGGGGGAGGATCTTCTACGGAGGAAATATCCCGAATAACCGTGACATAGAAGATTGCCTAGAGATGCAAGATGACTATAGGAAGTTCATGAAGATACAAGGCGTCCTCCCATTCCCTAAGCCGAGCCAGAAGGCTTGATGTTGGCCTAGTTGTAGTTCCAAACTATAGATGACCTTTGTGTGTGTGGACAAGTGTACATGCTACTACTTATCTTATTAGATTTATGAATCATCGCTTACTTCTTTTGCTTATTATTATATATCAATCAATGCTTGGTTTTTTTGCTTACTCTTTGGTCCTTTGCTCACTTTGGTCCTTCTTTTTTCCTTACTTTATTAGTCTTTTTTCGAGAATAATGCCGATGATTGAAATGTCGTGGCACACTATATATGTGAATGTGCTACGACGGGATTGTGAGCCTTGTGATATGCACAAGTCCAGGTGTTGTGCACCCTACTTGGCTCACATTTCCATCGTAGCATATTCCTGTGTCCAACGACCTATGTATATATATATGAGGCATTTTTTCGAGTTACTTTGGTCTTTTTCGAGAATAATTCCAATGATTGAAATGTCGTGGCACACTATATATGTGAATGTGCTACGACGGGATAGTTAGCCTTGTGATATGCACAGGTCCAGGTGTTGTGCATCCTACTTGGCTAACTGTTCTGTCGTAGCATATTCATGTGTCCAACGACCTAGCTAGTTATATATGAGGCATTCTTTTCAAGTTACTTTGGTCTTTTTCGAGAATAATGCCGATTATTGAAATTTCGTGGCACACTATATATGTGAATATGCTGCGATGGGATTGTACGCTTTGTGCTATGCACAGATCCAGGTGTTGTGCATCCTACTTGGCGAACAGTTCCATCGTAGCATATTCCTATGTCAAACAACCTAGTTATATATGAGGCATGCTTTTTGAGTTACTTTGGTCTTTTTCGAGAATGCTGATGATTGAAATGTCGTGGCACACTATATATGTGAATATGTTGTGATGGGATTGTCCGCCTTGTGCTATGCACAGGTCCAGGTGTTCTGCATCCTACTTGGCGGACGATTCCATCGTAGCATATTCCTGTGTCGAACAACCTAGTTATATATGAGACATGCTTTCTGAGTTTGGTCTTTTTTGATTTAGGAGTACTTTCTATAAGTGTATCTTCATATGCGACTTTAATTATACATGTTTTTTTCAATCACCGGTTAATTATTATTGTCAACTTGTAGATGACGTGGTACGTCGTGTACAAGGAATGGGTTCCCGGAGTCTACGATGATTGGGAAGACTGCCGGAGACAGGTGCATCGTTTCAACGGCAAAAGCTACAAAGGGTACAACACTATGGCGGAGGCGGAAGCTAGATACACGCGCTATCTAGTGGGAGTTAGGACGAGGAACCGGATGAAGACCTACACCTTCGTCGCGGTGATCATGCTTATCGTCTTTGGTTGTTTATCTCGCGTTTGTGTCTAGCTAGTTTAGATGTCTAGGCGTTGTTCGAGACACATGTATTCGCATGTCACCAACTACTTTGTAACTTGATCGAAACAATGTAACTTATACTATGTATTCATATATGAGACTTATCTATATGTATTTGTTTCAATCTTGTTTTGCAAATTGTGTATTTATATTTATAATTATATATCTTGTATTTGTGTGTGTATATCTGCCTGTAATATTGTATATAATCTGTAGTGTATATCATATGGCTCTAAAATTAAAAAAAAACAAAAAAAAACACCAGTGGCGCACATGACCTAGCTTTTGTGGCGCACTACATGTAAAGCGCACCTGCGCAGCTTAGTGGCGGACTGCAACGTGCGCCACAGAAGATCCAACGCGTAGCGCACCTGCCCACATAGCTGTGGCGCACTAGTAGGTGCGCTACGCCTATCTCGAAACAACCATGTCGCACCAGGCAGTGCGCCACGGCTAGGAGATAGCCGCAGCGCGAGGCTAGCAGTGCGCCACAGATGGCCATTTCATGTGCGCCACAAACACGCATTTTCCTAGTAGTGTGAACCTGCTGTAGATCGTAATAGTATATCTGTCTCTGGTGCTGAAACTGAGAGTGGTAATGATAAAAATGATGCTCCTGATAAGGAGGAAGTTGAGGAAGAACCTGAGGAGCACACTAAGAAAACTATGTACACTAAGGAATATTTTATTGCTAAAAACATAGTAGTGTGAGAGAACCTTGGGTACAGAAACCTATGCCTTTTCCAAATAAGAAACACAAATCAAAGGAGAAAGAACACTACAACAAGTTTTGTGAGTGTATGAAACCTTTATTTCTGCAAATTCCTTTGACTGATGCTATTAAGCTGCCTCCTTATTCAAAGTATATGAAAGATATTGTCTCTAATAAAAGGAAGATTCCTAATGAGGATATTTCTACTTTGCTTGCTAATTATTCCTTCAATGGTAAGGTTCTAAAGAAACTTGGTGATCTAGGTATACCAACTATTCCTTGCTCTATTAAGAATAATTATGTTAGAACTGCTTTATGTGATTTGGGAGATAGAGTTAGTGTTATGTCTTTTTCTCTCTACAAGAGACTCCAGCTAGAAAAGTTGATACCAACTGATATATCTTTGCAAATGGTTGATAAGTCGACTACTATTACTGTTGGTATATGTGAGAATGTTCCTGTTCAAGTAGCTCATAATTGCATGGTTTTAACTGATTTTGTTGTGCTTGAAATGCCTGAAGATGATAATATGTCTATTATTCTTGGGAGAACTTTTCTTAATACTACAGGTGCCGTCATCAATTATAATCAAGGGAAAGTAACATTCAATATTAATGACAAAGAGCATACTGTCTATTTCCCCAAGAAGGTTGCTAAGAGCTATTGCCTGAATTCCATTGGAAATATTGAGAGCATCAAGGTTGGAGAAATATATTGTCCCATTCCATGAGAAAGTTTTGAAACTATTATGATTGGGACCATTGCTATTAAGTTTAAGGTAACATAAACACTTTGTGGAATGCAAAGTTTTGTTTCATATAAGATTTTTTTGGTAACAAGACCTGGTCAACCTTGTTAACAAACGGATTTTAATGAGCAAAACAATGCTTTCACTATGGTTATACTTGCTCACTTTTATTTTTGTCCTTCCTAGTCTTTGCTCTTTCTCTTGTTAGCTTTAGTTTTGCTAGTTGTTTGCTTGTTAGAGTGTCTTAGAACTTCTGTAGTTTGGTTTTGGTTTGCGTTTTTCTTCTTCTAAAAAAATATTTTCTGCGAGAAAATCAATTTTCATACCCTGAAAATTGGCCAAAAATAAAGTTTCCCGAAAAATCCCAGAAAATTCATAATAAATTTTTCCTCGAAAAAAGGGGCAGAGGGACACCTAGAGTGGCCCAGGGGGACCCACCAGGCCAGCACACCCCCTGGTGGCTCCGCCATTCAGAACATTCAGTTCCCATCCATTAGATATTTTGCCTATTTCATTACCAAGTGTGTTGTTGCTAGAAAGATTGCTAGAAAGTTATCTTCTTTTGATCTAACTTTTATCTCAGCTGCTTTGAATAGGGATAGATCTTACAACCTGGGTGCTTTGATATCTTACTGTCTTACCACTAACCGTGAGAAGGGTGGAATTTATGGAGGTCTCATCGCCTCTAGGTTGCTAGCTTTCCATGGTTTAGAGCCTCACCATTCAGATTATCAGTTCCCCATAGAGAGGCTTGATCTTGATTCCATGGTTCAGCAAAATTTTGTTTCTTTAGGGGCTACTATCAGAAGTTTACCATTTGAATTATCCTTTGTCAAGCATGGTTGGAGAGGGGGTAGGACTGAGAAAGTAGTTTATTTGTCTGCACCTGCTTTGTTTAATTTTGATAACAGGCAAGGATGGTCGCTCACGGAGGAGGAGTTTGACACATACGTGGTGGAGCTCTCCCAGCAAGAGGATAATGTTGGAGAGGATGCCGAAGATGATTCGGTTCAGCCGGAGGGTCTTCATACCAGCAGCCCTCCTATGATTGGGGTGCGTCTTCTTCTTCATCGCAAGCACCTGACTATGATCATTCCTATGATGACCCACCAGCTTGGGGTTACTACCCACGCTATTGAGCCCCACTTAGGCCAAAAGCCTAAGCTTGGGGGGAGGTATACCGACATCACACTCATCTATATATCATGTTTCGTTGGTTCTTTGTATATCCATTGTTTCGCTTTCTTTTTTTGGTTTTTGTTTCTGCTTTCCCAAAACACAAAAATACCAAAAATATTTTTGTTGTTTCTCTTGGTTTATTTCTTTGTTTTCTAGTTTTGGTTTGCCTTAAAGGAAAATCCAAAAAGATTTTGCTTTGTTTGCTTTTGCTTTGTTTGGCTTTGTTTTGTTTGCTTGCTTTAAAAAACCGAAAACACCAAAAATATTTGTTCTTCTTCTTTGGTTTTGTGAGTTCTTTGTAGGGTTCAACCACCCTTAGTGGAGTTTTGGATTTCATGTTATTATTCAAGCCACACAAGTGAAGGGCAATAATGAAGATTAAGACAACTTGAAGTGTGGTAAGAGGCTCGTAACAAACTCTATTTGTTTTCATTTTTGTACATTACTCATCATGGTGAGCATGCTTAGGCTGTTCATGTAAGGTGTATGTTATTTATGGATGCTTAGTAGTTCTTGCTTTCTTATGATTAGCCCCAGCTTGTTAATAGTTTGTAGCATGTCATATTAATGTTTGCTTGCATTTTTCTATTCATAACTTGGTATGATATTGTGGTATCCTCCTCTGAATGTTTCATGTGAATCGAATTCGCACATGCTCACGCATGCATATAACTAAACAATAGTCAGTAAGCCTCGATGATTTATTTTGCCTCAGAGTTCTGGTATCACTTTTTTGCCATAATTAGTCATGTTTTGTTACAAGCATGATTATGATAGTTATTGCTCTCTCATTTGTCGCTCCCTCTCTATTGCTATCCTTCACTTGCACTGAGTATGAGCTCTACTTGTGCATCCAACTCCCCAAAACCAGTACTGCCAACAGTGTCCACCATACCTACCTATTAGCATCATTTGCTATTCAGTGCATATTCATTATGCCTTGTTTTCTTCCAAATAAAATGTTTGACTATTTTGAAAAAGTTAGTTAGTAAATCTCTCACAAACTTGATGGCACACTTTATTCCTTGAACTTAATAAACCTGAACCATTGTGACTGTCCATGAAAGTTATATGCTTGCAAATTTGTAACTACCTCGGTGAATTACGCTCCTAGTTACAAGCCTGGATGAGCGGAAATGGTTAAAATAGTACGGTGGGGCCCAAATGCCACTCACAGGTAGACCTTTCGGCCGTCCTAACCATTTCCAAACATCGACAAGAACGAGTATGAATCGGCGAAGGGATCAACTACATACACAAATGAGTATGTATGCAAGCCACCATACAACAGTCCTCAGAGCCATTCCATCTAAAAGAAATAGAAATATTGCAACGCCATACGGCAAGATCCAAATGTCCTAGATAGATATAATAGTTTAGGATATCTCCTCATACATCAAACATCAGAGTATCAAAGTAAAGGCGGCAAACAAGATCCGAGTACGGATAAGAAGCAAATCGGCATAAGATGCCCCATAATAAACACATCCATACAGATCTCACGGATCCCGTTCCGGAATCTCTACACCGAATGATCGTTGCCCACATAGTCGCCTCCTCCACCCAAAGATCCATCTTGTGAGTGTAACTGTTCATCTGAATCAAATAATTTATCGTGTGAGACCCTAGGGGTACTCAGCAAGTCTTTATGCCTCTAAAGGGGACACAACCTGGGTGACGCAATTGCAGCAAAAGATAATACCTAACAATTCTATAGATACTCGCTAACCATCCGCCTAACCAAAGATAGACGGATGTCCGTGAATTAATAACAACAGTTATAACAATAATATTAACAGATCCATCCTCCTCCTCGCTTACCAATGAGGAAGAGGACGAACACCCCCCATCCGTTGGCAGTTTTATTATCCATTCCATGAGTGTTGCACTATTTACTAGTCAGTTACTTAGTCAAATTAAAAGCGGTACTTTAGTTATACTTGTCTATGATCGAGAAACTGTGCTCCAAGTCGTCCATAACCGCGGACACGGATTTCAGAAAGTTTTACCCTGCAGGGGTGCACAAATAGCAACACACACTCGATCAACCTCGGAAAAACCAAATCAAAACCCAACGAGGCATTCACGACAAAGCGATCACAGGATTCAGAAATATTTCAGGGGGCCACCCCATTAAGCTACCCGCAACGAAGTTGGCCGGCTCCGAGACGGACTCAAGGTTTGTGGACGGTCAGAAACGATCGGGAACCGAAAGTGTGACTGGGCTTGTCGACAAATAAAACGTGTCACGATCCTAAACAGTACCGGTGCTCCTCGCACAATCGTAAATAAAGCAGTAAAGCATGGCATAAGTACAGGATAGTAATAAAGCCCCAAACTACTTTGTGGCCCCAAGAAATAAGAATGAATCAAGCTCTGGCTCAGGGGGGTCCATAAGCCTCCCGGATGTGGATAGCGCGAATATTCAAGGAACATGAATCAAGTACTCGGGGTCCTACGGGACACAAGTGATCATGAAAAACCAAATAGCAGATATTGCTCACCGGTGCCACTTTCATTAGTTATCCCATTACTACTCAGGTTAAGTTGTATAGGTACCTCGTTATCCATCAGACACTCACATACCCTACACATGCTGTTCTACGACCCGCATGGCTCAAACAACTCATGTAGTAATGGCTCATAGCATGGAGGAACAAGCTTCGGTGGGGTTTAAAAGTAAAGGCTATGCAGTACTTGGGATTCAGTTTAATGCGATCGCGACTCAATGATGCAAGAATAAGATAGAGGCAATAGGTACTATATGTATGCAAGCATGTGGTAGTGCTTGCTGGCACTCGATTGAAGCGAGAGAAGGATCCGGTAGTGCTCGGGTTTCTTGATATATCCCCGCCGCCTATTCAAGAAGAACCAAACAAACAAGGGCCAACATAAATAAAGTGCACAAGCATAAGAATAAAATGCGACAAAACAATCATGCCATGATGAATGATGCACAATTTGCATGGCAATAAAGTAGCATGGCATGGGTGAGGTGTAGAATACAAGAAATAAACATTTTATTGAGTTTTGGTCACATTTTATTCTCGAATAAGTTGTTGTATACTTTATATTTATATTATGCATGCTGCAAAAAAGAACATGGAATGCATAAACAGAAAGGTCTCGTCGAGCTAATCATTTTAGACATATTATTTGTCAAATTTGGAGTTATAAAACAAAAGTTATTAATTAATTAAGGCAAAAGGGCATTTTATTGTAATTTTAATCAACTTGAACTTTTAAGTGTTCAAAATATATTTTGGATGGAATATTTGAATTCCTCACATTTTTCTTATTTCAAAACATATATTACATGTTTAATTTGAATTTATATTTTAAAAGTTATTTGAAAACAGATTTGAAATTTGAATTTAAATTAATTTGGAAAAGTTTGAATTGAAACAGAAATACTGTAAATACTTTTTCTACTCAGTTAAGTTAGCCATGCACAATGACAGGTGGGCCATTGGTCGATCGGGACCAAACGCCAAGAGAAGGGTTTCCTCACCATGAGCTAATCTAGCCTCAACGAATGACAGTGGGGCCTAGGTAAGGGTCCACGGCGCACAGCACCGGGACGTGACACGTGGTGGATCCGGAGGAGTGCGGTTGAGGCTGGAAGAACTAGGGGTCTATCTCAAACGAAAGGCCGAGGTCGACGCAAGGGGCTGGTCCGCGTTTAGGAAATAAAAAGCTAGGGGATTTACGCAAAAGTGCGCGACTGTGGATCTTCTCCGTCAGAGGACCGATCGGTGCTCATGAGCGCAAGTGGCGTGGAGGATCGAACACGCGACTGGCGCTACAGCGGCAGTGACCACCGGGCTAGGCTGGGTGTTGTTGGGGTACGGAACGCGGCTAGGAGTAGCGTCTTTGTGGCGCGCGACGAGCAAGGCGCACCAACGCACAGAGCGCTTCGACAAGTGGTCCGATGAGAACAGGAAGCAACGGTGAGGAAGGAGGTGTCGGGGAGGATCGTGGGCTCACCGGGAGGCTGATGCGGTCGATCGGGTAGAGGAGTAGCGGATCAACGACGAGGAGGCCGTGAGCTAGGGTTTGGCTTCGGCGCTGGTACCGACGCCTGGTGCTTCTCCTCGACGGCTGCAGTGTGGCGATGCAGAGAGCGCCCTCTTTCTCGACAGCCTCCACGCCACGCCACTGCTGGTTCGAGGAACGACGGTGGACACCACGGTGGCCGTGATGGGGTGAGCGGTGGTAGGGGTGACGGAGAGGAAGGGACGGTGCGAGAGATCCGGGAGAGGCCGAGAGGTTGTGGGGCGGAGGGTAAAGCGAGGGGAGGTGGAGGTTCTGCATGGAGTGTAGGGAAAAGGTGGCTCGGGTGCCACTTTTCCTTCTCCTCTTCACGTGCTCGAGCTGGGCCTGTCTAGGGCAGGAGCAGCACGCAGGGCTTCCTGTGGGGCAGAGAGCGTCCAAAGAGGTAGGCTCGGGTGGGGCATGCCAGGCGAGAGAAGAGAAGGAGAGGAGAGGGAGGCTCGGGCTAGGTTGGGGAGCCTCGGGTTGGGGTAGCTAGGTGGGGCCAGGTGACCAGGTGGGGCCAGCTAGGTGAGAGAGGAGAGACCAAGAGAGAGGTGGGGACTAGGGTTTGCTAGAGAGGGCATCGGGTTGGGGTTAGGAGAGAGGGTAGATCATGGGATGGTGGCTCGGGTTAGAGAGGAGAGATGAGGGCTTAGGGTTTGGAGGGTAGATCAAGGTAGGGTTTAAAGAGAGGAGGAAAACCACTTGTTAGCAAAGAGATGTCCAAGTGATTAAAACCACACAAAATAAATGGAGAAAACCTCAAACAAACTCACATGAATGGGTAAGGAGAAGGGATGGTGATGTTGCATGGGGCATGCATGAATGTGAATAGCCACTTCTATTAGTTGTAAAAAAACAACTATAGTACATAAGGGAACTTATTACATGCATGCACATCACTATTTGGAATAAATTCCAACCCACTAGATACAAGCTTGATGAATATATGGGAATGGTAGATTCAAGCATGATTGAATATAATAGGCCATGCTAGTGTATATATCCCACTAAAAGATTATTTGACCACAATTATATTTAAACAAGCTCAAATAGCCAAAACAACCATATGGAAGGTGAAAGGAAGATTCTACTCACATGGCATTCAAAGGTGGCCATGAGGCTCCACATAATTGATATTGTGAAAACAACATACTTCATATATGGAACATGTAGACATAGAATGGATCCACACCAACACATATGAGCTAGAATCAAAATAGCAAAAGAAAGCAATGGCTCATATCTGACTAGGGTGGTGGAATTTAGATGAAGCCAAAGAAAGGTGGTGGAGCGGAATAAAAGATATGCCCCCAACTCAACTTGGGCATTAAACAATATATCAATAACCGAATACAATATCAAGAGGCAAATACAATTTACAATGCATATGAGAGAAGAACCAAAACAAAAGGGTTTTATATGATGCTCAAATGCAAGGTGGCATGATGACATGAGCATGATATAATTATGATGCAACAATTATATATATGAAGTGGCCATTATATTACTATACCAAGTAGCATTACAATTGTTAGACAATTGGGATGCTACAAAATTATAGGCTGGGAGTTAGCAGAACCGTGCTGTCACAGGGAAGGCTTTCAACACTTATGGATACATATCAAGTTGATATCATGCTCTTTTGTTTGCGGATGTCTTCGGTGTGAAATAAAAGGGGAGCTTATGAGTTCATGGAGTATATATATGTGTTGGAGAAACGCCTGGGTCGCTAGCTTAAGCCATGCCTAATCATGGTGGAAACTTGCAGCATCACCATAATGAGCTATCTATTTTTTTCCATACAATCCCCCAAAAAGAGGGATCGGGTTCCATTATCAACAGATAACGAAACAACAAACCACACAAGTTCATGTCACACAGATCAAAAGCCGATAGGTCTCCATATTACAAAGCCACACAAAACTAACTTGAACGGAGAAAAAGGGGAAATCTAGAGACGCAAGAACACCGCCCTCAGGCTAGTGATAAGGGAGTTCAAACATGAAAATAAACTAACACCCAGACTGACAGGGAGCCCCAAAGATTCAGTTTCTTTTTCATCAAAACAACATCAAATATTCCTCCTTTTCTCCCGGCCCCTCTCAAGCTCAGGAGCTTCATGGGAATGATCTTCAGGTATCGCCGGCAGTCCCAAGAAAGGAACAGGGTCCACATCCATAGTCGCAACATCAGCCAGCGCATTCTGTTGCAGGATATCGGCCCCAGCATGCAACATCACCCGCTCCTCCTCACCATGCAGACCTGCCCAGTAAAGAATGAAAACACATGCATATATAACCAAATCAACATGGGAGTTAATGAGCTATCTATGAAGCATCCTCAATAAAAAGCTATGTACATAGTAAATAAAAAGATCGCTGAGATGCTCATTGTCTGCTTGCCGTGTCATTTTGGTTATGGGATAGCTCCTGTACCATGTGCAAGGGGTACCCCGTTGGCGGTTCTCTATGATATGCATGTATTTACAATGACAAGAACTTACAGGTAACTGAAGTTGAGTAGCATGAGGAGCGGCCCTCGTACTCAAGGGACATGGGATTTCCAACTTATATTTCGTCAAGCATATACTCCATCTTTGTTCACTTTAACCTTATTCACTTCAATATGCTTATGATAGGGGCAATGAGAGCTCAAAACTAGTAAGTACCATAATCTTTTGGAAGCTCTTTATGAACTTGAAATCCCTGCTTCCCTCTATAAAGGGCCTTTCTTCTACTTCTAAGTTGAGTCAGTAGACCTACTTCCTCTCTACCTCCAGCGAGAATTTGAGTTGTTGTGTTTCAAGCATTCATATGATGATTTATTCAATCATGTTATTTATCTTCCTTGTTTGCACAAGATTTTTATCTATTGAGTATTACTTTGAAAGCCATCGTTGTCAAAAACCTTTTTTGCTTGAGCAAAGAGTACTCCTGTTGTAAAACTTCTACAAAAGCTTTTTGTGAAACTGTTTGCCAGGTGTTCTCTGACCAAGAACAAAGTTTGTCATTCCCAATTATGATTTATCTTTATGCATCTCTATTGTGACACCTATACTTGTTGCGATCTAAGTTGTATAATGGTGAGTTGCTTTCTTCTATGAGTTGTGTAATGGTAAGTGTGATGCTTCTTGTCCGTATTCTTTTATCGACACATCACTCCATAAACATGTGGACATGTTTACTGAGCTCAGTTTTCACTTGGGGACAAGCGAAGGTCTAAGCTTGAGGGGAGTTGATACGTCCAATTTGCATCACCATTCTATATCATAATCTGCCTCTATTCATTGATATATTTCATATTAAGAGGTGATACTTATGTCTTTTCTTCTATTTTTGCATGTTGGATGATTCTTGGAGGATGAACTGCCAAAGTCAGGATTCTGATGGAAAAAGAGGTGTTTTGATGCAATTTCGCGAAGATCAGAAAAATACTAGAAAAACTACGGAAAATTCTATTTCCCCAGAAGACGAAGAATGCCATAAGGGGAGGCGTAGATGGGCCATAGGGGGCCCACCCCCCAAGAGCGGGCCACCCCTAAGTCGTGCCTACAGGGGGTGTGGCCCACCTCTGGCTCCGCCATCTCGCCTATATCTTCCCTTCAGAACCCTAATACATGGGGGGAGCGACCATAGAAAGATTCTGCCGCCTCTGCGGGGCGGAAAACACCAGAGAGAAAGAGCTCTCTGACAGTCATATTTCTTCCGGAGAAATTCCTTCCGAGAGAGGGGAGATCGTCGCCATCAACATCATCATCAAGCTAGACTTCATCGGGATCATCATCATCATCATCCACACTATCATCTCCACCAGCACCATCATCATCACTCCATCCCGCTGTAACAATTGTGTTGAATCTTGCATAGTTCTTAGGGGAAACTTTCCCAGTGTTGATTACTATTGTAGTTGATGCTTGTGAGTGGAACCATTGGATTATTGTTTATGTTTAGATTGTTATTCATCACCATATCATCTTTGATCTTGATCCATATGATGTCTCGTGAGTAGTTCGTTTAGTCCTTGAGGACATGGGAGAAGTCATGTTGTTAGTAGTAGATTTGTGTTGAGATATTATTGAATGGTTGTAACATCCCAACATTTAGGAACTAACGAAGGGTAGATTTAGGAATTTGGAATGTTGCATGCATTCTTCTATGAAAATGTGGGTCAAATTTTCTCCAAATAAAGACCTAAAGTGATCAAGGTTTCTTTCATACTCTGAGATTAGGTTTAGTCTTAAAGGATGATTGCTATAGACTTTGATATGATCTTTGAGGAATTAAGTGTTTAAAAAGTGAAATTGAATTTTAAACTTGAGAGAGTTTGAATTATAATTCAAATGAATTAGGAATAAGTTTTGAATCTTAATTTAATTAAGAGTTAAATATTACAACTTAAATTCTATCCAAAGAAAACAATAAAGAATATGAAAACTTATTTCATATTATCAATATATAAACAAGTTACAAAATTGCAACTTATTGAAATCATCCACACACTTCACAAAAGAAAATAAATAAAGAATAAGAATATTCTTTATTAATAATAATGTAATCTTTATTACAGAAGAATAAAATGAAGATTACAAGATAATAAAATGAAAATTACAAAAGAATAAGAAGATTACATTGAATTATTCTATAACTATTCTATGAAAGAAAAACTAAACTACAATCTTCATCTTCAAATCTGTACCTGCAAGATAAACATTAATAAAACAATAATAAGGTTAGAGTTAGTATTATTTTTCTCTCAAACATGTCAGTGAAGTGCACTAGACAAATTCATCATTGAGAAATTTATAACAAGGGGCAAGTTTCACCAATATGAAAGAATCTATCTTTCACAAATTTTAAGCCAAAGGGTCAAATTGACAGCAAGGAGGGGAAAATTCACCAGCCAGGTAAAAGTAATTTGATCAAAGTAATTTCCAAAACCAAAGCATATCCACAAGTACACAGCAAGCACACATGCAGGACACACACTAACATGCATGTGATCTGCTGTCAGCCTCACAGCACAACCCCAAACTCACAAAACCATCAGCACAGCCGTGGAGAGGCACTAGTGCATCTCTCTACTGCTTGCACACAAGAACAACCAGCTTAGACAGCATCTTACCAAGCACAACAACCAAACCAAACCACCAAAGATCAACCAAACATCACCAGGATGGTGACATAAGGAGGGGGAAGGATCAGGTGGACATCAAGGCCAAGTCCAGGAGCTAGGAGGAGCAGGCTAGCTCAAGGAAAAATCCAGGAGCTAGGAGGAGCAGGCCAGCTCAAATTCAAGCACAACAGCTCAACAAAACAAGATCATCATCACCACTTTATTCCACAAAAATCAGATTCTGTGGTGAGTTTCATAAAACCTTCACATGATCTAATCATATCATCTAGACAGAAGCATGTGTTGTTTTATAAAAAAAAAACCTTAGAAAGCACCCAAGTGGGGTGACTCCATCATAGGGATTTTAAACTCTAAAAGCAAACAGCAAAGTACCAGGATCCAGCCAGAGCTCAGAGCAACATCATTGCTCTGTTGTCAATCTATATATTACAATTCAAGCATAAATATAGCTATGATCTAATTTCTAGGCACATCCCTCAATTTAGGGTAGCACCTTAGAAACAAATATTTTGGATCCATAGAATGACCAAGCCTACTATCATTTTTCTCCAAGTTTTGATTCAAAAACAATAGCTGGTACCACTACCAGGACTATCTATATGAATCAACTAGATAAGGTCTGAATCCCTAAGCCTCAGACCAACATCATTGTTCTTGGGGATTTCAGTAAAGAATATTTCCATTTATCTTTCGAAACCAAGTTTGTCTTAAACTTAAACCAACCCAATCAATGGATTAGAATCAAACTTGTGTGCCATACCAAAATGGTGTCACAAGAACAATTCTATATGAATCTGGATAAACATCCAATCATCACAGGTTCAATAAATTAATCTATTAATCATTTTACTATCAGGAATCATAATGTTTATCTGTACTGTTTGAGATCATGATGAACTCAAACCACATATTAATTTCTAAGCCAATAGCACTAGGACAGTGAATTCATCACATCATAACCATGCTCCTAAACCATGAATGACAGTGGAAGGTTACCAAGTCACTAACTTTACCAAGCATGGATTCCAAAGCAACTATACCATCTGAATCATATGCAAAACAAGCATAAAATCATCTAATAAGCCACCAGAACCATCATAGTTCATCTCAAGAAACAAGTCTCAGGCCAATAACCATTTATCATGTTTACAGACCATTCATACATGATCTAATTCATCCAGTATATGAACAACCACAGGATAAGAACCCTAAATGGATAAAACATCCTAATCAGAACCAGACAGTAACCAGAGAGGTCACTGCCAACATCCAGCATGGGATGAGCGAGCACAGGGAGCACAAGGGGAGAGGAACAAAACTCACCAAAGGTCCTCGCTGGATACTAGAAGAGGAAGCAGAGGGGCGGACGACCATGGCGGCACGGGAAGCACCCCAGAGGGGGTGCTGCAACCCATACGGCGCCATGGCAGCGACCCTGACCACGCCTAGAGGCGAGGAGCATCACCACGACGCGCGACGGCGGCAGCAGCGCCAGGATCCACGCCAATCCCCAAACCCTAGGGTTCGGGACGGCATCGATCCATCGCGTGAGATCCCCAGGCTTGAATCCAGTTGGATAGAAAGGACAAGCATCGTCGACAACCACTATTAGGAAAATGCCCATTCGTGGCGCACCTGAAAAGAGCATCCGTGGCGCACTAGCTATGCGCCACGGGCCTCGCGCTACGGCTATCTCTTACCCGTAGCGCACTGCCTGGTGCGCTACAGTTATCTCGACATAGGCTTGGCGCACTACCAGGTGCGCCACATGTAGGGGTACAAGGTGCGCCACGGATGTGTTTTTCAAAAACAAAAATGCAAAAAACACCTCATTTTGAATTGCAAAGCAATCGGGTTCGCATCGCCGTCGTGTCACCTCGCTGGAGCATGGCCGTGGCCATGACCTACCACCGCAGGGCGGCGCAGGAGGCCGTGGCCGCTCTAGTCCTCGCCGGCGTCGAGGTGGTAGGTAAGGTGTGGTTGGAGAAAGGAAGGTAGGAAGAGAGGGAGGTCGGTGAGGAGAAGGATGCCGTCGTCGCCCGTTATCACTACGAGGAGGAGGAAAAGGAGGCCGTCGTTGCGCCGCTGCCGCGCCACCATCACTGCAAGGAGAGGAGGAGGAAAAGGAGAAGGAGGAGAAGGAAAAGGAGAAGGAGGAGAAGGAAAAGGAGAAGGAGAAGGGAGAAGGAAGAAGGAAGAAGGAGAAGGGAAAGGGAGAGGGAAAAGGGGAAGGGAAAAGGGGGAAGGAAAAGGGAGGAGGGCGGGGTGGGGATTCAAATTTTGAATCCCGCCCAACTTACTCGTAGCGCACTAGGTGGTGGTGCGCTACGGGTAAGTTGCCCTCCATTTTTTTTTCAGCAGGAAAAAATGGTCTTTGACCGTAACTTTTTACTCTTTTGGAATTTTGAAAATCTAAATAATCGCTAAACGGCCGGAGGGCGTTGCGAGCGGATGTGAAATCTCGTTCTCCTCTGAAAGAGCATTTGCTATCCCTAGTGATTTTGGTGTTTGATAACAACACACATATCGGACTAATGATTTGCTAAGTGTGTCGCAGGTGCATTAAAAAGATTTGCAATATTCAAAAACTGTCTGCCTGGCGTGGTACCAAAAAGCGGTAGTACCGCCTTTTGCTACCGGATGCGACAGAAGGCTGTGACTAACTGTCAAAAAGCCTCTGCCGGGCTAGGTACTAAAAAGCGGTAGTACCGCATTTTATTACCTAGCGCGACAGTAGCTTTTTGACAACTTGTCAAAAGCTTCTGCCTGCTCCGGTACTAAAATGCGGTAGTACCGCACCATGCAGAGACTTTTTGGATGTTGTCAAAAGCTTCTGCCTTCTCCGGTACTAAAATGCGGTAGTACCGCATTTTAGTACCGCTCGAGGCAGAAGCTTCGAGGTAGTACCGCATTTTACTACCTAGCGTGACAGAGATGGCTGCTTTCAAGGTTGCTGCTAAGAATGCCAAAGATGCCCGTGCTCGTGCCCTTGGTATGAGCAATGTTGCCAATATTGCTTTGAAGGCCAAAGTTGTGGACCATGGGGATGAAGATGATAGTGATGAAGGGATCTCCATGTACCATCCCGATGAAGTCAAGATTTCTCATGGTCAATATATGGCTTTCTATGCAAAGAACTTTTGGAAGAACCCCGCCAAGGCCAAGATGGAAATGGAACGGAGAAGCAATCCAAACGGGAAAAGAGAGAATACCACAAGGTTGAGAACTTGCTTCAATTGTGGTGACCGCTACCACTTTGTGGCTAGTTGCCCCTATGAGAAGAGAGAAGATCATGGTGGTAAGCTTGTGTTGAAGAAGACTCTCAAGGGACCGTACAAGAAACCTTTCATCAAAAAGAATCCCATCAACAAGAAGCCGGGAGAAATTGTCTTGATCACGCATGAAGAATACTCCTCCGACAATGAAGATGATGAAGATGACGAAGAGGAAACTTATCATGGTGTGGCTGCTCTTGCCACCACCTCTACTCTGACATTCTCACTCTTCGATTCTCCAAATGAGAACTCTTCCACCAAGAACGCCACTTGCCTTATGGCAAGAGGAACGGAGGTATCTTCATCATCCCGCTCTACTCACTTAGATAATGATGAAATTGATGATGAGATGTCTCTTGATGTTAAAAAGGAATTAATTGCCTTTGATGAGTTTATGACTAACCTAGAAGGTGATGCTAAGCTACATTTTGGAAACATCTTAGATCAACTATCACATACTCAAGAGCTTCTAGATGTAAGATGTAAACTTGGGCATGAACATATGATTGAACTAGAGGCTTTAAAAAATGCTCTAGAAGAAGAACAAGAAACTAGGTTGTCACTTGAATTAAAACTTGAAGGGATTGATGAGGCAAATGACATTATTTTTAACAAACTCATCAAAGAGTGGGATCATACTATTGCTAAATACAAAAGGGCTAAAAAGGACAAAGTTGAGTTTGGTGCGGTTCATGAAAAACTTGCCGAGGACTTTAGTTTGCTTAACAAGGCTCACAAGGCCTTGGAGAGTGAACTCTTGTCACTCACAAAGTCCCATGAAACACTTCAAACTCAATTATTAATATTCCTTCACCTAGTAACTTCATTCCATCTAGTAGCACAACTATTCTTGAAGATAATGCTAGGTTGAAGGGGGAGCTTGCTAAGGCCACATTTCCACAAGGCAACAAGTCCATTGATGATCTTTTGAGCAAGCAAATGCGTAGTGGTGATAAAGGGGGCATTGGTTTTGTTTCCAAAACCAAGAAGAAGAACAATAAGAAGAAGAAGGACAAGCCCGCACAAGAGACCAACAAGACCATTGTGGACAGTAAGACCACAAGTGGTAAAACTATGTCAGATGATGACTTTGCAGGAAGTGCTAACCCTCACTATGTTCTAATGCGTGATTACTATGGTGATGTGTATGCACAATATGTTGGTCCTTATGATGGTTATATTGCTTGGTCTATTTGGGTTCCCAAGACCCTTGTTGCTAACAAAAGAGGACCAATTGAAAAATGGGTACCTAAAAATTAGCTTGATCTCTTGTAGACTTATGCTTCCAGAGGGTCAAAGTGGGTGCTTGATAGTGGTTGCACAAGTCATATGACCGGAAGCTCGTCTATTGTCAAGGAGTTAAATCCTAATGATGATCAAATTACCGTGACATATGCCGACAAATCAAAGTCTAAGGTAATGGGTTTCAGCAAGGTTGTGGTTGCTCACGACATTACACTCGTGAACGTCATGCTTGTTGAGACCCTTGGATACAATTTACTTTCTGTCCTTGCTCTTGGTAAGATGGGCTTTGCCGTCTTCATTGATGTAGATATTATGGTCCTCTTGTGGAGCAAGTCTCTCAAGGTCGCTTTCATTGGGCACGTCGAACATGACTTGTATGTGGTGGACTTCTTGAGCAAACCACTACAGGTCCGATGTGCTTATTCGAAAAGGACGTGGGTTGGTTATGGCATCGCCGACTAGCCCATGTCAATATGAGAACTTTGCAAAGTCTCCATAAAGAGGGCCATATAGTTGGACTAAAAGAAAATGTTTCCTTTGCCAAAGATCGTGTTTGCAGGGCATGTGTTCTAGGGAAGATGCATGACGCTCCTCACAAGCCCACGAACCAAATCAAGTCTAACAAGATCTTGGAACTCCTCCATGTGGACCTATTTGGTCCTCCATCTCATGCAAGTCTTGGAGGGAAGAAATATTGTTTGGTGATTGTTGATGACTTTTCAAGATACTCTTGGGTTTATTTCTTCAAGTTGAAGAGTGAAACTCAAAATACTTTTATCCACTTCATCAACTTGGTTCAACGGCAACACAATGTTCTCGTGTTGATTATAAGAAGTGACAACAGCACCGAGTTCAATAACTACACCTTGAATGATTTCCTTAGTGATGAGAGGATTAAACATCAATATTCCGCTACATACACCCCTCAACAAAATGGTGTGGCCGAAAGGAAGAACCGGAATCTTATTGAGATGGCTAGGACCATGTTGGCAGAGTTTAAATCTCCATACAACTTTTGGGCCGAATCCATCTCCACCGCTTGCCATGCTTCAAACCGACTCTACCTCCGCAAGAAAATCAACAAGACTCCATATGAGATACTTACCGGTAACAAGCCCAACATATCTTATTTCCGGGTGTTTGGTTGTAAGTGTTTCTATCTCATCAAAGGTGCTCGTTTGTCTAAATTCGAGTCTAAAGCATTAGAGGGTATTTTTGTTGGCTATGGTCTCGAATCTCACACTTATAGAATCTATGACAAGCTCTCCGGAGCCGTCATAGAATCTTGTAGTGTGACCTTCGAAGAATATGATGGTCCCCAAGGGGGGCGTGTTGATGCTTGTGATGCAGATGATAAAATGCCTCAGGATGCCATAGGAAGAATGGGTGTGGGATATATCCGCCCCGTTGAGGAACCCCTTATGGAGGATCGAGAAGAACTATGCTCCACTCGAGTGGAGCCCTCATCTTCACAACCTCAACATGCTCCATCTACCGAAGAGGACATTGAATCAAGCCAAAGACAAGATGTGGACCCTCAACATAGTGATCAATGTGTGAACTCTAGTCAAAGGGAGCTTGGTCCATTTGATGGGTTGTCAAGTTGTGCCAAGTCAATTTGTCAAGGAAGATCCATCCAAACTATTTTGATACAAGCTCAAATTGATGCTAGAAGAGCACTTGATCAAGACCAAGGTCAATCTTTGCCTCCCAATGTAGAGGATGACTCCAATGATGATCAAGGTCAAGTTGATGGTCAATACGAGGATCAAAATGATGAATAGGGTCCTCCAAGAAACAATGCGGAGATCCACGCTCGTCGTGAAGCTAGAAAGGAAAGAATGTTGGAAATAAGAGACCACACCCTCCAAAATGTTGTTGGAGATCTAAGGAAAGGAATTTCATCAAGAGCACAATTGAAGAGGTTCAGTGAACACCAAACACACATCTCTATGATTGAACCAAAGAAAGTGTGGGAAGCTCTTGAAGATTCGGATTGGTTAGAAGCTATGCACAAAGAGCTCAACAACTTTGAGAGAAACAAAGTGTGGAAGTTAGTTGAGAAGCCAAAGGATTGCCGCAATGTTATTGGAGCAAAGTGGATATTCAAGAACAAGCAAGATGAGCATGGAATTATAGTAAGAACAAGGATAGATTGGTTGCACAAGGGTATTCTCAAATTGAAGGCATTGATTATGGAGATACTTATGCACCCGTGGCTCGCCTTGAGTCCATCTGTATCCTTCTTGCTTATGCGGCACATCATAACTTTAAGTTGCAACAAATGGATGTAGAAAGTGCATTCCTTTATGGTCCTTTAAATGAATTGGTATATGTTAAGCAACCCCCGGGATTTGAGGATCCCAACTTCCCAAACCATGTGTACAAACTTGATAAGGCGCTCTATGGGCTCAAGCAAGCCCCACGCACGTGGTATGAGCACCTTAGAGAGTTACTGTTTGACCGTGGCTTTGAGGTTGAGAAAATCGATCCCACTCATTTTACTAAGAGGGTCAATGGGGAGCTTTTTGTATGCCAAATATATGTTGATGATATTATCTTTGGCTCTTCTAACAAAGCTTTTAATGATGAATTCTCAAAGCTTATTACTAGTAGGTTCCGGATGTCTTCGATGGGAGAGTTGAAAGTATTTCTTGGTTTTGAGATCAAGCAAGTTAGAGGAGGAACATTCTTCAACCAAGCCAAGTATACTCAAGATATGATCAAGAGATTCAAAATGCAAGATTTGAATGGAGCTCCTACTCCCATGGCTACAAAGACTCATCTAGAACAAAATCCAAATGGTAAATATGTGGATCAAAAGGTATACCGGTCTATGATTGGTTCTTTGCTTTACCTTTGTGCATCTAGACCCGATATTGTGTTGAGTGTAGGTGTGTGTGCAAGATATCAAGCGGCTCCTAAGGAAAGCCATTTAATGGCGGTCAAGAGAATCTTTCGATATTTAGTTCATACCCCATTTTATGGTCTTTGGTATCCTCGAGGCTCAACATTTGATCTTTGTGGAGACACGGATTCGGATTGGGCGGGGGACAAGGATGATAGAAAATCAACATCCGGGGCTTGCCAATTCCTTGGTAGGTCCTTGGTATGTTGGTCTTCTAAGAAGCAAAATTGTATATCTCTCTCCACCGTCGAAGCCGAGTATGTTGCTGCCGCTAGTGCTTGCACTCAATTGCTATGGATGAGGCAAACTTTAAAGGAATACGGTGTCCATTGTGACAAAGTGCCTCTTCTATGTGACAATGAAAGTGCCATCAAAATTGCATACAACCCGGTGGATCACACAAGGACAAAGCATATTGAGATTCGTCACCACTTCATTAGAGATCATGTTGCTCGAGGTGATATTGATCTATCCTATGTTTCTACCAAAGATCAACTTGCTGATATCTTCACGAAGCCACTTGATGAAGCAAGGTTTTGCTACTTGAGGAATGAACTAAATATCGTAGATTCAAGGAGCTTGACTTGACTATCTTGCACTCTTACCTAATACTCGACCCATATTCGATTTAGGTGTAGGCATGGACATAGGGGAGTGCGGTCCTAATTGATTGGACCATCCCTCCCCCCATTATGCGCAAAGTAAACAAAATCATTCCTCTTAATATCATTTTGTGATATGTGAGCTTAATGATGAGTTTCGGTAATGGACCCAAGATACATCTTAGTGGTGCCAAGCCGAGTATACTCAAATATGGTGGCCTAGGCCACCGCCCCCCTCTCAATCGAGAGGTTGATGTGCTTACTCGTGTTTGTCACTTTTTGAATTGGTTCTTACTCATGTTTGTCATCCTCTAGTTGGTTTTGTTATTTTGGTTGTGCACTCACATTTGGCTCTCCATATGTTTTTAGTAATTTTTGAGTGCATTGGCCCATATCAGTGTGACTCTCTAAACCCATACCATTCTTATCCCCCAACAAAACCCATCTAATCTGCACAAGAACCTTCCATGTTATGTACCTTGGATCTCTGTCCTGATGGTCACGGTACTACCGGGTCTCATATGCGGTACTACCGCCAAACGGTACTACCAGACGTTGCTAGTGGTACTACCGCCTCTGGTTTTGTTTCCAGGGTCCTGCCTAGAAACTTCCCAGGTGCGGTACTACCGGTTGGTACCTCCGGTACTACCGCATAGCGGTACTACCGCCCAGGAACCGGTACTACCGCTTGTGCGTGTCGGTTAAGACTGGAGACGGGGGAGATGCACCCCTCAGTGCCTCATTCATCCCTCGTCTCCACTCCTCACCAGCGCCACTGCCGAAGCAAGAGGACGCCGCAGGAGCCCCACCCTTCCCTCCTTCTCCCGGATCCACACCAGATCCGGCCTCCCTGTGGGCTCCTCCTTCTTCCCCACTGTCATGGACACCGGTACTACCGCCCTCCTCATCTTCTCACTTGTTTTCTCCATTGAATCTAGGTTAACTTTGATTCTTGGTTAAAACTCGCATTCTTGAGGTTGTATCGTGTGTTATTTACCAGATCTACCACCTTGTCCGATGGAAATCGTGTTTTACAACAAATTTACTGCCCGTACATGGATTTCTAGTCTAGATCTACACTGTGGTCACGGGCCGATAGTACCGGGAATCTTTTTCCGGTACTACCGCTTGGCGGTACTACCGCCAGTGTATATCCGGTACTACCGCCCTGTACTGGCAGCAATTTTTTTTTAAAACACCAAGTTCCATCCTCTGTTTGTCTCAGGTTCTCGTGCCCTTACCCCTATGCTATCTCCCTCGTTCTTTCACAGGTGCAGGGGGTTCCCGGGGATCGCGCAAGCGCTCCAAAGCCTACTATGAGATCGAGGACTATGAGTCAGAATCGGAGACTGAGTCAGAAAAGGAGGTCATGCCTCAACCTAGTGCCCGTCTGAAACTGCCAACAACTCGTGGTCGTCGGGGTGGGGGGGTCAAGCAAAGTGCTGGTCGTGGTAAAGCTCCTCCACCTCCTCCTCCCTCCGGTCCTCGCAAGAGCCACAGTTCCGGGCCATCTGGGCCAAAGCTGCTGTCTGATTTGTCTGAGACAGAATTTCATGCCCTGCGGGTGGTCAGTCCATATGGGACAGCTCGCTCTCATGCTCGAGAAAATAGCCTCTTCTTTACGGATTTTCAGGAGCGGGTGTTCCATGAGATTCTCATGAAAGATGACAAAATTGTGGTTCCTCAAAAATGGATCGAGATGAATCATGTGAGGAAGAATCTGAACTACTTTGGTGAGGCCCTTGACATTTGCACCAACATTGGCTTGCTTCCCATTATGGAGTTCCGGTGCAACTATGATCCAATGCTCATTGCTCAGTTCTATGCAACCGTTCACTTTGCCAAGAATGATACTCGGACTCTCACCTAGATGACCGAGGGTGTTGTCAAGCAAGCAACGTTGGCTGAGTTTGGGGATATCCTCGGGTACGAAGACCGTGGCAAGGACACTCCCGTTGGCTTTCGGTGCCATGCCAATGACCGTCCCATGAATAAAGATGTGCTTGCCCCACTGTACATCCGGGGGCGCGGAATCTCTGGAAAGATCAAAGGGCTCCTCCCTACATATGACATCTTGCATCGCATCTTTCGTGAGACCGTCGCCCCTCGTGCTGGGAATGTTGATGAGATACATGCTTTCATGGTAGATATTATGATGGCCACCTATCACCACCGTGACTCTGGCCTACCTATGGATGTGATGGATGTCATTTGGAATGAAATGGTCTGCGCCACTTTTTAGAGGAGGGTGCCTCCTTTTGCTCCATACATCATGGCTCTCATCATTAGCAAGTGCCCTGTGATTGCCCGTGACTTGCCTTCTCTTCGTCTTGCCACTCACCGCCACAAGAATATGTTGATCAAGACCCATCTCAAACCACGCAATGTGGATGGTCAGATTGTTGATGAGGGTGGGAACCCGGTTGAGGAGGAATCAGGTGATGCGGTGATGCGCGCAGAGATCTGCATTTGTGGTCTCACGTCGCCCGATCCAGCCATCTTGGGCTAAGAGGTTTGAGGCCAAACTCAAGAAGATATTCTGCTTCCAAGTAGACAATCAGAAACGCATGTACGAGGCCCATGTCTATGCCAAGAAGTCATGTGCTCGTCAGAAGGAAATGATGGAGGCTCAAGGCTTGACCGTTTACAAGGGCTCCTAGAACAACATTACCCCAGAAGACCAATGGATCTCCAAGCACAGCAACTGGGAAGATGATGCCACCTCCTCCTTCCGTGCCCCGCCACCTCATGATGATGCATGGGAAGATTGGGTTGATGATGATGACAAGTGATCTCCAGGACGTTAGTGTTGCTCTTGTCCCTTTTTGGCGTCTTGATGCCAAAGGGGGAGAAGTTGCACATTAGGTATGTGGGATTTGCGAGGGAAAAGTCACAAGCTCGTCCTTGCCATTGATTTTATTCGCTTATGAACTTTATTTGTTTGCCTCTTACTATGTGTGAACTAACTATGTGTGCTATGTATGGTAAGACTATGTGGTTATCGTATGGATCCATCTTGTGTGTAATATGGCTATTCTCGTTTGGATCCATCCTATGTGACGACCTTCCCCATTCCTAATCAATATTGGTCATCACTTGTTATTTAGCAAAGGTATGTGCTCTATGTGCAACTTCTACTCCCAGGTAGCTTGTTAGAGTGTATGGGGCTTGTTTCTACATATCTAGGGGGATTCCCATCCATATCTTGTCATCACTAGATTTCCCTGCAAAATGTGTGTTGTCATCAAACACCAAAAAGGGGGAGATTGAAAGAGCATTTGCTATCCCTAGTGATTTTGGTGTTTGATAACAACACACATATCGGACTAATGATTTGCTAAGTGTGTCGCAGGTGCATTAAAAAGATTTTCAATATTCAAAAATTGTCTGCCTGGCGTGGTACCAAAAAGCGGTACCGGATGCGACAGAAGGCTGTGACTAACTGTCAAAAAGCCTCTGCCGGGCTAGGTAGTAAAAAGCGGTAGTACCGTATTTTAGTACCTAGCGCGACAGTAGCTTTTTGACAACTTGTCAAAAGCTTCTGCCTACTCCAGTACTAAAATTCGGTAGTACCGCATTTTAGTACCGCACCATGCAGAGACTTTTTGGATGTTGTCAAAAGCTTCTGCCTGCTCCGGTACTAAAATGTGGTATACCACTCGAGGCATAGACTTTTGTATATTGGCAAAAAGCTTCTGTCTGCCTAGGTAGCAAAATGCGGTAGTACCGCATTTTACTACCTGGCGTGACAGAGTGTTTTTTCGTCTAAAGCTGCTGTTTCCACTGCTCGTCCGGTAGTACTGGTTGCCATTTGCGGTACTACCGCTTAACGGTAGCATCAATAGTAGTACCGCTGTGGGCAGGACTTGATGAAGTTTGAAAAAGGGTGGTCCGGTACCAGGTCCGGTAGTACCGGAGTTCTCCGGTAGTACCGCTTGAACTTTCGGTACTACCACTGCAGTAAATGCTCCAACGGCTATATTTCGTGGAGGGGTATAAATACCCCTCCACCTACCTTGGGACAAATTGCTCAAACACATTAAAGTCAAGACCACCATTGGAGCCACTCAATCTTCAAGATCTCCTCATTCCACCACCCAAAGTCCTTGATCTTTGGGGAATCGAAGGAGGAGGCCCTGATCTACTACTTCACCAAAAGAGATTTTCATTTCCCCCTCATTTCATTGAGGGCCCCTTTGCTCTAGTGTTTTCTTGGAAACCCTAGTTCTTGTTTTGGTTCTTACAAGCTTGTCTTTGATTTCTTTGACAGCTTGCTTGTATTTGGGAGCCTCCGATTAAGTTATGTATGTGTGCCCCAAACTTGTAACAGTGTCGGCTTCCACCTTGAAGGTTGTCGATATAGTGGAAGGTGAATCGATCCCATTGGGGTGAGATTCATCGAGAACAAGGGAGGCCTTTCGTGGCGTTGGTGGTTTGAAACCACCCCCTCTCCAAACGTAGACGTACTTCCCCTCAAAAGGAAGGAACTACGGGAAACAAATCCTTGTGTCTCCGCGTCCAATTTTTGGTTACTTCTATCCTTTACCGCACCTTACTTACTCACATTACTTTGTGTTGTGGTAGCTCTTGCATAATTGTCATATAGGTAAATTCACCATAGTTGCATTATCTAGAGAATTTATCTTATTGTCAAACCTTAATTTGAAAAAAAAGAAAATTTGAAGTAGCACTTATTCACCCCCCCCCCCTCTAGGTGCCCATACGATCCTCTCATCGTCATTTTGGTATATTATACGATTTTTTTCGACATCGTATGCAAAAGTTATGGTCATTTTACCGTGGCATGACTTTTTTTTGCAGAAAAAGTGGAAACTCATGTTTGTTAATTTTCCTAGAAACTATACCACATTACCTACCTAAATATGAAAGGATTTTATTTTTTGAAGTGTTTATTATTTTATTTTATTTTTTGCAAAACCTGAAAAGGCGATCCACGGGGGGTGTGGAGTTGGTGCAGGCCACTTAGCCGTAGGGCACTAGCGCAGAGTGCCCTACGGCTAAGTTGACCTAGCTGCTGCAGCACACATAACCGTAGCGCACTAGGTCAAGGTGTGCTACGACACATCCGTAGAGCACCTTAACCTAGTGCGCTACAGGTATGTCTGTTGTGGCCACATGTGCCCTGGCCCACACATAGCCGTGGCACACCACCCCCATGTGCGCCGCTTCTGACGATTAGTCGAGGGCACACAGTGAGGCGCCACGCCTATTTCACCCGTGGGGCACCACTAGCAAGTGCGCCACAGAAGTGTGGATTACCTATAGCCGTTTTCCTAGTAGTGAACCCCCTGTTGCACCACGGCGGCGACTAGAACGGTCCACGGCGGCGGGAATCGTCGGCAACGGCATCGCCAGCCACGGGGTCGGGGTTAGTGGAGGAGAGGATGAGCTTGAGGGAGAGAGAGGCAGTGAGGAATGGGCTGAGTTGGGCCAAACCCTTCGGGATGATTATTTTGTCTATGACTAATGGGCCACTAGGGCCTAATAAGTTTAAGCCAGCCCAGAAATCCTTTCAAACCTGTTTAAATAAAAAGGAAAAGACCAAAATACTCCTAGACTTAATTAAAATTTAGAAAATAAAATAAAAGTCCCAAAATTATAAATAAACTATTTTTGGATTCACAATAATCCACACTATCCAAATAAAATAAGATATAAAATTTTAGACATTTAATTTTTTATAAGAATTTTGTAATTTATATATTCTTTATGGAATTTTACAAAATTATGGAAATATGATAAAAATAAATAAAAAAATCACTTTCATTATATATTAATATTGTAGTAATTTTGAAAAATACTAAATAAATATTTAATAACAATTTTTAATGCATAATTGATAATTCCTAAAAGAATTATTAAATCAATAGAAGTCAAATAAAAGGGAAATAAAATAAAATAATTCAATATATGTTATAAATATTAAAAAAATTATAAATGCTTTAAAAGGAACCTTATATAATAATAGGGTAAATGCATATCAAATTAAATAATGCATTAAATTACTTGCATAATCATTTTGCTTCTTTAAATATTGTCCTTACCGGGCAATAATGATGTTTTTGTTGACATAGAAGCTCAAGTTCCAGTGCAAGCATCAGACTTCACTACCTTGCCATCACAAGGCAAGTTCATCACTTGCTCATGTCCTTTGAAGAGTCTTTATCAAAGTATTTGCAAATTGTGTGTTATCATATATGTTATAAAAGAAAGAAAATATTATTTTCACAAATAAAGAAATCATAGATATCATCCTAAGTGATGTTATAATGGAGCAATAGAACTTAGGGTTCTAGTTGCAAACAATGATGATCAAGTAGGGACTTAATAACCCATGACATCGGTGATTCTAGCGTCGTATATTACGCGTTAGCCATGAGATTTGGAATGGGACAGAGAAGTCAGTTGTATCTTCTTCCTCTCGCATGAAGCCGGATGTGCAGGTCGTGGGTGTTATCCTTGTAGCATGCATCTTAATTGGTAATTCGTAGAGGATATGCAGCATATGGGTGGGAACCCTCATCGTCCCATGATAGTTCTGGCATCTAATGGTTTGTACAAACCATTGTCGTAATCCATTATGTGGGCATGGTGTACACCAAGGAGGCATGCGAGGTCGCGAAGGGGGCAGTGATTTGCTTGGACCAACTACTGGGTCCCATATCATGGAATTGTGGACGGGAAAGTACGCCCGGTTGTGCAACAAGGAGTTGATCTCTCATGGGTAAAGTAACGCACCTCTGCAGAGTGTAAGAACTGTAACTTGTTACTCCCTGTTCCGGGAAGGAGCTACGAACGCGGCAGGAAAGGAACTCCATGAAAGTTCTGGTCAACCTGTGAAGGCTGATTGTCATAGTTTTTTAGAATAAAATCAATCTTTGAAGAAAGATTTACAAAAATTGCATAGTGCCAAGGATTTATAATCCGAGGTGGTAGTTCTGACATCAAACTTCCCACCTTGCATATAATGAACTTGTTGGGTAACATTGTTACTCATTCTTTCCTTTGATCCCTTGCTTAGACTCTGAGGATCCCGAAGACTTGCCAATGTATGCAGTCGAATGCCAAGAAGATGTGTTCTACGAGGAACCTGATCTGTCCGGAGGTGTTGAAGGAGTGGATTACGAAATCCTACGGTGTCGATGATAACGAGTCCAACTAAGTAACCACCAGAACCGAGCAACATGAACTCTATAGAATAAGCTGCTGAGCTCAACTCCTAGTCGGAGTTCCTACTTTTAAATTCCGCTGAAACACTTTATATTTTGGTTTGTAAGTTGAATCTTTTGGAAGTATTGAACTTCCGGTATTGTAATAATAATAAGGTGTGTATATTTGTAATATGGACCCGCAATCTTTCTGTTGTACCACTCTGAGAGATGTGATATTTACAGAACGGTGTTCTGTGGATGTCATGTCAACGACTATAGTATACTACACATGCAGTGGTATGCTGGGTCACCGCAATGGTTTAGTATTTAAGTTGTGGTGCTTTTATTCTAGTGGTGTCATGTGAACGTCAACTACATGATACTTCACCATTTATGGGCCTAGGGGAATATATTGTGTATTTGGATACTAATTATGGGGTTGCCGGAGTGACAGAAACCTAAACCCCCATTAGGACACCATTGCACAAGGGAGTGTAGGATCTCCGAGTTTAAGGCTATGGTTAGGTTTATATCTTAATTGCTTTCTTGTAGTTGCGGATGCTTGCAAGGGATTTAATCACAAGTATGTATTAGTCCAAGTAAGGTCGGTACTTTAGCACAGGTTCACCCACACAAAATTTACAACACCAAAGAAGGGTACTCAGCTATTTGAAGCAAAAGCACTTGGCAGAATTTCCATGTGTCCTCGAGAACGTTTGGTCCTTATAAGTATTTCCACCGGCTTGTCCTTTGCTAAGAAAGGATTGGGCCACTTGCTGCAATTGTTTGCTATCTTTATTACTTGCACTTTATTTCTTTGCTTTATCAAAAAAAACCTAAAAATCCGTTTGCTAAGTATTTATAGAGATTTCCTGCTCCATACCACTAGTAAACACCTTCTACTCCTCGTTGGGATCGACACTCCTATTTATTGAAAGTACTACGATACACCCCTTATACTTGTGGGTCATCAAGACTATTTTGTGGCGCCGTTGTCGGGGAGTGAAGCGTTATTGAAGAGTGGAACTGGTAAAGGAAACTTCTACTATGAGTATTGTTTCTTATTCATATTTGTTACTTTATTTCCAATATGGATAAGCCACTTGGTTTTCTGTCTGGAAAAACTACTACCATTATTAGGGTAGTTGTGGCATCCCGCAAAACCACTACTAGAAAATCGCGTTGTTTTTGTGCATTGCATCACCATGACCGCATGCTCATGTCATCATGTCGCATTGCATTTGAGCATCGTCATGTCATCTTGCATTTTTTTGCATCAAACTATTTTCGACAAACCCGATTTTGTTTGCTAAGCGCCCCGTCTTGATCTCAAATTAAAAACCGGGTCTCCGGAATATTTTGTTTTGACTAACCACGGTTTGCAAACGGTCCGTTTAAAATAAATAAAATATGTAATTATTTTTAGTGGGAGCAACGGCCGATTCGACCCGACCACCCTGTAAATAAACGGTCCATCCAAACCTAAAACCTATTCCCACCCAAACCTAATCTACCCACCACTCACACCGCCACCACCCTCTCCCCAATTCCTACCCACCGCCACATCATCAATCCACCACCACACCCCTTTTCTCTCTTTCACAGCTCCTTCTTACTCTCTCTTCCTCTCTTACATCCCCGCCCACACCTCCTGGACCCACTCTCCACTCAACCCCTTGACCCGGTCACCCCCCACCCCCACTCTCCCACTCACCACTTTGGTCCCACTGCCCCACCACCGGCCCCCACCTACCGTGACGCTCCTCCCCACGCCCGCCTCCCTTCCTCCTCCTTCCTCCTCCGATCCACGTCACGCCCGTCGCCGACCGCTCCTCCCCGACCGGCCTCACGTCGCCACGGAGCCGCCGCCTCCTCCACCTTCCCCCCGGCCGCCGCCACGACGCTTTGCTGGACCCCGCCCCCCAACGCCTCGCTTCCTCTTGCCGCTGTTACCTCCCGTCGCCGGGCTCCACCTGACGCCGCCCGCCCGGACAAACGCAGACGCTTGCTCCGCTGCGCCTGTGTTCTTCGCCGCCGAGCTTGCGCCGCCGCACCGCCGCCCTGCTGCCCGCCCGCCGCTCGTGCTCGCCCCGTCGTCCGCCGTCACGCCTCGGCCGCCTCGTCTCGGCTTCCTCTCCGTTTGGCCATTGTCGCCGCGGTCCAGACCTTGCCGCACCGCGTGCAAGGATACTACGATGTTGCATATTAGTCTTGTCGTCGGCCTGTGTCCTGATTCATGCGCAGCTTCTGCATGTTCGTGTCACCGAGTTGATATCGATGTTACCGTGGCATTACCGCCCGTGTAATGGTGTTGTCACCGTTTCTTCGAGCCTGTTCATGACGATCTCGCCGCCCACGACCAACTTCAACAAGATCTAATTGAAAGCTGTGTGCTCGAGAGGTGATAATATCGGACAAGATCTCCTTAGGAACCGAAGGCTGTGGAACACCGAGTTTCTCCTTCGCCAAGTTGTCGAGAACCCGGATGCCAAGGTCTACGACTCGAAGATGCCGGAACACTAAGTTCGTCGAGACCTTGAAGACCCGTTCCTGGAGGGGAAGTCCGGACCCGATGACCGCCAAGATCGCCACCGGAACAACAAGCACTTCACCGCGGAACATCAAGTCCTTCTTCCCGGATGCGACAAGATCGACTCCCGAACGCCAAGACCGATCTGATTCGTGGACTCGACAAGATCTTCGTGACTACAAGATTCGCGCAGAACGACAAGAGCTGCTTAGCGGATACCGTGCGACAAGATCTACTCCACGGAATCCAAGACCCCGATTCGATCCGCTCAAGTTCCGAGAGCAAGATCGATCTTTGGGCACAAGTTCTCCATCTTGCACCGAACCACCGCGTTTCGTCGAACCACGAGACCCGACTCAACCCGAACACCAAGATCGTCGAACCCTAATGTGTGAACCTTTTCCCGAGCCCTATTTTATAAATGCTATACATAAAACCTGTTGCATATTAATCATTCATCTTGCATGCATGCTTGTCTGTGGTTTGGGGGCCTTTTGCCGATTCACCTTATAATTAAATATGGGGCCCATATGCGGGCAAATCTAGTCTCATATTGGCCTCATTTAAATTTGTGTAGCGAACCGGTGATATATTCTGCCTTGTTAAACAACATTTATTTTGCGGGGTAGATAAATAACATGAACCAACTAATTAATTGTCGGGACCCCGGTTCCGCTTAATATTGCCTAATTGCATCGCATCGTTGCCATGCCATACATCATACATGCATCATGCCCGATCTTTTGCCGTAGTATTAAATAGTGCATCCGATGTTTCTTCTAGTGTTTTGCTTCTTCGCGGATAAGGCCGTTGAGTTGATGTGAGCTTCGCCCCGATCTTCGGTTGAACCTTCGACAATGTTTTCAGGCGAGCATCTCCCCCTTTCTACCTATCTTACTTTTATAGTATTTATTCCCTCCTGTTGATCTATTGCTATCCGTGTTATGCTGTTTCTAGTTTTCGGACCGTGATATTCCTTGCAGCCTTATATTGCCCGGGACACATCCTATTACCTGTTGTTTGGTAGATAGTTGGACTTAAGCGTCGATTCGCTTGCTCAAGTGCTTGCGTGTCGCCAGACCACGCTTGTTGGAGTATTGTCACTGTTTGTTGATGAAGATGATCATGGCTTTACTTATCGTTCACTTTAATTCCTGTTTAACAACTAAAATTGAAGTAAGCAGAGGCACAGGTGGGCAATAGATGTTATTTGGTTGTTAACCGTCCACTTGTGTCCCGTAGACCCCGAGTACTTGATACCTGTTCCTTGATTTTTCGCGCTATCCACATCCGGGAGGATTATGGGACCCCCCTGAGCCAGAGCTTGATTCAGTCTTATTTCTTGGGGCCACAAACTAGTTTGAGGTGTTATTTACTATCCTGTACTTATGCCATGCTACTGCTTTATTTACGATTGTGCGAGGAGCACACTGTACTGTTTAGGAATTGTGACCCGTTTTCGCGGTATCGACAAGCCCAGTTTTGGGTTCCCATCGTTTCTGATCGGCCCCACAAACCTTGAGTCCGTCTCGAGTCATTAACCGTTCTTGGTGTACTCAACGGGTGGCCCCGAAATATTTCTGAATCGTGATTGCTTTGTCGTGAAGGCCTCGTTGGGTTTTGATTTGGTTTTTCCGAGGTTGATCGAGTGTGTGTTGCTATTTGTGCACCCGACCGGGTAAAACTTTCGAAAGCCGTGTCATGTTATGGACAACTTGGAGCATGATTCTCGATCATAGACAACTATAACTAAAGTAGTGCTATAAATTTGACTTTATAATGACTAGTAATCAGCTTCACTATAATGGAATGTCTAAATAAAACTGCCAACAATTGCTTGTTTGGTTTGTCGCTTGCGACGATTGTATCTGACTAGTAAGTATTGCAACCACAACGGAATGGCTTAATAAAAGTACCAACAACTGCTGGGTTTTGGGATATCTCATGCTAAATGTATTTGACTAGTAAGTGTCGCAACTACAACGGAATGGTTAACTAAAAGTGTCCACTGCTTATTTTATCAGGATGATTATCTGTACCTGACTAGTAGTTGCTGCAACGATAACTGAATAAATAAAACTGCCAACTGTGTGAGTTCCTCGGTTGACTTCCTCGTTTGGTCTCGAGGGGGAAACGCCAGGATGGGTTTGTTTGATGATAGTATCAGGTTGGATCCGAATAGGTCTTTCTTCCCCCCTCTGATAGCCGCCAGTTGTATCGAGTCTCTATAGGTTGATCAGTGCATGTTGCCGCTTCATCCACCATACCTATGTAGGCGAGGACCGCCGAATTAGTCTCGCTGTAATCGCCTCGATCGACGCTCCTCTTTTTCCTTTGCCCTTTGTCCACCCCTTTTGTTTAAGCAGGTTTTGAGATCGACGCCGTTAGGTGGTTACCCTTCCGCTTGTCTCCGGGGTTATGGACGCCATTGGTTATTCTTCAGGGCTCTTAGCCCATTTGCATCTTGTCCGTAGCCAGACGCTCCATCTTTTCAAGGTGATTTGGATCTTTGTACCGTATATCTGTATTCTTGACTCATTGAGTCACGTTGTATATATATATCTGTTCTGTGGGTCCCATCGAGGACTGTTGTGTAATGTTATTACTTCGTTTTCCACCCGCACGAAAGTGCCTGGTGGGCACCTTTGAATCGTTTCTATGCGGGTTTGGCGGGTTTCGCTAAAACTTGCATAGGGCCGATTCTGAGGGTGTTACAGTAGTAGATGAACCAGCACCTGTTGAGATAGATCCTTTTAAGATACCTACAAGTATTGTTGATCGTTTTATGGATAATTATTATTTAGGGGATGGAACTATCCATCCTGGTGATCATTTGCTTTTTATCCATGAATTATGCGGGTTGTTTAAGTGTGCCGGTATCACAACTGAACAGGTATAGAAGAAGTTACTCTATATATCATTAAAAGGAAGAGCTGAAGAATGGTATAAGCTGCTGAAGAATGGACAATCCATGGAATGGGAGAAAATAGTACCTCTCTTTTATTCTAAATTCTATCCTCCCAGTGAGATCCATAAGGATAGGAACCTGATATATAAATTTTGGCCTCGTGATGGAGAGAGTACAGCTCAAGCTTGGAAGAGATTGAAGTTACTAATGCTTAAATGTCCTATTCATAAACTCCCTACCAATATTATTATCAATAGCTTTTATGCTAGGCTTTCTCTTCATGATAAAAATTTACTAGATGCTTCTTGTGCTGGATCATTCACACGTATGAAGGAAGAATCTAAATGGGATCTCCTAGACCGTATTCAAGAGAACACTAAAGGATGGGAGAATGACAAAGTAGGAAAGTCAGGTATAAACTATGATTATGAATGCATTAAATCCTTTATGGGAACTGATGACTTTCGTGATATTAGTACTGAGTATGGTCTTGATTCTCAAAGTATTGCCAATTGTTTTAAGGCATTTCCTCTTACATAAAAATTCCCCAAAAGAAGTGGAATAAGTACCATGCACCTTATAAAGATGTTGTTAGTCATGTTCCTGTTAGAAGCACTAAAGTTTGTACTATTAATTATATTTTGCCTGAACCTTATGTTGAGAAAACACCTTTCCCATCTAAATTAAATGAGTATTCTATGATGATTAGTGCGAATAACAAAGGTACAAATAAAACTGTGGAACCTGATGAGCAAATAAACAATGAACCTATGATATCTATTGAGAAAGATCTTGTCACTAGAAATATAGAGGATGCGCACATTGTCTTATATGAGGACGCTTCTAATATTATCTCTCATCCTATTAAAGCTAGAAAACTAGTGTCCATGTGCTTTCTGTTAGAATTGGTGATCATTGCTATTATGGTTTATGTGATATTGGTGCTAGTTCTAGTGTTATTCCTTATGAGCTTTATAGGGAAATTATGCATGAAATTGGTCCTAGTGAGCTTGAGGACATTGATGTGGTTATTCACCTTGCTAATAAGGAAACCATTTGCCCTATTGGTATTATAAGAGGTGTGGAGGTTCTCTGTGGTAAGATTAAGTATCCTCTGATTTTCTAGTGCTTAATTCAGCAGCTAGTAAAACTTGTCCTATCATCTTTGGTAGACCTTTCCTGACACTTGCGGGACTATTATAGATTGTAAAAGGAGAAAGTTTTGACTAAGTTTGATGGAGAGTCTTACGAGTTTAATTTTTCCAAATTTGCTAAAGCTTCTTGTAAAAATAGCTTGCATAATGAAGATTTCAGGATGGAACAACTTGCTTCTATTGATCCAGTTTATGACCTTAGACCTCTTTTTGATGATTGTAAGTATGCTCATTATGATGATAGAGTTGTTTCATGTGACATTTATATTATCAACTTTATTCAAAATGCTACTGAAAGTTATTATGAGAGAGAGAAACGTGGTTTTATGTACCTCAATAATGTTAAGTTTCCTCGTTTTATGTTGAAAGTTTTGAAGTTGCATTTGTTTTGTCTTCCTATGTTTGTGGCTTTTTGTTTCAACAATTTGTTTTATCATGATATTCCCTTGCATAGGAAGTAGGCTAGACTCAAATGTGTTGGATATTTACTTCTTTATACTCTCTTTCACTATATATCTATACTTAACACAAGCTTTGAATTTACGTTTATGATAAATTCCTCGGAAATTTCCCGCTGCAACCACAAGTTTCTTTGTACTATTAGTACAAACTAGAAAAAGTGCTCGTGCGTTGCATCGGGAAAATCACTCCTATTTGTACGGAGATTTATTTTGTCTTGTCTCATGACACCGATCTTGAGATGGACGTTTTTCTTATATTCGCGAACCTATTCATACCAGTTACGGATCTAGTCTGCAACTTAAAAGTTATTGCCACTACCTATATTGACATGATTTATAGATTTATAACTGTCACGTACCAAATTCACGTAAAAATTTATATTCAATTTATAGACGTCTAATGCAGAGCCTCCTATTTCTTTTCTTTTTTCAAACCCCCTATTTCTTTTCTATAAAATCAAAAATGGAAAAAGGCGGAGAAGAGAAAAGAAAAAAAATGCATACGGTCTCTTAGAGGAAAAGTAATTTTAATTTGCCACCTAAAGGCTAAGATATTGCATCGGCAAGACGTAAGAGTCCAAATAGTTTACTACTCCTAACATGCAATTTCTAATTTTTTCCACATGGGTTCGCGAGTTGCTATGGATTTAATTTTATTCACTTTCTTTCCTAAAATAAATAATTTGTATTTATCCAGATTCACATGTATCTAGGCTAGATATATAGTATGAATTTAAATTTAGACAAATTTAAATCACTTAATCTTAGAACGGAGAAAATAATATATTTTTATATGTTCATCCCACATACCTGCGAAACGCATCCTGTGTATATAAAACACGTCCGATGCTTTCAAATCTCTTCCTTCCTGAAACACACCGACTCGGTTAGACCCCCAAGGCGACCCCCATGGCGAGTACAATAAAAAACTCAAATGTGAGAACAACTCGTCGATGGGACCCAGATACCAGTGACCACCATGGCGAGCACAGTAAGAAACTTTGTATGTGAGAAGTGCTCAGCTGATCATTAACGCCGTGTTTGGATGTCGTAATTAGGGCCTGGAATCGGCCTTTTGGAAATGGTTCAGCCGAATTCAGATGTTTGGGTGGCCTACTTATTGGACCGTGGAAATTTAGACCCAATTCCAAGTCGGCCCGCGCCCCGTGTTAGTTGTCCACGCTTGTTTCCGAGCGGAGGAGCTCGGAAACACAGCCCCGCACGTACCGCTTTGTCCTCCTTCATCCTTCTTTTCTTCCCCCACGCGACAGGAGGAGCACACCGCGCGACAAGAAGGCGGCGGCGGCTCTAGCAAGTCTCCCCTACAGCTCCTCTTCCCTGACCTCTTCCTTCATCACTCTTTTCTTCCCCCCACGCTCTCGGAGCTAGCTGGCGGCGGTCATGGCGTCCGCCCCCTCCACCTGCCCTGCCCCTAAGATCATTAGTACCATCGCCCGTTGTGTCTCTGAGACAGAGGCTAGGATGTGTAGAATCCATTCCCGACCAGTGTATATTATCTCTGGCTCATGCGGCAACTCCTAGATGGTTCTCATTGCTTGCCATAGATCCCGTGCTGGTTGACATATGATGAATGCATGGTAGGTGTCCTCTTGACTGGTTCCACAGATTTTGCATATGGGATTGCTTTACATCCCTCTATGATGCATATTAGCTTGTGTCGCTAGGCCATTGTTTGCAATCTTCCAGGTGAGGTTACGCATCTTAGGCGGTACAGGACATTGCCATATAAGCTTCCAAACTGTTTTGTCTCTATTTGGATTAGCACTAGATGCTCCTGTACTCTGAGCAACTGGAGTTTCATCGAAAGCAATCTTGTATGCGTTGCGCACTGAGAATATGCCGCTCTTCTCGGGGTGCCATGCCACAAAGTCATCTGCATTTCTTCTAGAGGCCTTAATCTTCAGAATATCTTCCACTTCAAAAGGCATGAACCATCTTTCCAGCAGCTGCACGTTCCAAAAACCATCTGGCAACAGGAAATCAGCTACCCATTTCATGCGGCATCGTCCTTGCCTGGATATCGCTTTGAAAACAGATGTCCTAGGTATCCATGGATCACGCCACACTCTGATCTTTGCCCCATTTCCTACGCGCCATATCACCCCTTTTTTCAGAAGCTCGAGGCCATGCTTAATTGCATGCCAGGTCGGTGATCCACTCCCTGCAAACACTGTATAAAGCAATGATCCATTAGGAAAATACTTAGCTTTTAAAATCCGGGCACAAAGGGGGTCTGGACGATGAAGTAGTCTCCATGCCTGCCTGGCTAAGAGGGCTTGTGAAAGAGCATTTTCCTATCCCTCTGATTTGATTTTGATGTTTGATAACAACACACTTATCGGTTTAACTGTGTGCTAAGTGTATCACAGGTTTGATAAGAGGTGGCACAAATATTGGCATATCAATTCCCTTTGCGAAAAACCACTGTGCCAACCGGTAGTACCAGAACTACGACCGGTACTACCGCTTGACACCGGTACTACTGGTTCCAGTACCGGTTGGCACTGTCCAAAACTGATAAAGGTGTGTGCTAGTCAGTACCACCCGGTACCACGGAGCGGCACTACCGGTCCAACCGGTAGTGCCGCTTGATACAAGCGGTATTACCGCTTGACACGGTCGTACCGCTCGGCAGTACCGGGGCATACTGACTAACACTCACTCCTCTCCGTTTTGGTCAGTACCAAGCGGTACTTGGGACCGGTAGTACCGCCCAGACCGGTAGTACCGCGTCCTACGACCGGTACTACCGCTTGGGGGTAGTACCACAAGGGCGATACCGCCCAAAATTGAAGAAAGCTGATGAATCAAGCACCTCGACTGGTCCGGTACTTGACCGGTAGTACCGCTTGCAAGCGGTACTACCGCTTGAGTACCGGTACTACCGGTGTATTAATGACTCCAACGGCCATATTTCGTGGAGGGGTATACCTACCTTGGGACAAAGGGCTCATCTCATTAAAGTCAAAGACCACCATTGGAGTCCATTGGAGCCACCCAAATCTTCAAGATCTCCTCATCCCACCACCCAAAGTCCTTGATCTTTGGGGAATCGAAGGAGGAGGCCCCGATCTAATACTTCACCAAAAGAGATCTTCATTTCCCCCTCATTTCATTGAGGGCCCCTTTGCTCTAGTGTTTTCTTGGAAACCCTAGTTCTTGTTTTGATTCTTACAAGCTTGTCTTTGATTGCTTTGACAGCTTGCTTGTATTTGGGAGCCTCTGATTAAGTTATGGATGTGTGCCCCAAACTTGTAACGGTGTGGGCTTCCACCTTGAAGGTTGTTGATATAGTGGAAGGTGAATCGATCCCGTTGGGGTGAGATTCATCAGAGAACAAGGGAGGCCTCTCGTGGCGTTGGTGGTTTGAAACCACCCCCTCTCCAAACGTAGACGTACTTCCCCTCAAAAGGAAGGAACTACGGGAAACAAATCCTTGTGTCTCCGCGTCCACTTTTCGGTTACTTCCATCCTTTACCGCACCTTACTTACTTGCTACTACTTTGTGTTGTGGTAGTCCTTGCATAATTGTCATATAGGTAAATTCACCGTAGTTGCATTATCTAGAGAATTTACCTTTTTGTCAAACCTTAATTTGAAAAAGAAGAAAATTTGAAGTAGCACCTATTCACACCCCCCCTCTAGGTGCCCATACGATCCTTTCAATTGGTATCGGAGCCTCGGCTCTTTATTCGGGCTTTACGGCCTAAGAGAATATGGGTAGCAACAATGGGGATGGTGGTAGTGAGCCGACACCGGTGACCATGGAAGATCTCAAAAAACTTGGAAACAAGATTGAGCTCTTCCTTGGTAAACAAAGTCAAGAAGATGCTCGAGCAACTTCTTAAAGACAAAGAAAGCTCATCACCTCCATCTCCTCAAGAGGATCAACCATCCATTTTACCTAAAGGGAATACTCCGGTATCCCCCGAGGGTATGGTGGTGGGGGTAAACTTGACAACGTTAATTCCTCCACACACAATGATGGTGGGAAGGGTGAGCACCGTGACTCATGGTACTCTCCCGACCCTCCAATCCCTCACCCTCATGTTTACAATAGAGGTGACCCACCTAAGCCTGAAGAATCTGCTACTTTTTCTCAATGGCAATCACTAATGAGGACTCATATGCGCAGCTCTTGCATTGAACTATGGAACATCATCGGGCATGGACTCTTTATTGGGGATCCAAACAACTTGACAAGAAGAGAGGTTGTTAATAGTCAACTCAATGCCACTGCTTTGCATATGATTCAACAAGGTCTGGGGACAAAGGATTATCCACACATTGAGCACTTTAGCATTGCCAAGGAAGCTTGGGATGCTCTCACTGTGTTGTTTATTGGAAATGAGAGTATGAGGAGGAACCGATATGATGCTCTAAGCAATGAATCCGAAGGCTTCTACATGAAAGAAGGTGAAGATCACGAAGACATGTACCGAAGGCTCAAGACCACCGCCACTGCTTTTAGGAATGTGGGTGCCTCACATGTAGATGATGCTTGGATAAAAAGGAAATATGTGAGTGCACTCATGCCTTTTGAGCCCACCAACTTGAAGAGCCTACAAGGAAGACACAACTACCATCTCATGACCTCAAATGAAGTTATGCAAGAGATGGATGATTTCAAGGTTGCCAAGAATGCCAAAGATGCTCGTGCTCGTGCCCTTGGTATGAGCAATGTTAATGTTGCTTTGAAGGCCAAAGTTGTGGACCATGGGGATGAAGATGATAGTGATGAAGGGCTTTCCATGGACCATCCCGATGAAGTCAAGATTGCTCATGGTCAATATATGGCTTTCTATGCAAAGAACTTTTGGAAGAATCCTGCCAAGGCCAAGATGGAAATGGAACGGAGAAGCAATCCAAATGGGAAAAGAGAGAATACCACAAGGTTGATAACTTGCTTCAATTGTGGTGACCGCTACCACTTTGTGGCTAGTTGTCCCTATGAGAAGAGATAGGATCATGGTGGTAAGCTTGTGTTGAATAAGACTCTCAAGGGACCATACAAGAAACCTTTCATCAAAAAGAATCCCATCAACAAGAAGCCAAGAGAAATTGTCTTGATCACTCATGAAGAGTACTCCTCCGAAAATGAATATGACAAAGAGGAAACTTCTCATGGTGTGGCTGCTCTTGCCACCACCTCTACTCCGACATTCTCACTCTTCGATTCTCCAAATGAGAACTCTTCCACCAAGAACGCCACTTGCCTTATGGCAAGAGGAACGGAGGTATCTTCATCATCCCGCTCTACTCACTTAGATAATGATGAAATTGATGATGAGATGTCTCTTGATGTTAAAAAGGAATTAATTTCCTTTGATGAGTTTATGACTAACCTAGAAGGTGATGCTAAGCTACATTTTGGAAACATCTTAGATCAACTATCACATACTCAAGAGCTTCTAGATGTAAGATGTAAACTTGGGCATGAACATATGATTGAGCTAGAGGCCCTAAACAATGCTCTAGAAGAAGAACAAGAAACTAGGTTGTCACTTGAATTAAAACTTGAAGGGCTTGATGAGGCCAATGACATTATTGTTAACAAACTCATCAAAGAGCGTGATCATGCTATTGCTAAATATAAAAGGGCTAAAAAGGACAAAGTTGAGTTTGGTGTGGTTCATGAAAAACTTGCCGAGGACTTTAGTTTGCTTAATAAGGCTCACAAGGCCTTGGAGAGTGAACTCTTGTCACTCACAAAGTCCCATGAAACACTTCAAACTCAATTGGCCAATATTCCTTCACCTAGTAACTTCATTCCATCTAGTAGCACAACTATTCTTGAAGATAATGCTAGATTGAAGGGGGAGCTTGCTAAGGCCACATTTCCACAAGGAAACAAGTTCATTGATGATCTTTTGAGCAATCAAAGGCGTAGTGGTGATAAAGGGGGCATTGGTTTTGTTTCCAAAACCAATAAGAAGAACAATAAGAAGAAGAAGGACAAGCCCGCACAAGAGACCAACAAGACCATTGTGGAAAGTAAGACCACAAGTGGTAAAACTATGTCTCATGATGATTTTGCGGAAGTGCTAACCCTCACTATGTTCTAATGCGTGATTATTATGGTGATGTGTATGCACAATATGTTGGCCCTTATGATGGTTATATTGCTTGGTCTATTTGGGTTCCCAAGACCCTTGTTGCTAACAAAAGAGGACCCGTTGAAAAATGGGTACCTAAAAACTAGCTTGATCTTTTGTAGACATATGCTTCCAGAGGGTCAAAATGGGTGATCGATAGTGGTTTCACAAGTCATATGACCGGAAACTCATCTATTGTCAAGGACTTGGTGCCAAATGATGATCAAATCACCGTCACATATGCCGACAAGTCAAGTCTAAGGTAATGGGTTTCGGCAAGGTAGTGGTGGCTTACGACATTACACTCGTGAACGTCATGCTTGTTGAAACCCTTGGATACAATTTACTTGCAGTCCGTGCTCTTGGAAATATGGGCTTTGCCGTCTTTGTTGATGATGATATTGTGGTCCTCATGTGGAGCAAGTCTCTCAAGGTCGCTTTTGTTGGGTACGTCGAAAATGACTTGTATGTGGTGGACTTTTCGGGGCAAGCCACTGCAGGTCCGATGTGCTTATACGGAAGGGCCGATGTGGGTTGGCTATGGCACAGCCGACTAGCCCATGTCAATATGAGAACTTTGCAAAGTCTCCATAAAGAGGGCCATATAGTTGGACTAAAATAAAATGTTTCCTTTGCCAAAGATCGTGTTTGCAGGGCATGTGTTCTAGGGAAGATGCATGACGCTCCTCACAAGCCCACGAACCAAATCAAGTCTAACAAAATCTTGGAACTTCTCCATGTGGACCTATTTGGTCCTCCATCTCATGCAAGTCTTGGAGGGAAGAAATATTGTTTGGTGATTGTTGACGACTTTTGAAGATACTCTTGGGTTTATTTCTTCAAATTGAAGAGTGAAACTCAAAGGAATTTTATCGACTTCATCAACTTGGTTCAACGGCAACACAATGTTCCCGTGTTGATTATAAGTGACAACGGCACCGAGTTCAAGAACTACACCTTGAATGATTTCCTTAGTGATGAGGGGATTAAACATCAATATTCCGCTGCATACACCCCTCAACAAAATGGTGTGGCCGAAAGGAAGAACCGGACTCTTATTGAGATGGCTAGGACCATGTTGGCGGAGTTTAAATCTCCATACAACTTCTGGGCCGAAGCCATCTCCACCGCTTGCCATGCTTCAAACCGACTCTACCTCCGCAAGAAAATCAACAAGACTCCATATGAGATACTTACCGGTAACAAGCCCAACATATCTTATTTCCGGGTGTTCGGTTGTAAGTGTTTCTATCTCATCAAAGGTGTTCGTTTGTCTAAATTCAAGTCTAAAGAATTAGAGGGTATTTTTGTTGGCTATGGTCTCGAATCTCACACTTATAGAATCTATGACAAGCTCTCCGGAGCCGTCATAGAATCTTGTAGTGTGACCTTCGAAGAATATGATGGTCCCCAAGGGGGGCGTGTTAATGCTTGTGATGCAGATGATGAAATGCCTCAGGATGCCATAGGAAGAATGGGTGTGGGTTATATCCGCCCCATTGAGGAACCCCTTATGGCGGATCGAGAAGAACTATGCTCCACTCGAGTGGAGCCCTCATCTTCACAACCTCAACATGCTCCGTCTACCGAAGAGGACATTGACTCAATCCAAAGACAATATGTGGACCCTCAACATAGTGATCAATGTGTGAACTCTAGTCAAAGGGATCTTGGTCCATTCGATGGGTTGTCAAGTGGTTCCAAGTCAATTTGTCAAGGAAGATCCATCCAAACTGTTTTGATACAAGCTCAAATTGATGCTAGAAGAGCACTTGATCAAGACCAAGGTCAATCCTTGCCTCCAAATGTAGAGGATGACTCCAATGATGATCAAGGTCAAGTTGATGGTCAAGACAAGGATCAAAATGATGAAGAGGGTCCTCCAAGAAACAATGAGGAGATCCACTCTCGTCGCGAAGCTAGAAAGGAAAGAATGTTGGAAATAAGAGACCACACCCTCCAAAATGTTGTTGGAGATCTAAGTAAAGGAATTTCCACAAGAGCACAATTGAAGAGGTTTAGTGAACACCAAGCACACATCTCCATGATTGAACCAAAGAAAGTGTGGGAAGCTCTTGAAGATTCGGATTGGTTAGAAGCTATGCACAAAGAGCTCAACAACTTTGAGAGAAACAAAGTGTGGAAGTTAGTTGAGAAGCCAAAGGATTGCCGCAATGTTATTGGAACAAACTAGATATTGAAGAACAAGCAAGATTAGCATGGAATTATAGTAAGGAACAAGGCTAGATTGGTTGCACAAGGGTATTCTCAAATTGAAGGCATTGATTATGGAGAGAGTTATGCACCCGTGGCTCGCCTTGAGTCCATCCATATCCTTATTGCTTATGCGGCACATCATAACTTTAAGTTGCAACAAATGGATGTAGAAAGTGCATTCCTTTATGGTCCTTTAAATGAATTGGTATATGTTAAGCAACCCCCAGGATTTGAGGACCCCAACTTCCCAAACCACGTCTACAAACTTAATAAGGCGCTCTATGGGCTCAAGCAAGCCCCACGCACGTGGTATGAGCACCTTAGAGAGTTATTGTTTGACCGTGGCTTACAGGTCGGGAAAATCGATCCCACTCTTTTTACTAAGAGGGTCAATGGGGAGCTTTTTTTATGCCAAATATATGTTGATGATATTATCTTTGGCTCATCCAACAAAGCTTTTAATGATGAATTCTCAAAGCTTATGACTAGTAGGTTCTGGATGTCTTTGATGGGGGAGTTGAAAGTATTTCTTGGCTTTGAGATCAAGCAAGTTAGAGGAGGAACATTCTTCAACCAAGCCAAGTATACTCAAGATATTCTCAAGAGATTCAAAATGCAAGATTTGAATGGAGCTCCTACTCCCATGGCTACAAAGATCTCATCTAGAACAAAATCCAAATGGTAAAGATGTGGATCAAAAGGTATACCGGTCTATGATTGGTTCTTTGCTTTACCTTTGTGCATCTAGACCCGATATTGTGTTCAGTGTAGGTGTGTGTGCAAGATATCAAGCGGCTCCTAAAGAAAGCCATTTAATGGCGGTCAAGAGAATCTTTCGATATTTAGTCCATACCCCATTTTATGGTCTTTGGTATCCTTAAGGATCAACATTTGCTCTTTGTGGATACACGGATTCGGATTGGGCGGGGGACAAGGATGATAGAAAATCTACATCCGGGGCTTGCCAATTCCTTGGTAGGTCCTTGGTATGTTGGTCTTCTAAGAAGCAAAATTGTATATCTCTTTCAACCGCCGAAGCCGAGTATGTTGCTGCCGCTAGTGCTTGTACTCAATTTCTATGGATGAGGCAAACTTTAAAGGAATACGGTGTCCATTGTGACAAAGGGCCTCTTCTATGTGACAGTGAAAGTGCCATCAAAATTGCATACAACCCGGTGGATCACACAAGGACAAAGCATATTGAGATTCGTCATCACTTCATTAGAGATCATGTTGATCGAGGTGATATTGATCTATCCTATGTTTCAACCAAAGATCAACTTGCCGGTATCTTCACGAAGCCACTTGATGAAGCAAGATTTTGCTACTTGAGGAATGAACTAAATATCGTAGATTCAAGGAGCTTGACTTGATTATCTTGCACTCTCACCTAATACTCGACCCATATTTGGTTTAGGTGTAGGCATGGACATAGGGGGAGTGCGGTCCTAATTGATTGGACTATCCCTCCCCCCATTATGCGCAAAGTAAACAAAATCATTCCTGTTAATATCATTTTGTGATATGTGAGCTCAATGATGAGTTTCGGTAATGGACCCAAGATATATCTTCGTGGTTCTGAGCCGAGTATACTCAAATATGGTGGCCTAGGCCACCGCCCCCTCTAAATCGAGAGGTTGATGTGCGTACTCGTGTTTGTCATTTTTTGATTTGATTTGTACTCATGATTGTCATCTTGTGTATTGCCTTCATCGCTCTTAGTATCATACACTCTAGTTTGGTTTTGAACTTCCTTTTTCTCGATTTTTTAGAGTGCATGTGCTTCCCAGCTCACTTGTCTAAACCCAAGCCTCCTTACTCCCTCACGAAAACCCTCTCTCTATCCGCACAAGAATCATCCTTGTTTCCTGGCATTTGGAATCAGATGGGACCGGTACTACCGGATGTGGGAGCGGTACTACCGGACCTGGGTAGTTCCCAGGTCGTCTCCTGGAAGAACTGCTCCAGGAACGGTACTACCGCCCACATATCCGGTACTACCCTGAGGAACCGCACGCTGCTTAGCCAGTACTACCGCTCAAAGAACTCTGGTCGGCGTTTTCCTGGTATATATTGGGCGCGCGTGGGGAGGCACCCCTCAGTGCCCCATTCATCCCCACTCCCTCCACTCATACCCGCGCCACCGCAGGATACCTTGAAGCCGCCGGAGCTCTGTCGCGCCCTCCTCTCCCCGGATTCCCCTTGGATTCGGCCTCTTGGCGGGCTCCCACCTCTTTCCACCGCCATGGATCCCGGTACAACCGCCCTTTCTCTCCCCGTTTGATTTCCCCATTAGATCTAGGTTTTGGCTTAGATTTGTGGAGAAATTGACTATTTGAAAGGTTGTACTGCCATATGCTTCCTTGGTACCGAGTAGAATCATCTATTTGCAGTTCAATGCCGTCAATTTGGTCCGTTTCCATCAGATCTGACGATCATGTGCCGCTCAACCGGTAGTACCAGAACTTTTTCCGGTACTACCGCTTGCAAGAGGTACTACCGGTTGTCAGGTCCGGTAGTACCGGCCCAAACTGACCACATTTTTCTGCTTAAATACTAGATTCTCTCGTTTGCTCCTTTTTGATTCTTGTGCCCTTACCCCCTTGCTATCCTCCCTCGTGCTTTCACAGATGCAGGTGGTTCTCGGGGTGCACGCAAGCGCTCCAAGACTAGCCGTGAGATTGTTGAGGAAGAGATGGAGTCTGAGGAAGAGGTTATGCCACAGCCAAGACACCGTTCCAAGTTGCCTGCCACTCGAGGTGGTCGTGGGGGTCGTGAAGGGGTTACCAAGCGCTCTGCTGGGCGTGGCAACAAGACTCCTCTCGCCCCCTTCCACGGGCGTACATATTGACCATTTTAGGATGATATAAATCCGTGAGCATTTTTATTTCTATCTATGTTTTGCTCTTTTGGTTTTAGCCTGGTTCATTTGTTGAACTTGTGATCATTCATGTGTTGAATTGGTTCTTTGATACAATTTGGACATCGTTTGACATGTCACACTCTTGTGTGCAATCTCGATTTACTTGGTATTTTTCTTCAAATTGTATATCCTTTTTGGTTCTTGAAAGCCTTGTGCATGCATATTTACTACATATCTACATTATGACATGCTTGCTTTCTTTGATACAATATATAGGCGAAACTCCACCAAGTCCCATCGGCTAAGTTGTGCATGAAATTCAATTTCATATCAATATGCACATATTTATGTGGAGTCTCTCCTATGTATTGTAGTTGCACTAACTACATTGGACCCAATAAGTTTGGGGACCATTTTGTACTTAAATGTGTTTTAGGTACATTGGAGATATATTGGACGCTTGTCTCTCAATTTTAAAGAAGTGATGCTTAGAAGAAAATTTGAGGCAAGCTATAGGATGATCAACGAATTCATATACTCTACATCCTACCAATTATATCTCGGTAACAAGTATCTCTTTCTCATGCTCATATATCTTGATTCCAACCGGTTGCCGGTTGCCTTCTAGCATGAATTCATGTATTTGTAATTGTTGTAGTTCTAGCCATGGTTTTAATAGAACTCTCTATTGTAAATGTGTATAAGTTGAGATGAGTATAATTGGGACTATACAAAATCATACATATAATTCCATGTGCTTTATTGTATATCTTCCTTGTATATGTGTGTTTCTTTATGGGCATATGTCTTTGTGATGTCATCCACTTAGAGACATATACACACATGAGAAGGTAATTTTAGTTGATTTTTAAATCCTTGGAGACCACCTTTCTATTCCTTTTGATTCTTCGGTGGCTTCCAAATTTAATTGCCTCTAAGTGCTTGTTCCTCTTGTTTGCATCTTTGGGCACTCATATTTACTCTCTCATGCCTTGTATTGTTAAATGAACTTGGATGAGTGAGGATTCCATGATTATGCACCTTGATCCCAAATACAATTATCATAATTGGTGCATTATCTTTGGGGAGCTCATCTAATTCATCTAATAATGCACATTTGTCTTCTTTCTCATTTGTTGTGTTTTAAATACTTATGGAGGAGCGAGGATTCCATATTTTTGCAATTTGTATTGAAATGCAACTATTTTAAAGTTTACACAAATCTTGGGGAGCTTCTCATTTTTTTGTTTAAAAAACTCATCTACTCGTATCATAATATCTTATTGTTTCCATTTGGACTCATTTGTTGTTTTCAAATTGGTTTGTCGGATCTTGTGATTGCTTGCGTCATTTGTGATGCATTGTTTATTTTATTCCTTTGGCAATCTTCGGGTCCTCGATATGGTTCTACTCCCTCCCAAGTATTCATCATTGGATATGTGTGAATGCACATCTTTGGAGGAAATATTACTATATTTGCCTTCTAGAACTTGTCACCCATTTCGGCAATCGATGCCAATGGGGGAGAAGTTTTAGAGGGTTTAAGGGAAATGGTTTATGCTTTGAGTTTGTTTCTAAGCATTTTCCTTTCATGCTCTTGAATCTTTGTTGTTGCTTAGCATGTGGTATATATAGAGGAAACTCCACCAATGATAATGATTGGCAATATATGCAATAAAATTCAAGTTCATCACACATGCATAGATTGTGGGGGAGTTTGCTCTATATATGGTGGTGGTACCAATATAACATACTTATGTAGTATTTGATATTGGTGTTACCATGTTGTTCATTAATATTCCTTATATAAACCCTCTTAAAGGGATTGTCATCAATTACCAAAATGGGGGAGATTGAAAGAACATGTTGGGCCCCATGTGTGGTTTTGGTAATTAATGACAATCTTTATGGACTAATGTGTGCATTAAGTTATACTTGTAGGATTTGTCCATTGGCATCGCTTGGAGCATGTGTTGGCTTCAAGGTCAATGAAATGCAAAGAAGATTTGTTGGGCAAGCTCAATATGCGAGGTCGATGATGAGGAATTAAGGAAGGCGTTCCATCTTGAGAAGGGCAAGATCGTCTACATAGATCTCAAGTGGAATGCTAAAGGCAAAGTTATAATATTGATAGGTTTTCCCTTTTGCCGGTCTCACGTTGTGTGTGTGAGACCGGGTTTAGGATAGATAACCGTACTATCAAGAGGGGCTCTCGTATGAGTAATTAGGTCACATCGTTTGGAGAGAGCTCAAACCTTTGCATACTTGCATCATCATATTTGGTTGTTATTTGGTCTTATCCATGTGATGATATAGAGCTTGTGGTAATCTCCATAACAAGCTCTTGTTCATCTAAATCGGATTTCCCATTTGTATCTTGTTGCGATTTTGATTTATGCGGCTTTTCGGTTTCTCACCAAGTGAGGTATATCACATTATTCTACTTGATACTTTCTCACTTGGTGATGATCAATATTTATTGGGAAGCCCTTATCGCCCTCTATCCAACGCAATTTGAATCGGGTCAATCGGAGCTTCCAGTCAAAAGTTATTGTCGTTTGAATATTTGCATGTCGGTCTGTTTTTGGGCCAAGCGGTAGTACCGCCCAGACGGGCCGGTACTACCGTCCGAACCTAAAACAGCCTGTTTTCTCTGTGTCTGGCTAGGTACTTTTTCCCGGTACTACCGGCCGGCCCGGTAGTACCGCCCGGGTGGGCCGGTAGTATCGGCCGGCCCAGATTCGTTTACATTTTCAGATCCTGATCTAAGGTTCGCTACTCGATCCACTGGCCTCGGTCTCGCGCCTTCGCGCGTGGGCCTTCTACCGCGTTGACTGCCCGGCTGCTTTGCTTCACGCTCCAGCTGCATTTTTCTTCATTTCGCCAGATGCACTGCGCATGGGCCCTATTTCTTGTCTTGTTGCCAGCGCCGCTCATATTCTTGCCATGCTGCACACTGCCACTTCTTGGCTGCTCATTTGCATGTTGTCACTGCTGTCTGCGCTGCTTCTTCACTGTAAGCTTCGCATGCAGCAGACGTCTGCCAGCCCCCCTTTCTTGCCGCCGCTTTCTCTCTGGCTCGCTCGTTGTATGCGTTTTGTGTTCGGTGTGGTAGTACAGTTCCGTCCAGAAAAATTGCCCCAACAGGCAGAATCAGCCCCTCTCTTTAAATAGCTTTGCCCCATTTTCATTTAGGGTTACTCTTTCCTCCTTTTTTGTCCAAGATTTGCCCCCATTTGCTCTACTCTTTAAGCTTGATTTCTACACACCCCTCCATTGATTCTTGCAAATATTTGAGGGGTTGTTGGAGGAGATCTAGATCTACGTTTTGACCAAACCAAAACATCTCTTTGTGAGTGTATCTTTGGGGATCTAGATTTTGGGGGATTTTGTGTCTCTCTTTAATTCTGTGGCGCCCCGCAAAACCACTACTAGAAAATCGCGTTGTTTTTGTGCATTGCATCATCATGACCGCATGCTCATGTCATCATGCCACATTGCATTTGAGCATCGTCATCATCATGCATGGTTTTTGTCTAAACTATTTTCGAAACGCCTAGTTTTGTTTTCTAAATATTCCCGTCTTTATTCAAATTAAAACCCGGGTCTCCGGAATATTTTGTTTCTTCTACCAACGGATTTCAAACGCCCCGTTTTAATTAATAAAATATTTATTTTATTTTTAGGGGGGCAGCCAAACCGGGCCGATCCGACCCAGTCGGCCACCCCCAAAGACAAAATCCAAATTGCCTAATTCCTAATCTTACCCCAACCTAATCTACCGCCTCCACCTCACTCCCACTCACGGTTCGCCACCTCGGTTCTCCTTCCTCCTCCAACCCACAGCCACCTCACCACTTCCCCCACCACACACTCGCTCCAACCCCTGCCATCGATTCTGCTTGGGCCCCACCCACAGGGCCACCTTCCCTCCCACGCGCCTCATCCCCACTCCCCACCTCCACCTGCCCGATTCCCCACGCCTGCCCCTGGTCCCACCACTCCCTGGCCGCACGCACCCTCCCTGACCCCGCTCGCGTCTTCTCCTCCCTCCTCCTGCTGCGGGCAAGCGCCGCCGCGCGGCCCTCGCGAGCCCGGCCCCCGCTCGCCTCCTCCCCGATACGTCCCCGGCCGCCTCTGCCTCACCTCCCACGCCAAGACACTGACCTCCGCATGACCCGCGCCCTCGCCTGCCGAGCTCTGCTGTGGATGTCGCCAAGGACCCCACCGCGAGCCGCCTCCGGTCTTCCTCTCCAGCGCCGGCGTCCTTGCAGGCCCTCTCCTCGTCGCCTGGCTCTGCAGCCGCCATGGCGTTGCCCGCTCACGGCCTCCTCCCGTCGAGCTCGCCGTCGTGCCCCTTCCTTGCCGGTCCTCCTCCTCCCCTCCGACGAACCTGCTGCCCTCCATGAGCCCTCAAGACCTTCCTCCTCCGGGAGCCCGCCCTGCCTGCACCTTGCCTTATCGCCTTGAGCCCCACGCCTCCTTGGACGAGCTCGAGCCCAGCTCGACACCGCCTCATCCGCCTTTGGCGCCAGACGAGCTGGGGCTCCTCGGCGATGGTGCCGCCCTGCCACTTCTGCCGCGACCTCTGTCTCCTCCACCGCGTGGCCCCGCCGCCTCGCGGGCCCCTCCCTGTCTCTCGGCTCGTCCCGTCTCTGCCTTTCTTCCGACCGCGCGCGTCACCGTCCAACCACAAGCCATATGCTCCTCTGTTTTGTTGAGGCCAGCAACACGATGCCCTCGCAGGATTCCTGCGTGAGTTCTCTCTATGGCAAGTCATGTGGTTCCCCTCGGGTGTTTCGTCTGGCCGTCATCAAGTGAGTCGGGTGCAACCAATCTGTGTATCCAAGGAACCGTCAAGATCTTCATGACGACAAGTTCGACACCGACTCAGGATGAACCCGATGAATCCGTAGCGTCGAACCCGAGTCCACCACCGACGATCGAGAGGGAACATCAAGGCCACCTTCTCAGATGCGAAGACCGATCCGAAGCGCCAAGGCCTTCGACAAGGAATCGACAAGATCATCGCGGAACTCCAAGGTCCTACTTCGTAGGTTGCCGAACGCCAAGATCGCCGACACGGAAAACCGCAAGACATCCTTCCCGGGATTTGAAGACTGAACCCTCGGCACGCCAAGATCTTCTCCTCGGAACACCATGATCTCTTTCACAGATCCGAAGACCCTAAACCCCGAAGTCCGAACCCCGTTCCCCGTCGAACCCTGAGACCGAACCCCGGAACCCCTTCGAACCCCCCAAGATCGTCGAGACCCCTAATGTGTGACCCTTTTCCTAAGACCCATATATTTTTGTAGTATATATAATATACTTGTTGCATATTAAATTGTCATTCTTGCATACATGTTTGTGGTTTGGGGGCCTTATGCCGATTCACCTAAATTAAATATGGAGGCCATATGCGGGCGAATCTAGTCTAATATTGCCTCCATTTAAATTTGTGCATCGAACCGGTGATATATTTTGCCATGTTAAGACAACATTTAAAATGCAGGGTAGCTAAACAACATGAACCACCTAAATATTTGTCGGGACCCCGGTTCCGCTTAATCTTGCCTAATTGCACCGCACCTTTGCCATGTCATACATCATACATGCATCATGCTCGATCTTCTGCCGTAGTAATAAATAGTGTATCCGGTGTTTCCTCTAGTGCTTTGCTTCTTCACGGACTAGGCCGATGAGTTGATGCGAGTATCGACCCGATCTTCGGATGAACCTTCGGCAATGTTTCCAAGCGAGCATCTCCCCCTTTCTACCTATCTTACTTTTATAGTATTTATTCCCTCCTGTTGATCTATTGCTATCTGTGTTGCGTTGCTCTAGTTTTCGTACCCGTGTTTTCCTTGCAGCCTTATATTGCCTTGGACACATCCTATTACCTGTTGTTTGGTAGATAGCTGGACTTGCGTGTCGTAGTCGCTTGCTCGAGTGCTGTTGCGTGTCGTCGAGTACCACAGTTGTTGGAGTATTGCTGCATGTTTATTGTTGGAGATGATCATGACTTTAATTATTGTTTAATAACTAAAAATTGAAGTAGGTAAATGCAGAGGCACATGTGGGCAATAGATGTTATTTGGTTTTTAACCGTCCACTTGTGTCCCGTAGGACCCCGAGTACTTGATACCTGTTCCTTGAATATTCGCGCTATCCACATCCGGGAGGATTATGGGACCCCCGAGCGAGCTTGATTCATTCTTATTTCTTGGGGCCACAAACTAGTTTGAGATTTTATTTACTATCCTGTACTTATGCCATGCTTCTTGCTTTATTTAAATTGTGCGGTCGCACATGTACCGCTTAGGTAAGCGAGTGTTTTATGGTATCGACAAGCCTAGTCACATTTTCGGGTTCCAGATCGTTTACCACCGGCGCAAACCTTGAGTCCGTCTCGAGTCGGCTAACCGCTATGGTGTACTCAATGGGGTGGCCCGAAATATTTCGAATCTGTGATTGCTTTGTCGTGAAGGCCTCGTTGGGTTTTGATTTGGTTTTTCCGAGGTTGATCGAGTGTGTTGTTATTTGTGCACCCTCAGGGTAAACTTTCTGAAAGCCGTGTCCGCGGTTATGGACGACTTAGAGCACAGTATCTCGATCATAGACAACTATAACTAAAGTAGTGCTATAAATTTGACTTTATAATGACTAGTAATCAGCTTCACTATAATGGAGTGGCTAAATAAAATTGCCAACAATTGCTTGTTTGGGTTGACGCTTGCTACCATTGTATCTGACTAGTAAGTATTGCAACTATAACGGAATGGCTAAATAAAAGTACCAACAACTGCTGGGTTTTGGGGATATCTCATGCTAATTGTATATGACTAGTAAGTGTTGCAACTACAACGGACTGGTTAACTAAAACTGCCCACTGCTTATCTTATCAGGATGACTATCCATACCTGACTAGTAATTGCTACAACGATAACTGAATAAATAAAACTGCCAACTGTGTAAGTACCTCGGTTGACTTCCTCGTTTGGTCTCGAGGGGGAAACACCAGGATGGGTTTGTTTGATGGTAGCATCAGGTTGGTTCCGAATAGGTCTTTCTTATCCCTCTCATAGTTGGCACGGTTATATCGAGTCTCTATAGGTTGTTTAGTGCATCTTACCGCCTGATCCACCACACTGTAGGCGAGGACCGCCGTCTAGCCTCGGTGCTTGGCCTCAAGATCGACCGCTCTCTCTTTTCCTTTGCCCTTTCGGCACCTCTTTTGTTTAAGTAGGTTTTGAGATCGACGTCGTTAGCGGTTACCCTTTCGGCTTGGCTCAAGGGGTTATGGACGCCATTGGTTATTCTTCAGGGCTCTTAGCCCCATTTGCATCTTGTCCGTAGCTGGACGCTCTATCGTTTTCAAGGTGATTTGGATCTTTGTTCTGTATATCTGTATTCTTGACTCATGGAGTCGTGTTGTATATATATATCTATTATGTGGGTCCCATCGAGGACTGTTGTGTAATGTTATTACTTCGTTTTCCACCCGCACGCAAGTGCCTGGTGGGCACCTTTGAATCGTTTCTATGCGGGTTTGGCGGGAAGCGCTGAAACTTGCATAGGGCCGATTCTGAGGGTGTTACAAATTCCTCCTCTCTTGTTCCCCCAATAGCTTTAGTAGCTTTGTTGGAACTTGAGAGTGAGGGATTTGAGCATCTTTGTGGTGTTCTTGCCATTTGCATTTGTTGCATTGGTTTGAGTTCTCCTCGGAGGATTTGGTTTGAATTGCTCATTGGAGCTTGTCCCTCTTGGGTTCTTGGAACCCTAGACGGTTTTGTGGCCTTGGTGGCATTGTAGCCTTGGTGGCATTTGTTGAGGCCTTTTGTGGCGTTTGTTGGGAGCCTCCAATTAAGTTGTGGAGTTTTGCCCCAATCTTGTGAGAGGTTCCGGTTGCCACCGACAAGTGCACCGATAGTGGAAGCGTGGATCGATCTCATTGGGGTGATATTTACCGGAGAATAAGGGAGGACTTTTGTGGCGTTGGTGGTTTGATACCACCCCCTCTCCAAACGAGACGTACTCCATGTTGGGAGGAACTCGGTAAAATATCGGTGTCCCCGCGTGCCTCGGTTATCTCTATACCCGAGCTCTTTACTTATGCACTTTACATTGTGATAGTCTTCGTGCTTGAAGTACTATATATCTTGCTATCACTTTGTTGCTTGTATTGCTTAGCATAAGTTGTTGGTGCACATAGGTAAACCTTAGTTGTTTCTAGGTTGTGCTTTACAAAGTAAACACTAGTTTTATTCCGCCTTTGTTGAGCCACTCTAGGAAAAGTTTTAATCGCCTATTCACCCCTCCTCTAGGCGACATCTGTATCCTTTCACATGGGTTCTCTGTTGACTTGCTGTTCAACACCTTCCTCAACTGAGACTCAGGCACCCCTCTTGATGTGTCAGACTTCATATGGAATGATATGGTTGCTGCTGCACACTCTCGGAGGGTTCCGCCATTTGCTCCTTATATTATGGCCCTCATTGTGTCAAAGTGCCCGTCATTGCTAGGACACTCTCCACTCGCTCTCTCATTGTGCACAGCCAAAGGCACTCAAGATCAAGACACATGCTAAACCTCGCGTTGGCGGGTGAGGAGGATGAGGATGACTCGAGGATGCCGATGGTCATGACACTGATTATGTTGTCTCTCGTCGCAAGAATGCTAAGCCCTCTTGGGCCAAAAGGATGGAGGTCAAGCTCAAGAAGATCTTCTGCTTCCAGGTTGACAACCAGAAGCGCATGTATGAGGCGCTGTATGCCAAGAAAGCCAGTGCTCGGCTGAAGGAAATGATGTATGCTCAGGGTTTGACCGTCTCCGAGGGGTCCGAGAACAACATCACTCCAGAATATCAGTGGATTTCTCAGCACAGCCGTTGGGACGATGATGTCTCTTCCTCGCACCACGCCCCACCCCCTTACGAGGATGAGGAGGACCTTGAGGATGAGGAGGAGGAGGATGATTGACCGTTGGGACGGTAGTTTTGCACTTGTCCCTTTTTGGCGTCTTGATGCCAAAGGGGGAGAAGTTGCACTTTAGGCACGGGTGTTGCATGGAAAGTCATAAGCTCGTTCTTATCTTGGTCCTTTTATTGCTTGTGAACTTCGATTTCCCTCTAGTTATGTACGAGACTATGTTTTATGTGTGAGACTATGTGGTTATGTCTTGGATCCATCTTATGAGACTAAGTGGTTTATTTCATTGGATCCATCTTGTGATGATATGCGTTATCTATTGTCTATATATTTCTCATCATCACATGTTATTATGCAAAGATATGAATTCACATGCTAGTATCAATATTTGTGCACCCATGTTGGGTTTGTAAAATAGAGGGGGGGGTTTGTCTCTACTCATCTAGGGGGAGCCCCGTATCTATTTTACAAATTCCATATGTTTTCTATTAAAATCATCTTGCAAAAGTGTATTGTCATCAAACACCAAAAAGGGGGAGATTGAAAGAGCATTTTCCTATCCCTTTGATTTTGATGTTTGATAACAACACACTTATTGGTTTAACTGTGTGCTAAGTGTATCACAGGTTTAATAAGAGGTGGCACAAATATTGGCATATCAATTTCCTTTGCGAAAAACCACTGTGCCAACCGGTAGTACCGGAACTACGACCGGTACTACCGGTTGACACCGGTACTACCGGTTCCAGTACCGGTTGGCACTGTCCAAAACTGATAAGGGTGTGTGCTAGTCAGTACCACCCGGTACCACGGAGCGACACTACCGGTCCAACCGCCCAGACTGTCGTACCGCTCGGCAGTACCGGGGCATACTGACTAACACTCACTCCTCTCCGTTTTGGTCAGTACCAAGGTATGGGACCAGATACTACCGCCAGGTAGTACTGCGTCCTCGACCGCACTACCGCTTGTAGTAATGCAAGGCGATACCGCCCAAAATTGAAGAAAGCTGATGAACTGAAGCACCTCTGGTACCTGGTCCGGTATTTGACCGGTAGTACCGCTTGCAAGCGGTACTACCGCTTGAGTACCGGTACTACCGGTGCATTAATGACTCCAACGGCCATATTTCGTACCCCTCCACCTACCTTGGGACAAAGGGCTCAGCTCATTAAAGTCAAAGACCACCATTGGAGTCCATTGGAGCCACCCAAATCTTCAAGATCTCCTCATCCCACCACCCAAAGTCCTTGATCTTTGGGGAATCGAAGGAGGAGGCCCCGATCTACTACTTCACCAAAAGATATTTTCATTTCCCCCTCATTTCATTGAGGGCCCCTTTGCTCTAGTGTTTTCTTGGAAACCCTAGTTCTTGTTTTGATTCTTACAAGCTTGTCTTTGATTGCTTTGACAGCTTGCTTGTATTTGGGAGCCTCTGATTAAGTTGTGGATGTGTGCCCCAAACTTGTAACGGTGCCGGCTTCCACCTTGAAGGTTGCCGATATAGTGGAAGGTGAATCGATCCCGTTGGGGTGAGATTCATCGGAGAACAAGGGAGGCCTCTTGTGGCATTGGTGGTTTGAAACCACCCCCTCTCCAAACGTAGACATACTTCCCCTCAAAAGGAAGGAACTACGGGAAACAAATCCTTGTGTCTCCGCGTCCACTTTTCGGTTACTTCTATCCTTTACCGCACCTTACTTACTTGCTACTACTTTGTGTTGTGGTAGTCCTTGCATAATTGTCATATAGGTAAATTCACCGTAGTTGCATTATCTAGAGAATTTACCTTTTTGTCAAACCTTAATTTGAAAAAGAAGAAAATTTGAAGTAGCACCTATTCACCCCCCCCCCCCCTCTAGGTGCCCATACGATCCTTTCAACTTGGTTGAATAATCTTAAATCCCTGAAGCCAATACCGCCCCGCCCTTTACTTCTCATCATATTCTCCCAAGCCATCCAGTGGGTTTTCCTTTTCCCATTCTCCTCACCCCAACAATAATTTCGGATCATCTTTGTAAGTTTATCAATAAGACCAAAAGGCAATTTAAAGACTCCCATAATATAAACCGGAAGTTCTTGAGCTATTGATTTAATAAAAACCTCTTTTGCTGCTTGCATTAGATGGTTTTCGCCCCATTCAGAAAGTCCTTTAGCCAAGCTTGATCAAAGACTTTCGTATTTTCCTTTATCCATACGACCGTGAGGAGTAGAGAGCCCAAGATATTTAGTGTCAAAAGCCTCTTGCTCAACCTTCAGAATATATTTCAGCTCCTGCCTTCTTGCATCCGGGCATGACTCCCCAAAGAAAATGGAGCACTTCCATGGATTTATCAGTTGACCCGTACTTGAGGCATAGCTCTCTAACACTTGAATAACTTTATTGGCTTGATCTGGTTGGGCTTTGAAAAATAGCAGCGTATCATCAGCAAATAGTAAATGTGAAATACCTGGCGCCCGTCTACAGATCCTCATAGGTGATATCGTCTGGTTGTGTACCTCCCTCTGTAGTAACGCAGATAGGCCATCCGCCACAAAAAGAAACAGGAAGGGTGAAAGGGGGTCAGCTTGTCGCAGTCCACGAGAAGGTGAAAATGAATCCAGAAGGCTTCCATTAAATTTTACCTTGTATTTCACCGTCGTGACACACTCTATTATCCAGTCAACCCAACGGTGAGCGAAACCAATTATTTGCATCACTTTCTTTAAAAAATCCCAGTCCACCCTATCATATGCTTTGGATAAGTCCAATTTATACGCACAAAAACTTTCCTCAGGGTTTTTATTCTGATCCATACAATGAAGACACTCGAAGGCAATAAGAGCATTATCCGTGATTAGTCGTCCAGGCACAAACGCACTCTGATTGGCCGAGATAATTCCATCTAACAGGGGCCTTAATCTGTTCATCATACATTTTGCAATGATTAATGATTTTATACAGAACAGTACACAGGCTTATGGGTCCGAAGTCTTTAAGAGTTTCTGGAAAGTCCACCTTTGGAATGAGAACAGTAGCAGTCTCATAACTCCATCCAGAATCTTGCCGGTAAGAAAGAAAAGCTTAACTCCATTTATTATCTCGTCTTTAAGGGTCGCCCAGTTTCTTTGATAGAAACGTGCTGGAAAACCATCAACACCTGGAGACTTCAGGGGTCCAATCTGAAAGAGAGCGTTACTAATCTCCTCATCGGTGAATTCACGACATAACTCATCATTCATCTGTACAGTAACCTTTCCCTGAAATAGAGCGACTAAATTATCAGGGTTTAGTGTTGGGTCCTTTGTAAAGAGCTCTTGGAAGTAGGATGTCGCCATCATCTCCATATCTGTTGGTGTATCCCTCCACACACCCTCCCGATCTTTTAGTTTCTTAATATAGTTCTTCTTGGCACGCCATATAGCTCGTTGGTGAAAATATTTAGTGTTCCGGTCTTCTTCCTTTAGCCAAGTGACACGCGATCTTTGAAGCCACAACATTTCCTCCTTGTACAGTAGCTCATTCATATAATCTGAAGTTCTTCTTATTTCTTCTTGGTCCGCATTTTGGGCCAGCAGATTGTCCAAGTTCTTCCTGGCCTTTTCCAGCTCCTTTCGAATATTTCCAAATTTCCTCTTGCTCCATCCTTGTAGCTCTGTCATTACCGTATCCAGTCCTTTGTGTACGTCACACAACGAAGTTTTTGGTCCAGCACCTGCCCAAGCAATTTGTATTTGCTCCTGTAATTCTGCTGATCGCTCCCACATAATTTCGTATTGTTTCCTGGGGTTGGGCCTCTGAACCTTCCCTTCCCGTACAATGGATACCTCAAGGGGGCAATGATCCGAGCAAGGTGATGCAAGATGCTTTACCCTAGTATCTGGGAAAAGGTCTCTCCAGGCCGGACAAGCAAAAACCCTGTCAAGCCTGACTTTGACATTGGCACGTCCCCTGCGTTTATTGTCATAAGTAAAGGGATTTCCTGAAAAGCCAAGATCCGTTAGATTACAAAAGAAAATAGCGTCCCGGAAAGCTTTCATCCGTCCCTCTGATCTTGGGTGAGCGGAGAGGTGTTCTTCTTGCCACAAGGTTTCATTAAAATCCCCCATTACCATCCAGGGGAGGTTTGACCCAGTTTTCAATTTTTTTAGCATTTCCCACATGCGATAGCGATTTTCAACCCGTGGTTCCCCGTAAACACATGTTAAACGCCAATGAGGAGCCGGGTGTGGCACGGATATAAGCATCAATAATCCTTTCATTGCTAGTTTGAACTTCGACAACCAAACTCTCATGCCAAAATAAAGCTAAGTCACCACTCTGACCTACACTACTAGACGCTACAAAACCCTTAAGACCTAATCTATGCCGAAGCCTATGAACTTTATTCTTATTTTGCCTAGTTTCACAAAAAAAAACTAACTTAGGACTCAAAGACTGGGAGAGATACATCAGATCACGGACTGTCGAGGCCCCTCCGACACCTCGGCAGTTCCAGCATATGCAATTCATTGATCCTGGAGAGACCACACATTTGGCCTCGCCTGTTTACCGTGGGTTCCTCCCCCCGATGTGGCCTAGCCTTGTCCCCTTCGAGCCGCCCCTCTTCCTCGCGCCATACCTCTCCCCATCGCCTCTCCGGGGCCATCATGCTTTGCCTTTCTTCGATCGTCCAGTGCGCTGCATGTCGTATGTTCTCCCGAGGGACAGATCAAGACGCTTTCCCTGGATTTCCTCCTCCTCAACTGTCCGTTTTTCCAGGACCGAGTCTGCCATACCCATTGTTATATCCTCATTGCTTAGCGATGCAGTTGACATGGACAATGTGCGTATTGCAGGAATCATATCGGAGCTTCGAGGCCCACCAGAGTGGTGGCTGCCATGGCTCGTTGCAGCTCGCTGCATGTACTGGGTTGCCCCTGTTTAGCTGGCCCATGACCTGCTTGTGCCGACACCACTCCATATATCTCACGTTATATGTAGAGAGAGATCGAACCACATGCATGGTGCGTGAGCTAGAAAAAGGGACCTATATGAAACCTATAAATGATCGAGGCCTATATACGAAACTTATACTCCCTCCATTTAGAAATATAAGATGTTTTATGTTTGTGAATGAGATGTATCTAGACACATTTTAGTGTATAGGTTTAAATGAATCTAGACACTAAAAGGTGTCTAGATACATCTCCTTCACAAACCTAAAACATCTTATATTTCTAAACGGAGGGAGTACATGATATGTGGAGTTGTCTCGCTCCAGGAGATCGCGTGGAATAATTTTTCCGGTGGTGCGATGTAGCACTCGTGGGTATAAACTCCGATTTTCAGGCTGATACTTCTCTTCTTGTTAGTTTTTGTTGAACCTTTTGTTTTGACTTATGGGTGGCATGGGTAGGTAATTAATCCAAAATTTTAGATGCAAAATCGTTCAAAAAAAACGAAACCCGTAAAAAACACTTTGTACTTTATTATCAGATATAGATTATGTTATAGAGATTTTATTTATTCTAAAGTTTTATTTTCCGCCATGCAGCCAGTTCAGCTGCAGGTTCAGATCGATTGTTACTTTCTCTAATCAAATATCATTAGCTTGAGCTCCCTCGGTGGTACATGAACAGGAAAGAGAGAGAGACGAACTAGGCTGGGGAGATGGTTTTGCTCGATTAAGACGCATTACAAGGGCCATTCTGTAAAATGTACCAGGAGACCAACTGTAGATGGACCATGTCCCTCTATTTCAAATCCAACAGCGTACGAGCGTCAGGTGCATCTGGTACACCAGTTCGGCTGGTTCACTGGATAAGTTCTCTCTCCAGACGGAACGAGATCCTCTGACGTAGAGAGGAAAACTGCCGAGGGACGTAGCTGATTCTGATCCATTCATCGCCCATCTGACGGCAGCAGCTCGAACGGTGGAAAGTCAGCGACACAGCCGGCCCAAAGCCCAGTTCATGGAAGAGGCGAAGGAAAAACATCTCGTTCGCCGGCATGCCCAGCTACACGGACGAGGTCGGATGTACTTGTACGACGCCATCAAGGCCGTCGAAGCCGTCTCAACCAGCGCCCGCTCGTCCTGGTTGCCCTGCTCAACCTTCGCGCTCACGCTGCCGTGGCGCAGGCCGGCTGGGTGGCTGCCAAGCTCACCTTCTGTGTTGCTGCCGCCGTTGCACATTCAGTTCAAATTTGAAAATATTATTGTGTTCAAGGTTTGAACATTCAGTCCAACTCTTATTCTGTTGTGTGGGTGCTATTTAATTCTGAAAGTATCTTTCATTTTCGGTTGCACTAGTTTAGTTCAAAATACAGTTGTGGGTGACATTTGGTTCAGTTCTGAAAGTATTTTTTGTGTTACACTTGTAGAAATTTGCAGCTTACTTTGGTCTAAAGTTTCGTTGATTGAATCAAAGGTGCACTATTGAGTATAGAGGGGATGCATTCGTTGTGCAATTCCAAGCAACATTTGGCATTGAGTTTAGTTCAGAATTTATATGTACGCTCTGTCCAAATTCAGTTAACAACAATTCCACATCCAGTTTTTTGTTGTGACATCAAACTTTTGCTCCTTCACTCGCCATCATACTCTTTTAGGATCCCGCCAGCATGCCCAACGGATGGCGGCCGACAACACAGAAGATGAGCGCGGCGACCACGAAATTGGGGATGCGGCCTGCGTGCGCCATGGCAGGGTGAGCGCTGAGGTTGAGCACGAGCAACCAGGACAACGCGGGCTCTGGTTGAGACGGCCTCAACGACGTCGTGCAGCGGACCTCGTCCCTCGAGTCAAGGTGCGGCGAGCAAATGGCGACGGAAAGTTCAGGGAACGAGATGGTTTTTCCTTCTCGCCTCTTCCTTGAACTGGGCCATGGGACGGCTGTGTCACTGCGTTTCCACCATTTCAAGTTGTTGTCGTCGGATGGGCGATGAGCGGACCAGAATCAGCGACTTCCCTCTGCAGTTTTCCTCTCTACGTCAGAGGATCTCGTTCCCAGAAGACCCATTCCCACTCTCCGGCGGCGAGAGTCCGGTGAGGCGTGGACGGAATCGGGACTCACTTCTCTCTCCGACCCGAGGTATGTTACTTCAAAATCACCCGATGGTTGAGCAAATTGATTGATTCGAGTCGGATTCGTGTTGGTTGTTAGTAGATTTGGACGGCTCAGATGCATAATCACTGAACGTCATTCTTCTATTTTTTGTTAATTAATTATCAAGGGAGATTTGATTTTAACCCCTACTGTTGGTGTGCCTTGGATCATATACCCCTTCCTTTGTTGGCCTTACTCTGAACCCCTCCCTATGGCCTAATGGTTGCTGATTGCCCTGTAGCACTGTTATCTGCTAAATTAACGAATAATAAAAGAAAACCTGGGGAGTTAAAATTCGAATTGACTAATTTGTCCACGTGCAATTTTCTCAACACACAAGACAGAGAGGGCTAGACCGTTTTTACTTATCATCTCGTTCATCCCCGACCAAGCAGCCAGCCGCTAGAGCCGCTGCACCCCGCCGTCCGCCGCCCCTTGCTGCTCCGCCGCGCCCCCTCCCCCAATTTGTTGTCGTCCATTGATGCCCCAAGGTAAGGCTAGTATCTGCCTTCGAGTTAGAGCGGCCCAACCCTGAAGTCCTGCTCAATCTGGAGCTGGTGTTGGTGTGGCGATTCCGTTCCGCGATTTGGAGATCGAGTGTAGGCCAGAGCAGTATGGAGTCAGGGTGGAGCCTGTAGTTTACCCGTTGTCCACTGTTGCTGGATTTAGAAATTTATTAAGGGCAGTCCTATCTATTCATGTGACCATTTGTTGGTTAAACATTGACAAATATGCTAAGCATGCCAAAGGGGGAAATTAGCAACAATTGGACCGAACTGGGGGGCTTCGAAGGGAGTCGGACCAAGATAGGGGCTTAAGATCCAAGGCACACCAACAGGGGGTTATAATCAAATCTCCTAGTTATCAACGGAAAGTCCATTTTTATTTTAATCAAAACTAGTTAAGTGCCCGTGCGTTGCTACGGGACAACAATGACTATATTTTGTAAATGTTTGCACCGTGTGAAATCCTTGTGATTTTCCATGCCTGTCGTATTTCTCTCACCTCGTACCTCTCCGAACATCAATGTGCTTTCGACATTCATTTCGGCACACATAATCTCTCGTGAATATTATCACGGTTTATATTATACGGAGATTGATGGTGGTGCTTTTATCAAGTGTCTCACACAAATTGCATTGGTTGGTCGGTTGGCCTTTTTTTTTACCAAATTAAGCCTAAATTCTTGCGTTCTGGAAATAAAAGCAGAGTAATCTTAATGTAATCAAAATAGCAACATTAGTAAAATCTCTAAAAATAAAAGACAGAACATACAACTAATATACTTCCAATGGCACAATAGTAGATCATCACTACTCTCAGAAATTCTGAACTCCTCGAAGGTAAGCTGAAGCTGTGTCCCGAGTGGAGGTGATAATTAACTTCTATTTTCCTCCTTTTTAAATTGAGTAACATGTAGCAACTATGCGTTTTCATTAATAAAAATACCTTTTTTGCAACCTTTTTTTTTGACATAACTTGTCTTTCTTTCTAAGCAACAATGGAAAATCTCCTCACTTTAAGAATACCGAAGTACCAAAAAGGTTACAAAAATAGCAGTCTTTTAGAAATGCCCTCATGGTTTTTGGTCAGGGGCTCACAAGTAGATACTCATATTTTTTTATCAAGAAGCAATGAAGGTCAATGATTTCCGTAGATTGTTATCTCTTCTACCATCTCCACCTACAAGTCCAAATTATGCCCCTGAAATCAACACACTTGCTGAATTAAAAACCTGAAATATCTATAAATCTATCTGTCTTAGATGGCTTCTCTTACAGAGGAATAAATTGGTCAAATAAAAGCCAATCCAGTAATCATGGCTGAGCTAACAAAATGATGAACTATACTCAAGCAGAATTTTCAGAAAAGAAAAGAAAGGTGCATGTAACACATTCGGTCTTAAATGTTTACTATTAGCAATCCCAATCAAAGTTTATTACAGATTTAGGAGAATCATAAAGTGAATAAACAACCCTTGTCGTGTTACTCAGGTATGCTTCAATACCAAAACTCCAAAAAAACACATTCTCAAGTCAAGGTGCTCTTAATGGAAGTAGTGGTATATACATGCCCACGGTAGCCTAGATGTTTGACTCCGATCGAACATGTCGCCCACTTGGGGCATGCCGTCTCTTCCGTTCGAAGTTGGACCAAAGATGCACTCCATCTATTGCTGCTATAAATGATCTGCTAGCTTCAGTTAAATTAATTTCTTGAATCTCAGACACTGAGTTCAAAAACTAAAAAGAATTAGAGATGTACTATACCGATTCAGACATCTATCCAACTATAGATGCATACATGCAACAAATGAGCACCACACAATCAACCATGCTCATGTCCAATCAGGAGACAGAGAAAGTATCGAAATTGATCTGCATAGGTCCTACATAATATGTGTATATATAGTTGTAAGTTAATACTAAAAATAGTATTTTCTTATGTAGTATGTACAAACTGAAGCATATCAGAAAATTTTCCAGATTATATAGTATGTACATATAAAATTTCCTAGATTATGTAGTACATACATATAATAAATTTTCCACTGAAGTGTTGCAAAAATCAAGTTGAAGCACGAATGATTTCTTATCAGCTTGTAAGTTTCCTGATAATAGAAGTCCCATTTCTGGATAAGAGAAGGGTCATATTCAAGACAATCTAAATGACTGCAATTGGGTAGCTATTATAGATACAAAATGACATTATGTTATTTCCCACAATGTAAGGGTTGCAAAAATCAAGTTGAAGTATGAATGGTTCCTTATCAGCTTGTAAGTTTCTTGATAATAAAAGGCACATTTCTGATAAGAGAACGGTCATATTGAAGACAATCTAAATGACTACCCATGGGTAGCTATTACAAAGACAAAATGATATTATGTCATTTCACACAATGTATTTCAAGTTCACCTTCTAAGATGGAATTTGTAGCCTTCTACAGTTCTACACGTGGCAATCAAAATAAATAGATCAGTTGCTATTGATAAAGTGATATTTATCTACCTTTTTACCATTCAAAAAACTTGCAGAACTACCAAACTAACAACTGAACAATGACATACATGTCAGAATAAACATAACCTGAAGCAGTTCATGTATATGCACGGGATCAATCATCCATCATTTGCACGTTTTCAATTTTTGGAACAAGACCAAGAATAAAAGAAGTGTCTACATTGTTATCCTCAATAAAAATTTCTTGAAGAAAGCATTTGACATAGGATGCATCTCCTCAATTTAATTAGTAGGCTGGCCATTTTATTTCCTTAGCATCCGAATGCATATCCATCTTCCTTTATCCTATGCTATTCTCTGAATTTTCCTGCACCTCTAGAGCTTCATAACAAGGCAAACAAGCTCCTTAGCAGAACTTTTCCAAAATATGGGAAATAGACAACTGCAATGCATGTGAATTTTTTTTTGAAATGCATGACATTGTGGTGTCCCACTTTCCCAGTAATAAGTTTTACCATGGTGGAGTAAAGGCACTAATAGGAGAATGCATTCGCAGTTTTTTACACTCATAGTTGAATGCCCGTGCGTTGCAACGGGTCCTCAAATGTTTTTCTCACAACATAATATATATAAAGTTTTACATAATGCAGATAGAGTTTCCGGTCGTATGCGAAGGAAGATACCTATTTTATCATCATTTTAACATGAACACCACTTCAGCCGAAAGGGAGACCATGCAATATTACCTAGCTATGGCACCATAAACAATATTACAATATTTAGTTATGGCACCATATTCGACACTCAAAACGAAAGTTTAATGTAGCCTGCCGAATACTCTGGCTAAAACGAAACACAATCAACCATTGGTCCTGAACATTCTAAGTTTAATGTTCTAATTGCAAGAACTTGTTTCAGTTAAACCAACAGTTGTTTTTTTTTCGCAGAGTGTGTGACGGGGCTGCGAAGATATGCAACTCACCTTACGATCGGTTCCTCTAGACATAGGAAAATGATCACATTTTATGTATATATATGCAAAATTTATGAATAACCGAGAGTAATGATTAAAATATATGCCTCATTCATCATCTCATCATCCATCATCAATTGAGGAGCATGATGAAAACAAACCATTAGCAGGGTCCAATAAAAATGCACATTCAGGTTAAGGTGTAGAACCTAAATAAAAAACGGCAAGTTCTACTCTTCTAGATACATGTTTCTTCACCTTCATTCAATAATAATATAATACTACTTCAATATCATTTTCTCTTATTGCAAAGGGTGAAGTGGCTTTATGTCACTGGAATACAATATCATGAATACCAATTTTCACCTTAATAATTTATCTGGGATAGACTATGTTATATTTATTTCTGCAGACTGGTAAACAATTTACATGAGTGAGCAGTACTCATTTGTTCTGACCAACCATCTGGCCACTTGTGCAAGCTTCTACCACTGTTTTGGGTGTACATGATCGCTCCACGAGCATTGTTCAAGCCTTTCTTTATGTTTGCGGTCTTCTCCTTGCTGAATATGCCTATGAAACAAGGAACAAATAAGCAACCAAAATCAAGGACAAAAACTTCACTGCATCTTGAATGAATCTTCCAATTGATCATCGTTAGCATGCAATATGAACAAGAAACTCCCCAAAAACAGTACAATTCCAAGCCCCTCCAGGCCCAAATTGGGCCCTCCCTGCTAGATCCGAAGCGTGAACGCAGATGATGGCCATGAAGGCTCCAAACGCTCTGCTAGCAGAGCAGAAAATCCGGAAGATTATCTAAAACGAATGACGCGCGTCAGGCGACGATCCCAACCAAAGCTCTCGTAAAGTAAGGATACTCGTAATATTCTGTAAAAGTTGACATGGACGAAAAATACACATTTGTTTGATCTGATGATTCAATGCCGCAGGAGCCTTTTCCATCAATCACCAAAAAATACACATTTGTTTGAGGCATAATCTCACTTGTATCAGCCTGTTATATGGATCCTTTATTTGTCATTGAACATGCGCTATCTTCTCAATGAAGATATGTAATGATAATGTTATATGTTCACGATTGAAAGAACTTTAAGTGCCACATAGCAAAAAGAAACCAAGAAAGGTAAACAAGAATTAAGTGCTGAAAAATAAAAAAAACTGAGCAGCTAAGCAATCTAGAGTAGCAGGCTGATAGCTGATATTTAGCTGCACTGAAAATATTAGCTCAATGCACTAACCATTAATTAGAAACCGTTCAGCCAGAATAGCTTGGTGGAATATTTAAAATGTCTCATGAATCTAATAACAAGACCTTACCTAGTTAGCTTGATCAAAATACGGGAAGACCACGTCCATCACAGCCTTCCCATGGCACATATATTTTTTCTCCACTGGTCTTTTCTGACTTCTGATGAATGATGGAATGACCAAGTTCACTGGCCATTGCACTTTTGACTAATTATCTGCATAAACAATTGTCATTATTATTGTTTGACAGAAACACCAAAGCATCCAATAACAATCGCCAAGCACTAAACTAATTACATTCTTCAGATAGTCCGTCAACCATAGCTCATCATAGTATCCATAGACATCCCTAGCCTAGTTCATGTGCTGTTGTATTACATTCACGCCGTGAGAACAGAACACAGTGATCAATGAAAGCCTACTTGCATGCGAAATTTATCCTCACGGAATAGGGAGCCCCACAGGGGCCATATCAAACTCAGTGCTAGTCACCACTTGTTTTAGAGCGAGAAAGCCAATTTTCAAAATGACTCCACCAACTCCTAGACCTTATGCCGATTTAATGCTCTGGATCAGTGCGAAGTTTCTTCATCTGTAGGTACCGAGACCTAGATCTAAACCTTGCATAATAAACACCATCTTCAGGATCAATCTCTTCTATGTACAGAAACACCATCATATAGTTGAAAGAAATGATTATTTTGTTAGCCTTCAGTAAAAATACAAATTTTAAGTTGTAGGGGTAAGAGATGACAGATCTAGTACCAATATAAATCTTGCTGCAAGGCAACACATTTTTTACATAAAAATGTTTAAAGCATTTGAAGCTTTTTCCAATCTAAAAAGCACCCCTTGAAGTGTACATACATTAAATGGAACAGTGGAACAAAGTGCTTTGCAATGTGAAGTGGAGATTTTATTAAAAAAAAGGGGAAAGACGTTGGTTCATACCGACGTGCTTTGCTCACCAAGCTTGAGAAATTATTGGAGATAATATTTCCGCACTGGTTTTATCCTTGTAGTGACAATCATCATCAACTGGACTTTCAAAAGAACTTGAAGTGGAAATCATCAATCAGGTAACTGAAGAGTGCAAAATAATACAAAGGAGGATGCTTTCCCACATTGTGAGAGGATGCGTCGGCACAATCCTGAAAGGAGGAGATGGCAGCATCAACGTGGACTTGAGACAACCCGGCTATATTAAAGTATGAATCCAGTCAGACTCCAACCGGGTCAGGTCAAAATTTTCATCTGCCTCTATTAATTAAGAGACAAACAATACCGCCGACTTCCAAGCCCTAATTAATCTAGACCTTCATCCATGAATGCAAGATATCATTACCTCTTCTAAACAAAAATATCATTACCTGGTTAAGAACCATTGTCATCTCCATCTCAATTACCAGCTCAAATCTTCACTTGAGGAAATCGTCTCTTTGCTCAACTGAATTTTCTGATCAGATCACTTGACTTCATCAACAAGTAATCAAGAGGAGTAAAAAAAGCGAAAAAGATCACCCAATAGTAACATCCTAAAAAAGAACTTTCCACGAGATTAGCATGTTAATCCACACAATCAACCTAATCAGTACCCAATGAAAATCAAGAGTCAGATGTAATGCATAGATCAAGATGGCAAATCGTCCCTGTTGTAGCCGAACTATGGGCTGCTATCTGAGATGGGGCTATCGCCGAGCCACCAAGACTGCGGATGGGGAGAAAGGGGAGGTGGGAAAGGAGGGGGTGCTAATTAACCTCACGAAGGCGACCCATGGCGAGGGTTGGCGTTCAAATCCGTCGCTCCTTTATCTGCAGAATCCGGTCGAAGACCCCTTCTCCCATATTCATATTGGACTACGGATGGGTGAGAAATGGGAGCGTGGGGAAGGAGGGGTGACAACCTCACGAAGGCGAAACATGGTGAGGGTTGGCGTTCAAATCCGTCGCTCCTTTATTTGCATAATCCGGTCGAAGACCCCTTCTCCCATACTGGCGCTTGCGACGATCTTGGCGAGCAGGCGACCCCGGGTTGTGGTCTCCAACCTGAATCGTGTCCAATAGTAGGTGGAGCTCGGAGGATGTAGGATTGGAGCATGGATGGGGCTGGTGTGAAGACGCAGTAGGCGTGGGGTGTGAAGAGCGGAGGCGTGGAGGTAGGGAGGCGCGGCATGGAGACATGGAGAGGGAGAAAATTGGAACGAGATGCGATGCGAGATCGGAGAGGGGAGTAATTTGTGGCGGACATCTCGGCGTAATTATTTTGGTGAGCCGTGTTTCCATTGCGCGACACAGTAGGCGAAACAATTGACGAAGGCAGCGACGTATCGGTTGACGACAGAACACGAGGTTCTTTTTAGATAGTAGAGAAGAGAGGAAGGAGACCGATACAAAATTGAACAAGCAAGAAGATGCAAATTTGTCCTTGACCGCACACCTGTCACAAGCACGACGGCGGAAAAGTCCTCACCCGTCCGACCATAATCGGACGCTTGACATCCTTCATCCTTGTCCAGGGTTTTAACGCAGTCCCAGCCTCCTCTCCAACGAGAGCAACTTCGAGAAACCTCTTCATCAGCAGCAAGAAAAAAAAAAAAGAGGAGCCTCGAGAAGGAGGCGGCCAACAGGGAGCGGAAGAGATGGAGAACGGCGGCAGCAAAGGCGACGTCCCGGAGGACGCCAACGCGCGTAAGAAGCCGCTTCCTCCCATGGCCCTCGATTACCACCTCCTGTTCCCATCTTCTTCGGATTTGGCCCCCACGTTCTCCTCTTTTCTAGGTCGTCTTGATTTTTTAAGCTAAATTTTTGCTGTGCAGATTGCCCTGGAACGCAGTCGGAGGAGGCGGGGAAGGCGGATTCCTGCGCCGGATGTCCTAACCAGCAGATTTGCGCCACCGCCCCCAAGGGCCCCGATCCTGGTAATCACATCATCTGTGCCCTCGCCTCATAATTTCTGTTCCTCCGGTGTTAGGTAGGTTTTGACCCCTGCTGCAGTAGGGGCAGACGTAGTGAGCGAGCCAATCTTGATATAGTCAGGGTTTGATGACCATAGTTGACTAGATTAAGATGTAGTATTACTGTACACTCCGTTAAATTTGCCAACATAGGAAGTATTTACTCCTGAAGGCCGAAAGAAATCATACTGTAATGGAAACTAAGCAAAGTATGTATTTATATGTGTTATGCTGAAAGGTGCATGGACAGATGCTGCACACGAACTGACAATTAAACCACCACATGGTAGAATCCCTTGCTCCTGCGAGTTCACTTCATACATCAGAATATTAGAAATATGCATCGCGTATGTGCCAGTGCCACACACGGTTAGAAATAATCCTTATCTAGTTATGCTATTATTATTGTTCGCAGCAATGTTTAAGAATATTGTTTGAAAAGATGCAAAAACCTCAAATCCCAGAAACTGTTCAACTGTCTATCTCTCCCACATATCCGGAATAATCATATGTCAGGTTTTCTTGCAACGAGGGACATACCGCCAACACAAAACAAGCAGCAGCATCTGTTCCAGTACAAGACTGCGGAATGTTACTAGAACAATTTACAACTCCAAATTCCTTCTGACTCAATTCTTATCTCGATTGCAGTTATTCCTTGATTATGGAAGAAGTGCAGAAGTTAAATGTGCGAGCACTGTTTTTTATCGGTTGTCGTTTTAGCTCATATCACACTGAACAGATGGTATTTGATGTTTACTGTGTGACCTGTTTCTCTCTCTTGATAACAATAATGGCACAGAAATGACTCCACTGGTCCACCATACTCATCCAATCACAGTGACAATTTTTATCCTGTGATGTAATGTGTAGCAGTGTTACATTGACAAATAACCAATATTACCATAAGGGAAGGTGTACGGAATAAAAAGAAGGGCAAAAAAATAAGGAGTTACCCCAATCTGTAAGATCCAAAAGTGAAAAAGACTGCATTTTGCTATTCAATCATTTGCTTGAAATACCCTTTCTGACTAGTTAACCACCTCACCCATTCCTTATCTGAAAAGTCAATGAAAATCCTGCACAGGTTAGAGTAACCGCAGAGCATACGAAGAAAAATCCTGCCATTTCTAAAATAGAAAAATTGTAACAGAAATGAAGCTATTCAAAGATTATCATCTCTAAGTACTGAAATACAATGCCGAAAATCATGTGGATATAGTGCCCAGATGAAGCATTAGCAATTTATATATCATAATTATGAAAATGGTCTTGCAAGGCAGACCTCTCCGTTAAAAAAAAAGTTCCAAGCGGCAATGCTGCCAGAAAGTTATATTACTCCCTTTTAATTTCACCTCCTAATTCCCTAGTGAAAGAGCATTTCCTATCCCTGTGATTTTGATGTTTGATAACAACACACCTATCGTTTTAATCGTGCGCTAAGTGTATCCTAGGTTTTCTAGACATTGGCACAAATATTACCTTGCCCACAGTTGCCCTTGCCCAAGTCATCTGTGGCCGACCGAGTATCTAGGAAGTACAACCAGATTAACCGCTTGGCACCCATTACCGCCCTAATCATGGTGGGATCCGAGAAAGTTAGGCGGGTCTCGTTTTTCTCAAGACCTGCATCACGGAGTGGCACTACCGCTCCAACCGGTAGTACCGCTTGTGGCAAGCGGTACTACTCAAGCGGTACTCAAGCGATCGGGCAAAGACGAGGAAGGACTAGCCCTTCCTATTCGCAACCAAGATTAACCGGTACTACCGACCGTAGTACTGGCTCACCGACCGGTACTACCGCTTGGGGGTTGTACCGCTGGGCAGTATCGAACAAGACCGTGGCTGGCTCGACCAAGTGATGCTCCTCCGGTACTTGGTCCGATACTTGATCGGTAGTACCACTTGCAACCGGTACTACCGCTTGAGTACCGGTAGTACCGGTGCATTTAATGCTCCAACGGGAAGATTTCTTCAGGGGGTATAAATACCCCTCCACCTACTTTGGGACAAGTTGCTCATTGCATTGAAGACTACCACCTCCATTTGAGCCACCAAATCGCCAAGATCTCTTCACTCCACCATCCAAAGTCGTTGATCTTTGGAGAATCGAAGGAGGAGGCCTTGATCTACTACTTCACCAAAAGAGATCTTCATTTCCCCCTCATTCATTTGAGGGCCCCCATTGATCTAGTGTTTTCTTTGGAAACCCTAGTTCTAGATTTGGTTCTTACAAGCTTGTCTTTGATTGTCTTGACAGCTTGCTTGTGTTTGGGAGCCTTCAATTAAGTTGTGGATGTGTGCCCCGAACTTGTTGTAAAGGTACCGGCTTCCACCTCGAAGGTTGCCGATATAGTGGAAGGTGGATCGATCCTGTTGAGGTGAGATTCATCGAAGAACAAGGGAGGCCTCTCGTGGCGTTGGTGGTTTGAAACCACCCCCTCTCCAAACGTAGACGTAAAAGGAACTACGGGAAACAAATCCTTGTGTCTCCGCGTCCTCCACTTTGGTTACTTCTATCCTTTACCGCACTTTACTTACTTGTTGCTTAGTGTTGTGTTAGCTAGTGCTTGTTTGTCATATAGGTAAATCCACCTTAGTTGCATTATCTAGAGAATTTACCTTTCTTGTCAAACCTTAACTTAAAAAAGAAGAAAATTTGAAGTAGCATCTATTCACCCCCTCTCTAGGTGCAAGCGGTAGTATCGGTTGCCAGTTTCGGTAGTACCGGTCCCAACTGCCCTCAGTATGTTTACTAAACCATGGATTCTTCTTTGTTCATTGTTGGTTCTTGTGCCCTTACCCCCTTGCTTTTCTCCCTCTTGCTATCACAGATGCAGGTGGTTCTAGGGGTGTGCGTAAGCGCTCCAAAGCAAGGCGTGAGATTGTTGAGGAAGAGACGGAGTTCGAGGAAGAAGTTATGGCTCGCAGCTGGCCCTTCAAGATTCCTGCTACTCAAGGTGGCCGTGGGGGTCGTGAGGGCACCAGCGCTCATGGCCGTGGCGGCCTCTCCTGCCCCCTTCCTGGGCGCACCAAGAGTTGAAAACAGGCCATCAAGGCCAAAGAAACTGTCTGACATCCGTGAGATTGTTGAGGAAGAGACGGAGTTCGAGGAAGAAGTTATGGCTCTGCCTAGCCGTCGTCAAGATTCCGCTACTCAAGGTGGCAGTGGGTCGTGAGGGCACCAAGCGCTCTGGTGGCAAGGCCTCTCTTGCCCTTCCTCGGGGCGCACCAAGAGTTGCAGCTCAGGGCCATCAAGGCCAAAGAAACTGTCTGACATTCGTGAGATTGTTGAGGAAGAGACAGAGTTCGAGGAAGAAGTTATGGTCGCCTAGCCGCTGCTCAAGATTCCTCGCTACTCAAGGTGGTAGTGATGAGGGCACCAAGCGCATTGGCGGCCGGCTTCCTCCTTGCCCCTTCCTCGGGCGCACCAAGAGTTGCAAATGGCCATCGTAGCCAAAGAAACTGTCGACATTTCGATTCGAGTTCGCCTCGAGGATTGACAATCCGTATGCCCGCAACCGTGATGAGAGGGGAAGACGACTGTTTACAATGACTTCCAAGAGCGCGTCTATCATGAGGTTCTTATGACAAATATCCAGATGGTTGTGCCTCAGCTGTGGATTGATATGGAACACATCAACAAGAACCTTGATTATTTTGCTGAAGCTAAGGAAATCTGCTCTAATCTTGGCTTGTTCCCCATCATGGAGTTTCAGCATGACTATGAGCCTCTTCTCATTGCCCAGTTTTATGCCACTGCTCATTTCTCCACTGGCCGCACTCGGAAAATCACTTGGATGACTCAAGGTGCAATCAAGGAGGCCACCCTTGCGGAATTTGCTGCAATTCTAGGGTATGAAGATCGTGGTCGTAACACTCCTTGTGGTTTCCGCTGTCACTTGCGCAAGAACCCCGCCAAGAAGGATGTTCTTGCACCTCTTTATATCCAGGGCCGCGGTATTCCGGGCAAGATCAAGGATCTTCTCCCCACATATGATATTCTCCACCGCATCTTCCGTGAGACCGTTGCTCCTCGTGCGGGCAACAAGGATGAGATTCACGGTTTTTCTGTTGATTTGTTGTTCAACACCTTCCTCAACCGCGACTCCGGCACCGCTCTTGATGTGATGGATTATATATGGAATGAGATGGTTGCGGCTGCTCACTCTCGGAGGGTCCCGCCATTTGCTCCCTACATTATGGCTCTCATTGTTGCCAAGTGCCCTCCCATTGCCAGGACCCTCTCCACACATCCTCTCATTGTGCATAGGCCTAAGGCACTCAAGCTCAAGAAACATTCTAAGCCTCGCAATGTGAAGGGTCAGGAGGTGGATGAAGAAGAGAATGTGATTGAGGCTGATTCTGAGGATGCTGACAGTGGTCGCGATGCAGATTTTGTTGTCTCCTGGCGCAAGAATGCCCAGCCATCTTGGGCCAAGAGGATGGAGGCCAAGCTCAAGAAGATCTTTTACTTCCAAGTTGACAATCAGAAGCGCATGTATGAGGCTCATGTGTATGCCAAGAAGGCTTGTGCTCGGCAGAAGGAAATGATGGAAGCTCAAGGATTGACCATCTCTGCGGGTTCCGAGACCAACATCACCCCTGAAGAACAATGGATCTCCAAGCACAGCCACTGGGATGATGATGTCTCTTCCTCGCACCGCGCTCCATCCACCTATGATGAGGAGGACTTTGATGATGATGAGGATTGACAGTCGGGGCGATAGTCTTGCACTTGTCCCTTTTTGGCGTCTTGATGCCAAAGGGGGAGAAGTTGCACCTTAGGGCATGCAGGTGTTGCATGGGAAGTCACAAGCTCGTTCTTGCTTTGATCTTTAATTGCTTGTGAACTTTGTTTTCCTCCTATTTATGTGTGAACTTCTATTTATGTGTGAACTCTATGTACTAACTATTTGGGTACTACTAGTGCTAAGTTTGTTGAGACTATGTGGGTTATTTCACGGATCTATCTTGTGATGATATGCGTTATCCATTGCCAATACATTTCTCATCACAAGTTATTGTGCAAAGGTATGAGTTCAAATGCTGGTATCTATATTTGTGCATTCGTGTTGGGTTTGTAAAATAGAGGGGGAGGTTTGATCATATTCATCCAGGGGGAGCCCCGTCTCTATTTTACAAAAGCCATGAGTATCTTCATAAAATTATCTTGCAAAGGTGTGTTGTCATCAAACACCAAAAAGGGGGAGATTGAAAGAGCATTTCCTATCCCTGTGATTTTGATGTTTGATAACAACACACCTATCGTTTTAATCGTGCGCTAAGTGTATCCCAGGTTTTCTAGACATTGGCACAAATATTACCTTGCCCACAGTTGCCCTTGCCAAAGTCATCTGTGCTGACCGGTAGTACCGGAAGTACAACCGGTACTACCGCTTGGCACCGGTACTACCGCTCCTAGTACCGGTGAGATCCGAGCAAGTTGGGCAGGTCTCGTTTTTTCTTAGTACCACCCGGTAGCCCTTCCCTATTCGGGCCAGATCAACCGTACTCATGCCTCGACCGGTAGTACTGGCGTCACCGACCGTACTACCGCTGGGGTTGTCTGCTGGGCGATCTGGCAAGACCGTACGGCTCGACCAAGTGATGCTCCTCCGGTACTTGGTTCGGTACTTGACCGGTACCGGTAGTACCGGTGCATTTAATGCTCCAACGGGCAGATTTCTTCAGGGGTATAAATACCCCTCCACCTACCTTGGGACAAGTTGCTCGTTGCATTGAAGACTACCACCTCCATTTGGGCCACCAAATCGCCAAGATCTTTTCACTCCACCATCCAAAGTCGTTGATCTTTGAAGAATCGAAGGAGAAGGCCTTGATCTACTACTTTACCAAAAGAGATCTTCATTTCCCCCTCATTCATTTGAGGGCCTGCATTGCTCTAGTGTTTTCTTTGGAAACCCTAGTTCTAGATTTGGTTACAAGCTTGTCTTTGATTGTCTTGACAACTTGCTTGTATTTGGGAGCCTCCAATTAAGTTTTGGATGTGTCCCCGAACTTGTTGTAAAGGTGCCGGCTTCCACCTTGAAGGTTGCCGATATAGTGGAAGGTGGATCGATCCCGTTGGGGTGAGATTCATCGGAGAACAAGGGAGGCCTCTCGTGGCGTTGGTGGTTTGAAACCACCCCTTCTCCAAACGTAGACGTACTTCCTCTCAAAAGGAAGGAACTACAGGAAACAAATCCTTGTGTCTCCGTGTCCTCCACTTTGGTTACTTCTATCCTTTACCGCACTTTACTTACTTGTTCTTGCTTAGTGTTGTGTTAGCTAGTGCTTGTTTGTCATATAGGTAAATTCACCTTAGTTGCATTATCTAGAGAATTTACCTTTCTTGTCAAACCTTAACTTGAAAAAAAAGAAAATTTGAAGTAGCACCTATTCCCCCCCCCCCCCCCCCCCCCCTCTCTAGGTGCCCATACGATCCTTTCACCTAGAAAATCTGAGATATCAACTAATCAGGGGGAGTAGCAATGAAAGGGCTACCCCATCAATCTCCTGCAGTGCCTGCTCCAGTTTTGCACATGGACTGTTTGCCTGTTGAACATGTTGAGGAGGAAAAATTCCATATTCATAAGGAAGCCTGGTGTGCTCAGCATATATTTCTTCATGTTTATACATTTATGGGATAAGTTCACTCCCCTTTAACTCTTGAGTAGCCCAGAAAATATCCTTAATAACTCCAAATCGTTCACTTTACACTACCCAACTATCAAAAGCAGTGCAAATTACCCCTTGCTCTGAACAGCACTGTTTTGGCTGGCATGGCGTATATCTTGTGTTCTTAATGTGTTGCGTTATTATGGAGCCAGTAGATCCTGATTACATAAAAGTGTCCTTCAGAGCACTAGGCACTAATCATACTCATTTCCTTCCATTCTCCTCTGCCTATCTTAACATCCATTTGTCGGCTCAAGCCCAAGTGAATGGGTATAAAGTCGACATGTTCAGACTAGGTTTGCAGTGTCTCTCGGCCAGTAATTGTCAACTAATAGATGATTATGTTTATGACATTAAAGACATACCTTATTCAGGATACATGTGCATTGAACCAAAGGCTCGGAACTAATACATTATATATGCTCTTGCTTAAGATTGCCATGGCTTAGTTTCTGTTCTTGATTTACCCATTTTGGCATTTGTTTCACTATGTTCATATTGTTATCGTTGGCGGTAATGCATGTTCAGATAATATTTAACTGTGCTTCTATTTCTTCAACTTTAAATGGCCTAACTGTTGGCTGTATTTGTTTTCCAGACTTGGTTGCTATTGCTGAGCGGATGGCTACTGTGAAACACAAGATACTGGTTTTGTCAGGAAAGGGAGGTGTTGGCAAGAGCACGTTTTCTGCCCAGCTCTCATTTGCCCTAGCTGAAAAGGACCATCAGGTTGGCCTTCTTGACATAGATATATGTGGCCCTAGCATCCCAAAAATGTTAGGCCTTGAAGGCCAGGATATTCATCAGAGCAACCTTGGCTGGTCGCCAATCTACGTTGAGTCAAACCTTGGTGTCATGTCAATTGGTTTCATGCTGCCTAACCCTGATGATGCTGTTATATGGAGGGTCCTCGCAAGAATGGATTGATCAAACAGTTTCTTAAGGATGTTGACTGGGGGGAGATTGACTATCTTGTAGTGGATGCTCCTCCTGGAACATCGGATGAGCACATCTCGATTGTCCAGTATCTACAAGCCACAGAAGTTGATGGTGCGATAATTGTCACTACTCCACAGCAAGTGTCCCTGATTGACGTGAGGAAGGAAATCAACTTCTGTAAGAAGGTTGGCGTGCCAGTGTTGGGTGTTGTGGAGAATATGAGTGGCTTGAGGCAGCCATTCTCAGATCTCAAATTCATGAAGCCAGGTGCTGCAGGGGAGACAGATGCCACAGAATGGGCGATGAACTACATCAAGGAGAACGCTCCTGAGCTTCTGTCGGTCGTCGCGTGCAGTGAGGTGTTTGACAGCAGCAGGGGTGGCGCGGAGAAGATGTGCCATGAAATGGGGGTTCCTTTTCTCGGTAAGGTGCCGATGGATCCACAGCTGTGCAAGGCCGCCGAGGAAGGGAGGTCATGCTTCGCTGATCAGAGGTGCAGCGCCAGTGCACCGGCTCTTAGAAGCATAATCGACAAGCTGCTCAAAAACAATCAAAGTGCTTACGAAATGAGTGGTGTGTAGTAACCGTCAGTGCACCGGCTTCTTAAAAGCATAATCAAGAATCTGATCAAAACCAATCAAGGAGACTGTGTTTCACCTGTTGGAGAACCAGTAAACGATGTTACAGTGATGTCTGTCAACTCTCATTGTACTACTGTTTGTCACACGCCTGTGTGATCTTAACTCTGTCCTTTGTTTTGCAAATGTTATTCGCATATGTATCAGGTTTTGTTTCAGCAATACCGAGGGTAATGCAGAGGAAGAAATTACAGAATTACAGTTTGCAGACTAATACTACAGTAGCGTTTTAGCTTGGAGATTGCAATTGTTGTCTGCTTTGCGTGTCTTTATATCTTATAACTGAGCTGTTTAACGCAGAACAGAGAAGAACGCCCTGAGTGTTTTTAGCTCCGTTCTTTGCCTCACAATAGTTAATTATCAAATTTTTTTCAGTTGTGCCTTAGGTTGTCGTTTCAGCAATACCGAATGATGAATTTACGGAATTATAATTGGCAGATTAAAATCATTCTGGCTTGCTAATTGGGGTTGTTGTCTGCTCTTGGGAATGCTGTCTTTGTATGGTAATAATGCGTAGAACCCGTCAGCTAGCTAGAACCAGGGGTGTGCATACACGGTTTGGGCTAGTTCATTCTTTTGTACTACTCCCTCCGTTTCAAAATATAAGACGTTTTAGGTTTGTGAATGAAATGAATCTAGACTTATTTTAGTGTATAGATTCATCCCAAAGTTGAGTGAATCTACATACTAAAACAAGTCTAGATTTATTTTCTTCACAAACCTAGAACATCTTATATTTTAAAACGGAGGGAGTACATCTGAGGCAAGAAATCAAATTGTGGAAGGAAATGAACAAAGTTTTCGCTGTCCGGTTTCCACCGTTTGGTATTTTGCCCACACCTAAGCTAGAACACATCAGACATTGCCATGTTTTTTGCTAGTCCCAACTAGGAATGCAAGAAAAGCTCGAGACTCCTGGGCGGCCCAAGATTGTCTCGAAAAAAGAAAGCTGAGTATGGGTGTCTTGTAGCTTAACTAAAAAATCAGCTGATCTTGAGCCAACACTAGCTCGTTCAATTTAGCTTAAAAAAATATAAATATATGTAATAATTATCTAATATAATAAAGAAAAAATACGATAAATTTTATCTTATATGTTGTGGATGTGATTTATTCCTTCTAGTATGGATAGAATTTCTGAAGAAAATAAAGGTTAAACCGCTTATAAATAAAGTAGATGAACAATTTCTTTGGTATTGATTAAGACAACTTGCCCAAAAGAAGAGACTCAACACGATACAAGCTAAGCACGGACAAGCCCAAAAGAAAAAAGAAAGTTCAAACACACACTATGATCTGAACCGAGCCTAGTCTAACTCGTCTGCAACCCTAGTCCCAATTGCCTGAATTTTCCGCAAATCCCAAGTACCCAAACTTGAACGCTATAGTTGTGCAATTTGGGTGCAATGCTAATGCACTTTTGTCTTGCTCAAAAGAAGACCTTAATGTAACCTTTCGTCTATATATACTACTACCTTATAAATGAAGCAAAATGAGATAGAGGTGGTTGAGGTTATATCCAAATGCTTTTGAAATGCGGCCGAGGAGATTTCAGACGACTGACGGCTACACCCTTGGGATACTCAGACTCATTTTGTTCGTGTAGTCAACACGGAAACGAGTAGCGATGTTAACGTTTTTTTTTTCTCTTCAGAATTGTTTTTCGAAAAATGCCGTTTCGCTCTGGAGCATATTCCGCTGGATACGTTGCGTGAAACCGCCCCAAGAATAGAGGAGGAGGCCAGGAGGGAGCAAAAGGCGAAGAAAATCCCGTCGGCCCCTGACGCCTCACTCCTCTCCTCCCTTACCCGTTCCTCCTCTCTCCCCCTCTCACCGCACCGCACCACCGCACCGCACCGGGCGACGCCTCTCTCCAGACCCATTCCCACTCTCCGGCGACGGGTCCGGTGGACGGCCGCAGGCGTGGACTTCCAATCGGGCCTCGCCTCCTCTCCGGCCTTCATCATATCCCTCGCCTCGGGCAGCTCCAACCTGAGGTATTATGGTACCCCCCTCCAAAATCCAAATCACGCGACGGCAGCGCAAATCGATTGATTCGACGTCGGATTCGTGGTGGCTGTTACTAGATCTGGATGGCCCGGATGCGTCACCGCTGACGGAATTGGGTTTAGCCCGTAATTTCCGTCCTAGGCTTTGGATTCCCCACCGTCTGCTCCCCAGATACCCGCTCCACGTAGGCCTGGAGGTTCAGGCACGCTGTTGCGTTGAGTCCAGCTAAATTTTCAACGTATTCCCTGACGCTCGAATGATCCTAGCCTATGGCTCAGTATTTTTTTGCTGCATGCTTTGGGTAGGAATTTACGTTCGTGCGCAATGGATCAGTGTTGATGTTTGAGCTAACAATTGCAAATCCTTGTTACGTAGTGATAGTGCTATCTATATTTCTATGATATAGGTATTCAATTGTGAAGTTGTGTTGAGTTGTTCACTAGTCTACTGCTGCTACCTTGTATCGGAGAGGGATGCCACGATACTGATCTAGAACAACAGCAGTTTCATCCAGGATATGTACGATCAGCTAAGAGGCACCAGTGCTCTAGGTGGACACCGCCTGCTTAGGTGCTAGGTTCCACTCTCCTGTCTGGTTGTCTGCCTAACCCCGGATAGAATCTGGAACCCATCCTGCCACCCGCTTAGTCATTTTCAGAGTACTGCAGTGTCTTCTTGCCTAAGCGGTAGCTTCATTTCCTGATGCAGTTTGTTCATGCCAGGGATGATGATATATTGTTATTTGTACCATTCGTCCTACTTACCTTTGTCCATAATCAGATGCTAAATTTATGCATGTTTTATTTTACGGAACTAACCTCATATTTTTATTCCGGCTCCATAATTGCTGCTTCCTATGTTTTGCCAGACTACCCTTCCTCTTGTATTCACCACCGCTGCATCTCCTCCCACACCGCCGTCTCCACTCTGGACCCATCCCCCGCTATCTTGCGCTGCCAGCACACTTGAAGCCATCTGTGCACCTGCCTGCTTGCCAACTTGGCTGCGCTGAATACCACCTCAGGCACTTTGACCGACTAAGCGATCTCCTCGTCTAGCTCTCTGCTGAGGTTGCCCAGCCAGTTATGAAAGAACTATATATGTGCTTTTGTTTGTCCTAAAACTAAGAACATGAACACCATTTGTCTTACGGAATATATATAGAGGACTAGAGGATGAATACAGAACCCTGTCAACTTACAAGCCCATTAATTTATGGTTGTTGGTGGATCTTCTTACGTGTAGCCTCTCTGGAATACTCACAGTCATCTGCTAGACACTAACCTTGTCAAAATTTGAACGAGTTAATTGATCCCTTTGTTTTCTTGATGCTATATTTCCTATCACAATTTACATATCTGTATAGCCAGAAGGTTAAATAATGCAAGGTCAACATATACGTTAATTATTGCTGCAGCTGCTGTTTCTTTCCTAGTTGATGTAAACAATCATGATTACTGCCTTTGTCCTTCAGTATTATGACACACAAATATCTTTTAGCTTTGTACCAAAGCAAGTGCCAAGTAAGAACTCTCAGTAAATATGGGCTACTGTTGCTACGCCCTAGAACGGCTCCCAGCAAGTTTGGATCTGTTCATATTCTTTTGTTACATGCTAATGCTACTCCCAGTAATCCTTGCCCTGCAGGCTCACCTTCAGCCTCACTTAGGACATTATAAATACTTTTTTTTTGTTTATTGTTGGTTTTAAGTTTGTTCTCATCATGCCATGTTTCAGTAAGTTTCTGTCTGAATAATATTTTTAAGATGAATGTCTTGTCATTTATTTTGAATCTGTGTACAGTGTAATCTGAACTTCGTATATTTGACTATTTTCAGGCTTCATAGGTCTTGTTGCTTTTGTGCTGTGTAATGAGACAACATGGTTGAGTGCACAATGGTGTCAACCTTACTTGATGGTCTTCCTAATGAAGTTGCTCTCCAGTGCCTTGCACGTGTCCCATTTGTATCCCATCCCATTCTTCAGCTAGTTTGCCGCTCTTGGAGAGCATCTGTTTGCAGTGGTGAGCTTCTCAATGTTAGGAATCAGATTGGCGTGACAGAAGAATTGCTATGTGTGTTAGCATTTGAACCTGAAAACATTTGGCAACTTTATGACGCTCGCCGAGACAAGTGGATAACTCTCCCTGTCATGCCGTCTCAGATTAGGAACATTGCCCGTTTTGGAGTTGCCTCTGTTGCTGGAAAACTCTATGTAATCGGTGGTGGCAGTGATAGAGTTGACCCTCTTACTGGAGACCATGACACAATCTTGCGAGCAATGAGGTCTGGTCTTATGATCCTCTCCACCGTTTGTGGTCCCAGAGGGCTCCAATGCTTGTAGCTCGAGCTATGTTTGCTTGTTGTGCATTGGATGGGAAGATAATTGTTGCAGGGGGCTTCACAAACTGCCGTAAATCGATATCGGAGGCTGAGATTTACGATCCTGAAGCTGACACTTGGGAGTCTCTCCCTGATCTCCGTCAGGCACACCCCTCTGCATGCTCTGGTCTTGTCATCAAGGATAAGATGCATGTATTGCATAAAGGGATATCGACAGTTCAGATTCTGGAAGATGGTGGCAATTATTGGGCTGTTGAGGACTACCATTGGCTGCAGGGCCCAATGGCAATGGTTTGTGGGGAGCTGTATGTGCTGAGCAACAGCTGCATAAGGAAGCAGCATGGGGAGAATATCTCTGACAAGATGGTTCCATGTGCATCTGGGTTCCAAAGCAGGATCGGTTTTGGGATGATTGGTTTAGGAGACAGCATATGTTTGTTTGGGGGAGTGATCGGGCCTGGGCCGAGAAATCAGTGCATTAAGCCACTGTCTGATGTCGATATTTTGAATGTCACAAGCGAGAGGCCGACTTGGCGACCTGGATCACCTATGACGCGTTGTCGAGGGAGTGTCGCAGGCTGTGCTCTCTTGAAGATCTAGGCTTGTTCCAGTGTGGTGGCAATGCCGGGATCCCGCGGTTGCTGAAAGTTGCAGATGGGTTTTATTTATGCTGCATTTCGTTTAATTTGTGAAAAAATGTTGCTACCTATTTGGTTTTGGATATAACCTGTTGTAGCATTGAGGATATATATGTCTGACCATGACTCAAACGTCAGATTGTCAAATCAGATATTCTATATTTATCATGAGTATCTATCAGAACATGTGCGCATTTGGAATTGATATACTTTATGTTCCTTGCAATGCTTGCTGCAATCTTGCACGTCGCAAAGTTCTCCATGTACTTAAAAAATCAGGCTTGTTATATACATCGAATAAAGGTTAGGAGCAGTAAGCTAGAGCTCTTGATACTTTTTGGAACAGGAACATCTTTGGTGAGATTACTGTACTTGGCTCTGTTTGTGGACAACCAAATATTGTGCCAAACCAATTGAACGCCAGGCTCGTTTGACTTGCCCCAATCTGGCAAAGCAAGAGTTGGCTCTAAACCAAGCACGTCCTGATTGACTGTAATCTTGGGATTGCGAATGGAGATGATCATATACCCAATATGCTGACAGGAGAGCAATGGACATAATATGCATTCACAATCTATAGCGATAGAGCAGAGGCAAATTTCATGAAATACTCAACAGCAGAGATGCATTTCATGAAATACTCAACTGATTTGCTGTGTACACCGTTTTCGCTCCAACCTTCGCCTTTTAAGGTTCTTCGATGGTGAATCAGGTTTTTTTGTCAGCCATGCGGAATGGGTGAACTTAACAACATGGTATCCTTTATTTATAATCGTGATGAATGGTACACTGTTTTCACAAGCAGAAACCGCTTGTTAGAAATGCTCTTCCATACATGTAAAAAAAAATGCTCTTCTATATTACACACGTGCCCAAGTGATTTCCCCCGAAGTATTTGTCTGTATACCCAGAATGCTTCTGTGCTTGAACGGCTAAAATTTTGCAAGGGTTGGTGGTACCCAAACATAGCCAGGAGTCTGCATATACCCCATCCTCTTGCTCAGCTCATCGGCCTCCGGAGGACCCCGGGTTCCGGGTTGGTATGGCAGGGCCTTCAGCTTGCCGGCATCGATGTCGTGCAACAAAGGAGTGAAGATCTCCCAGGCAGCCTGAGGAAACAGAATGTCAGGTTCACAAAGGAATTCATTGTGCCAAAAGAAGCTTGAGTGCAAACGCCACAAGGCACAAACCTTCAGCTCATCTCGGCGAACAAAATGCTGCTGGTCACCTCTTATGCTGCCAAAATATATATATCGGTATCGGTGAGCCAGATTGAGAGGAAGGAAGGTGGTTGTTCTTTCGGACAAAAGGTGAGAAGTTTCCAGGCTATATATGGTGTGAACTGACGGGTAAAAATCGTGAAATGTGCAGAGAAATTTGAACATGTTACAAACAAATTTAACAGAAGATGAAGGATGGACCAGCACATACGTGTCCAAGATCAGGCGCTCATATGCTTCTGGGATCTTCGTATCTTGGTACCGTTGCCCGTAGGATAGATCTAGTTCACTTTGTTCTGTTGCCATTTCTAGCCCTGGTTTCTTTACCTGCCGAAAGTCATGAAACTTGTTTAGACAAATATCACTCCACAGTTCTACTGCTATAACTGACCAAAATAAAAATTTCAAGAGTTTACAGAAGTAGATATTTTCTGAGAAAGTCCACAGAAGTTGTTGTACATACAGTTAATTTCATATACATGGATTCCAATGGCTGAAGGCGTATAACAAATTCGTTCCTTCCTTGTTTCTTGCCTGTACAAGGGTAAATAGAAAATAAAGAGCTCAGGTTAGCAAAATTTAGTGTTACACTAATAAGTAAGGTTCTAAGGTCAAACTGAAAGTACTCAGCTTAGCAAAATTTAGTGTCCTACAAAATCATCCCATTCTATATATTGTACTAATTTTGACAGGGCGTATAATCATACTAAGGTACCACGGCATTTGCACAAATATATTTTCTCATATTAGGCGCGGATTTTGCAAGAATAAATTCGGTGACAGGCTGGCAGCATATTTGGGAAGGAGAGAAGCATCAGTACATACATCTAAAAATATCACCCGGAGCATCCTTGAACTGCACACGTATCTCTGCTTTCCTAGAGCCCAGTGCTTTACCCGCCTTAAGGATGAAAGGAACTCCTGCATCACAATGATTCAAATTGTCAGTAATGGAAGATAAAATACAGGGATCTGAAGATTCCAAAAGTAATTTACAATGCTGATTCATTCTTTTAGTAAAAGGCTGACAGATGTATAATGGAAATTTTCCTATCGAAGCAAGAAACTGTGTCACAAATATTTCATGAATGCGATGCAGGGCAAAATGTCTGTAAAACTCTTTTAACGCAAAAAGAGAGGCGGTTCAGATGGAAAAAAATGTGGATATTGGATTAAAAATACTTGATGCTGTGAGTTTTGAGCTTTTTAATTAAATAATTAATCTTGGAAGAAGTAAAATATACCTTCCCATCTCTCATTGTGTACCCTTAGTACAACGGATGCAAATGTAGGCGTGTTGGATTCATTTGGCACTGTAGGATCATCCTTGTACCCATCATATTGTCCAAGGACTACCTCGTCATGCTTTATAGAGTCCACTGATTGCAGAACCTGATAGTGTAAAGTGGAAGTGTAAAATGAATTTACGTCCAAAGCTGATTTTCTATTAAGTAGGAATATAATCTGGAGCATAATACGATTTAACGAGATGCAAGAACCTTGACTTTTTCATCTCTTATGTGCTCAGGACTAAGAGTGACGGGCTTTTCCATGGCTACCAAACAGAAGACCTGCAGGTAAGATGATATTCAATAACCAGAGCTCTGAATTCCTGAAAAGAAAAAACAGTATTCTCTTTCGAGGAACTTTAATATAGGCTCATATAAGGACTATATATGTACCTGCAGCAAATGGTTCTGAATGATATCCCGTATGATACTGTAGCAACAAAGTTAGGTCAGATATTCAAATTGCTAATAGAGGAATAACGGCAGATAATATAAACACCAGATCCAGCGAATTTCTATCTTACATCTGTTAAGAAATAGGAGGAACTAATGCACATGTGACTTTGAGTTCAGAACAAAATCAGTTACCATATAGTGGAAAGAAAAGTGTGTTTCTGTAAAAGAAATGTGCAACTCAAGCATTCCGAATTGCACAACTATACATGAACAAAATACTTACTGGAGCAAGTTGTGCACCATTTAAAATTTAAGATACAGAACTGATATTTTACACCATAGTTCCAGCTTAAAGCATATGTGCTTGAAACAAAATGCACTCTAACATCAGAACTTCGTTGCAAGAGTTGTTATTTCCAACATACCCATATTGATCAAAATATCCTCCACGTCCATCAGTTCCAAAGTCCTCCTGAATACAATCTGCACAATAGTTTTATTACATGCAAGCACGTTCTCTTGTGACCATTATGAAAAATGAAATTCTCCAAACTATTCTAACATCAACTTAGTTAGTTTTAACAAAAATCAACAGAAGAGGTGTAAGATTAGAGATATAAATGAACTTTATACAGAACAGAAGAAGAATGACAAATGGAAGTGTGCTAAGAACACATACCTGTACGTTATCAATGTTATCACGGTTCCAGAGGGGCAGAAATAAGCGATTTGCAAAGCGAAGCACGAGCTGCAAATTACCAAGCAAAACACAAATTACCAAGTTTGCAACCAGAAAATATGAACAGCCAACCAGTAAAACAAAAATTACCAAGTTTTGGACCAACTCCTTTCCTAAATAGTGGTCAATTCTATATAGTTGTTGTTCATCAAAAAGCTCTCCAAGCTGGGCACTCAATTGCTCTGCAGAGTCTAAATCCTTTCCGAAGGGCTTTTCAACAATAACCCTTGTCCAACCAGTATGAGAGGCTGAAAGCAGAACAAGTAAAGAGCATATGCATGTAAAATATTTAACACAGCCAGATAATTTATATACATATACTTTCAGTACTTTGAAAGAAGTGCAGCGCTCTAGAAAGTTGACATCGAGGGGGACAGTTTTTATTTATTTCAGTAACTCACATGGAGTCATGCAGTATGATCTTATCATTTTGCATACTGAGGGTAGACTGAAGGAGGCAATGCCAAATAAAATAGTCTACGGGAGTGCACTGGTTCGTTGTCCTGTGATGTCTCATTCTCAGAGATCGCCTTGTTTAGCAATTCAAATCCTTCCCCACTATCATACGAACCACTAACATATTTAATCTGCAAGGAAAACTCACATGGTTATATATAAGTTAAATATTACAGGAGCTATGCATAATATCACCAACTCACTAATTGCAGAAATTGTGAAAGTTGTTCCTCTGAAGCTCCTTTGAGATATCTGTAACAACAAAAGAATGATATTAAACTGCAGATTTTTTTACGGGATCATCAATTCCATGATACAAAAAATGGAGGAAACATCATTATCATGAAAAACATAGCATTTATTTTGTGTACGAAAATCATTATATTAGCTCTATGAATGTGGATCTTACCCACGAATGCGTTCCCTTAACCCGTCATCCGAAATATTTGACCTCGCATACCCAAATATATGGACCTCTCCAGATTGTAGAAATCCCTATAAATATCAGGGAGTATAATTCAGAAATATGTATTTGACAATGCGTGCCGACCCGAGAAGACATTATGTACATGGCATGCTGTATACTATACAACGACGTTCAGTTATTTCTTTATCTGTAGTTCTCTGCAGTGTACACTTGGGTGCAAGCTAATGAACTCAGGACAGATGCACCAACTCTGTGCACTAGTTCACCCCCTAATTTGAGTTGCAACTCTTGCGAAGCTTTTTGACAGTTCTGAAGGAATCGCTAGCTATGACAGAATTACCTGTTGAAAAAGGTTAAAGAGTGCTGGGAAAGTTTTCTTCTTAGCAAGGTCACCAGAAGCACCTAGCACCACAATGGACAAGCAGCCAGACTCTGAAGAAATCTCCAGGTCTGACAAAGAACTGGAGCTGATTCGCTCCGATGGCGGGGAAGATCCAACCGATCCTCCTGACATGACGACCGGTACGGTTTCCTCTGTGCTTTCGAGATAGCCTAAGAATGGAAAGGTACAGTTAAGTTCAGAATGTACATAACTTTGAGCAATGGTAAGATGAACCACCTGATCGACGCTAAGTTATTATTACTGAATAATAACGGGTCCAAACGAACGTTTACAACAAGGAAGAGAAAAGAAAGGGCCAAGGAATTAGAAAGTCGGGTTTACGAAGGTAAAATAACTTTACTGAACTTTGCTGTTCAACCTTTGGGGATCGCTCATCAGTTGCTAAACTGAAACGGAAGCACGATTAGAGAGGATTTGTCTGTTCTAGTGGCATGTTTTTACGGGCTAGTTAGTAAACCAGGGTCGCGCATCAGAATTTTTTATTCAAAAGCTGCACTGGACTAGCATGAATATGATAGTTGTGAGGGAGAAAAAGGCAAACATGGCAATTATACTAGTATCTGGAGCGACTTCTTGTGGTACAGAGGGCTCCACATAGGGGGCGAGCTTGTGGTACGGAGGGCTCCGCATCGCGCCGTCCGGCTACTCCGGCGACCGCCATTCCGCTGCCGACGGCGGCGCCCAACCCCATTCTGTTCTTGCATCGGCTTTAAATCTCTTAGCTTCACACACATCCTCTGAGTTCAGTTCAGATTCTGACCTGGAAACAAGCAACTACAGTACATCCTAAAACATTTCAACCAACCCAACAATTCCTGTTCGTTCCAGCTCCGAGTCACGGAACGACCATTCGTTCCATTGTATCGGTGCTAACCAACTGGCCTAACCTACCGGCATGAGCATCTAAAGGCCATCAGGAAACCAAGAACAGATCACGCCGCGAACAGATAATGATCTAAAAAACAGAGGACTTGCTTGGGGACGGGAATCGATAGCCGCGCGCGGGACACGGCCGATCGATCGATCGAGCAATGAGTCCCAGCAAGAGAAATATCGTCGCGGGGCGATCGAGAGGAGGATGAGGAGAATGGCTACTAACCAGCGAGCGAGCGAGCCAGCGAGCGAGCGGCGGGGTTTGACTTGACAAGGAGGAGACGGTTGGATGGATGGGATTGGTGTGGAAATTATATGGACCGCGGTGGCTTCCCTTTTCTAGCCGCCGCTTATGTACCCGCGGACTCACTCGCCTCGGCTGCTGCTTCCTCTCTCCTCTTTGACCCGGATAACAACTCCACCAAACCCTGCTCCGCTGCTTTCCTGAATGAACATGGAAAAAAATGGGATTTACAAGCACGTATGGCATGATTGCAGGTGGGTGTGTCTATGAGGCCACCCCATGCTTTTTTTTTTTTGAGGGTCCAGCCAGATCGATCACGTACCGATATTTTAGTTTAATAGCACGATATCCATTCATAGTTTTTGTAGGGTCCAGATTGATCCTCAACTAGTAGTTAGCAGCCATGCATAGAATACCGAGAAACATAAGAAATCGTTAAAAAAAATATCAGGAAAGCGAAGTTTATAATTCAGGTAATCTGTAGAAAAAGAATTTGGAGGGAAAATGAGCAGATTTTTTTTTTGAAACTAATATGTATTTTTGGAAGTGTTTACGAAAAATCCATCAATATATTAATATTTGCCAACAACAACACAAAGAGCGTCAAAAGTAATAAAAAATACAAAAAAGTCATTGCATAACACGCGCCAAATGCGTGCCACCGTTCTCGTCCCTTTATCACCAGAGCCAAACAAAACTTATTGTAGTAGTACTACTAGTTGCATTTATAACACTTCCTGTTCGCATGTTAGGGCTAGTGGTTGGCGTCTTGGTGATCGAAGGTCCTCTTCGCACCCTCTCCTGTCTGTGCGCACTATCAAATTCTTTATCCTCGAGTTGGGATTAGACTTTTGGCTCTATGTAGTAATGAACACTCACGGTGGCAGCCCATGCTTTTCTATATCAGCGCGATATGATTTGTAAGGTGAGAACATGAGTGCGTATCTTCTGCTCCCACCTTCACGCATGGCATGATGGCGTCCACAGAGAGCAGCAAGGATGTGCTATTCTGAAAGCAATTGACAGCATTGACCGGGCAATTGCCAAAGTTTTGAGATCCCAGATCCAACTTACACTTTGAGAAAGAGAGAAATGGTACTACTACATAAATGGCTATCCAAGTCTTCTCAGCATGCAAAATTATCACATACTACATATATGGAGAGTTCTTTTCAAGTTTTTTCCCCTCTATTTTAGAGTTTTTTCTTTCTGTTTTGGTACGTCTTCTTGATGCTTTCTACCGCTAATACAAAGACACACACTTTGGTGTGTATGTTCCAGACAAAAAAATCACCCTCCATAATACATGAGTTATAGATGATTTTACTAATACAACAAGGTCTTAAAATGCCTCGTCTCCATCCAAGAAGCTGGGCGTCAGATTTGTGGTTGTCTCTATGTCAAAATAATGCTAACGCCATCTGTATCATCTTGATGTGGTGTATTTGGACAAGCAGAACATATTTGTTCATGGGGACGAGCATTACCAACCGAGCCGCTCATTGCTGCTGGTTGATATGCTGGGGTCTAGAACTGTCTCCTAATTTCCCAGTTCCAGTGACTAAATTGGCCCATTGGTCACCGCCACCTATCGAAACTGGGCTAAAATTAATGTTGATGGTTCATTCGCATTTTTTTTTAATGTTGATGGTTCTCTTGACATGACAAATAGAGTGGATGGGACAGGGTATGTGATTCGTGATTGTGATGGTAATCTGATTGAATGGGGCTGCTCAAGGCACACCTCTCTAGCATGCACAGATGGTTCCTTTTATCAGTGAACTGCTAGCATGCACAGCACAGATGGTTTGGAGGATGCTTCCAGACGCCAATTACCCCAAATTATTCTGCAAACGGATTGTGTTAACTTGGTTTCACTTTCGCATGATCCAAGACAGGTGCGGATGGAGGGAATCCACATCCTGAATGAGCTCAAGACTATCAATCAGTCTTTCCAGGCTTTCAAGCTTCTTCGTTTAAACCATTCTGCAAACTTTGCAGTACATGTGTGTGTGTGTGTATGTGTGCGAAAGAAGCTTTTAGCATAGTTTTGATATAACACATAGTTTCATGCTTAGAACTTCACGAGCAGATCATAATCCTGAACCTTCTATTTGAATAAGTTGGATTGCATGTAAAAAAGATGATTTTTCTAATCAAACAAAGCATGGTATAAATAAAAGTAGGTGATTATTGGTTCATAAGTACAAGTTTTCTTTTTATAGGCGATATGCGATATAGTGCTATTCTTAGGGAACCCACGGTGTGTAGCCAAAAGTGGTTCCATATTTGCTTTTTGGCTTTTGGAACTAGTTCCCTACATTGTGGAGGTGGTTCTAAATTGAGCAAAAGAGAGAACTAGAGCAAGAGGGTGCTCCGATGCCAAATGTGGTTCTAAATTGATTAGCCAACCTGCATGAGACATGTGTCCTCTGTTGTCATATCTTAGACAAAAAAGAAGACTATTCTTGTCAGGGGTGGAACCGCATGACGCATGAATTTAGAATAGCTACATTGTGGAGCTATAGCCAAATTGCATGGTGAAGCCAAATTCACCTTTTTGTCAGATTTAGCTATAGCAACATTGTGGCTGCCCTTAGTGGTGCCTTCCTCGGCTCCTCCACCACATTTCTCCTCCAGTTCCACTTTTCATCCGTCAAACATGTAACATCAATCCCCTTTTCACCCATTCCCAAGATGCACCAAGTTGATGACCAAATCATGCGTTTTGCTGGTCGACAATATCTTGAGACCCTTGCGACTAAGAAGAAGGTGGCGATCTAGGGTTCCACCCTAGCCTCCGTCACCTCCCCAGATCTGCCATCTTGACCGATAATTGACGAGTAACCTCAAACTTGATCTCGACGCTGTAGTAAGGTCCCTAAATTTAGAGTTTGGTCAACCGGTAGCAATGTTATAGTAGTTATATATGGCGGTGCTGCACGGGACAAGAATAAGGTATGACCGTCTCCCCGTCCACCTCATCGGCATCGATGTCGCCAGTGTCGTTGAGGAGGGTGGGGAATCGTCTCATCACTGCTCTCATGGAGTAGTTGATCTAGTAAGTCTATTGTGTTACAAGTTTGGTGTCAGAAGATTAAGACCAGTTCAAGATTTTAATGGCGGCGACTTCGATTCTTTATCGTTGGTCCTTAGAGGCATGTGCACAAAGTCTTCCTAGACACTGGCGGAGCTTGGGCCAACCAGTTGGGGGGCAAATGGGCCAAGAATACACTTTGGGCCACTATTGGGGGGGGGGGGGGGGGGGGCAAATGGGCCAAATATACGCTATTTTTAGCCAAAATTTGTCAAATATGAAGGGATATTAGGAAAAAAATCTTGGGCTGGGGGGCGGCGGCCCCCCTGAACTGTGCATAGCTCCGCCAGTGTTCCTGGATGTCATCAACAATGTCAGGCTGACTCCAGTTGGGGAGCGGCGACAACGACACGTTGGGGGCACACTCTGGCAAGTGTAATGGTTGTTAGGTTGTCCAAGGATCTCCATCTAATTTTTATTATGGCTAGAATGCTTTGTACTTGTGGCTTTTACAATTGATCCGGACCCTTCTCGAAACAAAAGGATGCACCAAGTTGATATCATGCTATTTATAGCGGGCACTGGCTACCATGGCACCGACAAAGAAGGCGGAGCCAGGATATGAACATAAGGGAGATAAAGAGAATGATAATCGCACAAGAGACTGAACATCAGAGTTTCTTAAATTTCAACAAGTCAGTCAAGTCGTAAGCTAATATAAATATTGCATAGCAATGTGATTTTTTATGTAAGTAACATATGTTTGGCAATAAAATAGCAAACTTTCCATCAGTTAAAATTTTCTCATCGACAAACAGCTCATGGTCAAATAATGACAATACATTGCCTTATATGCAAGTGTTATGATTAATCAGATGATTAAAGCTGCCATCATCGAAGAAAGATATTAACTACTGAAGCTAACCTATATACTCCCTTCGTCTCAAAGTAGATATCATAGGTTTATTAAAATTTAAATAAATTTATATGTTAAATAGTGTTTAGATTCGTCCAAATTTTAACAAATTTATAACATCTATTTTAAGACGGAAGAAATACTGTATATCATTGTACGTACAGTAGGTTTTAGTGCTCGCGCGTACCTTGAGATTTTAGTGCCCGAGGAATAAATTTGGTGAACGAGTATCTTGATGTCACAGCGCGTCGGCACTGCCGCGCCGTGGTGGATAGATCAAACGGAAGCAGACCGGCCCTGGCTAGCATGGCGGCACCGAAAGAGCGCCCTCGTCTCCTGTCGGCTTGCGACTAGCGTAGCGGCAGCAAGCGGCGGCCCTAGTAGGAGCGATGGATTTGAGGCCATGTGGAAGGGTAGGTCTGACCGCTGAGCGTACGACGTTAACAAGATCCTAAGAGCTCCGGCCTTACACACGACGGTCTAAACATGGTCTATTTCTGATTGGAAAAGCAGTTGAACCTCTCCTCTCGTGTCGTCCCCTCCACACGACCGAGGGGGCGGAAACCCTACCCTCCCTCCCCGCTGCCACCTTCCATAACTCCTGCTTTCCCCCTCCCCTCACCCATGGAGGACCGCCGTGTTGGCCACGTAGAGATAATTTTTTTTCCTATGCGGTGTTTCTAAGATCTAGCCAAGGTAGAACGTCACGAGGATTACCACTAGATGTGTGGGTGCGGATTACTGATGAAGCGCGTCGGTTGATGCAGTGCAGTCCCACGATCCGATCCAATCCCATGATTATCGAAGTGTTGAACCTTCAACACCTCTGCCGCTATCCACACATATGGAGGAGCTCCCATGACAGATTGCTAGGTCCAGTGCGACGACTTGACTAAATAGGGCTAGGATTTCCAACGCATGGAGTGGTATAACCGTGCCCCTTAGGCATCCCACACCCCACTATCTATAGGCAGTGGTGGCGGGTTACACAATACTTGTGGCCCATCCACTAAGGTCATATACAGGCCATGGCGAATCAAGACCTTGTCTTACTCACTGACCTAGTTCATGTCTAGTTCTCGCCGAGTAGGCACTCAACATATACCCCGACGCCAAGCCAGCCAAGCAGTCACTTCGCTGCTTCGCGGAGCCAAAGCGCAAGGCCATCGGAAAGGAGCTCCATCGACTCCTCGAGGCCAAGTTCATCCGAGAGATCAAGAGGGAAACTTGGGTGGCCAACCCAGTGACATGGGTATGACCTATCGGGTCCCTATGATTAGTTACCCTAGACGCATAAAAGCTTACGGCCCATAAAGGCCTAAAGGATTCCAGGAAGCACCCGACGAATAAAGGCTTGTCTTACCAATCAAGAAAAAGTTACGAACCGACATAGAGTTTTCCCTCATAAAGGCATTGTACTTGTAAACATGTAACCTCTCCGGATACGGCTCTAGGACCCAGTCTCTCATATAAATGATGGGAGGACCCGACGGAGAGGACACCTTAGTTTTCCCTGCAATCCATCGTGAGCTAGATCGCAACTAGCGAATCGTCAACTTTGTAATGGAGCTTTCTCTATAATCAGGCAACATCGACTTCCCTATTTGTCTGATCAGCCGACAAAATTACCAACGCTCTCTTTTCCATGAAACCCTAAGTCCATAACAATGGACATTGCCGAGGTTACCCCTCGTCACCCAGTATGTGTCCCGAAGAAAATATGGACGTACTCCGCATGTGTATAGACTTCACCACATTAAACAAACACTGTCTAAAGGATCACTTCCCGATCTCGCGAATAGGTCAAATCATCGACTCAACCACGGGGTGCGTGCGTCTTCCTTCTTGGATGCATATTTTGGTTACAACCAGATTAGGATGAAAGTCGAAGATCAAGACAAAACAATATTTATCACACCCGATGGTGTATTATGCTACAAGATGATGCCCTTCGGGCTAAAAAACATGGGTGCTACATTGAAGGGTTTTGCAGCATAGTAAATCAAAAAAATTCTACGGATGCGAACGGGGAAGCCAAGATCTAATCTAGGAGATGCAAACAACGAGGGGGATATATAATATCTACATACCCTTGAAGATTCGCACAGCGGAACGTTCGATGGAACGTGGTTGATGTAGTCGTACTCGCTTCTCCTCCTCGCGATCTGATCCGATCCAACACCGCAAGTAGCGATGCCTCCGAGAGATGCACACGTACGGCACCTCGATGTCTCCTCCTTCCTCGGTCCAGCAAGTGGGGTGGAGAGATAGGTTGGATCTTCAACACGACGGCGTGGTGCAAACGGTGGAGAGTTTCAAGGCAGGCTTCGCCACAGCGATGGGAGGGAGAGAGAGAGGAGGGCAGCAGGGCGGCTAGGGGTTTAGGAGATGTGTAGGGAGGGTGCGCCCCCAGCCCTCTTTATATAGAGGGGTGGGCGGATGCCCCTTGCCCCTCCTCCAAGCCTAGGGCCGGCGGCCAAGGAGGGAGGAGTGGGGGGCAAGTTTCCCTCCTCCTTCTAGAAGCTGTCCCTAGGGCTTCCCCTAGGGCTTGGCCGACTGGGCCTATGGGGCCTTGTGCCCCTGGCCTAATGCGGCCAGGGCACTACCTCGTAGGCCCACGCCCCCTCCCGACAAGTGGGGCCACGTTGGTCCCACTCCAGAAGGTTCTAGAAGCTTCCGGTACAATACCGAACAATCCGAAACAATTCCGAACTCAAAAAAATGCTTTGCCTTATATGAATCTTATTCTCCGGACCATTCCGGAACCTCTCGTGATGTCCTGGATCCCATCCAAGACTCCGAAAAAACTCATAAACCAATTGTCCATTCTATCCTAGCGTCGAGACACGTTAAGTGTGTGACCCTACGGGTTCGAGAATATGTAGACATGATCTTCTATCAATAATCAACAGCGGGGTCTGGAAACCCATATTGACTCCCACATACTCATGATGATCATATTAGATGAACCACGATGCCAGGATTCAATTAATCCCATATATATATTCCCTTCGTCACGCGATATTTTACTTGCCCAAGATTCGATCGTCGGTATCGGCATACCTAGTTCAATCTCGTTCACAGCAAGTACTTTACTCGTTCTGTAATCCGATATCACTTTGTGATTAACTCCTTAACCAGTTGCTTGCAAGCGGTGTTGATATCTATTACCGAGTGGGCCCGAAGTATATCTCTCCGACTTGGGAGGGACAAATCCCATCTCGATACATACAACCCAACAAGTACTTTCCGATCACCTGAGAGACACCTTTATGATCACCCTCTCATAGGATGACGTTTGATGACCTCAAAGCTTTCTTCCGATACCAAGGAGTTGCATTATCTCATGGTCTAAGGAATACAATATTTGACATAAGAAAAGCTTCGCAAAGATGAACACGATGACACGATCTAATTGCTCTGCTTGATTTGGGTCTGTCCATCATACCATTCTCCCAATGATGTGATCTCATTATTAATCGACAACTCATGTCTATGGTTAGCAAACCTTAACCATCATTAATCAATGAGCTAGTTCATAGAGGCGTACTAGGGACACGGTGTTGTTCATAAACCACACAAGTATTAAAGTTTCCGCTTAATACAATTCTAGCATGGAATATAAACCTTATCATGAACAAGAATTATAATAATAACATCTTTATTATTGCCTCTAGGGCATAATTCCAATAGTCTCCCACTTGCACTAGAGTCAATAATCTAGTTTACATCTGGCAACAATCTAACACCCATGGCACTAAGGTGCTGATCATGTTTTGCTCGTGGAAGAGGTTTAGTCAACGGGTCTGCGACATTCAGATCCGTATGTACTTTGCTAATCTTCAGATCTCCATCTACTATATAATCTCGAATTATATGAAACTTGCGGTTGATATGCTTGGTCTTTGGATGATATCTTGGTTCCTTAGCCAATGCTACGGCCCCAGTGTTGTCACACAATATCTCCAGTGGGTCCAAGGCACTTGGAACCACACCAAGCTCAGTGATGAAGTTCCTGATCCAAACTCCTTCACTTGACGCTTCTGCAGCAGTCACGTATTCCGCTTCTACTGTAGATCCTGCGATCACGCTTTGCTTGCAGCTTCTCCAGCTCGCAGCTCCTCCATTCAAAATATAAACGTATCCTGTCTGAGATTTAGAATCATCCTTGTCAGTGTCAAAACTAGCATCGACGTAACCTTTTACGACGAGCTGTTCATCACCTCCATAGACTAAGAACATTTCTTTAGTCCTATTTAAGTACTTTAGGATGTTCTTCACGGCTGTCCAAAGGTTCCACTCGGATCACTTTGGTATCTCGTCAAACTAAGAGCATTGGACACATCCGGTATAGTACACAGCATGGCATACATGATAGAACCTATGGCCGAGGCATAAGGCACTTTGCTCATAGCTTCTCTATCGTTTACCGTAGCTGGACACTGAGCATTGCTCAATATCTTACCTGACAACATAGGCACTGAACCTTTCTTTGCCTTATCCACTCTGAACCTTTTCAGAACTATGTCTAGGTATGTACTTTGTCTTAAAGCTATCAGGCGTCTTTGTCTATCTCTATAGATTTTGATGCCCAATATATAAGCAGCTTCCCCTAGGTCTTTCATTGAAAAACATTTATTCAAATAACTCTTCACATTGTTAAGCATGTCAATGTCATTTACAATAATCAATATGTCATCCACATATAGTACTAGGAATGTCACTGAGCTCCCACTCACTTTCTTGTAGATACAAGCTTTGTAGCAATTTGGAACAAATCCAAAGCTCTTGATCACTTGATCAAAACGAAGGTTCCAACTCCGAGATGCTTGCTTCAGTCCATAAATGGAACACTGAAGTTTGCACACCTTATCAGCATCCTTAGGATCGACAAAACCTTCGGGTTGCATCATATACAACTATTCATCAATGTTGCCATTGAGGAACGCAGTCTTGACATCCATCTGCCATATTTCATAATCATGAAACGCAAAAATTGCTAATAAAATCCGAATGGACTTAAACATCGCTACGGGAGAGAAAGTCTCATCGTAGTCAACACCTTGAACTTGTCGAAAACCTTTCGCGACAAGCCGTGCTTTATAGACAGTAACATTACCATCCGCGTCCGTTTTCTTCTTGAAAATCCATTTGCTCTCAACGGCCTTTCAGTCGCTAGGAGGGTCCACCAAAGTCCATACTTGGTTTTCGCTCATGGATCCCAATTCGGATTTCATGGCCTCTAGCCATTTCTCAGAGTCTGGGCTCATCATCGCTTCCTCATAGTTCGTAGGTTCACTATCATCTACTAACAAGACAGTTAAGACAGGGTTGACGTACCACTCAGGAGGGGCACGCGACCTTGTCGACCTGCGACATTCAGTAGTAGCATCGTCCGAAGCTTCATGATCCTTGTCATTAGCTTCCTCTATTGTTGGTGCAGACGGAACTGGAATCTGCGCTACTCTCCAACTCAAGAGAAGGTTCAACAACCTCGTCTAGCTCTACTTTCCTCCCACTCACTTCTTTTGAGAGAAACTCCTTCTCAAGAAAGGATCCGTTCTTTGCGATAAACACTTTGCCTTCAGATCTGTGATAGAAGGTATACCCAATAGTTTCCTTAGGGTATCCTATGAAGAAGCATTTCTCCGCTTTGGGTTCGAGCTTGTCCAAGCATCAACTTCGACGAAGCTCGCATCCCCAAACTTTAAGAAACGACAACTTAGGTTTAGCACCAAACCACAGTTCATACAGTGTCGTATCAACTGATTTAGATGGTGTCCTATTTAAAGTGACTGCAGCGGTTTCTAATGCATAACCCCAAAATGATAACGGCAAATCTGTAAGAGACATAATTGATCGCACCATATCTAATAGAGTTTGATTCCGGCGTTCAGACACACCATTGCGCTGTGGTGTTCCGGGTGGCGTGAGTTGCGAAACTATTCCACTTGCTTTAAGATGCGTGAGAAAATCATAACTCAAATATTCACCTCCACGATTGGATCGTAGAAATTTAATTTTTCTGTTACGATGGTTTTCCACTTCATTCTGAAATTCTTTGAATTTTTCAAACGTTTCAGATTTATGTGTAGGGGTTCGTAGCATGGAAAACAAAAATTTTCTACCGCATACAAACAAACAAGCCAAGATCTATCTACTAGATTGTAGCAACGAGTCGATGGAATAACTTACCCTCGAAGATTCCAAAGTGTTTAACGAGAGCGGATTCTCGTGGGTGATGTAGTCGTACTCTTACCGATCTCAAGAACGCAGACGATCCTTCCCGTTATGCTCCTGCAGCGCTCCGAATGGTCACACGTTCAGATTCGACGAAGACCTTCCTCTCCCTTGTTCCAGCAGGCAGCGGAGGTTGTAGCACTCTCCTCGTGATTCCGGCAGCACGACGGCGTGGTACCGAAAGTAGAGGGGAGATCTCGCAGGGCTTCGCCTTAATCCGGAGCGAGTATGGTTGACTATGAGAGAGCCCTCGGTGATCTAGGGTTTAGACACACCAAGGAGAGAGGGCTAGGCCGGCGGCTAGGGCAAGGGGATGCCCCAACTCGGTAGCTAGGGTTTAGCCCTAGGCGGCGGCAGCAGGAGGTGGCGGCGCCGGCGGCTTGGAGCTAGGGTTTGCGGGGTGCAAGTTGTGTGTTTGGAGGGGCAACCCTGCCCCTCCTTATATAGGTGGGAGGCACCGGCCTAGGGGAGGGGAGTCCCTCCCCAACTCGGCTTCCAAGGCCGGCGGGTGGAGGGAGAGGAACTCCTCCCCAAGTAGGTTTCCTACTCTCCCTCCACCAAGCAAAATAGCCGTTTGACTTTTCAAATTGGCGTTTGACTTTTCAAATTAGGATTTGATTTATCCCTTTATTTTGCTCAGGGATAAAACCTAGTACATGATGCAACCATTCCAACTTGTTATGACACATTCATGTACCCTTCCCCTCCGTAGTGCCGGACATTCTGGAACCTTCTAGAACATTCCCGATGAAAACACCGGAACCATTCTCCAACCCCGAAACAGGACTTTCCTTATATGAATCTTATTCTCCGGACCATTCTTGATCTCCTCGTGATATCCCGAATCCCATCCGAGACTACGAACAACATTCAGTCTCTTACTCATCATTCCATAACTACTAAACAACGTTGAATCCTTAAGTGTGTCTCCCTACGGTTCGTGAATTATGCGGACATGATCGAGACACTTCTCCGAACAATAACCAATAGAGGAATATGGAAATTCATATGGCTCCCACATATTTTTACTATTACTTTGCGATCGAATGAACCAATTACATACAATACCAATTTCCCTTTGTCTCATGATAGTTTACTCATCCGAGGTTTTGATCGTCGGTATCTCTGCATACCTAGTTCAACCTCGTTACCGATAAGTACTCTTTTCTCATTCCCGTGATATGTGATACCTTGTGAGCCAGTCACATGCTTGCAAGCTAATTGGATGACATTCCACCGAGAGGGCCCAGAGTATATCTATCCGTCATATGGATGGACAAATCCCACTCTTGATCCATGTGTCTCAACCAATACTTTCCGAACACTCAATGCCACCTTTATAGCCACCCGCCACGGTGTGGTGTTTGATGTCATCAAAGCATCCTTCCGGTGATGGTGATAAGCATGATCTCATGGTCGAAGGAATTAGGTTACTATGTATCAGAAAGCATATAGCAATTGAACTATTAAAATGACTTGATCTTAATGCTACGCTTATCTATAGGAGTATGTCCATCATATCACTCTCCTAACGATATGATCTTGTTGTTAATAACATCTCAATGTTCATGATAGGGAAACCACAATCATTTATTAACCAACAAGCTAGTATTATGAAGAGGCTTTACTAGGGACTCTAATTTAAGTTTACAAATCACACAAGTATTAATGTTTCCTTGTTAATACTATTATAGCATGAATGTAAAAATTTATCATAAACACAAAGATATAACAATAACTATATTTATTATTGCCTCTAGGGCATATCTCCATCAGTCTCCCACTTGCACTAGAGTCAACTAATCTAGATTACGTGGTAATATACCGAACACCCATGGCAGTTTGGTGTTGGTCATGTTTTTCCCTCGGGAGAGGTTTAGTCAACGGATCCGCCACATTCAGATCTGTGTGTACTTTGCAAATCTTTATGTCCCCATCTTGGACATGTTCTCGAATAGCGTGAAAAGGTAGCTTGATACGCTTCAGCTTCTTGTGTCACCTTGGTTCTTGCGCATTGGCTATGGCGCCCATGTTATCACAGTAGATAGACATTGGGTCCAGCGCACTAGGAACCACACCCAGCTCTGTAATGAACTCTTTCATCCATATCGCTTCTTGTGAAGCCTCCGAAGAAGCCATGTATTCCGATTCAGTTGAAGATATCGCCACAACGCTTTGCTTTGCACTCCTCCAATCAAGCTGCACCATTCAAAGTAAATACGTATCCATTGTGATTTAGAATCATTCGGATCGGTGTTCCAACTAGCATCGGTGTAACCATTAACAACGATGTTCATCACCTCCATAAGAAAGAACCATATCCTTAGTTCTTCTCAAGTACTTAAGGATATTTTTGATCACATTCAATGATCCACTCCTGGATCACTTTGATATCTGCTAGTCAAACTAACAGCATATGCAATGTCGGGTCTAGTACATAGCATGGCATACATTAGAGATCCTATAGCTGAGGCATAGGGAGTCTTACTCATCCTTTCTCTATCTTCTGCCGTTACTGGACTTTGAGTTTTACTCAACGTCGTATTTGGCAACATGGGCGAGAACCCTTTCTTGCTATCTCCCATTCCAAACCTCTTTAGAACTTTGTCCAAATATGTACTTTGTGACAATGATATTAGACGTCTCGATCTATCTCTATAAATCTTTATGCCCAATATGTAAGCTGCTTCGCCAAGATCTTTCATTGAAAAACTATTATTCAAATATTCCTTGACACTATTAAGAAGGTCTACATCATTCCCAATCAACAATATGTCATCCACATATAGTATTAAGAATGCTAAAGAGCTCCCACTCAATTTCTTGTAAATACAATCTTCTCCATAAGTTTGTATAAAACCAAAACTTTTGATTACCTTATCAAAACGTTGATTCCAACTTCGGGATGCTTGCTTCAATCCATAAATGGACCGTTGAAGTTTGCATACCTTGTTAGCATCCTTAGGATCGACAAAACCTTTGGGTTGCATCATATACAACTCTTCATCATTGTCTCCATTGAGGAACACCGTTTTGACATCCATCCGCCATATCTCATAATCATAATATGCAGCGATTGCTAACATAATCCTCATAGACTTTAGCTTTGATATAGGTGAGAAAGTCTCATCGTAGTCAACTCCTTGAATTTGTCGAAACCCTTTTGCGACAAGTCAAGCTTTATAGACAGTAACATTACCATCAGCATCTGTTTTCTTCTTGAAAATCCATTTGTTCTCGACAGCCTTCCGGCCATCTGGTAAGTCCACCAAAGTCCATACTTGGTTTTCGTACATGGATCCAATCTCGGATTTCATGGCTTCTTGCCATTTATTGGAATCTGGGCTCATCATTGCTTCCTCATATGTCGCAGGGTTATCGGTGTTGTCCACCGACATGACACTCATAACGGGATGATACCAATTAGGAGTGGTACGAGTTCTCATTGACCTGCGAGGCTCTGTAGAAACTACAACCGAAGTTTCATGATCTTCATCATTAGCTTCCTCTCTTATTGGTGCAGGCACCACAGGAACTTCTTCCGGTGCTGCGCTACTCGCAAGTTCGAGAGAAGGTTCGACAAACTTGTCGAGTTCTACTTTCCTTCCAGTCACTTCTTTCGAGAGAAATTCCTTCTCTAGAAAGGATACATTCTTGGCAACGAAGATTTTGCCTTCGGATCTATGATAGAAGGTATACCCAATAGTTTCCTTTGGGTATCCTATGAAGACGCATTTTTCCGCTTTGGGTTCAATCTTGTCCAGCTATAACTTCTTTACATAGGCTTCGCAACCCCAAACTTTAAGGAACGACAATTTAGGTTTGTTCCCAAACCATAATTCATACGGTGTCGTTTCAACGGATTTAGATGGTGCCCTATTTAAAGTGAATGCGGCTGTTTCTAATGCATAACCCCAAAATGATAGCGGTAAATCTGTAAGTGACATCATAGAACGAACCATATCTAAGAGAGTTCGATTATGACGTTCAGACACACCATTACTGTTTGTGGTGTTCCGGTGTCAATTGTGAAAGTATTCCGCATTTCTTCAAATGCTCGCTAAACTCGTAACTTAGATATTCACCTCCACGATCAGAACATAGAAATTTAATCTTCTTGTTACGTTGATTCTCAACCTCACTTTGAAATTCCTTAAACTTCTCGAAAGTTTCGGACTTATGTTTCATAAAATAGATATACCCATATCTACTCAAGTCATCCATGAAGGTAAGAACATAACGATAACCACCGCGCGATGCTACACTCATTGGACCACACACATCGGTATGTATGATTTCCAATAAGTCCGTAGCTCGCTCCATCATACCAGAAAATAGAGTCTTAGTCATTTTACCCATCAGACATGCTTCGCATCTTTCAAGTGATTCGAAATCAAGTGATTCAAGAAGTCCATCGGAATGGAGTTTCTTCATACGCTTCACTCCAATGTGACCAAGACGACAGTGCCACATATAGGTCGAGTTATCTCTCGATTTCAAACGTTTAGCCTCAATGTTATTAATATGTGTATTTCCACTATCGAGATTCAATAAGAATAGACCATCTATCAAAGGTGCATGTGGATAAAACATATTACTCATATAAATCGAACAACCATTATTCTCGGACTTAAACAAGTAACCGTCTCGCAATAAACAAGATCCCGATATAATGTTCATGCTTAACGCAGGCACCAAATAACAATTATTTAAGTATAAAACTAATCCCGATGGTAGATGAAGAGGTAGCGTGCCGACCGCGATCACATCAACCTTTGATCCGTTTCCCACGCGCATCGTCACCTCGTTCTTCGCTAGATTCCGTCTATTCTGCAGCACTTGTTTCGAGTTCCAAATATGAGCAACCGAACTAGTATCAAATACCCAGGCACTACTACGAGTACTAGTGAGATACACATCAATAACATGTATATCGGATATACCTTTCTTCTTGATGTTGCTGTTCTTCAAATCCGCCAAGTACTTTGGGCAATTCCGCTTCGATGACCTTCTCCCTTGCGGTAAAAGCACTCGATGTCGGGCTTAGGTCCAGCCTTGGTCTTCTTCGTCGGTAACTTTCTTACCACCCTTCTTGAAGTGTCCCTTTGCTTAGACTTGCCTTTCTTGAATTTGGTGGTCTTATTGACCATCAACACTTGGTGCTCTTTCTTGATCTCCACTTCGCAGATTTTAACATGGAAAGAGTTCGCTTGCTTGTTCATGTTTTGCATATTGTAGTTCATCACAAAGTTCTTGTAACTTGGTGGTAGTGATTGGAGGACACGATAAATCCCCAAAGCATTAGGAATCACTATACCCAAGCTTTGAAGTTTGTTTGCGTGCCTGGACATCTTAAGCACATGCTCACCGACGGAGCTGCCCTCTTCCATCTTGCGCTTAAAGAACTTTTGAAGCCTCATAGCTCTCAACCGCCCGTGAGTCTCAAAAATCAATTTGAGTTCACGGACAATATCATGTGGGTCTGAATTCTCAAACCTTTTCAAGCTCCGATTCTAAACCATACAAGATAGCACATCGAATCGTGGAGTCTTGAGTCTTCCGAGCGAGGTAAACGTTCTTTACTTCATCGGTAGCATCACCGCAGGCGGTCACCAAGTGCATCCAAAGACATAGGTCAAATTACCGCATTGAGGACAATCCTCAAATTGCGGAACCAATCCAATTTGCTTCCATTGTTTTTAACTTTTCTTTCTCTAGGAAGCATTAAAATTGATGGTAGGGCCGCCATTGATCTACAACATATTTGCAATAGTTTAGACTAAGTTTATGACAAATTGAGTTCTAATTAATAGTTAAATTAATCTAGGTGAACTCCCACTCAAAACAATATCCCTCACATTGTTTTAGTGATCACACGAACCAAATCCACCACATCAACATCGATCATCACGAGAGTTGATGTAGCTTCAATGGCGAACAATCGACATGTTCATCATATCTACTATATGATTCATGCTTTACCTTTCGGTGATCCGTGTTCCGAGACCATGTCTGTACATGCTAGGCTCGTCAAGATCAAACCTTAGCTTCCACATGAGAAAATCTGGCTTTCTCACGTTGTATACACTTGCAGAATCTAACACACCCGATCATCACGTGGTGCTTCAAAACAACAAGCTTTAGCAACGGTGCTCACTAAGGATGAACACTTAGAACTTGAAATTTATGTGCATGAGGGATCATCTTATAATGCTACCGTCGTTAACCAAGCAATACAAGATGCATAAAGGATTAACATCACATGCAATTCATAATATGTGATATGATATGGCCTTTCTTCTTTGTGCTTCCGATCTCCATCTTCAAGCACGAACATGATATCCATCATCACCGGCATTGCATCAAGGTCAATGACGCTGCTTCATGGTTATCGTCCACCAGCTTCAACTATTACAACTACTTTGAATAGACACCCGGGTCTTAACAGAAATTAAACACAACCATATGGCTCCTGCCGGTTGCCAACTTACAATAAGGAACATTGCGTACATCAAATATAATCACAATCATGGCCATATCACATCACAGCACACCCCTGCAAAACAAAGTTAGACGCCTCTAATTTCTTTGCATATTTTATGTGGTTTGGGGCTTTCAATAAGTGTTGATCTAACTTATGAACAAGAACCACAACGTTGATGATTGAACTATCAAGTGCCCGTTGTAAATTGGATCTATACTATAATGGGAGAGACAGACACCCGCAAAGCCACTTTTGCAATACAAGTTGCATGTTGAGCGTGGAGCAAGTCTCATGAACGATGTCATGTAAGGTTAGCCCGGGCCGCTTCATCCCATCATACCGCAAGATGCAAAGTACACAAGAAGCAATTGATAATAAAAACACCACCGCCCATAATGACCATTGTGTTCTACTCGTGCAACAGATCTACATATAGACGACTACGATACCCTTTGTAGGGGTTCGTAGCATGGAAAACAAAATTTTTCTACCGCATACAAACAAACAAGCCAAGATCTATCTACTAGATTGTAGCAACGAGTCGATGGAATAACTTACCCTCGAAGATTCCAAAGTGTTTAACGAGAGCGGATTCTCGTGGGTGATGTAGTCGTACTCTTGCCGATCTCAAGATCGTGTAGACGATCCTTCCGGCGCTGCGTTCCGGTAGCGCTTCCGCAGTCGGTCACACGTTCGGTACTCGACAAAGACCTTCCTCTCCCTTGTTCTAGCAGGAAGCAGAGGTTGTAGCACTCTCCTCGTGATTCCGGCAGCACGACGGCGTGGTACCGAAAGTAGAGGGGAGATCTCGCAGGGCTTCGCCTTAAGCCGGAGCGAGTATGGTGGACTATGGGAGATCCCTCGGTGATCTAGGGTTTACACACACCAAGGAGAGAGGGCTAGGCCGGCGGCTAGGGCAAGGGGATGCCCCAACTCGGTGGCTAGGGTTTAGCCCTAGGCGGCGGCAGCAGGAGGTGGCGGCGCCGGCGGCTTGGAGCTAGGGTTTGCGGGGTGCAAGTTGTGTGTTTGGAGGGGTATCCCTGCCCCTTCTTATATAGGTGGGAGGCGCTGGCCTAGGGGAGGGAGTCCCTCCCCAACTCGGCTTTCAAGGCCAGCGGGTGGAGGGAGAGGAACTCCTCCCCAAGTAGGTTTCCTACTCTCCCTCCACCAAGCAAAATAGCCGTTTGACTTTTCAAACTAGGATTTGATTTATCCCTTTATTTTTCTCAGCGATAACACCTAGTACATGATGCAACCATTCCAACTTGTTATGACACATTCATGTACCCTTCCCCTCCGGAGTGCTGGACATTCCGAAACCTTCTAGAACATTCCCGATGAAAACACCGGAACCATTCTCCAACCCCGAAACAGGACTTTCCTTATAAGAATCTTATTCTCTGGACCATTCCGGATCTCCTCGTGATATCCCGGATCCCATCCGACACTCCGAACAACATTCGGTCTCTTACTCATCATTCCATAACTACTAAACAACGTCGAATCCCTAAGTGTGTCTCCCACGGTTCGTGAATTATGCGGACATGATCGAGACACTTCTCCGAACAATAACCAATAGAGGAATCTGGAAATTCATATGGCTCCCATATATTTCTACAATTACTTTGTGATCGAATGAACCACTTACATATGATACCAATTTCCCTTTGTCTCACGATAGTTTACTCATCCGAGGTTTTGATCGTCGGTATCTCTGCATACCTAGTTCAACCTCGTTACCGATAAGTACTCTTTTCTCGTTCCCGTGATATGTGATCCCTTGTGAGCCAGTCACATGCTTGCAAGCTAGTTGGATGACATTCCACCGAGAGGGCCCAGAGTATATCTATCCGTCATATGCATGGACAAATCCCACTCTTGATCCATGTGTCTCAACCAATACTTTCCGAACACTCAATGCCACCTTTATAGCCACCCAGTTATGGTGTGGTGTTTGATGTCATCAAAGAATCCTTTCGGTGATGGTGATAAGCATGATCTCATGGTCGAAGGAATTAGGTTACTATGTATCAGAAAGCATATAGCAATTGAACTATTAAAATGACTTGATCTTAATGCTACGCTTATCTATAGGAGTATGTCCATCATATCACTCTCCTAACGATATGATCTTGTTGTTAATAACATCTCAATGTTCATGATAGGTAAACCACAATCATTTATTAACCAACAAGCTAGTATTATGAAGAGGCTTTACTAGGGACTCTAATTTAAGTTTACAAATCACACAAGTATTAATGTTTCCTTGTTAATACTATTATAGCATGAATGTAAACATTTATCATAAACACAAAGATATAATAATAACTATATTTATTATTGCCTCTAGGGCATATCTCCAACATTATGTTTCATTAAATAGATATACCCATATCTACTTAAGTCATCAGTAAAAGTGAGAAAATAGCGATATCCACCGCGCGTCTAAACACTCATTGGTCCGCATACATCAGTATGTATGATTTCCAACAAGTCTGTTGCTCGCTCCATCATTCCGGAGAACGGGGTTTTGATCATCTTGCCCATGAGGCATGGCTCGCACGTGTCAAATGATTCAAAATCAAGAGACTCCAAAAGTACATCAGAATGGAGTTTCTTCATGCGTTTTACACCAATATGACCTAGACGACAGTGCCACAAATAAGTAGAATTATCACTATCTACTTTGCATCTCTTAGCCTCAATGTTATGGATGTGTGTTTCATTGTTTTCGAGATTCAGAAGAAATAAACCATTTATAGCAGGTGCATGACCATAAAAGATGTTACTCATATAAATAGAACAACCATTATTCTCCGATTTAAATGAATAACCGTCTTGCAATAAACACGATCCAGATATGATGTTCATGCTCAACGCAGGCACATAATAACATTTATTGAGGTATAAAACTAATCCTGAAGGTAAAACTAAGGAGAGCGTGCTGATAGCCATCACATCAACTCTTGATCTGTTGCCAACGCGCATCGTCACCTCATCCCTCGCTAGCCACCGTCTATTCCGTAGCTCCTGTTTCGAGTTACAAATATTAGCAACTGAACCAGTATCAAATACCCAAGCACTACAACGAGGGCCAGTAAGGAAAACATCAATAACATGTATATCAAATATACCTTTGATGGTGCCAGCCTTCTTGTCCGCTAAGTGTTGGAATTATGCCCTAGAGGCAATAATAAAGATGTTATTATTATAATTCTTGTTCATGATAAAGTTTATATTCCCTAGAATTGTATTAAGCGGAAACATTAATACTTGTGTGGTTTGTGAACAACACCGTGTCCCTGGTACGCCTCTAAGGACTAGCTCATTGATCAATGATGGTTAAGGTTTCCTAACCATAGACATGAGTTGTCAATTGATAATGAGATCATATCATTGGAGAATGATATGATGGATGACCAAACTAAGCGAAGCAATTAGATCGTTCATCGTGTTCATCGCTCGAATAAGCTTTTCTTATGTCAAATATTGTATTCCTTAGACCATGAGATAATACAACTCCACGGTATCGGAAGAAAGCTTTGAGGTCATCAAACGTCATCCTATGAGAGGGTGATCATAAAGGTGTCTCTCGGTGATCGGAAAGTATCTGTTGGGTTGTATGTATCGAGATGGAATTTGTCCCTCCCAAGTCGGAGAGATATACTTGGGCCCACTCGTGTCGATATCAACACCGCTTGCAAGCATGTGGTTGAGTTAATCACAAAGTGATATCGGATTACGAAGCAGTAAAGTACTTCGTGAGCGAGATTGAACTAGGTATGACCACGACGATCGAATCTCGGGCAAGTAAAATATCGCGAGACGAAGGGAATATATATATGGGATTGTTTGAATCCGACATCGTGGTTCATCCGATATGATCATCGATGAATGTGTGGGAGTCAATATGGGTGCCTGCACTACCGTTGATTATTGATAGAAGATCATGTACGCATATTCTCGAACCCGCAGGTCACACACTTAACGTGTCTCGACGCTAGGATAGATTGGATAATTGGTTTATGAATTTTTGTTCGAGTCTCGGATGGGATCCGGACATCACGAGAGGTTCGAATGGTGGAGAATAAGATTCATATAAGGCGGTGCAGTTTTGGAGTTCGAATTGTTCCGGGTTAATCGGTATGTAAGCTTCTAGAACCTTCGGAAGGGACCAACGTGCCCCACCTTCCGGGAGGGGGCATGGGCCTATGAGGGAGTGTCCTGGCCGCTTTGGGCCAGGGGCACAAGGCCCCATAGGGCCCAGCCGATCCTAGATAGTTTAAATCGTTTAAACTAGAGATAGGGTTTCTAGAAGAGGGGATAGTCCATGCCCCCCACTTCTTATACTTTGGGCTTGGGGGAGGGGCTAGGGCTGCGCCCCCCTCTATATAAAGAGGGGTGGGGCGCACCAACCCCCCACACCTCTCCTCCAAACCCTAGCCGCCTTGCTAGCTTTCCTCTCTCCCTCCCGATCGCTTGTAGGCGAAGCCTGCTGAAATTCTCCACCATATACACCACGCCGTAGTGTTGTAGATCCAATCTATCTCCACCATACTTGCTGGTCCGAGGAAGGAGGAGACGCCGAGGTGCTGCGTGTGCATCTCACGGAGGCACCGCCACTTGTGGTGCTAGATCGGATCGGATCGCGAGGAGGAGCGAGTACGACTACATCACCCACGTTCACGAACATTCCATTGTGCGAATCTTCAAGGGTATGAAGATCTAATCCAATCTCTCTCGTTGATTGCATCTCCTAGATTAGATCTTGGCTTTCCCTCTGTTCGCATCCGTAGAAAATTTTGATTTACTATGTCGCGAAACCCTTCACTAAGTGCTTCAGACAGTTGCGCTTCCAGTGACCCTTGTCCTTACAATAGAAGCACTCAGTGTTCGGCTTAGGTGCAGACTTGAGCTTCTTCTCTACAGGGGCAACGCGCTTGCCGCTGCCCTTCTTGAAGGGCTTCTTTGCACCCTTACCTTTCTTAAAGCTGGGGGCTTGTTGACCATCAACACATGATTATCTTTCTTGATGTCCACCTCCGCATCTTTCAGCTTAGAGAAGAGCTCGGTGATCGTATCAGTGGAACTACAAAACCTTTGTAGCTAGGAGGGAGTGATTGCAGAACTCTGTCAATCTTGAGATCCTCTGGAATCTTGCAGTCCAGTTGCTCAAGGCGTTGAGTGTAGCCCGACATCTTAATGGCATGCTCACTAACGGAACTCCCTTCCTCCATCTTGCAGTTAAAGAATTTCTCAGAGATCTCATATCTCTCAGAATGGGCCTGAGTCTGAAACATAGTTTTCAGTTCCTCAAGAATCACAAAGGGCCCAGGGAACTCCTCAAAACGGTTTTGAAGGTCCGATTCCATAGCAAACAACATGGTGCTCTTAATCACACCATAATCATCCTTGCGCGACTGATAAACAGCTTTCTCATCAGCCGGCGCATCTACAGCAGGGGCGTCACCTAGCGCTTTCTCAAGGACATAGTCCTTTTGTCTGCCAGAGAGAATGATTCTCAGATTGCGGAACCAGTTGGTAAAGTTAGACCCATTGTTCTTAAGCTTTTCTTTCTCAGGAAAAACGTTGAAGTTGAAGTTGGACTTAGCCATTTGATCTACAAAATTTGCAAGTACAATTTAGACTATGTTCATGATAACTAGTTCAACTTAATCATATTACTAGATGAACTCCCACTAAATTCAACATCCCTCAAGTTGTTTAGTGAACATGATCCAAATTCACCACACCTAATCCGATCTTCACGAGAAGAGATGTGGTTTCAATGGTGGACAACAAAGTGTCGATCATATCATTCATATGACTCATGCTTAACCTTTCGGTTCGTGTGTTCCGAGGCCATGTCTGTACATGATAGGCTCGTCAAGTCAAACCCAAGTATTTCCGCGTGTGCAAAACTGGCTTGCACCCGTTGTATGTGAACGTAGAGTTTATGGCACCCAATCATCACGTGATGCTTGAACACGACGAACTTTCGCAACGGTGCATACATGGGGAGAACACAATTTTATCTTGATCTTTAAGTGAGGAATCATCTTATAATGCTACAATCGCGATCTAAGCATAATAAGATACATAAAAGCATAAACATCACATGCATATAATTTTATGTGACATGGTATAGCCAATCTCCGCGCAATGATCTCCATCTTGTGCGTGCCAGCATGATCTCCATCACTCCACCATGATTGCCTCCACCACGAATAGCAACTACAACTATTGCTAACTACTTAGCGATAAAGTAAAGCTATTACATGGCGTATAAGAAGTTGACACACAGGTCATACACAATTATAAAGACAACCATATGGCTCCTGCCGGTTGTGTACTCATCAACATGCAAGTCGTGAAACATTACAAAACATGATCATTGCATACAACATACACATCACATCTTGGGCCATACCATATCACAGTGTACACTCCCTGCAAAAACAAGTTAGACGCCTCTACTTTGTTGTTGCATGTTTTACGTGGATTATGGGAGTAACAAGCTAAGAACGATTCTTACCTACGGAAAGCCACAAGGTGATATTATGGTTGCCAACATCCGGTGTAAATCCCATGACAACTATAGTGAGATAAACTGGCATCCACCAGCCGCATGTGTGGAACAAGCCACACGTCAAGTGCGGAGCCGGTCTCGCGAACGAGTTCACGTAAAGTTGGCCTGGACCGCTTCGATCTCACTATCCCGCATGATAAGAAGTACACAAACAAGAGGCTTGCAACAGAAAACATCAACGCCCGCAACAAGCATGTTGCGTTCTACTCGTGAAACACATCTACGCATAGATCTAGCTCTGATACCACTGAAGGGTTTCGCAGCATAGTAAATCAAAAAAATTCTACGGATGCGAACGGGGAAGCCAAGATCTAATCTAGGAGATGCAAACAACAAGGGGGGATAGATGAGATATTCATACCCTTGAAGATTCGCAAAGCGGAATGTTCGACGGAACATGGTTGATGTAGTCGTACTCGCTTCTCCTCCTCGCGATCCGATCCGATCCAACACCGCAAGTGGCGATGCCTCCGAGAGATGCACACGTATGGCACCTCGACGTATCCTCCTTCCTCGGTCCAGCAAGTGGGGTGGAGACATAGGTTGGATCTGCAACACGACGGCGTGGTGCAAACGGTCGAGAGTTTCTGCGGCAGGGCTTCGCCTACGCGCAGTCGGGAGGGAGAGAGAGAGAGAGGAGGGAAGCAGGGCGGCTAGGGCTTTAGGAGATGTGTAGGGAGGTTTCTCCCCCAGCCCTATTTATATAGAGGGGTGGGCGGCTGCCCCTTGCCCCTTCTCCAAGCCTAGGGACGGCGGGCAAGGAGGGAGGAGTGGGGGGCAAGTTTCCCCCCTCCTTCTAGAAGCTCTTCCTAGGGTTTCCCCTAGGGCTTGGCCGGCTGGGCCTATGGGGCCTTGTTCCCCTAGCCCAATGCGGCCAGGGCACTCCCTCGTAGGCCCACGCCCCCTCCCGAAAAGTGGGGCCACGTTGGTCCCACACCGGAAGGTTCTAGAAGCTTCCGGTACAATACCAAACAATTTGAAACAATTCCGAACTCCAAAAACTGCTTTGCCTTATATGAATCTTATTCTCCGGACCATTCCGGAACCTCTCATGATGTCCTGGATCCCATCCAAGACTCCGAACAAAAACTCATAAACCAATTATCCATTCTATCCTAGCGTCGAGACACGTTAAGTGTGTGACCCTGCGGGTTTGAGAATATGCAGACATGATCTTCTATCAATAATCAACAGCGGTGTCTGGAAACCCATATTGACTCCCACATACTCATCGATGATAATATAGGATGAACCACGATGCCAGGATTCAATTAATCCCATATATATATATATTCCCTTCATCGCGCGATATTTTACTTGCCCGAGATTCGATCGTCGGTATCGCATACCTAATTCAATCTCGTTCACAGCAAGTACTTTACTCGTTCCGTAATGCGATATCACTTTTTGATTAACTCCTTAACCACTTGCTTGCAAGCGGTGTTGATATCGATTACCGAGTGGGCCCGAAGTATATCTCTCCGACTTGGTAGGGACAAATCCCATCTCGATACATACAACCCAACAAGTACTTTCCGATCACCTGAGAGACACCTTTATGATCACCCTCTCATAGGATGACGTTTGATGACCTCAAAGCTTTCTTCCGATACCAGGGAGTTGCATTATCTCATGGTCTAAGGAATACAATATTTGACATAAGAAAAGCTTCACAAAGATGAACACGATGACACGATCTAATTGCTCTGCTTGATTTGGGTCTGTCCATCATACCATTCTCCCAATGATGTGATCTCATTATTAATCGACAACTCATGTCTATGGTTAGGAAACCTTAACCATCATTAATCAATGAGCTAGTTCATAGAGGCGTACTAGGGACACGGTGTTGTTCATAAACCACACAAGTATTAAAGTTTCCGCTTAATACAATTCTAGCATGGGATATAAACCTTATCATGAACAAGAATTATAATAATAACATCTTTATTATTGCCTCTAGGGCATAATTCCAACACACATACCAACAGATGATGCAAAACTGCTTTGGAGAACAAATTGGCAGGAACATTCAAATCTACATCGGCGATGTTGTAATGACGACAAGGCATCTAGTAGATTAGATCTATTCTACTTCTTACTTGCATCTATTAGATTAGATCTTGCGGGGTTCTCTCTTGCTATTTCGTAGGATTTTTTGTTTTTCATGCAACGAACCCATTACCTTGTCCAGCAACAAGTCCACCTTTGTGTTTTTGGACGGGGATCTGTCTGAGAGCCTCCTGCCAAGTCTGACGTGAGCATGGTCGAAGAAACGACCAGGAGGGAGTGGGGGGCAAGCATGGCAGGAATAGTGCAAGAGACTATGTATGCGATTGCAGCAGTGCCTAGGACTCCTCCACCCATAGCTTCTACACCAATGATTCCTTCTCCTGTATCTTCTATAGCACCACGAGACAGAGGCCAACCCCTAGGTTTCGGAAGGTTTCTCCCATACTGGTTGAACAACACAGGCGCGCTAGCATGTTAGTACGACGAGCGACTCGTGGAAGGTGCGCTCTAAGAATGCTCAGTAGGCGCAGACGCCCCGTGGTATGCCGTTCCCACCTCACCCGAAGCCGCCATGGTGGACATCTAGCGATCATCCACCACCGATGCCTTTTTGGCAATGTCATGCATGTCATGCGCCCTCCACTCCTCCTCCAAGGGCTACGATCATCGATCTCGTCATGGTCATCATCTTCTGGGTGCGTTGGCGGTGACAGTGGAAGGGGCGCCCCACCTGATCTGCTAGGCGTGTCGACATGCACCCAAATATCGTACCCCAGGTTCTTGGGGAACAATTGCACAACTCCCTTAAGCTTTCTGGGGTTCTAACATGCTAGCAACATGCACATAGCCGCAGTGGTCGACCTTGGGCCAAAATCCGGCAGGGGGAGAGGCAAATGGGCTGGGGGGCTAAAATTGAGCTACATGCTGACTTTCAATTTGACAAATGAGCCAAATACATGTAAATAGTATGCAATTTCTTCATGGGCTAGGGGGCGATGACCTTTTTCGCCTCCACTAAGGTCCGTCGGTGCATAGCCGAGATAGGATGCCCCAACATCCTCATCCCAACCAACAATCTGTCCACGCAACACATCTTCTTGGGCACCCTGGTGAGATTGATCCCCAACTCCTGGAGCATCTCCACCGGCACCGGGTCCGTGTCCACAAGCCGGATGTTGACCTCTGTGCCGCTCAATGGGAGGTAGAGGCATCTGCTCCTCGTGCTCAACCTCGGGGTATCTAAGGAGAGGAAGACAAGGAAGAACTCTCCGATGGTCGTGGCTTGGATCTGCCAATCCCAAACCGCCTCCACCAGGTGATGGAGCTCGCGGTCGAGCTCTACCGCCGAGAGCGGCGCCTCCTTGAACGAGATGATGGCGTTGTTCGAGGTGTCCTCCTCCTCCTGGTCGTCATCCTCGCAATCTAGGTAGAAAAGGCTTCACCTGAGATCTATTGGCCCTTTCCCTGTTGCCTTGTGGTTGCGGTCCGCGGTATGGCAATCCTCGCCGCAGATAATGCACAACGGCGGCGCTTTGCACGACGGTATAAGAGAGTTGGGTTGCAGAACGTGTTTGCTCGATTCCCCCCGTTCCCGCCCCGCCGCAGAAATCCGCCCAAAACAGGGCGGCGGCAGAACTCTGCCGCGGCAGAGATATAGGCCGTTTTCCTGCCGCGGCACGAACCGATGTTAAAAGAGGCGCCTGGCCTGCGGCAGCCCACGTCGCCACCGTAACAGCGGTTCGTATAAGAACCGCTGTTAAAGGGGGGGGGGGCTCTAACACCGAACCCTCAACATCGGTTCTATAACCGCTGTTAGAGGGCCTTATGAACCGGTGTTAGAGGCCACCGTCTGCACTAGTGGTAGCAAAAGCGGGATTTAGGACGATTTTGGTGGACACATGTCGCGCAGGGGAGGAGGACGATGGGAACCCCCCATTGTCGGGGGACGCCTAGCGCGCGCCTTAATCAAAGTACTCCCTCCGTCTCAAAATAGATGTTTTAGGTTTAATTTTTTTTTGATAAATCTATATACTAAATAGTAGTGTCTAGATTCATTCAAAATTTAACAAATTTAAGATATCTATTTTGAGAAGTACATATGCTAAGGAATCAATATGTAGGATGGTATAAGAGAGTTGTGTTGCAGCACGTGTTTGCTCTCCCACGAATCCTAATGCAGACCGTACATTTCGGTTGCAAACCGAATCAAGAACCACTCCGGACGTATACTTGGCTGACAAGGAATTAACTGCATGGTGCACGTACGTACAATAATGCAATTCGCCTCAAACATAGGTTGGCACTACAAGCCGGCGCGCTAAGTCCTAGAAACCCTTGTGCAGTCCGTCTCATAATCGGCCACACACGTGCGTACGGTTTGATGTGCTTAAACCGTTAAGAATTAAGATCCGGCTAGGCCATGCACGCCGACTCTGGATCAGAGTCGAGGTCACGGCCGGCCGCACTGCCCATGAATATATATACTTGTATACTGCAGTCCCACCCTTCGCGATACCATAATCAAACCTAGCTTGATCTCCTCCTATCTCCCTCTCCATCGGTTCTTGGATTCTTGGTCGTCCTCCCGTGCTCGGTTAATTGCCTCGACGTAGGATGGCGACCATGGAGGCTGTGCGTCGGTTCCACGACGGAGATGACGTCGAGGACTTCGATGCCCTGCTAGGAGCCATCGCCGGCGTGAAGCTCTCGCCCACCGTCCTCACACCCCTCCCGGCGTACGTCGTCCCTGTGATGCAGGCCGCCGCCCCCAACTTCGGCGGCGCCCCCGCCCTCGACCGGTCTCTGCAGAGGCGCTACGAGCTGTGCGAGGACTACGACGAGGAGATCGACGTGAACCTCCGGAAAATGGAAGCCCTAGACGCCGGGCAGCGGCCCTGCCCCGACTACCTCAACAAGGTGCAGCACGGCGAGATGGACATGTACACGCGCGCCCGGCTCGTGAGATGGATGTACGACTTCACCCGCCGCTACGCCCTCGCCGACGGCACGCTCCACCGCGCCGTCGCCTACGCGGATCGCTACATGTCGGCGGTCCCCCTGAGGATCACCGAGTACCATCTTCGACTCCTCGGCGCCGTCGCCGTCTTCACAGCGGCCAAGTACGAGGACCGGTACACCACGAAGAAGCTGAACCCTAGCGTGATCGCGTCGGACGGCGTGTTCGACAAGGACGATGTGCTGGCCCTGGAGATGAAGATGATGGCGGCGCTGGACTACAGGATGGGAGGCCCCACCGCGCACACCTTCGTCGGCCACTTCACCCGGCGCAGCGGCGAGAAGAACCTGGCGCACCACCTGGCCGACCTCACGCTGCTCGACTACCGCAGCCTGCGGTTCCCGCCGTCCGTCGTCGCGGCGTCGGCGCTGTTTGTCTCGGAGTGCGCCGTGAACAGGATGTGTGGCCTGTCGTGGAACGAAGGGCTCCAGGAACAGATGGCGTGCACGGGCTACGCCGCCGGCGACCTGGCCGCCTGCATCGCTGCCATGTACGACATGCACGAGGCGGCCCAGGTTTGGCCGGGTTACGAGCACATGAGGACCAACTGCTGGACGCCTTACTCCTTGCCTGATCGTCTGGAGATGATCCGGTACATTTTCTTAGCGGCTTAGAGCTTAGGATCGAGAGCTAGCAGCGTGTGAAGCTAGCTAGATACTCCAGCACGTTCTGTTTGTTAGTTCATTCATTGTATGTACCTTTGAATACATCGGCACTCGATCAGTGTTTTGTAATGCTCTCTATATATAATGTGCTATACTCTAACGTGTGCGGTATCATGATATAAGTCGTAATAGTGTTTGTATTGCAATTAATCCATAAGATGACTATTATTTTTTCGGATTTGCTAGTTCTGAGACGCCAGAGAATTTTTTAAGTCTCAGTCGCCTCTTTCACCATTTGATTTACTCGTGATTCGTGCTATACATGAGTTGCAACTTGAGTGTAACCGAGAATTTAATGAGTTACAACTAGGTTGTAACTGAGAACTAGTACAAATCTTATGAGTTGCAACTAGGTTGCAACTGAGAATTAGCACAAATATTAGAATGACATCAGCGACTTAGACATAACTAATTCTCAGACGCATGAGATCTAGGCACTCCCTTATTTTTTCATGAATCTTGCATTCACACTACAGGAAAATGTGTTTTTGCCTAGCATTTTCCTCGTTGCCTAGTTCCAAAACACGGGGTACTCGGCAAATACAGTCTTTGTCGTGCACCAACACAAAAACACCTGTCAAAGAAGGAGGACACGGCAAAATAAGCAAATACACTCGGTAAAGCATAAACATACGGAAAAGTTTATTTTTGCCCGGTTGCCTAGTGTTTTGTGCAGGTACTCGGCAAAGTGTGCCATGTGGCTACCGTCTCCATATTAGATGTAATAGATCGGTAACGTGTATGGAGTAGTACTCCAACACATTAACGCTTAGATCTTGTACACATGCCACGTTCGAGGGCTTTTTCTGACTATATCAACACGTAACCGAGCCCAGGGAGAGGGTATCGTTCCCAGCACACGTTACCGATCTATTACATCTAATACTTCGCACATCTTTGCCGAGTGCCTTCTTTTTGCAAAATTTTACCGAGTACACTGGGCAATACTTTCAGATTTTTCGCACGCCATGTCGGAAAAAGGTGCATGAACTTATCATTGCCTAGTGCCTAATGTGAGCATTCGGCCAAGACCATCTTTGCCTAGTGTTTTCCCTAGCAATAGGCAAAGACAATCTTTGCCCAGTGTTTTTTTCTGACACTAGGCAAAGACTTTAGACTTATGCCACTTATTTTTCCTCTTACTCATGCATCCCAGTTATGGAGTCCTAAAGCTAATAACATGTATCCACCCTCCCTCGGGTGTGAGCCCAAAATTCACAGACATGCATGCGTGATGACAATCAACCGTTGTATGGAGGATCTCGGAGGGGGTAGATCTGTGGGTCCCATGGTCTAGGGTTTCTCTAGAAACCGAAGAGCGGTGGGCCGGAATGCCTCCAAGACTTACATGTGGCCCTAGCATGTGTATGCAAGTGTGGTGGGATGTTGTATATTCCATAACCAAGCCCCCCTGCGAGCCCCTTCACACACATGGGATAACACTAAGAAAAGTTCTAGACCGACAATCGAAACTCCCCTACGGGTCACCCGAACAGGGTATATCCGTTGGACCTACAATTTAGGGTTTCTCTATAAACCGAGCATCATAGCATTGGAATCTCTCCAAAACTTGCATGTGGCCCTAACATGTGTGTGCAAGTATGGTGGGATGTTGGATATAACATAACCCAGCCCCCGTGTGTGAGTGTGTTCACATACATATGATAAACGTTGAGAAAGGTTGTGCACTCATAGTTGGAAACTCCTGCTATGGGGTAACTGGAGGGAACATTGTGGCAGCATGGGTCCAACCTTGGTTTTCCATGTTGCTATGACCTAACCTAAAAAAATAGAGATAGAAGTCCATTGGTCAACCATCATACGGAGAATTCTAGAGGGGTAGATCCACGGGGCCCATAGTCTAGGGTATCACTGGAAACCAAGCATCGTAGTATCAGAATCCCTCCAAAACTTGCATGTGGCCCTAGAATCGGAGTCAATAACAGCGCATGAATGTTTTGGCCGAATCTACTATCCACGTTTTTATCCACTATCCACGTCTACATAAACTTTGTAGTTTATTGACACATATTCCCATGTATTTATATATTAAAGAATGTTATATCCATGTTTTATATTGATTTTGGAGATTTTCTAAATAATTCCCTATTCTCTAGTTCTAACTCTGCAGGACAGAAAAACCCTATGTATTTTTATCTTTCAGGGACCTAAACAAAGTCAAATGGACCAGAGATTTTTTGAAGGTTATTTTTCCGTGAAAAGAAGAAGATGGAGCACCGGGAGGTCACCAGGGGCCTCATGGGCTAGGAAAGAGTCCCAATGGCACGGTAAACTATGTGGGTCATGCCACCTACCCTATTTAGGGCCTCGATGTTTGGATGCCAATTTCATCGCCAATCTCTTTGTCTTGACCTAAAACCTTCTATAAAAAGGGTCCCCGACGCGATATCGGAACATATGGAGGCGGAGAATAAAAACCATGAAACAGAGAGTCTGCAGGCCGCCGCCGGTGGAGATCGGAGGGGGAACCACTTCTGGAAACACTCTGGTTTCCTACACCCCCTCCGGCGTGGTCATGATAAACATCTACAGCGATATCCTCTCCATCCACCGATTGTAACCTCTTGGAAAACATGATGTGTGATCCAATATATCATTTTCCCATGATCTATTATATCTCTATGACTATGTTTGAGTAGTGATCTCTTTATGGCAATTGTAAAATAGTTCGTTGTTGGTTGCATACAAGTATATGTTATCTTCTATGATGATCTTATGTACTTATATATGAGGGCACACATATGTTGGGGAATGCATAAGGTTGCCACCGTTGCATGATAGGAGGAGGGACGACTGGAGAGACAAGAACCGTGTCGAAGTCTTAAATATGCATGATATGTTAATACATGGTTAACTAACGGGGGATAATTTATGGGAAATTAAAATGGTGGTTGGATTTATGTTTTAATAACTCTCTTGCTTTCTCGTAACCGGCATTGGGATCAATCACTAGTGGTGTATTTTATCACTAACTTGGCTACACCTATTTATGGCTCGGCTCTAGAAAAAACAATAAAATATTATACATGTGGTTTACGAATTATGACAACCAAGCGAATGAAATAACTATTTGCCTAAATAGTTGCTCTCTTGAGTTACTTGCTTTCACTTTACTTGATTTACTTTTACTTTACTTGGAATAGTTTACTTCCCGTCTTTACTTTCAGCACTTTACAGTTTTCTAGTTAAAAATAAAAAGTACCCTACATACTCTAGTTCATTGCTTTGCATAGAAGGCCATATACGTGGGTTATAGGGATTTATAGAAAAGATAGTTTAACTTCAACTCCTCGTGGGTTCATGACACTCAAATACTCATAGAATTGAACTATAGTGGTTCTTGTGCTTGGGGATTATCAACGTCTCTCGATTCTTTCTGGTCGTGGGATGGGCAACGAGGAGGACACGTGGTGAAATTGTGACGGAGCCTATATCTCACAAGGAAAGCCCCACGGCCCGAGATTCCCTACTATGGACAAGTCGCGCGCCCTTTCCTGCCCCACGTCGCAAGAAGGTGGGTCACCCACCGTCTACTGGCCCACGCGTTGACGGTTGTGCGTGAAGGCACTCAGTGTGGGAGGTGTTTGTAGGGAGACAGGTGCTTCGCACCTGCCGGGGCATGGGGCCCATCGATAGCCATTGTGACAGCGGGAACCCTCGCTCGCTGCGGGTTCTCATGGCCGAGATTCGACGTGGTAGCAGAGCCCCACGCCCTCCGCGGGTTCTTGCGGATGAGAGCCAAGCTGGTAGCAGAAACCCTCTAGCTCTACGGGTTCTCGCGGACGAGAGAAGAGTTGGCAGCAGAAACACTCGCTGTCTGCGGGTTCTCGCAGCGAGGCCGTGCTATGGTCCCTGCTCACGTGGAAAGAGGCTCTAACATACTACTACTGTGCGCGAGGATCTGCCAACATGTCGTGCCTTGCATACACACCATTTCCCTAAGAGCGTGCGTTGTTTCCTTCACAGATTTCCCACACACACATTGGCTATAAAACGCGGTACACAATACGTGATCCCATGCCTCCACATCGCATGAACTAAACTTTCTTATCTTCCACATCCATCATGCTTCGTCTCCTTCTACTGATTGATTGCAATAGCTGTTCTGGTGACCATCCTGGAGGTGCTGCTGTAGTCGCTCACTTTCATGGCCCGACTATTTGGAGCGTTCTCTACTCTCGGCTATCAACGGTAACATCGATTTTGTAAGTGTTTGTTTCTTTTGTCTATGCTATTTGTTGTTATCGTTCTTACGTATGTATTACTTTCTAACATGTATACCAAGCTTTGTTGCAGCTACGTCCTTCTCTTTTTGAGACAATTTTGTTCGCTGATGTTAGATATGTTTGGTGTCTTCCCGGTCTTCGGTTCGCCTTTCATGGTATGTTTTCCTGTCTTCTTTATGCGTTGATTTTTTTTACTTTTGCATGTTTTTTTATATGATTTCTTACTTACATTACTTTTATATGTCTTTCGAACAAGTATGTCAGTGGAACATGTTCCTTCGTACTGGGAAAAGGAGACTCGTGGCGGCAAGGAGGTTAATTGTCGTCTCCTTGATGATGAGCGTCCGAAGCTTCCTGGCGACGCGGGAGAACATCTCGAGCCCTAAAGCGTCATGGATGACAATGTGGCCCTTTTGGTCAGCTTCTTGAAGGCTCATGCGGCCGTGTCGAGTGGGGACACGGTGAGGCCCAAACATGTGACGACCACTGCTGACTGATGTGCATTTTTTCCGGCTCAACGCTCGTGGCATGCTCGCCGCCATGGTATGTAGAAAACGACGTAGATGACGAACAGTACGACACTGAGGACCTAGACATTTTTTTGTCCTTCTTAAGGATCTCTCGAACTAGGATGCCCACGCTCATGTATCGAGTCCACGTAGTCCCCATGTTTTATGTGTACGTCATTGTAAATGTTGTTGGTGTTGTTTTCTATGTACTGTTGTAAACTCCCTTTGATGGTACTATTATAAACGTTTGTCATCAAGTTTCGTGTTATTATTGTACTATTATGAAATCCTTTGTACGGTATTGTTATAAACGTGTGTCATCACGCTTTCTGTTACTATTGTACAATTGTCACTCCTTTTGACGATATTGTTATAAACGTGTGGCGTCACACTTTGTGTTACTATTGTACTGTTGTGAACTCCTTTTGAAGGGATTATGATTAATGTGTGTCGTCACACTTCATGTTGCCTTACTTCTCAAATGTTCAATGTGTATTATGTTGGCTTCGATGCACTTAATAGATTTTGGGATCCACGGCATTTTCGTATAGTTTATGGCTTCGTGTGCCATCACCTTGGATTATTGGTCGTGCCCCGGGTGGTGCAAACTGAAGTCTAGTATGTATAAAAGTATGGTGGGATGTTGGGTATTCCATAACCTGGCACCCAGATGCGAGCATGTTCACATACATGCAATAACACTTCGAAAGGTGGTGCACTTACAGTTGTAAACTCCCTCTACAGATCAACCGAAGAGGATCTTGTGGTAGCATGGGATCAACCTTGGTTTACCATGTTGCTATAACCTAAGCTAACAACAATGGAGATAAAACTCCATTGGTTTACTGTCATACATAGAATTCTAGAGGGGTAGATCCGTGAGGCCCATGGTCTAGGGTTTCACTGGGAACTAGGGATCGTAGCGTCGTAATGCCTTCAAAACTTGCATGTGTCCCTAGCATGTGTATAAAAGTGTGGTGGGATGCTGGATATTACATAAACCAGCCCACGTGTGCGAGCCTGTTCACATACATGCGATAACACTTAGAAAGGTTGTGCATTTATAGTTGGAAACTCCCGATATGGGTTAACTAGAATGAATCTTGTGGTGACATGGGATAAACCCTTATTTACCATGTTGCTATGACTTAATCTAACAACAATAGAGATAAAAGTCCATTGGTCAACCATTGTATGGGGAATTCTAGAGGGGTAGATATGTGGGCCTAATGTCGGGTTTCGCTAGAAACCGAGCATCGTAGCATCGGAATCCCTCCAAAACTTGCATGTGGCCCTAGCATGTGTATAAAAGTGTGGTGACATGTTGGAAATGCAAGAACCCAACCTCTAGGTGCGAGCATGTTCACATGCATGCGATAGTACTTAGAAAGGTTGTGCACTTATAGTTGGAAACTCCCACTACGGTTCAAATGAAGCGAATCTTGTGGTAACAGGGGATCAACCTTGGTTTACCATGTTTCTATGACCTAACCTAATAACAATAGAGATAAAAGTCCATTGGTCAACCGTCGTACGGATAATTCTAGAGGGGTAGATCCGCGGGGCCCAAGTTTTAGGGTTTCGCTAGAAACCGAGCATTGTAGCATCGGAATGTCCCTAGCATGTGTATGAAAGTTTGGTGACATGTTAGAAATCTAGAACCCAGGCCCCGGGTGCGATCTTGTTCACATATATGCCATAAAAGTTAGAAAGATTGTGCACTTATAGTTGGAACCTCCTGTTACAGGTTAACCGAAGCAAATATTGTGGCAAATGGGATCAACCTTGGTTTCCCATGTTGCTTTGACCTAACTTAACAACAATAAGGATGAAAGTCCATTGGACAACCGTTGTGCAGAGAATTCTAGAGGGGTAGATCCCCGGGGCCCAGGATCTAGAGTTTCTCTAGAAACCAAGAATATAGCGCTGAAATCCCTTCAAAACTTGTATATGGCCCTTGCATGTTTATAAAATTATGGTGAAATTTTGTAAATGCAAGAACCTAGTCCCCGGGTGCTAGCCACTTCACTCCCGTTATGGGTTAAATAGATCTTGTGCTTACATGGGCCCAACCTTGATTTACCATGTTGTTATGACCTGACCTAGATAAATGCCGACTTCTTGCTCTCTTCTCTTATAGTCCATGGGGATCCCCCTATCCATTTGCTTTGTCTTCCATAAACTCTACAGTACTTAAGCAAACGGTTAGACATTCTAGTGCTGAGAACAAACATAAAACCCATTTAGGTGTGAAATGCCCTAACACCATGTAATCGATGGTGTCCTCCATTGTGGACTCGGTCAGCTGGTATGGTATTCATCCATTTGTGCCTTTTTTAGATACCCAAGTGTAAACAATGTTGACTTTTTATCTTTGCTGGTCTTGTGCAACTATCTATGGGATTGATCATTAATTACTTAACTACAAGTGTCTTAGAATCATGTTGACCTTTCAATGTCAATAAGGATTCACTTCATTAATCTCATGGGGTTATTTTTTATTGTGAACTTGACTATATTAGAGGGTATTTACTATGTTTTGATTATTTATACATATTTATATCGGTCAAAAGGTTATGTCAATGTTACCTACTTGTCCAATGTTGCATCTCTATCGCATGTTGCCTATTTTCCCTTGTTACCCTAGATGTGTAAATCATGATCTTGATTACCCAAGTTGATCCAAGTCCCTATATTTGTTAATTAATATTGAGCGCTCTAGTCGAAATTTGGTAACAATATTTTTATTCTTGATTCCCCATAGTTGAGTTCAAAACATAAAAAATCGCCTCACAAAAATCGTGAAGGGGGAACATTTAATATAACCAAAAAAATCCATATCTTTGATGTTTGTTTTGCAGGTGAAAAGAAAATGTGGAAAAAAATCAAGATTTGGTTTAGGATTTCCTTTTATTCTTTTGTAATTTTCTTCTTTAGTTCTTTTGTAACATGTAGTAGTTTAATAAATAATGTAAATTATTCTATTGATCTAGAATGTAATGTAATATTTGATTCCTATATTTATTAATTTTACCTCATAAATTTGAGATACATTTTTATTACCGAAATTTAGTTGAAATAAAATATCCAGATCCTTTTGGGATTTGATTTTGAAGTTGAATTTAACTATATAATAAGTTGAATTTAACTCAAAGCCTATAGGTCATTTTTAACTTGGAATGGGAAATGGTTCAATATATCTTGAACTTATTTTTTTTTATTATGAACCTTTTAACTCCTCCGATAGAACTAACTCTCAAGTATATCATGTCTCCTCCTTGAGGATCACATTTCCTCCTAGTTATATTCGCATAACTCTCTTGTCGGCTCTCAGCTACCTTGAAATGATCTCTGACGATATCAGTCACCATTTTATTTTGTTTAATATTATAACGTTCAAACTTTTATTTTCTCTGACTTCAAACAACCATATATGTGCCGAGAGTCTCCAGAAAGAGAAGTTGTCATTACCAACCAAACATGGAACAAACATTCCACTTGCAAACCAAATGAAGAATCCACCAATACGCTATTATCGTGTTGTCATACACACAACTAGTTTCTTATCCCTCCCGGCATGAACCCTTTGATCTATGGTTGCACTACCACTCCTAATTACATTGCACAATAATGGAGGGGTTAACCTCTTGGGTGCCCGATCTTCACGGATCTCGTGGTCAAATCGATGGGAAAGGGAGAAGGTAGCGGAAGAGAACACACACCTCGCGAAGAACACGATGAACACACGCAAAACTCACACGATACAAGGCCAATTGCTCCCGAACGGCGGCCACCGGTCCGATAGAATCCTCGCAAGGAAAGATCGGTCAACGTGCTCCCTCAAATCCACATCGGAGAGGGAAGAACACCTTGAGGAGGGTCTTGACGACTTGGGGGCGAGAAACCGAGAACCCAAGGCCTTGTTCAACGATGGATGCGTGATGCAAAGTCCAATCGAGGTTGGTGACGATAGTCGGTCCCCTTGGTAAAGGGGATGAGGCAAAACTAGAGATTCCACAATGGGGGTTGTCTTTAGTCTATCATCTATGCCTAAGGGATACATGAGGGGTGGGGGCTCTATTTATAGGCCAGCCACTAAACAAGGGTAGTTTGGGGATAAACTAGGCGAATAGGTAAGTAAAGGGGAATACATGGGCTGTGGCCCAACTGGTGCGCGCAGGCAGACATGACCGGTAGTACCGGACTTAGGACCGGTAGTACCGGTCATCACCGGTAGTACCGCTCTAGCACCGGTAGTACCGCTTGCGGTCTTGGAGCATCCGTTGGAGCCGTCAGTAGCGAGCGGTAGAAGGGGCGGTAGTACCGCTGACCGGTAGTACCGGTTCCGACAACCGGTAGTACCGCTTGGACCTGGCAGCTATCGACCTGTCTTCTTCCGTCTCCTCTTCCAAGCCTCCGTCTTGTCGGGCTTGATGTTCCGGGCTTCCTCCCTTGCCTCCGTACTGGTCGGTGTGAACCTATCATGCATATGTGACGGAGTATGAAGTAGCATGCCATTCACTAGGGTAGGAAGTGGGCTCGCATAGAGGAACGGATTCACCTTTGGAGTCCATGACGACTTGGCGTAAGTTGGAGACCTTGATGTAGTAACGACCGTAGGTCGGGCTGCATCATCTCCCCTCCCTTCAAAAAGAGTCGTCCTCGACTCTCCATGTTCATCACGAAGTAGAAGAGGTCGAAGGACATCCTTGATCCTGGGGTTCACCATATAGTCGTCCTCGGGAAGATTGACTTGACAACACTTCAATGTTCCTTCACCTTCCATGAAGCCTACAAAGCTCACGACAAAAGCGAAGCAACACTCAAAGCGTAGCCAATTCATGAAGATTATAGCATGAGTCCTCAAGTAGAAGGAAGTCACCTTAGCTTGTAGAGATAGCTCGATGAAGGGTAGCCATAGGTAACTCTCTTCGGTTCTTCTTGTCAACACGGGGTTGGTAGAGGTTGACGTGTATGCACTTGTACCTTCACACAACAAAGACCAAGAAAAATATTTTCGTGCGTGATAGTGGAGAATGTCAAATGTGGCATGTCCATTCTTCTTCACAACACTATTAGCATAATGCATGTATAGAAAATGGGATGCATATGCAAGGTCAAAGTGCATGGAAATCGTTTGAACATCATCCAAATGTGGAAACTCAAAAACTCCATATAACGTAGTAGTGGGACATTCAAAGCATTGGATCCAAATTTAAAACAACATCTTTGATGCAAGAATAGGAGAATTTGGCAAAAACACACAATGAAGCATATCCAAAACAAACGTATTATGTTTGCAAACAAACCAAATGAAAGAGCAAGTGGTCCTTATGTTTGTTGCAACAACAAGACGAGATTCTTGGAAGATCTCATGACAATTCATGCTCTTAATGGAATTGTGGTTGCACCCAAAACATCGGAAAGAGAAAATGTTCAACATTTTTGTTACAACACACAAAACATCATTATCTAGATGCGAAGAAACATGAATGTCACAAGGGGAGATAATACCATTAACATGCCTGTAATCAAACCATAGGAAAGAGCAATTTGCCAACATGAAAGATGCAAAGCATGCAAAAGGTATCAGAGCTGGGTTCGATCTTGAACTCACTTGTGGGATGCTCTCAAGAGCTCTTTTTGTCAACTCGTGCTCAACCGAGGTTGACATGATAATGCGGGTACCTACACACATCATACACAAAAGGAAGAATGTGTGTGCATGGTAGAGATACACATCATCCATCATGACGTATCTCTTCTTGTGCACATCACCATTAATGTCAATCAAGTATGAAATAGATGCATGGTGAGTATGCAAGTGGGGAACATGCTTATCATGGCAATCATCAAAATCTCCAAAATTTGAGAAAGCTATGGGGGCCCTCTCATTAGAACGCATATGATCAATAGTGTTGCAAGCAAAACAAGTGAAATAGCAAGCATTCATCTTATCGCAAGCAACGGAAGAAATTGAATGACTAGCATGACAAGGCAAGTCCAAAGCAATTGGAGTATACACACAAGATGCATAGCATGGCATGTTTATGGCAATGATATCGCAATCAAACAATTCCACATGATCAATATTATGCAAAGGCAAAGCATCCCATGAGAATGTGGATGAAGCATATGTAATGTCACAAGTATCATCCATAGCATGCCTATCCTCACAATTCATCATGTCCACTAGTGGGATAATGGCATCATCAACACCCTTATTGGTACCTTGGTCATACCTCTCATATGAAGTGGGTGTTGTGGAAGTAGTGTCCTCCTTGTGGACGACTTCATCTTCTTGATGTATCCATGGCGTAGCATCTACCATGTACATCTTCTCCATTCGCGACATCATTGCTTCATAGCATCGGGCATCTTCCTCCATGGAACCTAGCACAACACAAGAGGACACACTAGAGGTAGAGGGTAAGTTGTTAGAAATCGAAATGGTCTCACTTGACCTATCAACTACCACTCTCAACTCACTAGGAGTATCACTCATGCCCTCCAAGTGGAAGCACTCAATCTCACATAAGGTGGAGTCACTCATCGCACTCTTGTTCTCACTCAAGTGGGCTAAGTGGCTCTCATACTCACATGGGGTTGGTACCACATCATCACTCAAGCATATGGGGATAGGCTCGGTTTCCTCAACTCCATGCGCCTCCTTTGGTGAAGGGAAAATCCCATGCTCACCATTCTTGACCTTGTCGCCTCCAAGGTTGGATGCCATAAGATGGGCATCATTGCTCGCCTCCATGGTCGAAGGGAAAATCCCATGCTCGACCGTCTTGTGGCCATCTTGTAGTAGTGGTGGAGGTAGGCTCATGCTATCGAAATTGGCGAAGTAGAGGTCTTCATTTTCCTCGTTCATGAGGTCTTCAAATGCAAGCGTAGTCGTTGAAGCTTGATGGCGTGGACGAAGGCTTGCTCTTGGTGCCATTTTGGTGGTGGCACTAGTAGTTGTAGGTGCCTTGTGACGGTGTCGACGGAGGTCATTGGCGTGCCTTGCCGATGGTTGGTGTAGGTGGCGCACTTGGTCATCCACATGACGCTCGCAACGATGACCCTTGTCCTTGGCACTCTTCTTGGTGAGTTTTTCTAATGAGCGCAAAGCATCATTAGTCTTGGCGACCATCCTCATGTTTTTGTCGAAGTCGTTGTCCATGCCCTTCTTGAAGTTGTGGAGGTCGCTTTGGAACTTGTCCATTTGATGATGGACCTTGGCACAATCGAGTTGGAGGCTCCGTCTTGGTCGGTGCGACGTGAGGAGCTTCGCTTTGTCGTTCTTGAAGTCGTCCATGCTTGGGGAGTCATTGTTGTTGTAGTACTCCATATCACCCAAGCATGTGGAGCCATTGTTGGTGTAGTGCTCCATCATGTTATCCATGCTTGTGGAGACATAGGCATGGTGGCTCATCGTGGATTCTTCATAGAAATAATCCTCGGTTCCGGAGTCCCTAGACATGATTCACAAGACCAAGCGGTGTATATGGAAGTGGTAGAGGGTGTTAGGGATACAACGTCAAACCTTACTTTACCTTGGAAGATCGACGTGCAAGTGGCCACACTTGAGAGCAATAAACCAAGCAAAGTGAAGTTCACGCGGAACACCAAAACCAACTACTAACCAAAAAACACACACACACAAGGCCTATGGTGGATAGGTATGGAAAGTGGCATGTCAAGAAACAATCCGAAATCAAGATATTGTAATGGCAAGTAAAGAACCACAATGATCACAAAGCAAACAAGTTAATCCACAAGATAGGAAATATGTATAAGGAAACACACACGGTGGGATAAATGGGACTTGTGCGACGGAGAAAGTGAGCTAAGAACCAAATGATTACCTAGCGAAGACTATAAGCTCGTGTCACACAAGTACAAGGAGAGACGCTAGTTCGATTGCATAAGATTGGTGGGCTACAAGATATGCACAATAAGTACCACCTATTTGATGTTCATCGAGCTTGCGCTTCCTATTCTATGAGGCACTTGTATATCTCTTTCTTTTTCTTTTCTTCTTTTTTTTTCTTTTTTTTATCTATTTTTCTTTCTTTTTCTTTTCACTTGCCTCTTCCTTGTGCCAACAACTATAAAAGATAACTATATAAGATAGCGCTCACAATGTTTGCTCGGAATCTACAAGGTATCAAATGTGCATAGCCCAAGCAATCATAAGAGGAACTAGTCTCAATAGGTGTTTGTTGCTCGCAAAGATAGTGGGGTTCACAAAGGAATGCAAGTGGGGAGAAGTCGCGGAATGTTTATACCTTTCGTCGACGATCTTCACCCTTTATTGTTGGATTCCGCCTTGCTCATGGAATTTGGATGGAGTAGATAGCATGAACCACGTGGATGATGATGTAGAGCTCCTTCTCCTCTTCGAAACGAGCTAAAGAACACCAAAATCCGAGTTCGAATGCAAAAGTTATGCTCAAAACGGTGAGAGGCTGAAATCTGGGAACCTGCTGTTTTTGATCAGTACCGAGCGGTAGTACCGGGTTTTGGAGCGGTAGTACCGGTTGTACGAAGGCCCGGTAGTACCGTTTAGGTACCGGGGAGGTGCGGTAGTACCGGGTTTTGAGCCCGGTAGTACCGGTTGGTCCTGGGACGCCCAGATTTGACGCATTTTCGCGATTTTGGGGTGATTTGGGCGGAAAATCTTCAAGAAAAACACCAAATCGAAGGGGGAAATCAAGGGATTAGGCCATGGGAACGCAGGGGAAGGTAGATCAACAAGTTTAGCAAGTAATCCACGGATCAAAACCTACCAAAACTCACTCAAATCACAGATCGATCCAAAACACGAATTGGGGCTGTTTTTGGTGAAATTTTCGAATTTATGGGGAAAAGACCAAATCGAAGAGAAATCTGTGGCAACCAAAAGCTGCTGATACCAGATGATGGAGGGGTTAACCTCTTGGGTGCCCGATCTTCACGGATCTCGTGGTCAAATCGATGGGAAAGCGAGGGGAAAGGGAGAAGGTAGCGGAAGCGAACACACACCTCGCGAAGAACACGATGAACACACGCAAAACTCACACGATACAAGGCCAATTGCTCCCGAACGGCGGCCACCGGTCCGATAGAATCCTCGCAAGGAAAGATCGGTCAACGTGCTCCCTCAAATCCACATCGGAGAGGGAAGAACACCTTGAGGAGGGTCTTGACGACTTGGGGGCGAGAAACCGAGAACCCAAGGCCTTGTTCAACGATGGATGCGTGATGCAAAGTCCAATCGAGGTTGGTGACGATAGTCGGTCCCCTTGGTAAAGGGGATGAGGCAAAACTAGAGATTCCACAATGGGGGTTGTCTTTAGTCTATCATCTATGCCTAAGGGATACATGAGGGGTGGGGGCTCTATTTATAGGCCAGCCACTAAACAAGGGTAGTTTGGGGATAAACTAGGCGAATAGGTAAGTAAAGGGGAATACATGGGCTGTGGCCCAACTGGTGCGCGCAGGCAGACATGACCGGTAGTACCGGACTTAGGACCGGTAGTACCGGTCATCACCGGTAGTACCGCTCTAGCACCGGTAGTACCGCTTGCGGTCTTGGAGCATCCGTTGGAGCCGTCAGTAGCGAGCGGTAGAAGGGGGCGGTAGTACCGCTGACCGGTAGTACCGGTTCCGACAACCGGTAGTACCGCTTGGACCTGGCAGCTATCGACCTGTCTTCTTCCGTCTCCTCTTCCAAGCCTCCGTCTTGTCGGGCTTGATGTTCCGGGCTTCCTCCCTTGCCTCCGTACTGGTCGGTGTGAACCTATCATGCATATGTGACGGAGTATGAAGTAGCATGCCATTCACTAGGGTAGGAAGTGGGCTCGCATACAGGAACGGATTCACCTTTGGAGTCCATGACGACTTGGCATAAGTTGGAGACCTTGATGTAGTAACGACCGTAGGTCGGGCTGCATCACACAATGAAACCACCTCTTGATCGTGTTATCTACTCCCTCTGTTTCAAAATATAAGATATTTTAGGTTTGTAAAGAAAATAAATCTAGACTTTTTTTAGGATATAGATTCATCCCAAACTTGAGTGAACCTACATACTAAAATAAGTCTATATTTATTTTCTTTACAAACCTAAAACATCTTATATTTTGAAACGGAGGGAGTAGTTCCCATCCACCGAGCACAGATGCCACGGATGTAAATCCTAGACTAGACCATCGATTAACTCCTCCAGCTCCCGCTCCTAACCTCGGCCACTCTTTCACCGCCGCCTAGGGAAGAAACCCTTAACAAGAGAACTTAAGGCCAACATACATCACGACTGTGGCCCACTAACGATCGCCCCCACCTGCCCTAGCAGAAAAAATCTCCTCCGGTCTTCTATCAAGCTCGTCCATGGTGGTCACCGCCAAGCTTGAATGGTGTTGATTTGGACATAGGAATAGCAATAGACGCACCCTTCAGCTGCTTCGGCCATGGAGGAGCTTTATGTGGGGATCAAACTCGAGCCCCTAAAACCACAAGAATTGCGAATTATCCAATCCTCATTCTCCTAGCTCACCTACGAGGCTACGACCCAGAGTGATCCCCATCTTCATGTAGCAGATCCATTCCCTCTACTAGACACCCGAAATTCTCCATATAAGATACATCTGCTTAGATCTGTCCTTTTCCACTCTTGTCAATGTCCTTCTTCCCGCGCTCGCACATGGCATCTCGCTCTACTGGTGAAGCCATCCCCGCCCGCAGAATAAGCAAATTTTGGCGAGCTTCCTATGTCTTAGTCTCTATTGCCTCCATCTTTCGCTGAAGTTCCCGCACCTCCTCCCATAGTACCCCGACTCCCCATCATTGTGTACCGCGGTCTCTCCCCGCCCTCCTCCTCCATCTCCACCTCTGCTCCTCCACCCCGGCCCTCCTATCGAGAAGATTAGGGGGGAAATGTTGGCAATGTGTTGACGGGAAGGTTTATTTGGAAATCGCCTCCCCCATCGCCTAAGCTCATTACAGCTTTTCGCCATCCTTTCTTACTGTCATCGCCTAAGCATTACACTAACCATGCACAACTTATAGTTAGTTCAGTTGGTCAAGAGCTCCAGTGCGCTGGTCCTTTGGGGTTTAGCACGGCAACTTCCCGTGTGTCTATACAACAAGCTATAATACGGCAAACTTTGGCCGGCTCCGGTGTTGAAAGGATGAGGACAGCGGCACGCGTTTGTCTTAGTGATACTGTCGTTGTACTTTTAGACATCTTTTAATCATCTTTATACTGTTGTTGTACTACCATTGATGTTTATTAATAGATATGCGAAATTTTCAAAAAAAAAATCTTCACGATTTTAAACGATTTTTTTTGAACCGTTTAGCGTACGTACATGTCATGATTCATAGAGCCAACCTATGGGTAGCAAACATTGGTAGCAACACTAACTCGAGCTCTGGACCTAGGCGTCGACGGATGCAGCTCTCACATGAACAGGAGTGCAGCTCGGACACAAACTAGAAGTCAGACACATTGGTAGCAACACTAAGGGAATCCCATATGTTGGCAATAAGCCTATTCATAAGCAAAAATTAGTCAACTCGAGCTCTGGCTTCACCGCTTCAGTCACGTGATCACGACGCAATACAATACTGCATTACTGCTCGTATGCTCCAGTTCGGTTGGGTGAAGCAGAAAGCGCGTCGCCGCGAGTTCCAGTTTCGGACTGCCTGAGAGATCATACTCCACGAGCACGAGTCGGACTCGAGCCCGATCAAGGATATATAGCGCTACAGTCTACAGAGGACCATCCCTGCCCTGCCTCCTCGATAGGGTTGTCAACGAGCCGAACTCGAGTGAACATTGTTAGGCTCGGATCGAGCTCGGTAGAAGCTCGAGCCGAGCTCGAGCGAGCCTAGGTTAACCTTCGAGCCTACGTCTAAACTCGAGTTCGGCTCGGTTCGCTGAAGCTCGGTAAAAAAAAATTAGTACATTGACATGCAGCTATATAGCAAGAAAATAGTAAAGTTTGAAAACGAAATAGCAGAAATGGCTTGGAGTCTCATATAATAGTAATACAGTGCCAACATAATTATTTTAGCAGTCTTACAGCAGAGGAAATAATAATAACAGTCTCAATTTTGCGGATGTACAAAAAGCACGAGCTTTATCGAACTGTTTAAGTTCGGCTCGTCTAAGCTCGCGAGCTCGAAAACAGGCTCGAGCTTGGTTTGTTAGAGAGACGAATCAAGCTCGAGCCAAGCTGTTAATGCGCCAAACTCGCACGGTTTATCAAGACCGAACTTTTTTGACAGACCTACTCCTCGATCTTGCGAAGAAGCAGCAGAAACACGAGAAAGAATCCACCTTTCGGCTCTCCACCGGGCAACGATGATGCAGCACGCAGTCGATCCCTGGGCCTTTGCTCGCCCTCCGCCTCCCGGCTTCTTCGGCCTCAGATCATCCTGCGCTCGGCAGGCCGTCGCCGACGTTCCCACCAGTCCTCGAACGCCGCCTCCCGCCGTCTTCAGCCTTGGGCCATCCTTCGCCCGGCAGGCCGTCGACGCCGACGTGCCCGCCCGTCCTCGACCTCCGCCTCCCGGATTCTCCCGTCCCAGGAGAGCGCTCCCGCCATCGCCCTGCGAGATCCCCGTCCCACCGAAGCTCCCGAAGCGCGCCGCGCCGCCTGCCTCCACCGCCACCGCCGAGAAGCCATCCGCGTAGAAGCGCTCCGACTACGAGGACGAAATCGACGCCAACCTCCGGCTGACGGAGCGGAACCCCGAGGAGCGGCCCCGACTGGACTACCTGAAGACGGTGCAGCAGGACCGGGTGACCCCGTCGGCGCGCGCCTCGCTCGTGGGGTGGATGGACGCGTTCGTCCGGAGCTACGGCCTCGCGGACGGCACGCTCCACCACGCCGTCGCCTACATCGACCGCTTCCTGTCGGCGCGATCCATGGACACCCACAGCGGCTACGAGCTCCGCCTCCTGGGCGCCGCGGCGGTCTTCATCGCCGCCAAGTACGAGGACCGGCGCACCGTGCTGGCGCTGGACGCCGACAAGATCGCCCAGTACGGCGGGTTCGACACGAGAAAAGAGGTGCTCGACATGGAGCGCCGCACGGTGGCGGCGCTCGGGTACCAGCTCGGCGGGCCTACGGCGCACACCTTCGTCGGCCACTTCACGAGGTATGCGCAAGGAGAGGAGGAACTGAAGATCCAGCGGATGGCGCATCGCCTCGCCGACCGGTCGCTGCTCGATTACACGTGCTTGGGCTACCTTCCGTCGGTCGTGGCGGCGTCAGCGATCTTCCTCGCGAGGTGTGCGCTCAACCCGCCGGACGTTCTCGCGTGGAGCACGGAGATGCAGCAGCTCACGGGGTACAACGTCTTGGACTTGGCTGGATGCGTGTCTGCGATGTACTACTTCTCGCAGTCGCTCATTTCTGACCCTCCCTGCTGATCATGGAGGGGAGTCTCAGAAAGCATAGCAATTTATGGTAGATTTGTAATGTTCTCTCAGTTCTACTGTAAATTAACATTTATTGTGGAGCATCGTCAAAGATTGAGATGGTCCGGGTGTAAATTGTTGGAAATATTACGTCTCCGTCTCCTTCCTTATGAGCTGGTGAAGACATTGTAATATCTTGGCTTTTAGTAGCCCATTCTTTTTTGCTGGATACATACTTTCTTAGTTTGTTTTTTTTACTTGGAACGCTCAGATTCCATTAGCTTGACCCAGCAGACTCGCTAATCACTATGGGTGTGTAACGTGTGTTTGGTAGCCCGGGTGTGAATCCAGAATTTCCATCCCATCCCATACAAAGCTGATCCTAGCTAAGTTAAGCTGAGATTTTCATATGTGTTTGGCAGCCTGTATCTGTTGAGATATGATGAGTTGAGATGATGTTGTTTGGTGGACTGAGTCTGTTTAGTCATGCTGAACTTAGACTTTGTTTGGTAGAGTGCATGGGAGTAAGATGTGATTGCCGTGACTAGGGGCGGACCCAGACGAAATTTTGACTGAGGGCACAACATTTGACCGGGGTCTGTCTCTGTATAAATTTGCTAAATTTGAACATTTTCTTTAAATTTCTGAACAAAAACTACAGGAATTTAAAATTTTGAGTGGGGGCCTAGGCCCCCACTCGCATGTACTTGGGTCCGCCCCTGGCCGTGACTTGGTGTGATGACCACACAAACGTTTTCAAATTTCATCCATTGCGTCATAAATTCAAAACACAAGCAAGTATATAGCACAAAATTACCTCAAAATGGTATATTACCAAGGCTCACTTGAGCACATAATTCAGCATGTCTACAACACCAAAAGCTAACATAGAAATACGTCCAAATTACCAAGTCTGCATCATATAATATAGTAGGCATTACAAAAGATATAGATTTTCAAGTTGCATTAACTCACAATAACTCAAACTAGATCTAGATTTTTTGCTATGATACGCTTGAATGAGGCTTCACGAATATTAGCTTCCATTTTCATGAAATTAAGTCCTTTACCCTTATGCTCCGTCAAATAATCCAAAACAGCCAACCGTTCATCCATGTCAAAATTGGTAAGGTCCATAACCGTTTTGCACAAATCAGGGTGTGTTTTGGTATGGCAAGTGTTATTGATAGCACCAGCCACATCACGCAATGCATCAGACATGTTGTTTACCTGAACTTCATCTTCGTCACTCAAAACCCGCTTTCTCTTTTTATTATTTGTTGAGCCAGAAGGTGAAGGAGTAGTTGCTCCGAGGCCTTGAAATCCAAAGTTGAAGGGGATTTTACCTTGCACAAAACCTTCACCATTGGTTTCTCCACCCTCCAAATCAATAGGTTTTTCTAGACCCTCAACTTCAATGGGTTTCCCCAAAGGCTTATTAGATCCCATCGCGAACTTCCATGTGGCTAGCTTATTGGCAAAGCAAGCTTCCATGTATTCATAGTTCACAAGCGGTGTGTTTAAAAAATCAGCATCTTTAGGAGTATCCTACATATATCATCAACAAAAATATATTTTAGCACTATAACAACATGTTTCCAATAGATTTTAGCAATGAAACAATGGTTTTTTGGACAAACCTGGGTATGCCCCAAGTAATTTTGGTCTTCTAAAACAATCATCTTTTGATCATCATCCCAAAGTGCCCCGCTTATAAGTCTCGGTTTCTCGATTCTTTGATACCTAATCTTCCACTTGCGGAGATGATTGGTTACTTGGGTAGTTGTCTGATACGTCCAATTTGCATCACCATTCTATATCATAATTTGCCTCTATTCATTGATATATTTCATATTACGAGGTGTTACTTAGGTCTTTTCATCTGTTTTTGTATGTTGTATGATTCTTGGAGGATGAACTGCCGGAGTCAGGATTCTGATGGAAAAAGCGGAGTTTTGATGCAATTTTGCGAAGATCAGAAAAATACCAGAAAAACTACAGAAAATTACATTTTCTCAGAAGACGAAGGATGCTAGAAGGGGAGACGGAGTTGGGCCACAGGGGGCCCACACCCCCTAGGCACGAGCCACCCTAGGCCGCGCCTACAGGGGGTGTGGCCACCCTGGCCCACATCTGGCTCCGCCCTCTCGCCTATATCTTCTCCTCGAAACCCTAAAGTCGGGGGAGCGACCACAAAAAGATTATGCCGCCTCTGCGAGGCGGAAAACATCGAGAGAGAAAGAGCTATCCGGCAGACAGATTTCTGTCGGGGAAATTCCTTCCCGGAGAGGGAAGATCAACACCATCATCAAGCTAGAGTTCATCGAGATCATCATCATCCACACCATCATCTCCACCAGCACCATCGTCACCACTCCATCCCGCTGTAATAATTGTGTTGAATCTTGCATAGTTCTTAGGGAAAACTTTCCCGATGTTGATTACTATTGTAGTTGATGCTTGTGAGTGGAACCATTGAATTATTGTTTATGTTCAGATTGTTATCCATCATTATATCATCTCTGATCTTGATCCATATGATGTCTCGTGAGTAGTTTGTTTAGTTGTTGAGGACATGGGAGAAGTCATGTTGTTAGTAGTGGAATTGTGTTGAGGTATTATTCAATGGTTTAATATTTAAGTTGTGGTGCTATTCTTCTAGTGGTGTCATGTGAATGTTGACTACATGATACTTCACCATTTATGGGCCTAAGAGAATGCATTGTGTATTTGGCAACTAATTATGGGGTTGTCGGGGTGACAGAAACCTGAACCCCCGTTAGGAAACCTTTGTACAAGGGAGTGTAGGATCTCAGAGTTTAAGGATGTGGTTAGGTTTTTATCTTAATTTTTTTCTTATAGTTGCGGATGCTTGCAAGGGGTTTAATCACAAGTATGTATTAGTCCAAGTAAGGTCGGTACATTACCGCAGGTTCACCCACACAACACTTATAAAACCAAAAAACATTAATCAACTATATGAAGCGAAAGCACTTGACAGTATTTCCATGTGTCCTCGAGAATGTTTGGTCCTCATTAGTACTTTCACCGGCTTGTCCTTTGCTAAGAAAGGATTGGGTCACTTGCTGCAATTATTTGATGTCTTTATTTACTTACACTTTATTTCCTTGCTTTATCAGAAAACCCTTAAAAATCCATTTGCTAAGTATTTACAGAGATTTCCTGCTCCAAACCACTAGTCAAAACCTTCTGCTTCTTGTTGGGATCGACACTCCTATTTATCAAAAGTACTATGATACACCCCCTATACTTGTGGGTCATCATTGTCACATCGTAACCGACGAGTTGGGTCAAAGCTTTGCTACTTGTCCAATATGGATCTCTTTGAATCCTTTGTCGGTCTTGACACCTTTTGCTGCTATATCGGCGAGACATCGCATCATGCATGCTGACATCATAGGGGTTCACACTAGAGGAAAAAGGGCCATCCGTTCGCCACCCCTGGGAGCATTAGTCCCGGTTGCGCCACCAACCGGGACTAATGCTGGCACGCGTCCCGGTTGGAGCGGGCACGGGGCATGGGTCCCAGTTGGTAGGGCATGCGTCCCGGTTGGAGCCACCAACCGGGACTAAAGGTTTGCCACACCACGTGGCTTCGCACACACCTTTAGTCCCGGTTGCTTCAACCGACTAAAGGCCTGCCCTCTATAAATGCAACGCCCCTCTGCCTCCACTGCTTTTTTCGAATGGTGTAAGGTGTGAGGGTGTGTGCTAGTTTTTTCATGCATGCATTGAAGGTGTTTGTTGAAATGTTTGAGTGAAAATCCCGCTGAATTTCTCATAGAACAAAAATATAGAAGGTGTTCGAGACACTTGAGCTTTCTCCTCTTTATTTCCCTCGATCGAGGTTAGCAATCTTATCTTTTCTAGGTCATTGATACAATTCATGTGTCGGTGTGAATTGGTTATTTCACTATTTATGATGTCCTGTTTTTGATAAACTTACTTATATGATGCGATGAGCGGTCGGGAATGGATGTACGGACCGGCGGTAGCCGTATATCAAAGGCGTGATAAATTTATCGATGTGGCTACGGCAAACAAAGAGAATGGATTTATCGTTGTCCATGTGTTCAATGTCGAACAACAAGGAGTACTCTTCCTCGAAAATCATTCGCCACCGATTATGAAAGGTTTCATGCCCAACTATAATTGCTGGACCAAGCACGGGAAAGAGGGGTTATGATGGAAGATGGTGAAGAAGAAGATGATGATAACAACTATCATCATATGTTTCTGAATCTGTGATACCGCAATGGAAGACAATGGAGAGGAAAAGGTGAAGAACGGGCATCGATGAGCGGTGATGAACTTGGTAGGGTCATTTCGATGCAAAGCGAGACTGTGAAATGAAATGAGAAGTTGAAGTTAGAGGGCATGTTAGAAGATCACAAGAAATTGTTGTACCCAAATTGTGAAGATGGCAGCACAAAGCTCGGTACCACTTTGGAATTGTTGCGATGGAAGGCAGTGTGGTCTAACCGACTCCTCATTTGAAAAGATGCTGAAAATAATGAAGTCAAGTTTCCAAAACATAACGAACTTCCCGATAGTACCTACGAAGCAAAGAAGACTCTCATCCTCCGGGATTAGATGTGCAAAAGATACATGCATGCATTAATGATCGCATCCTCTACCGCTGTAAGGAGTATGAGAATTTAGATAAATGCCGGTATGCAACGCTGCGGTATAAGATCGCACGAGATGACCTGGTGATGTTGAGGGAGAGCCCCTCGGGAAGAGGGTTCTGCTAAGGTTATGTGGTATGCTCCTATAATACCAAGGTTGAAACGCATGTTCGTAAACAAAGAGCATGCCAGTTGTTGCGATGGCACAAAGAAGACCGTAAGAAAGACGGGAGTTGAGACACCCTGGCGATGGGTCAGTGGAGAAAAATCGAGAGAGACTTCCTGGACTTTGGTGTGACGCAAGGAACTTATGGTTTGGTCTAAATACGGATGGCATGAATCCTTTTGGGGAGCGAGCTGCACCAAAGACTGCCCGTGACTCTATGTATCTACAACCTGCCTCCTTGGTTGTGCATGAAGCGTAAGTTCATTATGATGCCAGTGCTCATCCAAGGCCCAAGCAACCGGCAACGACATTGATGTGTACCTTAGGCCATTAGTTGAAGAACTCTTACGGTTGTGGGCAAACCAGGTGTACGTATGGGATGAGAACAAACAGAGCCATTTAATCTACGAGGGTTGTTATTCAGAACCATCAATGATTGCTGCTCTTAGTAACCTTTCGTGAGACATAAACAAAGGATATAAGGCATTCACGCACTGTTTAGATAAGACTGAAGGTACATATTTGCATAAATGCAAGAAGGTTGTGTACCTGGCGAATTGACGATTTCTTCCGACCAATCATCCCGAAAGAAAGAAAGGTAAGCATTTCAAAGTTGAGGCAGATAACCGGAAGAAGCCTGAACTCCCTGCTGGTGATGATGTATTTGGTATGGTCAAGGACATAGAAGTAATCTTTGGAAAGGGTCCCGGTCAATCAGTTCCGAACGACGCCGCATGTGACACGCACCCATGTGGAAGAAGAAATCTATATTTTGGGAGCTGCCATATTGGAAAGTCTGCGTGTCCGCTTCAATCGACGTGATGCACGTGACGAAGAATCTCTGCGTGAACCTGCTAGGATTCCTAGGCGTGTATGGGAAGACAAAAGATACACCAAGCACGGAGGACCAACAAATTATGAAAGACCCAAAGAACATGCATACAGATAACAAGACGGATAAAGGCGTCACTTAAGTCGCGGCTATGCTCTTACCAAAGCAGAAGGAAATCTTTTTGAAGTCCTTTACAAGATCAAGGTGCCGGGCTTCTCATCTAATATAAAGGGATAATAAATATGGCAGAAAAAGTTCCAAAACCTGAAGTCTCATGATCACACGTGATTATGACGCATTGCTTCCGATTGCATTGAGGGGCTTCTACCGAAAATGTTCGAGTACCCATTGTGAAGCTGTGCATTCCTCAATGCAATATCTCGTAAGGTAATCAATCCAGATATTACGCCAAGGTTACGAAGGATGTGGTACAATGTCTTGTTAGTTTTGAATTGGTGTTCCCACCATCCTTCTTCAATATTATGACGCATCTCTGGTTCATCTAGTGGAAGAGATTGCCATTCTCGGTCCCATTTCTGCACAATATGTTCCCTTTGAGAGGTTCATGGGAGTCTTAAAGAAATATGTTCATAACCGTAGACTGTATGGAAGCATCTCCAAGGGATATGGAGCATGAGGAGGTCATTGAGTTTTGTGTTGACTTTATTCGACCTTAAGCCGATTGGTGTTTCTGACTCGCGGCATGAGGGAAGACTAAGTGGAAAAGGCACGCCGGGAAAGAAAGCACTGATATGTAGGGACGGGGATTCTTTCACTAAAGCACACTACACAGTTCTACATAATTCCACCTTGGCAGCTCGTGATATGGAGGAACACAAGAATATTGTACGCTAAAACCCGGGAAGCTCGAATCATGGATTACAGATGAACACATGAAGTCCGGTGGTTGGATGCGGACACATCTCTTGAATGACACCACCTGTTGGAGATCAGCTATACTTGTTGGTCACCATCTTCTCTCGTATTGAATTTCCAAGGGTACTAAATAAATGGGAATACATTCTACACGATCGCCAAGATAAAAAGAGCACCAACCAAAATAGTGGTGTCCGCTTTGATGCAATAGACGAGAATGGACAAAAGGACACATATTATGGTTACATAGAGGAGATATGGGAACTAGACTATGGAGTCTCTTTTAAGGTCCCTTTGTTTCCGCAAATGGGTCAACTGAATGGGGAAGGGTAAAGATAGACATTGTATGGAATGACAAAGGATCTCAACAATCTTGGTTATAGAGATGAACCATTCGCCCTAGCCAATGATGTGTCTCAGGTTTTCTATGTGAAGGACATGTCCTCCGCATCAAAAAAAAGAAAAATATGCAAACGAATACATCATATGGTGATCCAAAGCGTCACATAGTTCTTTCAGGAAAAGAAACATCGTGGGAATCGAGGACAAGATGACATGTCAAGATTATAATAAGTTTGATGAAATTCCGCCTTCACGGTGAAAACTGACCCAAGCATTCCGTTAAGTAAAGAAGATGCTCCATGGTTACGCCTCAAGCGGTCATAAGGAATGACATATGCCAAGAAGTTCATGCTCATATTATGTAACTCTAGTTCATGTCTTTCGGTTTGTGGCTTGACCGAAGGATATCTTCGCGGTTTGTGGCCTTTAGTCCCGGTTTTGTAGTCTCGCTTTTAATATTAATAAATGTCTTGAGTGTTAGTCCCATTTTGTGGCTGGACCGGAGTGCCTCTATGACGCTTTCGGAGATGCCGAGGATCTGGCGTCGCATCTCCTCAAACAATGTTATGACCAGTTTCGAGATCCACGCAAGTTCTAACAATGCCCGCCCCTATCTTCATGCACACGGTCGACCATAGTTAGAAATTCAAATAATTCAAACGGGCATAATAAATTCAAAAAAAATCCGAACAATGAAAATCCTTCGGTGGTGTCATATTATGTTACATAGTTGAAAGGAAAATACGACTTGGTATATTGATCATGTTTCAAAAACCTTCACAAAATGACCTATCATGTTCGAGGTTTCATGGCTTTCGTCCAAATGACCGATGTTATGTGTGAATCACGGCATAGTTTGTGATGTTGTGCCCATATTATGCATGTGTGGACATTGGTATGGAGAACAATGTTGCAGAGGAAGTTTTCCTTTTGTCGCACGGAAAAGCCCTTTTCCATTTCCCAGCAAAAAACGGGTCGCTTTGTGAAGTAACCACCAAAATGCCTTCGTAATGCTACCGCCCTATTTTCCTAAAATACTAGACCACCTTACATGGACTATATCCCAACCGTACATCTCAAACCTTTTCGTCCATCCTCGTAAAAGGACAAATGTTTTTGAATTATTTATTTAAATCCAAACACTTTTTATGTTTAAAATTTTTCTAAATTCCAAATTAATATTAAAAATATAAGTTAATTCATTTTAAAAGGTTATATTAATTATTTTTAAAAATAGAATATGTTTTTGAATTATTTATTCAAATCCATACACTTCTTATGTTTAAAGTTTTTCTAAATTCCAAATTGATATCAAAAAATATAAGTTAATTCATTTTTAATTGTAAATGGTTCATATTTTAAATGGTTACATTAATTGTTTTTAAAACAGAAAATGGTTTTGAATTGTTTATTCAAATCCAAACACTTTTATGTTTAAATTTTTCTAAATTCCAAATTAATATTCAAAATATAAGTTAATTAATTTTAAATGGTTACATTAATTATTTTTAAAAATAGAAATTGGTTTTGGATTATTTATTCAAATCCATACACTTCTTATGTTTAAAGTTTTTCTAAATTCCAAATTAATATTTAAAAATATAAGTTATTTCATTATTAATTTTAAATTGTTCGTTGTTTAAATGGTTACATTAATTATTTTTGAAAATGTAAAATGGTTTCAATTAGTTATTCAAATCCAAACACTTTTTATGTTTAAAGTTTTTCTAAATTCCAAAGTAATTATCATTTAAAAACATTACAAATTTAAACCCCAAAATAAAAAATAAAGGGAACAGAGAAAATAATGAAAAATTTGAAAGCAGAATACGTCCGGCTGGAGCCACCAACCGACGAAGAGCTCATGCTGCCCCTTCAATCTGAAAACTTGACTATAGGTCGGTTGGTGGCTCCAACCGACGTATGCCCTTTAGTCCTGGTTGGAGCCACGAACGGGACTAAAGGCCTTTAGTTATAAGGGCGTGCCTCCTCTTCTTCTTCCCCACTTCCCGCTTCACGCTTATCGCCGACGACGACGCCGCCAGCGCCTCGCCACTGCCGCTGCTGCTTCGTAGCGTCCGCCAACGCCCGCCCGGCCGCCACCGTTTCTTCAAGGCTGACGATCCGGGCCGCCGTTTTCTTCTCGACGATCGCGGCCGCCGCTTCGCCTGCCGACGATCGCGCTTTTCCCCACTGGCGCGTACGCGGCCGCCTCCCCGCCTTCTCCCTCCCTCACGGTGGTGGTCTGTGGCGCCATTGGCGACGCCGCGCGCTGCTTCTCCATCGCCGCTGCTGGTGGTGGTACGGGCCCGCCGACGTGCCCTCTCGCCTCTCCCTCCACGGTGGTGGTGCTGGCGCCGCTGGCGCCGCTGGTCTTGGCGCTACCGCTTCTCCATCGCCGCTGCTGGTGGTATGCTCAGACGCGGGGCCCACGGTGGTACGGGTCAGACGCGGCCACGGTGGCTTGCCGACGCGGGCCACAAGAATTCAATTTTAAATGATTTAATAATTCTAAATTGATATAAACTTGTAAATTCAATATCTTTTATTTATAAGTCGAAAATTACAAATAATATATCAAATTGTTCAGAAAAATGAAACCTATCTATTTAACCTATAATCATGCATTGTTCAACAATATAAATGACAAGTATAATTATAAGAACAAATGCACCCTCTCATATGTTAGGAGTTTCGAGTTAGGGTTTTCACCGTCGGAACCCCGATTAAATCGTCGAGCATGTCTTAGGTTACATTCCAATGCAAATTAACTTGTCATATCATCATACTTGCTTGAGCATTGCATCGATGCCATGTGTTGATTGTTTCTTTTCGGTGTTTCGATTATTAGGTTTATTATTAGTTAGGTATTATTAGGTTTATTAATTAGTTTGGTATTATTGGTCTTCCACCGGTCACCAATGTGGGTAGCTCCACCCGATTCACATTGCCACCGTGGTTAGATAAGGAATCATTAATACCCCTTAGGTGCATGTGGGTTCCTCTCATATGCATCGGAGGTTTCTCCGAACTAGGTTACACCCTCGGAACTCCGAATATTGATAACCGCTGATTTTAGCTAGAGTTACCTATCTACTACACGGTTTCCTTTTTGTAGCTAGGTTTAGGTTTCTCTTCATTTTATTATTGTATGTATATATCGTGGTTTCTCCTTAACTTTCTCCTTTAGCCGCTTTGACTTATTCGTTTTTCCACCTATGAAGAAAATATGGATCCACACGCCGAGACGAAGAAAAGGAAGAGTTGATCCAAGGTGTGATCCGTGGGAAGATAATTTAGACGTATCAACGTTTACGAACAACTCCGTGAGGGTGATCCTCTTTACCGTAGTAGACAACTTGTTTGAGGTTGAAGGTGTTGCCTTCCGCGAGAGAAGGCGATGCCTTGTGTAATCGAGAAGACGCAAGCCCGCAAGGTGCATGTAATATAAATCAATTCATTAATTAATCATCTGCTATCTATATAGAAATAGTAACGATCTTTCTTCTTTTAGCCCTCGGATCGAAGGAATCTCCGAAAAGAGCGAGCGAGGCCCAACCAAAAAGTTGGAAGACCATGAGAGGTTCAGGATCGAAGATGTCGCTGAAGACGGCAGACCGACGGCTCCCGAAGTTGTCGCAACCAAATTTGTGGCACAATGCGGAGTAATCGTTAGGGACTTAATCCCGATCACCATTAGAAATTGGAATAGGCCTGCTAATGCGGATGAAGAGGGAACATGTTTATTTGTCCCTAACCACGCCAAAGATTTACTGTGGAAGAGGCTCATGGTTAATTTCAAACTACCGAAGATAGAGCTGGATCCAAATGCGGAGGATCCAGTTGAGGACGCCTTACAACATGGTTAATTCTGTAATTAACTTAGTCTCCAGCTATCTCACTTTGTTTATTGTATGTATATAATCATACTGTAATATGCAGAATGAAGATTCTCGAATGCAGCAGAGGACAAATCTATGATATTGGCTTCATTGACCCATATTGGGTTCATGAAGCTAATCTCAAAATAAGCCCCCAGGATACGGAGGATAATATAGTACACGCGTTAAGGTTTCAAGAAACCAAAAGGGAAATACTTTTTCCTTACAACTTCGAGTGAGTGTTATTGTCTTGTATACACTTTCTATTTCGCTTACTCGATGTTAAGTATATAATTGATTAGTTATGCATTCGCAGCTTCCACTATATTTTGTTAATCATTCAACTTGACAAAGGACGTGTACTAGTCATGGACTCGAAACATAAACCCCTTGAGACGTGGAAGGCCATGCGATATTTCTCCAAATGTAATTCTAATCATTACGACACTATATCGGCAACGTCAGGAATTTTATGATATCAAGTACTTAATAACTTCTTTTATTCGCTTTTCTTCACGGGCAGCTTGGAAACGGTTCACCAAGAAGGCTAGGTGTTTGGAAAGAGGAGCTTACATTTCAACCACTAGATGTAAGCACCACTAGCTATATCCACAAGATCTCTTTGATTCTAGTTTTGATATTATTATCATGCTTGATTATTATTTTGATTGAACTATGTTACGTGAAGTGCCCGCAGGACCGTGTAACAATCTATGTGGATACTATGTATGCGAAGTTCATCCCAGACGGCGATGAGAAGGGCAGAAATTTAGAGCAACTCCACGATGTAAACAATTTCTATAGTTTTATTTTCAAACAAATTGTGTTTAGTTTCATTCATATAGACTCCTTTTTAAATCAGATCGAACGTCACGGACGGTCTTCGCCAAAGGATCGCTGACGAGCAATTCAGAGGAATTGGCGGGATTCTTGGATGCGTAAGTCCTAGACCCGAAAGGGGAATACTATTCGCTGTGTATAGACAATAGGGATTGTAAAATAGCAACTCGATCCGTGTATAGACAAGGGAATACTTTTGTATGTAGTGCATGAACTCGATCCGTATTGTCATGATGATCTCGTAATACAAGGTTCCTTCATTGATAAGTGCAAAACACTAAATAAACAATAAAACAACCTAAATGAATTCTGGCGGCACAAAAAGTGGCGAAAATGCTGCCGCGGCAACAAAATGTGCAAAAATGAATTCTCTGCCGCGGCAGAGAAATGGGCCAAATCTCTGCCGCGGCAGAAGGTTATTAGTCCCGGTTCGTGAATGCTCCACCCCCCCTCGCGCTTTGCTGCTGCCACGTGTATGATCTTTTGTCCCGGTTGGTGGGGCAACCGGGACTAAAGGTTGGGGCTTTAGTCCCGATTGCCCCGTCCCGGTTGGGCAACCGGGACTAATGCCCCTTACCAACCGGGATCAATGGGGTGTTTTCTACTAGTGTCAAGTCATAACCTTCGGAGCCTTCTTTTTTGTAGCACCTACATCCGGAACTTCGTGCTCAATTTCAGCCATCTACACCAAAATGCAGCACCAAAATGAGTAATTCCAGCACCAAATATAGACATTTCAGCACCATATATAGACATTTCAGGAAAAAAAAGTAGTTCCAGCAAATGAGCAATTTCGGCCTAAGAACACTGTCTCTAGTGAAAAAAGTGGGATGAGATGAGATTTTCTAGGTTGGTCCAGGATAACAAACACAGCCTACATAACTTACATCATCCGGTACATCATCGGGCCACTATAGCCATACCTCGCTCTAGCTAGCGCCAAGAGCAACTAACGTATGTGCGTATCGAAAAATGCTTTTGGGACCCGTCCTCACTGGAGCACTTTATTTAAATTTTTTGAAAACTTGATTTTAAAGTTTCAAAAAATTCTAAAAAACGTTCCTTGATGTTGGCAATGACTTGATCTACAGCTCTACAAAATTTCAAAACAAAATAGTTTGCATACCGAACTACATAAAAAGACAAATTCTGATAAATCTGAAGAAATTTGAATCTGACACTGTTCACCGTCTCATATCCAAAAATTTGTCATTTTTACACAGCCCAAAACAATATTTCGCGTTGATTTTCTGCATGGAGGTAGAAGTCATCATTGCCTACGTTAAAAAAATTATTTCACATTTTTTAGAACTTATAAATATTTGAAGCACTCCGTGCTACATTATTAGAGTCTCTAGTCACATGCGTGATATTGTGCGAAATAAAATTTAGACGTAGAAAAATTCGCAAGTATCGAAACAGGGCACCCTCCGGTGCCAGATTGTACTCTAAAGTCTGTAAAGCACGAGCCAAAATCATCAAAACAGTCTCCAAATAGATGGTCCCCATGCCCCACAGTCCACATGCATGAACTGCTTCTGAACACGCGATTGTCTCTGCATGCAGGGCACTGCACGCCCGAAGAGTCCGCATGACGAAGCCCCATCCTCCCTGTCTTGTCGCCGCATCGAAGGCCCTGTCCATATTGATTTTTAGGGCGTCTTAAGTCGGCTTCTGCCATCTCTGCTTAATCTTTTGAACTGTTGGCTTTCCCTACTTCTCAGCAAACTGCAAGCATTCAGTATCTGGCTTGTCGCATGATCTCACCTGCCCATGTACTTTTCCCTCCCTGCTCTTCTTAGAGCATCTCCACTCGTCCCAGGCCGAAAATTGATCCGTTTTTCGGTCAGACGGAACTAGTTTTCGGCCTCCAACTCGCGTATCCAGGCCGTGTTCTCAAGTTCGGCTAAAATTCATCAAAGATGGGCGAATATAGGCGAATTACATCAAATTTAAACTAAACTACTATATAATAAACTTAAAAAAGCCGTCGCCGGTGAACTCGCCGTCCTATATGCCGAAGTTGTTGTAGAACGCCGTGTAGCCGGGGTCAGCGCGGCCGTCATCCTCGCCGTCGTCGTCGTCGTCGCTCGGCGGCTTGTTTTGGCGGGAGCTACCCTGGCCCGGATCGCCACACCTCCAGGGCTGGAAGGACGGGCCTTCGTCGTCGTCGTCGAGAACGTAGAGCGGGTCGCCCTGGTAGGCGAGTTCCCGCCCAGACAACGCCCGACGTCGGGCGGCTCGCCTGCTTCCGCAGCCGAGGATGCTGCCGCTCCGCCCGCTCAGTCCTTCTGGACCACTCAGATGTCAGCGAAGGGCTCCACCGCGAGGCGTCGGCGTCTGCGGCCAAGCCATGAGCGATCGCTCGATGCCATCTTCAGCGCGGCCTCTTCAGCCGGCGCCGAACCTTCTATCTTGGGGCGGCGTAGGTGGCCGGTTGGCGACGCCGCCATCCGCGGCTCGCGGATGACGATCCGCGAGCGCCCGCGGGCGAAGCGACCGGCGACTCCGCCGCGCTGATCGCCATCGGCGCGTGCGGCGTGAGCCGGAGTGAGTGACGCCGACGTGGAGGAGGACGAGCTCATGCTCGCCATCCTCCTCGGCATCCAGTTCGACGGAGGACGCCGCCCCGTCCTGGCCGCCGGCGCCGGCATGTGCGGGAAGCCGAGCCGCGGCGTGTTCCCGCGGTTGATGTGCTCCATCACCGCCTCGAGGGTCCGGCCTGGCGCGCTCCACCAACGCCGGCGGCCGAGTGTTGCGCTTGGCGGCGACTGCTCGGGCGGACCTCGTGGTGGAGAGCTTCGCCGGCGTCGCTGGCGAAGAACTTCCAGTGGAGCAGGTTGTCGGCGCTCGGCCGCGGGTCGGCCATGCCGTGATGTACTCGCACATCATACGGCAGCTCGTGACGCACCGGCGGGGAGGGATGCCGCCGCGCCGATTTCAGCCGGGCGGCATCCGCATGTCCGGCAGCGCCATATAGCCGGCGTCGTGCAGGAGGCGTGCCTCGCAGAGTGCGCCGCCTTGCCGCCTTTGCTCGGGTCGGCCATGCTGTTGATGTACTCCTGCACATCATACGACAGTTCGTCCGACATCGGCACCGGCGGGACAGGGATGCCACCGGTGCTCAGTTCCCAGCCTGGCGGCATCCGCATGTCCGGCAGCGCCATATAGCCGGCGTCGTGCAGGAGGCGTGCCTCCCAGGCCTGCAGAGTGCGCCGGCCGAAGCCGTTCGCTGCAGCTCCGTTGCCGGGGTACCGTGAGGCCATAGCTGGGAAGGGGAAAGCGGTGGAGGGTTCGCCGGAGTTTGTGGGTGGGGGAGCTATGAGGGAGTGTGGAGATCTCCGGCGAGGGGTACGGCTTATAAAGGACGAGGTGGGCGGCGAGGGCGGGAGAGTTGTAGTGGCGAGGGCGGGAAAAGGGGAAACGGCGGGAAGTTAGTGCCCGCCGGTCTATCGCAGGAGCCGAGGCGGCGACGGTGGCGCCGTAAATCGGCGACGCGTGGCCGATGCGACGGGCAGTTATTGCCCGGCGGTCGCCGCGTGGTTTCAAGGATGACGACGACCGGCTTCCGTCACTGTCTCAGCGGGTCCACGCGTCACTTTGATTTTTTTCGCCGATTTCGCTGAGTCCGGCGTCCCCAGGGCGTACCCAGAAACCTGGGTTCGTTCTTGGTTACGCGACTAGGACAGTTTTCGACGTCCGGACCAAAATTTGGCGTCCGGATCGACGTCCTGGGTAAACGAGTGGAGATGCTCTTATTCCGCTGCAACCACCGTCTCCAGAGCGCTACAGCAAAAAAAACTTTCTTCTCATCCTCGAAAAGTAGGATTTCCTGCACTACATTATGTGAAGAATCATATGTGCTCATGCGACATCGCAGCTCCTCCAATCCTATTTCTTTCCATAATTTTTTCATCTCCTTGCATTTTAGGAAGAGGTGTGATCCATCTTCTGATCTTCATCAAGACGCCTACAACATGCACACGTAGTATCACACTCAATTCCCCTCCTCTCAATATTTGCCATGAGTGGCAAACTGTTGTGTGCTAATCTCCAGACAAATTGTTTTATTTTTGGTACACATGTTATCTCCCATATATTTGTCTACATAGATTTTCCTTCTTGTGAACCTAAAGATGTCCCCTTTCCTCCATCCCTTAGTTGCAGAAACACCTTGTAGGACGATTTAACCGAGAATTGTCTCTTCGCATCATAATGCCAAGCTGGGAAATCCTCAAAACCCTCTCTCATAGGAGTAGCAAGGATGATATCCACATTCATTTCCTAAAAATTATCACGGATAAGAGCTTCATCCCATTGTCCTTAATAAGGATCTATCAGATCACTGACTTCTGTGAGAACACTCTATCGTCCTAGTGTTACTAGTTGTCTAGAACCATCTCTTGATAGCCATGCATATGTACAAATATCAACGTTGGCCCCATCCCCAATCCGCCATATGAGACCCTCTTAAGCAAAGATATGCCCTTGAGAATACTTCTCCATGCATATGAAATATCCGGAGTAGGAGTAGCTTCTAGGATTGAATTATTTTGAAAGTACCTCTGCAACACCCGAGCGCACAGTGATTCAGGATTTGTGAGCATTCTCCGCCCCTGTTGTGCAAGCATGGCTATATTAAAACCATATGAATCTTTGAACCCTAATCATTCTTCACTTTTCTGTTTTGTGAGTTTATCCCAACTCAACCAGTGCATTTTATTTTCCTTTTCTTGCCGCTCCCACTAATACCGACATATTATCATACTCATCTCATCACACAACTCCTTGGTGAGATCAAAGCAAGACATAGCAAAAATGGGAATTCCTTGTGCACATGCTTTGATGAGAATATCTTTTCCCGCTTTGGATAGCAACCTCTCCATCCATCCTTGGATTTTATTCCAAAGTCTCTTCTTGAGGTATTGGAAGGTTTTCTTTCTAGATCTTCCAACATAAACCGGAATGCCTAAATACTGTTTTGTCCTTGCCTCCGAATGGATATTCAGTTCACCTAGTACCTGGGCACGCTGCCTTGCTTTGGTGTTCTCGCTGAACATAACCCAAGATTTATCGAAATTGATTGTCTGCCCCGAGCACATTTCATATACTTGTAGTATATTTTGCAGGGACTTGACACTCTCACTTCAAGTTTTAATAATCACCAACTAGCCGTCTGCAAACAATAAGTGATTAAAGCTTGGGGCTCCATTGCAAATTCGAATACCTTTTAGTTCACCATCAATTTCTGCTTTATTCAACAGAGAAGAGAAAGCCTCTACACAGATAAGGAATAAGTAAGGGGACAACGGGTCTCCTTGTCTCAGGCCTCTCTCCAGGATAATCAGATCAGTCAAGGAACCATTCACTCTTACTTGATAACTGACTGAGGAGACACACAACATAATTCTCTGTATCCACATCTCCACAAACCCAAGTTTCCTCATCATTTTCTCCAAGAAACCTCATTCAACTCGGCCATACGCTTTGCTCATATCCAATTTCACCGCTGCATAGGCATTAGTCCCCCTCTTCTTGCTCTTCATGAAGTGCGTACATCCATAAGCCAACAAATGTGTATGTTATTAGTCGCCCAGGGACGAATGCACTCTAATTTGGTGAAATTATTTTATCCAGTATCAACTTGAGACGGTTTGCAAGCATTTTTAGATGAGTTTATACACCACATTGCAGAGACTAATCGGCCTCAGGTCCTTCATTCACTCTGGATTCTTTATCTTCGGGATGAGTACAATGCAAGTGTCATTAAAGTAATCCGACATCGATCTGCCATTTAGTACATTTGGTACCTCATCCGTCACGATTTTCCCCAACAATATTCCAAAACTTTTTTATAAAATAGAGCATGCATACCATATAAACCAGGTGCGCTCATATCTCCAATGAATTCGAGAGCATCAACCACCTCCTTCCCCGTGTACGAATTACACAACATATTGTTCATCTCTTGTGTAACCCTTCTGTCCACCTTGTCTTGCACGTCCTCCATACACGCACATGTAGATGAGGTAAACAAGTTTTTTGAAATAGTTAGTCGCCACCTCCCTCATCGCCTCCTCTTCCTCCGCCACCCCTCCATTTTCCATTTTTAATTTTGTGATTCAGTTTACTTTCCTTCTCTCTGAAGCATATGAATGGAAGTACTTTGTATTTCGGTCCCGATCTTTCATCTAATGTGCATTTGCCCTTTGTTTCTAATAGAGTTTTATCTTATCTTCAAGTCTACTAAGCTTAAAACATAGAACCGCTTCCTTGTGAGCTTTCTCACTCCCAATCTCCTTCCTCCTCTACTCCTCTAAATCTTTCTTTGTTTTTCTAATTCTCTTCTTTGTTGATCAAATTTGTAATGGAGAAAAGATAGATGATCAAATTACAAGAAGGTATGTGTTGTTTGAGCTTCTTGTATAGTACTCCCTCCATACCGGAATAAAAGACGTATCAGAGATCCACGACAAAATTTTGTCACGTTACGAGATTTTGTGAGTTTCTGTTTTTACCCCCATCGCATTGTGCATGGACAGGCCTCGCTCATTCCTCTCCCCTCCCCTTGCTTGCACTCGTCTCTCTTGTCTCTCCTGTCACCGTCCCACCGTCATCATTCATCTTGCGCCCCATTACCGCCCTCTTCTTCTCGCGCCCCACTATCAACAGTTTCTTCCTCATTGCTCCCACAACCGCCTTGCTCCCCACCACCTCCATTCCACTTGTATTTGTATTCCCTGCCTGCACCAAAGAGTTGGAGGTCAAAATTTTCACATTTTTTGTGTGCTAGTGAAGTGTTGCTAGGCAAGGAGGCACTGGGTCTGCGTGCAACGGTGACATGTTGTTGGTGAGGAGGCGCTGGATCTATGCGATTTTGTGTCATGCTACTAGGCTAGGAGGTGCCAGATCAAATCTCTTATAGAGGATCTGAAGTGGTGCTAGAGCAACGGGAAGGCGACGTCTTCGCATGGAGCAACAAATAAGGTGGATACCATCTTCTTCCTCTCGGTCGCTGTGTGCCGCCTACGACGCCATGGTGCATCTGGTACTTTCTCTCTTCTCCTCTCTCTGTTCTATAAGTAACCATAGCCATAGCCTTTGCATAAAATCTTGTTGTATGAGTAGGTTCACTCTAGTTCCTCATTGAATTTTTTTGTATGATTTAGCATGAACTTGATTATTCTATGATGGAGTAACCCCTGATTGCTTGATTTTGCTTGCTTGGTTTTATTAAAGATGTGTTGCCTGATTTGTCCCATACTCCTAGTTGCTTGATTAACAATAGTAGGAGTAATGCTTCAAGATTGCTGCTTGTTGTTTTAGTAATACACCATTTGCAATAATTATTGGTTCCTCTCTGGTACATCAGTTGTTTATGTTCCTGTGGTTGATGTGTTCTTGGTTTCTCTCTGTAAAGAATGGAGGGAAAAGTGATGATCAGTACTCCTAATTTACTTAAAGTGAATTTGTACATGGAGTTTGTACATGGTGTATACATCATGCACTACCATTTGATCTGTACTCCCAATTTACTTAAAGTGAATTTAGAGTAATTGTTTGGTTGCTCACCTCTCTCTTAGACAATGCATAAAATTGATTGCACCATATCTACTGAAAATTGTTCCTCTTGCACCATAAATTTTTTTGCACCATAACTACTTAAAGTGAATTTCATGTGTTCCTCTCGCTACTCTAATTGTTCCACCAATTTTTCATGCCACTTGATACAAACTTTTCATGTGTTCCTCTTGATAAAAATCTTCCAATGTACTTGCACCATATCATGTTTGCAAATACTCCAAAATGACATTGCAGTGATGTCGCATCCACCTAAATAGTGCGGTGAGTCTCCGTGGTAGCGCCGAGAGGCATGTGATACGTCGGAAACGTATCTATAATTTTTTTATGTTCCATGCTTGTTTAGTATCTACTTTGCTTTGCTTTGTCTACACTTTGAGGTGTTTTTATATATTTTCTGGTACTAACCTATTAACAAGATGCCATAGTGCCAGTTGCTATTTTCTTCTATTTTTGGTTCCACAAAGGCAAAATATCAATATTCTCGGAATTGGACGGGACAAAAGCCAAAGTCAATATTTTACTGTGGGGAACACGGAGCCAGAAAACGAGATGGAGGAGGGCCTCGAGGGGGCCACACCCCCAGGCCGCGTGTAACTACCTCGGTGAATTACGCTCCTAGATACAAGCCTGGATGAGTGGTAGTGGTTGAAATAGTACGGTGGGGCCCCAAAAGCCACTCACTGCTAGTCCTTTCAGACGTCCCAACCACTACCCTCTCAACGGGACTCAGACGGCGGCGAATCGGCGTGAAGGATCAACTACATACACAAGTGGGTATGTATGCAAGCCACCATACAAGAGTACATCAGAGCCATACCATCTAGAAAGAAAGGAAATATAGCAACGCCATACGGCAAGATTCAAATGACCTAGATAGATCTATATTTTAGGATACTTCCTCATACAACACACATCAGAGTATCATGCGGAAGCGGCAAACAAAATCCGAGTACGGATAAGAAGCAAATCGGCATAAGATGCCATAGAAATAAGCACATCCCAACTACAGGTCTCACGGATCCCCGTTCCCGGAATCTCTACACCGAACGATCGTTGCCCACATCTTCGGCTTCTTCCACCCAGTATCCGTCCTGTGAAGGTACCTGTCCATCTGAACCAATAATTTATCGTGTGAGACCCTAAGGGTACTCAGCAAGTCTTAATGCCTCTAAAGGGGACACAACCTGGGTGACGCAATTGCAGCAAAAGATAAACCCTAGCAGTTCTACAGATAAACGCTAACCATCCGCCTAACCAATGATAGACGGATGTCCGTGAATTAAGAACAGCAGTTATAATTGTAATCTCATCAGATCCATCCTCCTCCCTGCTTACCAACAAGGAAGCGATTTAACAACCCCCATCCGCTGGCAATTTTATTAACCATTCCATGAGTGTTGCACTATTTACTAGTCAAGTTACTTAGTCGATTAAAGCGGTACTTTAGTTATGCTTGTCTATGATCGAGAACTGTGCTCCAAGTCGTCCATATCCGCGACACGGCTTTCGTAAAGTTTTACCCGCCGGGTGCACCAATAGCAACACACGCTCGATCAACCTCGGAAAAACCAACTCAAAACCCAACGAGGCTTTCACGACTGAACAATCACAGGATTCAGAAATATTTCAGGGGGCCACCCCTTGGAGTCTACCCGCAACGAAGTAAGCAAGCTCGGAGACGGACTCAAGGTTTGGGTGGACGGCTGTGAGCGACTGGGAACCCAAAACTGGGCTTGTCGACACCGCGTAAACGTGTCCCGATCCTAAACAGTACAGTGTGCTATCTGTCACACAATTTAAATACATAAGTAGCATGGCATAAGTACAGGATCGTAAATAAAACCTCAAACTAGTTTGTGGCCCCAAGAAATAAGACTGAATCAAGCTCTGGCTCAGGGGGGTCCCATATACCTCCCGGATGTGGATAGCGCGATAAATCAAGGAACAGGAATCAAGTACTCGGGGTCTTACGGGACACAAGTGAGCAGGAAAAACCAAATAGCAGATGTTGCTCACCGGTGCCACTTTCATTAGTTATCCCCTTACTACTCAGGTTAAGTTGTTTAGGTACCTCGTTATCCATCAGACTCTCACAAACCCTACACATGCTGTTCTACGACTCGCATGGCTCAAACAACTCCTGTAGTAATGGCTCATGGGATGGAGGTACAAGCTTGGTGGGGTTTTAAAGTAAAGGCTATGCATACTTGGGATTCAATTTAATGCAATCGCGACTCAATGATGCAAGAATAAGATAGAGGCATTAGGTACTGTATGTATGCAAGCATGTGGAAGTGCTTGCCTGACAACTCAGTTGAAGCGAGGGACGGATCTGGGTAGTGCTCCTGGTTCTCTTGATATAACCCCGCAAGGTTCATCCGAGAAAACCAAACAAACAAGGCCAACATGAATATAGAGCACAAGCATATGAATAAGATGCGTCAAGCAAACAATCATGCCATGATGAATGATGCACAATTTACATGGCAATAAGGTAGCATGGCATGGTGAGGTGTGGAAGGCAAGTAACAACATTTTAATGGAGTTTTGGTTCACGTTTTGTTGTCATAACATTTGCTGCAACCTATATTTTTATATGATGCATGCTGCAATTGAAGTCATGGATAGCATAAACAGAAAGGTCTCGTCGAGCTGATCATTTTAGACATATCATTTGCTAAATTTGGAATTATAAAACAAAAGTTATTAATTATTTAAGTTCTAGTGGCAATTGGTGTAATTTAAATAAACTTGGGATTTTAAATGTGCAAAAGGCAATTTGAATGTCATATTTGAAATCCTGGCATTTTTCTGATCTCCATACATATATCATTTGTGTTATTTGGAATTATAATGGAAAAGTTATTTATAACTGAATTAGATTTGAATTTGAAATATTTTAAACAAAATTTGAATTTTAAACAGACTCTGGAAAGTTTTATACCCAGCCTACTCTAGCCCGGGTCGCAGACATGTGGGGCCAGTGCTATCGCCCACACGCCAGTCTCGAGAGTGAGGGACCACGGGTTGATTAAACCAAACTAGAGGACTCTTTTTATAAAACGGCAGCGGACACTGACGGTGGGCCGGTTGGACCGCGGGTTGGCGAGACAAAAAGTGAGGGGTGTAAGTGCAAAATGACCATGCGCGTACTGTACTTCTTCCTCTGAACCTGACGGGCTAAGGCCACAGAACGCATGCTTGTGTGGGGGATCGATCTCGCGATCCGGCTCAATGCAGGGCCTGAGCCGCTGCGGTAGGCTGGAGTAGTTGACGGTGAGGAGGGCGCGTGCTAGATAGGGTGTCCGCGACTGGGAGCGAGCAGAAACGAGCACGACGCCGGCGCAGAGGCTGACGACCGTCTGCGAAAGCACCGCGACGGCCAAGCCGGACCGTGTCTAGGGGTACCGGCTCACCTAGAGGTTGTTGGTGGAGTTGGATCGGGTCGGCGAGCAATGGTGTCGTCGAAGGCAGGCCAATGAGCTAGGGTTTCCGGTGGGCGTCAGACAAGGCAGCAGGCTGCCTCCTCGTCGACGCGGTCCAGGTGAAGAAGGAGGGTGCTCCCAGTGTCCTCGAGCTCCACCACGATGTGCTAGCGAGCCGGATCGACGAGGGGCAGGGGGTAGACGTGGTGCTTGCGGTGGGCGGCGAGAGGGAGCTGGGGCGTGTTGGAGAGGGAGGAGAGGAGAGCCAGGCGCCTCGGCCAGATCTAGAGAGCAGAGAGAGGGGGGGCTGGGGTAGATAAGGACGGGCGGTGTGGCTTGCGTGGGGGAGGGGAAGGTGGCCTCGGTGCCACCTTTTTCCTCCTCACGTGCATGGCATTGGGCCAGGGCAGGGCAGGCACGGGCTGGGCAGGTCTAGCTAGGGAGAGGAGGCTGGCAGGTGGGGGCGGCAACTGGCCAGGTCGAGGAGCTCGGTGTGGGGCAGCTGGGCAGAGAGATAAGAGGGGGAAAAGGGAGGGGAGTGGCTAGGCTAGGGTGTGGTGGCCGGTGGGATTTGCAGCTAGGTGGGGTAGGGCGGCCAGGTGGGTCCAGCAGGTAGAGAGAGGGGGGGGAGAGCTGGGGGCATGGTATGGTGTGTCCATGCTAGGGAGTAGAGAGAAGAGGAGGGGTACTTAGGGTTTGTTTAGGGGAGGTGTAGTCTAGGTTTTGTTTAGCTAGGATGGGGAGGTGGCATGGGGTAGGCTTTAGGGTTTAGCTAAGAAGGGGGGGTGAGATAGAGGGAGGGTTTTGGTTAGATTAGAGGGAAGTGTGATGGTTAACAAGAACCAACACAAGATTAAAGAGGTGTGATGGGGTGGTTTAGAGAGGGTGGAGAAGAAAGGAGAGCAGAGAGAAGAGAGATAGGTTTGGTGTTGCTTTTGCCAAGATCAAGCCAAGAGGGAAAGATAGAGCTAAAGATTTTGAATCATGCATGCTCCATACAAAGAACAAGCAAGATCAAGAGATAAGAGGTAGGGAGAAAGATGGGGTTTAGACTTATGCTCACACATGAGCACATGTGTATGCATGGAGAAAGGTGATGAGGTTTTAGCTATAGGAGGGTAGAGAGGTAGAAGATATGGTGAAGAAAACTACAAGCCAAAACAAGATTTAAAACAAAGGAGAGATGATCCGTGCAAGCAAAGCCAAAACATTCCAAAGCCAAGAAAAGGTGGCACTTGCATGGCCCATGCAAACAATATTTGCCATGTAGTTATATTGTGAAAACAACATTAATTCATGTGGCATTATTCCTTGCATTCCCAAAAGGTGGGCAAAGGCCAAGCAAAAGATTATGGGTGGAATCCAACCAACCAACATGAGCTAGAGATAACTCAAATAAAATGCCAAGCTCATATTAATTGGATGGTGGAATATAAGGTGGTGAAAGAAAGGTGGTGGAGTTTAAAAGAGATATGCCCCAACTCAACTTGTCATTTAACAATATAATAAGAACCAAATACAATATCAAGAGGCAACTACAATTAATCATGCACATGAGATAAGAACCAAACAAGAAAGGGTTTTATATGATGCTCAAATGCAAGGTGGCATGATGACATGAGCATGACATGGTGATGATGCAACAATTATAACTTGGAAGTGGTCCTTTTATTACTAGAACAAGTAGCATTACAGGTGTTAGACAACTGGGATGCTACAACTCTCCCCCACTAAACATGAATCTCGCCCCGAGATTCTAGGAAGAAGAAGAAGACGCAAAGAGAGAAGGATGGTTGGCACGGAGTTCATCTTCACGCTCCCATGTTGCTTCATCAATGTAATGGTGTGACCATGCACCTTGCGTAACTTGATGGACTTGTTGCAGTCCTTCGCTCATGGGTCTCAAGGATTTTGGTGGGTGTTCTTGATAAGACAAGTCTTCTTGGAGATCGATTAGCTCATGATCCACGGTCCGCCGGGATCTTTGAAGCACTTCTTGAGCTGAGAGATGGAAAACATCATGGACTTTGAGTTTTTCCGAAGCTCAAGTGCATAAGCAACTTCTCCTCTTCTACCACGAATCTTGAAAGGACCGATGTACCTAGGAGCCAACTTTCCTTTGATAAGGCGGTGTGTACCTCTCATGGGAGTGACACGAAGGTAGACGAGATCACCAGGGCATACACCATATCCGTGTGCTTCTGTCATAGTTGCTCTTCCGACGACTTTGAGCAATCTTCGTGTTCTCGAATGATATGCACCTTCTCTGCCTCGAGTTACAATGTCGGGCCAAACCAGATTCTTTCTCCCGCACCCGACCAACCAATCGGAGTTACGCACTTGCGACCATAGAGAGCCTCGAATGGTGCCATCTTCAGACTCTTCTGGAAGCTGTTGTTGTAGGAGAATTCCGCATATGGAAGACATTCCTCCCACTTCATGCCAAACGAGATGACGCAAGCTCTAAGCATATCCTCCGAATCTGATTGATCCTCTCCACTTGTCCTTGCGATCGAGGGTGGTAAGCGGTCTTTGAAGTTCAACTTTGTTCCCAAAGCTTTTTGGAAACTCTCCTAGAACTTTGAGGTGAAGATGCTCCCACGAACTGATTTCAAGTGGAACCCCATACAGAGACAATTCTGTTGATATAGAGCTCACCAATGAATTCCGTAAATTGTTTCTTTGATCGGGAAGAAATGAGCTACTTTAGAAAACCCGATGACAACAAAATTGCATTGTTGCCCTTTCTGCGACCTTGGAAAGCCGTTGATGAAGTCCATCTCTACTTTCTCCCATTTCCATTCCGGAGGTTTCAATGGCTGTAAAGACCAAATGGTTTCGATGGACAGCCTTCACTCTGCGATGAGACATCACATTCTCGAGACATACTTGGCACAATACCGCTTCAACCTGTGCCACCAAGATTGTGTTTTCAAGTCCATGTACATCTTTGTGCTGCCAGGATGGATAGAAAGAACCGAATCATGTGCCTCCTTGAGAACTTGGTCTCTCGGACCGGGTAGTTTGGAACAAACATCCGTGTTCAAAGAAGAGCGTGCCTTGATCATCAACGTGGAAGGCCTCATACTTGAAGGTCAAGCTTAGAGATGAGCTTTTTGGTGCGGATCACCAAGTCGACGAGAGCGAATCTGTTCTTCCAAGAGAGGAGTAGCCGAAGGTTCAGAGATGCCCTTGTTCCACAATTTCCAAAGTTGAGTCGACGAATTCCTCGCACAAGAGAGGTTGTTGCTCTTCCACCATGAGGTTGTTGACATAAGCTTTACGGCTAAGCGCATCTCGCCATGACGCTTTGCTTTGCTCGAGTGTAGTTGATGGTCACATCAAAGTCATTGATTGCTTCAATCCATCTCCTCTGCCGAAGGTTGAGATCAGGCCGAGTGAAGATATACTTCAAACTCTTGTGGTCCGAGAAGATCTCACGGTTACCAAGCAAGCAAGTAGTGCCTCCATAGCTTCAAAGCAAAGACAATCGCTGCTAGCTCGAGGTCATGTGTGGATAGTTGATTTCATGCGTCTTCAATCGACGAGAGGCATAAGCAACCACCTGCTTTCTTGCATCAGGACCGCACCCAATCCTTGCAAAGAGGCGCCACGTAGAATATCCGGAAAGGCTTAGATGTATCCGGAGGAACCAAGACTGGTGTGTAAGTGAGCTTCTCTTGAGTGTCTCAAAACTTTCTTGACATGCAGGAGTCCATGTACTTCTTGCCTTTCTTGAGGAGATCGGTAAGAGGCTTCGCTATCTTGAGAAGTTGAACAAAGCGACGGCAATAGCTAGCCAAACCAAGAAAACTCCGCACTTCCTTGACATTAGCAGAGGAAGCCATTCAACTATTGTCTTCACGGTTCCGGTTGACCGCAATGCCCTTGGCAGAGATAACATGACCTGTATGTTACTTGGTAGCCAAAACTCACACTTTGAGAACTTTGCATACAAGCGGTTCTCACGAAGCTTGTTTAAGACACACCGCAGGTGTTCTTCATGCTCCTCCTTAGACTTGGAATAGACCAGAATGTCATCCAGATATACCACAACAAACTTATCCAGGTACTCCATGAAAACGGAGTTCATCAGCCTCGAGAAGGTAGCAGGTGCGTTGGTGAGACCGAAAGACATGACCGTGTACTCATACAGGCCATAGCGGGTGGTGAAAGCTGTTTTGGGCACATCTTCTTTGCGAATCTTGATTTGGTGATAACCACTTCTCAAGTCCAGCTTAGAGAACACCACAGCTCCTGCTAGTTGATCAAAAAGATCATTTATCTGTGGGAGAGGATATTTATTCTTGATGGTTTTAGCATTGAGAGCCCGGTAGTCAACACAGAGTCTATCGGTTCAGTGACGCTTCTTCACAAAGATTGTTGGGCTACCCCAAGAAGAGGTGTTGTGTTGAATGAAACCCAACTTCTCTTGTTCATCAAGTTGTCGTTTGAGTTCAGCCAACTCAGAAGGACCCATTTTATATGGCCGCTTGGAGATAGGAGCCGTTCCAGGTTCAAGCTCAATCACGAATTCAACCTCGCGATCCGGAGGCATACCCGACAACTCTTCAGGAAACACATCTGGGAACTCACAGACCACTGGTACACTCTGAATAGCTTGCATAACATCATCATTCAGAGCCGCCAAGGAAAAGAGCTGGACAATAGGAGTCAGACTTGGAGAAAAGACTATATGGCCTTCAGGAATCTTCAGAGACACCGGCGCTCAAAGACAATCAATCACAGCTGCATTTGCTGTCAACCAATCCATGCCCAAGATGACATCAATGTCAGAGTTGCCCAGAACAATCAAAGAAGCCAAGAATGAAGAACCACCAATCTCAACTTGATTGCCATGGCTGATATGCTCAGCCCTCATGTTTGAACCCGGTGATTGTACCACCAACCGCTTAGAGAGAGGAACCATGACTAACTCATTCTCATTTGCAAACTTGTGAGACACAAAAGAATGCGATGCACCAGAATCAAAGAGAACTCGCAGGGACTGAGTTAACGGAAAGCATACCCATCACAACCTGTGCATGCTCACTTTGAGAGGCGTTGACGCAGCTGGCACGAACAACCGCACCCGGCTTGGTGTTGATGTTGAGAGCCCGAGGTGGTGGTGCACGAACCAAGGAGAGCTTGTTGCAGATCTTGGCGGGTGGAGGAGAGCTTTGTTCTTCATTGGAGCCCGAGTTCCAATTGAGATGTCCAGATCTCCACACGTGAAGCGTGCACTAGCTGGACGTGGAGCAGAGTAGCTGTGACTCCGCCAGCGCCTGTAGTAGTGGTTGTTGTAGCCCACAGGCCGCAGTGGTGGAAGTTTGGTGGCCTTGACGCGAAACTTGCAGGTCTTGGTGGAGCCGAGCGGCGGTGGGGTGTTAGGAACCCAGACACGCCGCTTAGAAGGAGCTGCCATAACTGCAGAGCTTGATGCATCCCTGTTGTGTTTCTTGGACTCCTCAAACATTTGCCTGCTTGCTTCCTCTTGCAGAGCTGTGTGTTGGAGTTCCAGGAAAGTTACCGGCCTTGCATGTGTGATCGCATACTTGATCGACGCATTGAGCCCTTGCATGAACCTCTTCTGCTTTCTTTTGTCATCGACACCTCATCACCACCATAACGAGAGATTCATGAAGTTCCCGATATAGGTGTTGACGTTATCATTTCCTCGCTTGAGTTGAGGAAAGCCACCTTCATCCTTTCCATTACAATCTCCGAGAGAAACCGCTTTGAACGCCCAGTGAACCTCTCCCAAGTTGGTCGGAACCCAAGGCAGCTTGCCTTCAAGTAGTTCTCCCACCAAAGAGCTGCATCTCCCTTGAGAAGGTGGGTAGCACACTTGACCCACTCCTGCTCCGGAACATCAGCAGTCTCGAGCAACCTTGAGATCTCACGCAGCCAATCATCCGCGTCCAGAGGTCGGTCAGAAACATCAAACTGACGAGGGTTGAACTTGAGGAAGCTCTTGATGTATCCACGCTTGGGAGGTGGAGGAAGTGGAGCAAACTCGTTTCTCCTGACGCTCTCCTCAAAGCGCTGCTAGTTCTCTTGCATTGCTGCCAAAGCATTAGCTATGTTTGACAGCGCTGAGCCCAGTTCCGGAGGTATGTCCCTCTTGATGCAGTGGTGGAGCCATCTGTCATTGATATAAAACTCAAGTCAAGATTATAATGGAGAATGATAATAATCCAAAATAGTACCAAGATGGAATTAACCAAGATTAAAGGATACAATTTATCGAGATGATATTAAAATATCAACAAAGTTCATAGCACCTAAAAGATATTAAGCATATCTCACAATCGAAAAGGAGTGTGGTACACAATATCTCAAAGAAAAATTTTCCACAAATTTCGGCATTACAATACCAATAGATGCGCAAAATTACTTAACGAATCAAGATTAGTGACTCTACCGATTCAATATACCAAAGCGAATGATAAGAGTAGTGGTATGGTCGCGACTCCATCCCGCACTCAAATCATTACTCCGCACATGAACAAGTGGAACACATATCCTAACCCCTTCTTCTCATGTTGAACCTAAAGATTGGTAACTATAGAAACGAACACCCCAACAAGATAGCGTCGGAAACAAAGAGGAAGACAGACTGCGTCGGTTTACAAAAGCCTGTCGGTATGAAATGTACCAACAGTTGATAACCAAAGGTAGATAAGATAAAAACTTGGATGCAACAGATAGACAAGGAATTACACACACACACACACACACAACCTATGGTACTACGGAAACCCAGAACACGTGAATCCTAGTTTGAATTTTGAGAAGAGGATTGAAAACGTTGCACTCCCTTACCAGAAAAGGGTGGGTGGAAGGGTAAGAAGAAAAGTGGAAGCAGTCCTACTCTCGCGTTTTGTTTTTCCCTAATATACATAACTACCAAAATATTTCCTAGACTGACAACGACCGTTTGGCTGAAACCCTGAAGGTCGGGATGGCTCTGATACCAATTGTAACTACCTCGGTGAATTACGCTCCTAGATACAAGCCTGGATGAGTGGTAGTGGTTGAAATAGTACGGTGGGGCCCCAAAAGCCACTCACTGGTAGTCCTTTCAGACGTCCCAACCACTACCCTCTCAACGGGACCTGTACGGGTGTGGCATCCCGCAAAACCACTACTAGAAAATCGCGTTGATTTTGTGCATCGCATCATCATAATCGCATGTCTTGTCTCGGTGCATCAGCATAACATCAGCATGCATCTATTTGATTGAAACCATTTTGCTAAAAACCCTAATTTTGTTTTCTATATTAAACGCCCCGTCTTTATTCAAAACCCCAAAACCCGGGCTTGTCCGGATTATTTATTTTGTCTAGTATCGGTTTGCAAAAAGTCCCGTTTATAAATAATAAAATATTTAATTTATTTTAGCGGGGCAGTCGAACGGGCCGAATAGACCCGAACGACCACCCCTGTTTTAAAATCGGTCCAGCTAGTCTGCCCCTCTAAATCCTAGAGTTACCCAACCTATCCTACCCAACCCCTCTCCACCTCACTCCCACCATTCAGAGCCCGCCACATCACCCTCTCCCTCCCCTCTAACCAATCTCGTGCCGCCACATCAGCCAACCAATCCCCAACTCACCTCTCCCCTGTGGCCACCTACCCCCACCCACGCAGCTCACACCGACGCACACATGCAACACACCTGCCCCACGCACGCCTCAGGCAGCCTGGCCCACGCTGGACCCTGTCCCCCACGCACCAGCCCTCCTCTCTTCCCCATGGCGTCTTCTTCCTCATGGCTGCCGTGGCCTCCCTCCGGCTCAGCATCGCGCCCGTTCTCTCCTCGCTGGCGCTCCTCTCGCCGCCTTCTAACCCCAGCACGCTCCCCGCCGCGCCTTCCTCCCTCGGCGCCCGCCGCCCCACCATCTCGGACCTCCTCATGAGCTTGACCGCCTCGCCTGCCAAGGCGCTCGCTTCCGCCTTTGCCTCGCCCACTGCGCCTCACGGCAGCAGCGGCCGCCCCTCCATGAGCCCCTCTCCCTCACCTCTCCTCCCTCCGCCTGGCCCACTGCAGCCACGCCAAGACCGCCAGCCTCCCACCTACCACCGCCCACCCCGAGCAAGCCGCCTGCCTCGCCGCGACCCGACCTCGCCCCCACCTCGCGGACGCGAAGCGCCCGCCGCCTCGCGGCCCACACCGACCCCGAGCCGCCTCCACTCCTCTGCCTCCCCATCGCGCCTCCTCGCCGCCGGCCACCTCCGCCTCGCCAGCGGCCACCGTCGTCCCGCTTGAGCTTCTCCGCCGCGCCCGACGCAACCCCCGCTCGCCACGCGAGGCCCGTCACCGAGGCTGCGGCGACCGTGGAGTCCTGCTCGTCCTCCTCGTGGTGCCGCAGCGGCCCCACGCCGCTTGTTCGTGAGTCCGCGCCACCGTCCTCTGTTGTGGCCGTTGGTGGCCCGTTTCTGCGCTATCGGTTCAAGGACATGACGACAAGATCCGCCTCCCAGAGCGACGACCCTTGGACACCAAGAACTACCGGCAACATGACCAAGACCCGGACCCCGATAACCAGGATCCCCACGGCAGAACAACAAGGCCTTCGAGGTGGGACCGACAAGATCTTCTCCTCGGGACACCGGGAGCTCCCCTGAACGCCAAGCTCGTCGAGTTCAGGACCCTCAAGATCTCCGTCACGGACACGACATGGATTTCCCTCGGACGCCAAGGTCTCCAAACGGTCCGCGAACAACGATAACCGTGCGACAAGTACTCCTTCCCCGGACGCTGAGAACGTCACCCCGGACACCGAGACCCCGGCGCGACAAGCGCTTCATCCCGAACAACAAGAACAACCCCAGTATTCCAAGAACGCTTCTGTCGAGACCGTTTCCGTCGAACCCTGAGACCGACCCCGAACCCCGGAACCCAAGATCGTCGAGCCCCCTCTGATGTGTGACCCCTTTTCCTCGAACCCTATTTTATAACATAACAACTTGTTGCATATTTGATTGTCATCTCGCATGCATATCTGTGGTTTGGGGGCCTTATGCCGATTCACCTAATAATTAAATATGGGGCCCATATGCGGGCAAATCCAGTCTCATATCGGCCTCATTTAAACTTGTGTAGCGAACCGGTGCTATCTTTTGTCTTAATAATGCAACATTTAAATTGCGGGGTAGATAAATAACTTGAACCATCTAAGTAATTGTCGGGACCCTGGTTCCACTTAATATGACATAATTGCATCGCACCTTGCCATGCCATGCATCATACATGCATCATGCCGATCTTCTGCCGTTGTATTAAATATTGCATCCGGTGTTTGTTCTAGTGTTTTGCTTCTTCGCGGATACGGCCGTTGAGTTGATGTGAGTCACCGATCTTGGATGAACCCTTCGACAATGTTTTCATGAGCATCTCCCTTTCTACCCATCTTACTTTTATAGTATTTACTTCCCTCTGTTGATCTATTGCTATACGTGTTGCGATGCTCTAGTTTCCGTGCCGTGATATCCCTTGCACCATATATTGCCTTGGACACACCCTATTCCCGATGTTTGGTAGATAGTTGGACTTGCGCGTCAGAGTCGCTTGCTCAAGTGTCTTGTATGCGTGTCATCAAATGCCACGCTTGTTGATGTATTGCCGCATGTTGATGTTGGAGATGATTCTAGTTTTACTTATCGTCACTTTAATTTCTGTTTAACAACTAAAATTGAAATAAGCGAGGCATCGGTGGTGATAGATAATATTTGGTTTCCGAACGCCCACTTGTGTCCCGTAAGACCCAGTACTTGATACATTTCCTTGATTTATCGCGCTATCCACATCCGGAGGTATATGGGACCCCCGAGCCGAGCTTGATTCATCTTATTTCTTGGGGCCACAAACTAGTTTGAGGTTTTATTTACGATCCTGTACTTATGCCATGCTACTTTACGTATTTAAATTGTGCGAGGAGCACCTTTGTCTTGTTTAGGAATTGTGACCCGTTACGTGGTATCGACAAGCCCAGCCACACTTTCGGGTTCCCGATTTATCACGCCCCACAAACCTTGAGGCCGTCTCGAGTCAGCTAACCGTTATGGAATCTACTTAAGGGTGGCCCCTGAAATATTTCTGAATCCTGTGATTGTTCATCGTGAAAGCCTCGTTGGGTTTTGTTTTGTTTTTCCGAGGTTGATCGGCGTGTGTTGCTATTGGTGCACCCCCGGGGTAAAACTTTCAAAGCCGTGTCCGCGGATATGGACGACTTGGAGCTGATCTCGATCATAGACAAGCATAACTAAAGTTTATTGCTATAAATTTGACTTTATAATGACTAGTAATCAGCTTCACTATAATGGAATGGCTAATAATACTGCCCACAATTGCTTGTTTGGATTGTCGCTTGCGACCATTGTACTGACTAGTAAGTATTGCAACTTCTAGCGGAATGGCTGAATAAAAGTACCAACAAGCTTTGGGTTTTGGGTTTATCTCATGCTATCATGCACGATTAGTAATTGTTGCAACTATCACGGAATGGTTAACTAAAAGTGCCCACTTCTTATTTTATCGGGATGATTATCTATACGACTAGTAATTACCGCAACGATAATCGAATAAATAAAACGCCAACGTGGTGAGTTCCTCGGTTGACTTCCTCGTTTGGTCTCGAGGGGGAAACACCAGGATGGGTTTGTTTGGTGTTAGCTTCAGGTTGGATCCGGATAGGTCTATCTTACCCCTCTCTGATTGCCGCCAGTTGTATCGAGTCTGTATAGGTTGTTCAGTGCATGCTGCCGCCGCCAGCCCACCATACCTATGTAGGCGAGGACCGCGAATTCTAGCCTCGTGTCTTGGCCTCGATCTTGACGCCTTCTTTTCCTTTGCCCTTTGCGCACCTTTTGTTTAAGCAGGTTATGAGATCGGCGTCGTTAGCGGGGTTACCCTTCCGCTTGGCTCAGGTGGTTATGGACGCCATTGGTTATTCTTCAGGGCTCTTAGCCCCATTTGCATCTTGTCCGTAGCTGGACGCTCTATCGTTTTCAAGGTGATTTGGATCTTTGTATAATATATCTGTATTCTTGACTCTTGGAGTCGCTGTTATATATACCTGTTCTGTGGGTCCCATCGAGGACTGTTGTGTAATGTTATTACTTCGTTTTCCACCCGCACGAAAGTGCCTGGTGGGCACCTTTGAATCGTTTCTATGCGGGTTTGGCGAATTTTGTTCAAACTTGCATAGGTCCGATTCTGAGGGTGTTACAGAGTGGTATCAGAGCTCAGCAGTTGCGATACCCCACAAGTCCAGCCTGTAGGATAACCTAGCTAACGGCCGAAGTAGAGTGTCAAAACTATTTTGCAAAATCGGTTGGATAGTTCTGATTAGGTCTGATTTTACTCCTTACCCCTCTGCTATTCTCCTCTTATCTCGACGTGTTTTGAATCCGCTCTCTTCTCTTTCTTCGAGTCCAGGAATTCTCGTGGTTGGGTTTCCGTCGTACCTTCAGGGTTTCGCTTCCTTCTTTGATAACGGTGTTGCTACATCCGGTGTTCAAGCTGCCTGAGGAATCCGTCTACGGTGTTACCATCCTTTGTCCTTGATTGTGCCTTCCGGTGTTTTCCGACGACATCCTCACGCGAGATCCGATGCAGTGCGCATCACCCCATTGTTCGAACCTCGCTTGTCGAGATCTTGATCGATTCCGAGAGTTGGTTGCATAATCCGCCTATTCGTGTGAGTAATGGTTTGGGTGCGATGGATCGATCACCATCCGACTACTCTTATCATTCGCTCTCGTACATCGAATCAGTGGATCCAGCAGTTTTACTCCGTCCACGGAAGTCAGAGGTGGCCTTATCGTTTGATACCTCTACCTTCGTCCTTTGTTTCTCCGGAGTGTTCTCTCGACGATCAGGAACAACGACCCTTTGTTGGTGGTGTCGCCGTTTTCAAGATGAAGAAGGAACATTGTTAGTGGTGTCGCGAGGATCCACACGAAGCGCGAAGGATCAGGCCGCCGACCTTCTTTCCGGTACCATGAGGCGGATCTCGAGGGCGAGATCCCTTGTTAGTGGTGTCGAATTGTGGCATCCCGCAAAACCACTACTAGAAAATCGCGTTGATTTTGTGCATCGCATCATCATAATCGCATGTCTTGTCTCGGTGCATCAGCATAACATCAGCATGCATCTATTTGATTGAAACCATTTTGCTAAAAACCCTAATTTTGTTTTCTATATTAAACGCCCCGTCTTTATTCAAAACCCCAAAACCCGGGCTTGTCCGGATTATTTATTTTGTCTAGTATCGGTTTGCAAAAAGTCCCGTTTATAAATAATAAAATATTTAATTTATTTTAGCGGGGCAGTCGATCGGGCCGAATAGACCCGAACGACCACCCCTGTTTTAAAATCGGTCCAGCTAGTCTGCCCCTCTAAATCCTAGAGTTACCCAACCTATCCTACCCAACCCCTCTCCACCTCACTCCCACCATTCAGATCCCGCCACATCACCCTCTCCCTCCCCTCTAACCAATCTCGTGCCGCCACATCAGCCAACCAATCCCCAACTCACCTCTCCCCTGTGGCCACCTACCCCCACCCACGCAGCTCACACCGACGCACACATGCAACACACCTGCCCCACGCACGCGCCCTCCCCTGTGCAGCCCTGGCCCACGCGGGACCCGCCTGTCCCCCCACGCGCACCAGCCCTCCTCTCTTCCCCCCGCGGCGTCTTCTTCCTCGCAGCCGGCCTGTCCTGGCCCCTGGCATCGCGGCTCAGCCCGTTCTCTCTCCTGGCGCGCCCTCTCGCCGCCGCCTTCCCAACAACTCCGAGCCTTGCCCTCCGCCGCCCTCGGCCCGGCTGCCCACCATCTCGGACCCCTCTCCATGAAGCTTGACCGCCTCTCCAGGCTGGCGCCTCGCTCCGCCTGCCTTCGTGCGCTCATGCAGCAGCCGCCTCCTCCATGAGCCGCTCTCCTCTCCCGCTGGCAGCCTGCGCCAAGCAGACCGCTCCATCCCCACCTCCACCGCCTCCACCCGAGCCGCTGCCAGTCTCCCTCGCCCGGCCCGCCCATGACCCGACCCCTGGCCCACCTCGGACGCTGAAGCGCCCGCGCCGCCTTGGCCCACACCGAAAGCCGCCTCTCACCGCCCCCTCCGCCTCCCCATCGCGCCTCCTCCCTCGGCCGGGCCACCTCCGCCTCAGCAGCCACACCGTCGTCCCGCTTGAGCTTCCTCCCGGCGCCCGACGCAACCCCGCCTCGCCACGCGAGGCCCGCCGACCGAGGGCTGCGCGACCGTGGAGTCCTGCTCCTCCTCGTGGGGTGTCCTTGGCCCCACGCCGCTATTCGTTGAGTCCAGCGTCACCGTTCTCTGTTGTGGCCGTTGGTGGCCCGGTTCTTTGCTATCGGTTCAAGTACATGACGACAAGATCCGCCTCCCGGGCGGCGACCCTTGGACACCAAGAACTACCGGCAACATGACCAAGACCCGGACCCCGATAACCAGGATCCCCACGGCAGAACAACAAGGCCTTCGAGGTGGGACCGACAAGATCTTCTCCTCGGGACACCGGGAGCTCCCCTGAACGCCAAGCTCGTCGAGTTCAGGACCCTCAAGATCTCCGTCACGGACACGACATGGATTTCCCTCGGACGCCAAGGTCTCCAAACGGTCCGCGAACAACGAGAACCGTGCGACAAGTACTCCTTCCCCGGACGCTGAGAACGTCACCCCGGACACCGAGACCCCGGCGCGACAAGCGCTTCATCCCGAACAACAAGAACAACCCCAGTATTCCAAGAACGCTTCTGTCGAGACCGTTTCCGTCGAACCCTGAGACCGACCCCGAACCCCGGAACCCAAGATCGTCGAGCCCCCTCTGATGTGTGACCCCTTTTCCTCGAACCCTATTTTATAACATAACAACTTGTTGCATATTTGATTGTCATCTCGCATGCATATCTGTGGTTTGGGGGCCTTATGCCGATTCACCTAATAATTAAATATGGGGCCCATATGCGGGTGTTATCACCGTATTTTGGCCAGAGACGGAGGTGGGTCGTGATCAAGATGGGCTTGGAAGATACATATATTCAACGGGTTGCTGGATCGGCCTAGTGCGTAGATTTGGGCTGAATTGCCCGTGTATCTTGTATCATAGTAGGATTCGTGTTTGTTTAGGTTCCGTTTATGTTTAGGTAAAGATAGAGTTGTAGAGTTATTCCAAAATTAGAGAGTCTCCGGACTATAAATATGTACCTAGGGTTATTGAAAGAAAACAACAACCACGTTCACAACAAACACAATCTCGGCGCCATACCCTTGTTCTTAGGGTTTCTTTCGGGTAAGTGCCATGCTGCCTAGATCGCATCTCGCGATCTAGGCAGTATTTACTTATTCGTTACCTAGTTTTACTCGTACTGAAGCGTTGTTGATGGCGAGTAATATTATTATCATAGATTGTTTGAGGCTAGCATCGGTGCTTTTTCATTACTACCGTCGAAGTTATGCTACCTCTAGCTATCCCGCTACCCTTGCACCTTTTCCCAAAGTGCAAGGGTAGCATCTTGCTTGATCTTTATTTAGTCGATTCGATCTGTTATAGTTGTACCTTGTTCACCAAGGTTTAGTTTAATATCTACGTAATTAGGCCTTACAAACGGGTTGAACGATCCGGTAATGCATAAGGACATGGCTTATTCGTTCTAGAGAAGATGTTCCGGTAATTGGCTTTATGTTGGTTATTAGGCCTCCTCTAGGGTTGATATTCTTCATCTTTTATGCGTACTAGGCTCAATTACGCGGACGCCGATTCACGTAGTGAAAACATTAAACTATCGTAGATCGATTTAACTTGTAGTGATCAAGCAAAACCCCATGTTATTATAAATCTAACGAACCATGGGGCAATCGGCTTTAGGAGCGATTCTGGAGAAACACAGGAGCCGATTACGGCTCGAATTTTACGATACTTGTTTATCATGCAGGAAATCAATCGAGCAATCCTTCACCTTCTGATCAGGTATAGGTCAGTGGCACGCCCTCGAACCAAGCCGTGACGGAGCTTGAGCTTTTGCCGCCGAGGGACCAGGGCCCACCACAGCCTGGAGCCTCCCGCTCTCCGTGTTGTCGATCGCTGCTCGCCGGTGTTTTGACAGGCAACACATTCTCGCACGCCCGGTGGGACCCTCAACAACGTCTACATCAACACCCGACTGCGATGGAGAAGGACCGGTCACTTACGACGATCTGCTGGCGAGCACAAGGCTGGCACGCACGAGATCAAGGCCCTCTTCGAGGAAGACCTCATCAGCTCTTTTGAGAGGACCCGACGCATGGCATCGTGGAAAGGGTTCTCCCGAGCTCTTAATGAGGTGGATCTGCTGCATTCCGGAGGAACGCACCGGGGCTCTGACGGAAGTCAACTACATGGTGGCTCATTCTTTGCACCGCCATTCGAGAGCCCGTGAACGCTTCGAGCGGTCGTCGCGTAGTCCAGGAGATCATGAAGCATCGATACTCCCGTCGGGACCTACTTTAGGGACTCACGAGGAGAAAGACCGCTCGACCGAGCCGCAGATCCGTTCGCACTTGCCGCTCGCCGCCGAGCCAGGCCACGTCGTCTACAAGGCTGGAGGCGACCCAGGCGATTGCCAATTCCTGTTTGAGCCGCCCAAGGAGATCCCACACGGATATATATGCGCCTACGTGCCGGACTGCAGTAACCTGACGCGCACCAAACAAATTGCAACCGCAGGAGTTTCTGCGCCAGGAGTGCTTGGGACAGGATCTTCAGGGGCAGGCGTGTCTGGAGCAGCGATGGCTGGGATAGACGCTGACAAACAGGCGTGGCTAGCCAAGTATGCCACTGGGACAAGTCATGAGAATTTAGCCCCTACGGCTCAAACAGTGGAGCAAATCGGTACCATCCTGAGGGACCAGTTCGGCTTCGTGCCGAAGAGAAGGACAATCGGCTATTCAAAGCCGTACCCCAACGAGTTTGATCTAATTCCGCTGCCACCCAAGTATAAGCTCCCTGAGTTCTCAAGGTTTAGCGGGTCAGAAGGGTCGAGCTCGATCGAGCACATAAGCCGATACCTGGCACAACTAGGCATGATTTCGGCATCGGATCAGATGCGCGTAAGATTCTTTGCGCAATCTCTGACAGGACCAGCCTTTGGGTGGTACACCTCACTACCACCTGATTCAATTCATACGGAAGCAACCGGAAGAGCGGTTCCACATCCGGTACCATTCGAGGCTCTTGAGGCTGGCATTGCGGCACAAGCGCAAGCGGGAGAAATCTGTAGCGAGTACATCCGTAACCAGATTGTCAAGAACCGATGTTACTCGGCTCGTTTAAGCGAGAAAGAAGCAAAGCTGCGGTGTTGGGTCTCGACCCGTCAAGGATCTGGCGTGTGTAGAATCTGACTCATTGGCGACATGGCCCGTAAACCGGCGATGTATGAGCAGCCACACCGAGTTATACCAAGACAAATTCAAGCGTCCGATAAGCACGGTCGATGCGAAGAAGAAGATCCTACGCAGGATCGGAGGTGGCCGTGCTGAATGGGCTCGGGGGGCGATCTGTGGCGCAAGTGGGTGAAGGCAAGGACCTGCGAAAGGGTTCGACCGATGTGAGCAAAGCTGGCGGATATTCGACTCACTTTGAAGGAGAAGCAGCTGAGGTTACCCGAAGGCCACAAAATCCCTACGGCTCAGGAGATGAACGGGAGACCATACTGCAAGTGGCATCATTCGTTCACTCACACCACCAACGAGTGCAAAGAGCTTCGCCGCCAAATCCAAATGGCTATAGAACAAGGCCGTCTGATCCTTGGGCAGTTCGCCATGAAAGTGGACACAAACCCATTTCCCGGCGTCAACATGGTAGAACTCAGTCGCTCTGCAAGACGTGAGCTGGATTTCTCGTTTGGCGTTAACATGGCAGGGTCTGGATACCACCATGACACGTACAAGGAGGGCGGTGGTCGCTCTTGGGGCAAGGAAAGAAAGGAGGCTAGTCCATGCGACCGGCCCAGCCACAATGACGGTGCCAGCGAGGAACAAGTGAGGAGAGTGCGATATCGAAGCCACATTCGCATCTCCTTAACAAGTATGGCGCCGATATGACCAACGTCGCCCGGTAGCGAGGACGAAGACATGAGCACCTTGCTAGGGGACGTCGAAAGAAGGAGGGCGATGTGCATTGGGATTGCCCTTTCTTCGGTATTGGGGCGGGAATGAGCCGATTGCCTACAATCGACAGCTGCGAATGCGGTCGACAAAGGAAGACCGAGGCGGTGTCGGTATTCAAGCGTCTAGGGCCTCTTCAGCCCAGGGCCGTCTGAGGAGTCCGCTCGGCAGAAGACCTCGAGCCAAAGGATGGCAAGGCGAAGCAGTGTCACCGCCAAGGTGGTGCCCGACGGACTAGGACACACCGAGCGTAGAGTGCAGCGGCTGCGTAACTTAGAGGAAGCTGAAGCTTGATATCTCACGCTTTGAAAGCACGGCTGATCTGGTCAAAGTAAGGCGCTGTGGAAGCGGAAGACCGCCCGACCGGAAAGAGTGGCGCCCCAAACCGATAAAAGCCGATGCAAAGACATCGGTGCAAACATGGTGTTCGTACTCCGTGAAATTCTGCGCAAGAACCGATGAGCTACCCGTGTACGGTTTATCTGCGGCCCACGGTTATCTTTGAAAAGCCACGTGAGAAGGGTTACAAACATCGAAAGCCACAGCCTGCGAGGTTACATCAATGGGCAACTGTCAGCAATATGTTGGTGGACACCGGAGCGGCAGTCAATATCATGCCATACTCCATGCTACGACGTTTGGGACGCTCCACTGCAGATCTGATCAAAACCAACGTCACGTTGAGCGACTTCAACGGTCAATCTTCGGGGACGCAAGGCGTACTGAACGTGGACTTGACAGTGGGCAGGAAAACTGTACCCACGTCATTCTTCGTCGTGGACAGCAAGAGCACTTACACTGTCTTGCTAGGAAGGGATTGGATTCACGCTAATTGCTGCATCCCATCCACAATGCATCAGTGCCTGATCCAGTGGGATGGAGACGAAGTGGAGGTCATCCACGCAGACGATTCTATCGAGATCTCCATAGCTGGCATGAACATCTGGGAAGCAGAAGACCAAGAGCCGATCTCTGGAATCAATCTAGACGGCTGCGAGCGTATTGAAGCTACAAAAAACGGGGTGAGGCTGGTCTTATCCACTGGCCTTACCGAGTAGGAAAGCCCACGATCATCCGTGGTACGGCCGATCCACGCGATCGGCCACAAAAAATAAAAAGCAGCGATCATACGACAAGAAGTTCATGTAGTCGTAGCAGAGAGATGCTCTGCCACTGTAAAATAATAAGGTGTAAACCGTCCTTGACAGATGCAAGCAAAAAGGGGGCCGATTCAGGCGATCGGCCCAAATTATTTTTGTTGCCCTCACCCACCGTTTGCCCTGTGTTTAGCGTCGATTTGACAGGTGACGGAAAGCTAGGGTATGGGTTTACATCCGCTGATGAGCTAGAAGAGATCGACATTGGTCCTGGGGATAAGCCACGACCAACATTTATCGCAGAAGTTAGAGCCGGTCTGCGGGGCCCGATGATAGCCTGTTGAAACAATATCCAGATTGCCGCTGGGACTACGAGATGCTGGTTTGGACAGGAGCATCATCGAGCATCGTCTCCCGCTCAAAAAAGGATTTCGGCCGTTTCAGCAGCGAGCACGACAAATGAAGGCCGAAATTCTGGAAGAAGTCAAGAAAGAGGTCGAGAAAATGTTGACGGCCAATTTGATCAGACCATGCGGTATCTTTGAGTGATTTCTAGTATCGTGCACTGCAGAGAAGAAGGGTGGCCAATGGCGCGTTGCTATAGATTTCGAGATCTCATGAGCTACCCCAAAGGATGAATATCCGATGCGGTGGCGAAACATTGATCAATGCGGTGGTCATAAAATTTTAAGCTTCATGGGCGGCAATGCGGGTACAACCAGATATTCATGGCTCCGGAAGACATACACAAAGGCGCATTGAGTCCCGGGGTCCGTGGGGTTATTTGAATATGTAGTCATGACGTTTAGCCTAAAAATGCGGCGCCACGTACCAAAGGGCCATGAATTATATTTTCCATGACCTGATCGGCAAGCGGTGAAATCTACATCGACGGCGTGGTGGTCAAGTGCCTCGGCCTTACGGACACTTGGACGATGCAGCGTGTCTGGACCAAACAAGAAAATTCGGCCTACGGATGAATCAAGAAGTGTGCCTTCGGTGACGGCGGTCAGTTCTTGGGTTTCTTGGTCCATGAGCGGAATTGAGATTGGCTGAAAAGTCGGGAGCGGTCTGAACGATGAAGCCACCCACCACGAAGAAAGAACTACGATCCCTTATCGGCAAGATCAACCGTCGGAAGATTCATCTCAATCTGTCGGGAAGGATTGAGCCGTTCATGGGGCTAGTAAAATCAAATCGACGAGGAATTCGGCGGGGCGAGCAACAACGAGCCTTTTGACGAGATCAAAGAATATTTGACAAAGCCGCAAGGTGCTAATTCCACCTCATCTGCGAGGCCATTCTACATTTACTTGTCGATGGTGACACGTCCGCCATCGGTAGTGGTGCAAGTTCATGATGGGCTGAGCGGGTCGTTTTACATAAGCGAGGATCTTTGGGCAGAGACGAGGTACCGATATCGATAAGTTGTGCCTCCGCTGTTTTCACCGCACCAAGTTGCGACACATTTTGCTCTCGCAGAGATCATCATCATATGCAAATCGGCGTCATAAAGCACATCTTGTCGGCTCCTATGTTAAAAGGCCATTGGGCAAGTGGATGTTTGCATTATCGAGTTTGACATCCGGTATCAACCGAAAGCGATTAAGGGGACAATGGCGATCTTATCTGAAAGGATCAACACAAACATAGCCGCCTTGTCCATAAGGCGTGGGCCATGTTTTTCGACGGATCGGTTTGTGACGATGGCTGCGGCATCGGCATTTTATCGTGTCGCCCGGGGCAACATTTTCCTTTTCCATCAGTTGTCTACCTCGCACCAACAATGTAGCCGAGTGCGGCGATATCCAAGGGTATGGAGTTACTCCTCGGCGGGAGGAGCGTGGAAATTTTGGAGACTCTAAGTTGGTGATTTCCCGACTTACGGAGGACTACAAGTGCGAGCGAGTCCCTCTTCCCATTATGGCTGCCTTTGCGTGATGACGCAATTCCGATGCGTCAACTTCACTTGGATCCCACGAGCAGAATACCGAGGCGAACGATCTTGCGCAGATAGCTTGGGACACAAGGATGTGGTAGAAGGAGCCGACGTTCGGTCCGATTCACAGGCGGACGATTGGAGCCGATATCTTCAATTACTTGAAAGATTCGCTGGGGGCACCTAAGCGGATAAGGTACAAAGCCATGAAATGCGTGCTTATTGGGATGACATGTTTTATAGGACTTTGGAAGGACTATTGCTCAAATGCACAGGGACGGAGGCCAACCAGCTCCTACACGAGGTACGAAGGCGCTGTGGAACTCACCAATCGGCTCATAAGATGAAATGGTTGATCGGGCGATCGGGGTTTTATTGGCCCACCATGCTTGAAGACTGTTTCAACTACTACAAAGGGTGTCAAGCATGTCGAGAAATTTGGAAAAATCAGATGGTACTGCGTCGACAATGAACCCCATCATCAAGCCTTGGCCATTCCGAGGTTGGGGCATGGACATGATCGGCAAGATCAATCCTCCATCAAGCAAAGGCCACATGTGGATTACGGCTATCACTGACTACTTCACTAAATGGGTAGAGGCTGTCCCGATGAAGTCAGTAAACTCGAAGGATGTTATCAATTTTGTGAAAGAACATGTCATCCATAGATTCGGGATTCCCCAAACTATCACGACTGATGGAGGTTCGGTCTTTATTTCTCAAGAGTTTAGGAAATTCTGCGAGGACATGGGGATCAAGCTGATTAGATCATCTCCATACTATGCTCAAGCAAATGGACAAGCCGAAGCGTCCAACCAGAGCCTCATCAAGCTGATCAAGAGGAAAGTCGATGAACACCCAAGACGTTGGCACGAGGTTTTGTCAGAGGCGTTATGGGCTTATCACATGTCATGTCATGGAGCAATAAAAACCTCACCCTATCATCTAGTATACGGACAAGAAGCCGTCCTGGTAGGAAGTGCAATTTGGATCGAGACGTGTCACTTTTCGTGACGATCTAACAAGCTGAAGAGTATGCAACCACGATGAGTGTGGTGTGGAGGATTTAACCGAGCTCGAGGTTATGGTCCTTTGGAGAAGATCAAGGAAAACAAGGCCAAGGTAGCTCGTGCATACAACAAGAAAGTGAAGCCAAAGGAGTTCCACGTTGGTGATCTAGTGTGGGAAGCTGTGTTGCCCTTGGGGACTAAGGATGCAACATATGGTAAATGGTCTCCAAATTGGCGGTCCGTGCAGGTCGACCAAGTTTTAAGAGGAAGCATACATGCTCGAGCAGTTGGATGGAGTAAAATTCGATGGCGTCAACGGACAACATCTCAAGAAATATTTCCCAAGCATGTGGGATGTTGGACAGTAAAACTGGAGGGGCCGGTGCATGAAATCGGCTGGGTGAAGGCACGAGAAACGATGGACAATCAAAATATGGGGGCCGATGCTGAAAATCGGCCGAGTAAAAATATTTTTTTTTTTTTTTGGAGATTTGGGTCGTCATCTTCAGCTTTCGTCATCTTCATCTTTGCTTGTCACTAGTCGTCTGTGCGGGGCACGTTTTTCGGTGGGCAATTGGAGATTTGGGTCGTCCATGTTTGAATCCACCGTGTTGAGGAAGGTCGCAGGTCATCATTTGAAACCAAGAAGTGGCCGTTGCAATGTGTCTAAGGATGCGACCGAAGGTTGACCCCGTCAACGTTTTTTGGGAGAAGCCGATGGATAGTCATCGGCTCTGTGCGATTTGTTTTGTTTATGTCGTCGGCGGGATGAAAGCCGATCTGATGTCATCGACTTCTGAAGCATCGACCTATTTCGGTTATCGGCAAAATTGAAGGAAAAAGGAACAATATTTGGGAAACAGATGTTCATTCATTCAAAAGATTAGTGCTTACAGGACGATCGGTTACAAAAGGGGCCTACTACTTTACGGCTATTACTCGATTCCTAATCTAAGCCGAGGTAAATGCCGCCGTTGTCGTCGCCGCCCGTCCTCTTTGTCTTCAATGCTGCGGCATCGTCCTCGCTGCTTCTTTGAAGAAACCAGAGGACCTCTTCGTCCTCGTCGTCATCTTGATATCTTCCTTTGGACCCGTGGAGCGCTTCGTCGGCGTATACTCGTCGGAGGAGGTGTCCTCCTCCGATTCCTCCTCCTCGGCGGAAGAGTCGGCCGTCCCACGACCAGCGTCGTCGGCTCTTCGCCTCCGGTTCCCGTCGGCGGCGAGGCTGAGGCTATCTTCGCCGTCGTCGGGGCGCATCGTCCTCGACCCGAGGCAAAAATCGATCCTTCGTCCCACCATCATGGGCGAATCTTTATCTGACGCCGTGGCGGATGCTCTGCGTCGGCTCTCGCTAATCGAGTTGGGCGTGGGAGGACACACGGAGGAAGCGAGGAGGCCATGGCGAAAGAGGTTTTCAGTGAAGGAAGAGGGTTTTCTAGCTGGAGGAAGATGGGGGCTGAACTATTCGGCTGATTTAAATAAGGAATAGTGGACGGTTCAATGCCATAGCGGTTTCCCAGTTACCTTGCCAAAATCGTCAAATCACCTCTGGCGAGAGTTGAGAAGACAGGGCATCATGATGAAGGGGTAGCGTGGCGTTACGTTACGCCACGCATTACGTCTACAGCGACCGATAAAAAAGGGAGGAGAAGAAGAGGAAAAAACACATAGAGTGGTTTTGGAATTATCATTGCCAAAACCGAGGGGCATGTGTTATCACCGTATTTTGGCGAGGCGGAGGTGGGCGTGATCAAGATGGGCTTGGAAGATACATATATTCAGCGGGTTCTTTGGATCGGCCTAGTGCGTAGATTTGGGCTGAATTGCCCGTGTATCTTGTATCATAGTAGGATTCGTGTTTGTTTAGGTTCCGTTTATGTTTAGGTAAAGATAGAGTTGTAGAGTTATTCCAAAATTAGAGAGTCTCCGGACTATAAATATGTACCTAGGGTTATTGAAAGAAAACAACAACCACGTTCACAACAAACACAATCTCGGCGCATCGCCACCCCTTGTTCTTAGGGTTTCTTTCGGGTAAGTGCCATGCTGCCTAGATCGCATCTCGCGATCTAGGCAATATTTACTTATTCGTTACCTAGTTTTACTCGTACTGAAGAGTTGTTGATGGCGAGTAATACTATTATCATAGATTATTTGAGGCTAGCATCGGTGCTTTTTCATTACTACCGTCGAAGTTATGCTACCTCTAGCTATCCCGCTACCCTTGCACCTTTTCCCAAAGTGCAAGGGTAGCATCTTGCTTGATCTTTATTTAGTCGATTCGATCTGTTATAGTTGTACCTTGTTCACCAAGGTTTAGTTTAATATCTACGTAATCAGGCCTTACAAACGGGTTGAACGATCCGGTAATGCATAAGGACGTGGCTTATTCGTTCTAGAGAAGATGTTCCGGTAATTGGCTTTATGTTGGTTATTAGGCCTCCTCTAGGGTTGATATTCTTCATCTTTTTGTACGTACTAGGCTCAATTACGCGTAGGACGTTCCAGTTACGTAGTGAAAACATTAAACTATCGTAGATCGATTTAACTTGTAGTGATCAAGCAAAACCCCATGTTATTATAAATCTAACGCAGAACCATGGGGCAATCGGCTTTAGGAGCCGATTCTGAGAAACACAGGAGCCGATTACGGCTCGAATTTTACGATACTTGTTTATCATGCAGAAATCAATCGAGCAATCCTTCACCTTCTGATCGGTATAGGTCAGGTGGCACGCCTCGAACCAAGCCGGGGCGTGTCTTGGGAGCTTTTGCGGCTGTCGCCCGAGGACGAGGCCCTGCGATCTGAGGAGCCTCCGGCTCTCCGTGTTGTCGATCGCTGCTGCCGGTGGGTTTTGACAGCAACGTGAGCAAATCGATCTCATATCGGCCTCATTTAAACTTGTGTAGCGAACCGGTGCTATCTTTTGTCTTAATAATGCAACATTTAAATTGCGGGGTAGATAAATAACTTGAACCATCTAAGTAATTGTCGGGACCCTGGTTCCACTTAATATGACCTAATTGCATCGCACCTTGCCATGCCATGCATCATACATGCATCATGCCGATCTTCTGCCGTTGTATTAAATATTGCATCCGGTGTTTGTTCTAGTGTTTTGCTTCTTCGCGGATACGGCCGTTGAGTTGATGTGAGCTTCGCCCCGATCTTCGGATGAACCCTTCGACAATGTTTTCAGGCGAGCATCTCCCCCTTTCTACCCATCTTACTTTTATAGTATTTACTTCCCTCCTGTTGATCTATTGCTATCTGTGTTGCGATGCTCTAGTTTCCGTACCCGTGATATCCCTTGCAGCCATATATTGCCTTGGACACACCCTATTCCCTGATGTTTGGTAGATAGTTGGACTTGCGCGTCGTAGTCGCTTGCTCAAGTGCTGTTGCGTGTCATCAAATGCCACAGTTGTTGATGTATTGCCGCATGTTGATGTTGGAGATGATTCTAGTTTTACTTATCGTCACTTTAATTTCTGTTTAACAACTAAAATTGAAATAAGCAGAGGCATCGGTGGGTGATAGATAATATTTGGTTTCCGAACGCCCACTTGTGTCCCGTAAGACCCCGAGTACTTGATACCTGTTCCTTGATTTATCGCGCTATCCACATCCGGGAGGTATATGGGACCCCGAGCGAGCTTGATTGATCTTATTTCTTGGGGCCACAAACTAGTTTGAGGTTTTATTTACGATCCTGCTTATGCCATGCTACTTTACGTATTTAAATTGTGCGAGGAGCACCTTTGTCTGTTAGGAATTGTGACCCGTTCGTGGTATCGACAAGCCCAGCCACACTTTCGGGTTCCCGTTCGTTTACCGCCCCACAAACCTTGAGGCCGTCTCGAGTCGGCTAACCGTTGCGGAATCTACTTAAGGGTGGCCCCTGAAATATTCTGAATCTGTGATTGTTCGGTCGTGAAAGCCTCGTTGGGTTTTGTTTTGTTTTCGAGGTTGATCGGCGTGTGTTGCTATTGGTGCACCCGGCGGGTAAAACTTTACGAAAGCCGTGTCGCGGATATGGGCGACTTGGAGCACGATATCTCGATCATAGACAAGCATAACTAAAGTTTATTGCTATAAATTTGACTTTATAATGACTAGTAATCAGCTTCACTATAATGGAATGGCTAATAATCGCCCACAATTGCTTGTTTGGATTGTCGCTTGCGACCATTGTACTGACTAGTAAGTATTGCAACTTCTAGCGGAATGGCTGAATAAAAGTACCAACAACCGCTGGGTTTTGGGTTTATCTCATGCTATCGTACTGATTAGTAATTGTTGCAACTATCACGGAATGGTTAACTAAAAGTGCCCATTGCTTATTTTATCGGGATGATTATCTATACGACTAGTAATTCTGCAACGATAATTGAATAAATAAAGCGCCAGCGTGAGTTCCTCGGTTGACTTCCTCGTTTGGTCTCGAGGGGAAACACGAGATGGGTTTGTTTGGTGTTAGCTTCAGGTTGGATCGGATAGGTCTATCTTACCCCTCTCGATGCTTGATTGTATCGAGTCTCTATAGGTTGTTTAGTGCATCTTTGCTGCCGCTTGATCCACCATACCTATGTAGGCGAGGGCCGAATTCTAGCCTCGCCGTGTCTTGGCCTCGATCTTGGCGCTCCTTCTTTTCCTTTGCCCTTGCCGCACCTTTTGTTTAAGCGGGTTATGAGATCGGCGTCGTTAGCGGGGTTACCCTTCCGCTTGGCACAGGCAGGGTTATGGACGCCATTGGTTATTCTCCAGGGCTCTTAGCCCCATTTGCATCTTGTCCGTAGCTGGACGCTCTATCGTTTTCAAGGTGATTTGGATCTTTGTATAATATATCTGTATTCTTGACTCTTGAGTCATTTTATATATATCTCATTACGTGGGTCCCATCGAGGACTGTTGTGTAATGTTATTACCGTTTTCCACCCGCACGAAAGTGCTGGTGGGCACCTTTGAATCGTTTCTATGCGGGTTTGGCGAATTTTGTTCAAACTTGCATAGGTCCGATCTGAGGTGTTGAGTGGTATCGAGCTCAGCAGTTGCGATACCCCACAAGTCCAGCCTGTAGGATAACCTAGCTAACGGCCGAAGTAGAGTGTCAAAACTATTTTGCAAAATCGGTTGGATCGTTCTGATTAGGTCTGATTTTACTCCTTACCCCTCTGCTATTCTCCTCTTATCTCGACGTGTTTTGAATCCGCTCTCTTCTCTTTCTTCGAGTCCAGGAATTCTCGTGGTTGGGTTTCCGTCGTACCTTCAGGGTTTCGCTTCCTTCTTTGATAACGGTGTTGCTACATCCGGTGTTCAAGATGCCTGAGGAATCCATCTACGGTGTTACCATCCTTTGTCCTTGATTGTGCCTTCCGGTGTTTTCCGACGCGACGACATCCTCTACGCCAGATCCGATGCAGAGTCTGCATCACCCATTGTTCCGAACCTCGCTTGTCGAGATCTTCAGTCTGATTCCGAGAGTTGGTTGCATAATCCGCCTATTCGTGTGCAGAGTAATGGTTTGGGTGCGCGATGGACTGATCACCATCCGACTACTCTTATCATTCGCTCTCGTACATCGAATCAGTGGATCCAGCAGTTTTACTCCGTTCACGGAAGTCAGAGGTGGCCTTATCGTTGATACCTCTACCTTCGTCCTTTGTTTCTCCGGAGTGTTCTCTCGACGATCAGGAACAACGACCCTTTGTTGGTGGTGTCGCCGTTTTCAAGATGAAGAAGGAACATTGTTAGTGGTGTCGCGAGGATCCACACGAAGCGCGAAGGATCAGGCCGCCGACCTTCTTTCCGGTACCATGAGGCGGATCTCGAGGGCGAGATCCCTTGTTAGTGGTGTCGAAATGTGGCATCCCGCAAAACCACTACTAGAAAATCGCGTTGATTTTGTGCATCGCATCATCATAATCGCATGTCTTGTCTCGGTGCATCAGCATAACATCAGCATGCATCTATTTGATTGAAACCATTTTGCTAAAAACCCTAATTTTGTTTTCTATATTAAACGCCCCGTCTTTATTCAAAACCCCAAAACCGGGCTTGTCGATTATTTATTTTGTCTAGTATCGGTTTGCAAAAAGTCCCGTTTATAAATAATAAAATATTTAATTTATTTTAGCGGGGCAGTCGATCGGGCCGAATAGACCCGAACGACCACCCCTGTTTTAAAATCGGTCCAGCTAGTCTGCCCCTCTAAATCCTAGAGTTACCCAACCTATCCTACCCAACCCCTCTCCACCTCACTCCCACCATTCAGCCCGCCACATCACCCTCTCCCTCCCCTCTAACCAATCTCATGCCGCCACATCAGCCAACCAATCCCAACTCACCTCTCCCACAGGCCACCTACCCCCACCCACGCAGCTCACACCGCACTTTTATGCAACACACACCTGCCACGACGCCCTCCCTGTGCAGCCACAGCCTGGACCCGCCTGTCCCCCACACCGCCCTCCTCTCTTCCCCAGCGTCTTCTTCCTCATGGCTCGCCCGCGTCCCTCCGCCTGCATCGCTGCCCGCCGTTCTCTCCCTCGTGGCGCTCCTCTCCCGCCGCCTTCCCAACCAGACGCCGTCCTCCGCGCCCTTCCCCCTCGGCGCCCGGCCCGCGCGCCCACCATCCTCGCCCCCTCCTCATGAGCTTGACCGCCGCCCGCCCGCATGGCCTGCCGCTCCGCTCCTTGCCTGCCCCGCCCGTGCCTCACCCGGCAGCCCGCCCTCCATGAGCCCCTCTCCCCTCACCTCTCTCCCCTCCGCCTCTGCCGCACCCTGCTCGCCTCGCCAACGCCAGCCGCCTCCCCACCTACCGCCTCCACCCGGCGCGCCGCCAGCCCTCCGCGCCCGGCCGCCTGCGACCCCCTGGCCCCACCTCGCGGACCAGCGCCGCCCGCCGCCTCCGGCCGCGTCCCACCGACCCCGAGCCGCCTCCGCCGCTCCCCTCGCCTCCCCATCGCGCCTCCTCCCTCGGCCGGCCACCTCCGCCTCCAGCGGCCACCGTCGTCCCGCTTGAGCTTCCTCCGCCCGGCTGACGCAACCCGCCTCACGCGAGGCCCGTCCCCGACCGAGGGCTGCGGCGACCGTGGAGTCCTGCTCGTCCTCCTCGTGGGGTGCCCGCAGTGCGTCCCCACGCCGCTGTTCGTTGAGTCCGCGTCACCGTCCCTCTGTTGTGGCCGTTGGTGGCCCGGTTGCTGCTATCGGTTCAAGGACATGACGACAAGATCCGCCTCCCAAAGCGACGACCCTTGGACACCAAGAACTACCGGCAACATGACCAAGACCCGGACCCCGATAACCAGGATCCCCACGGCAGAACAACAAGGCCTTCGAGGTGGGACCGACAAGATCTTCTCCTCGGTACACCGGAAGCTCCCCTGAACGCCAAGCTCGTCGAGTTCAGGACCCTCAAGATCTCTGTCACGGACACGACATGGATTTCCCTCGGACGCCAAGGTCTCCAAACGGTCCGCGAACAACGAGAACCGTGCGACAAGTACTCCTTCCCCGGACGCTGAGAACGTCACCCCGGACACCGAGACCCCGGCGCGACAAGCGCTTCATCCCGAACAACAAGAACAACCCGATTCCAAGAACGCTTGCCGAGACCGTTTCCGAACCACGAGACCGACCCGAACCGGAACCCAAGATCGTCGAGCCCCCTCTGATGTGTGACCCCTTTTCCTCGAACCCTATTTTATAACATAACAACTTGTTGCATATTTGATTGTCATCTCGCATGCATATCTGTGGTTTGGGGGCCTTATGCCGATTCACCTAATAATTAAATATGGGGCCCATATGCGGGCAAATCCAGTCTCATATCGGCCTCATTTAAACTTGTGTAGCGAACCGGTGCTATCTTTTGTCTTAATAATGCAACATTTAAATTGCGGGGTAGATAAATAACTTGAACCATCTAAGTAATTGTCGGGACCCTGGTTCCACTTAATATGACCTAATTGCATCGCACCTTGCCATGCCATGCATCATACATGCATCATGCCGATCTTCTGCCGTTGTATTAAATATTGCATCCGGTGTTTGTTCTAGTGTTTTGCTTCTTCGCGGATACGACCGTTGAGTTGATGTGAGCTTCGCGATCTTGGATGAACCCTTCGACAATGTTTTCATGAGCATCTCCCTTTCTACCCATCTTACTTTTATAGTATTTACTTCCCTCCTGTTGATCTATTGCTATACGTGTTTGCGATGCTCTAGTTTCCGTACCGTGATATCCCTTGCAGCCATATATTGCCTTGGACACACCTATTCCACGATGTTTGGTAGATAGTTGGACTTGGCGTCGTAGTCGCTGCTCAAGTCTTTATTGCGTGTCATCAAATGCCACGATTGTTGATGTATTGCCGCATGTTGATGTTCGAGATGATTCTAGTTTTACTTATCGTCACTTTAATTTCGTTTAACAACTAAAATTGAAATAAGCGGAGGCATCGGTGGGTGATAGATAATATTTGGTTTCGAACGCCCACTTGTGTCCCGTAAGACCCGAGTACTTGATACTGTTCCTTGATTTATCGCTATCCACATCCGGAGGTATATGGGACCCCTGAGCGAGCTTGATTCAGTCTTATTTCTTGGGGCCACAAACTAGTTTGAGGTTTTATTTACGATCTGTACTTATGCCATGCTACTTTCGTATTTAAATTGTGCGAGGAGCACTTGTCTGTAGGAATTGTGACCCATTTACGTGGTATCGACAAGCCCAGCCACACTTTCGGGTTCCCGATCTTACTGGCCCCACAAACCTTGAGGCCGTCTCGAGTCGCTAGCTTCGCTTGGAATCTACTTAAGGGTGGCCCCTGAAATATTTCGAATCCCGTGATTGTTCGATGAAAGCCAAGCCTCGTTGGGTTTTGTTTTGGTTTTTCCGAGGTTGATCGAGCGTGTGTTGCTATTGGTGCACCCCGCCGGTAAAACTTTCAAAGCCGTGTCCATGGATATGGACGAGGAGCATGATCTCGATCATAGACAAGCATAACTAAAGTTTATTGCTATAAATTTGACTTTATAATGACTAGTAATCAGCTTCACTATAATGGAATGGCTAATAATACGCCACAATTGCTTGTTTGGATTGTAAACTGCGACCATTGTACTGATTAGTAAGTATTGCAACTACAACGGAATGGCTGAATAAAAGTACCAACAAGCTGCTGGGTTTTGGGTTTATCTCATGCTATCATGCACGATTAGTAATTGTTGCAACTATCACGGAATGGTTAACTAAAAGTGCCCACTGCTTATTTTATCAGGATGATTATCTATACCTGACTAGTAATTACTGCAACGATAACTGAATAAATAAAACTGCTAACTGTGTGAGTTCCTCGGTTGACTTCCTGTAACTACCTCGGTGAACTACGCTCCTAGATACAAGCCTGGATGAGTGATAGTGGTTGAAATAGTACGGTGGGGCCCCAAAAGCCACTCACTGGTAGTCCTTTCAGACGTCCCAACCACTACCCTCTCAACGGGACTCAGACGCAGGCGTGTCGGCGAAGGAATCAACTACGACACAAGTGGGTATGTACGCAAGCCACCATACAAGAGTACATCGAGCCACACCATCTAGAAAGAAAGGAAATATACCAACGCCATACGGCAAGATTCAAATGACCTAGATAAATCTATATTTTAGGATAACTCCTCATACAACACACATCGAGTATCATGCGAAGCGGCAAACAAGATCCGAGTACGGATAAGAAGCAAATCGGCATAAGATGCGGAGAAATAAGCACATCCCAACTACAGGTCTCATGGATCCCGTTCCGGAATCTCTACACCGAACGATCGTTGCCCACATCTTGACTTCTTCCACCCAAGATCCGTCCCGAGAAGGTATTGTTCATCTGAATCAAGAATTTATCGTGTGAGACCCTAAGGGTACGGCAAGTCTTAATGCCTCTAAAGGGGACACAACTGGGTGACGCAATTGCAGAAAAGATAAACCCTAGCAGTTCTACGAGATAGCGCTAACCATCCGCCTAACCAATGATAGACGGATGTCCGTGAATTTAAGCAACAGATTATAATGGTAATCTCATCCGATCCATCCTCCTCCGCTTACCAACAAGGAAGCGGACGAACAACCCCATCCGTTGGCAATTTTATTAACCATTCCATGAGTATTGCACTATTTACTAGTCAAGTTACTTTAGTCGATTAAAAGCGGTACTTTAGTTATGCTTGTCTATGATCGAAACTGCTCCAAGTCGTCCATATCCGCGACACGGCTTTGAAAGTTTTACCCGGGGTGCACCAATAGCAACACACGCTCGATCAACCTCGGAAAAACCAAATCAAAACCCAACGAGGCTTTCACGGTGAACAATCACAAGATTCAGAAATATTTCAGGGGCCACCCTTAAGTAGATCCCGAACGGAGATAGACTCAGACGGACTCAAGGTTTGGGTGGACGGGTAAATGACTGGAACCCGAAAGTGTGGGCTTGTCGATACAGCAGCGTGTCTCGATCCTAAATAAAGACAAAGGTGCACCTCGCACAATTTAAAGATGTAGTAGCATGGCATAAGTACATGATAGTAAATAAAACCTCAAACTAGTTTGTGGCCCCAAGAAATAAGAGCGGAATCAAGCTCGCCTGTGGGGTCCCATATACCTCCGATGTGGATAGCGCGATAAATCAAGGACAGGAATCAAGTACTCGGGTCTTACGGACACAAGTGAGCAGGAAAAACCAAATAGCAGATGTTGCCCACGGTGCCACTTTCTTTAGTTATCCCGAACTACTCGGGTTAAGTTGTTTAGGTACCTCATTATCCATCGACTCTCACAAACCCTACACATGTTGTTCTCGACTGCATGGCTCAAACAACTCCTATAGTAGTGGCTCATGGGATGGAGGAAGACAAGCTTGGTGGGGTTTAAAAGTAAAGGCAATGCATACTTGGGATTCATTTTAATGCAATCGCGACTCAATGATGCAAGAATAAGATAGAGGCAATAGGTACTGTATGTATGCAAGCATGTGGAAGTGCTTGCTCACAACTCGATTGTAGCAAGGACGGTGCAGGTAGTGCTCACGGTTCTCTTGATACAACCCCTGCTCAGTGTCTATCCGAGAAAAACCAAACAAACAAGGCCAACATGAATATAGAGCACAAGCATATGAATAAGATGCGTCAAACAAACAATCATGCCATGATGAATGATGCACAATTTACATGGCAAGTAATGTAGCATGGCATAGTGAGATGTGGTGGACAAGAAAATAACATTTAAGTGGGTTTTAGTCACATTTCATTGCCATAACAGTTGTTGTTCAATATATATTTATATGATGCATGCTGCAATTGAAGTCATGGATATCATAAACAGAAAGGTCTCGTCGAGCTGATCATTTTAGACGTATCATTTGCTTAATTTGGAATTAGAAAACAAAAGTTATTAATTATTGAAAATCCAGTGGCATTTGGGTAATTTAAATAATCTTGGAATTTTAATTGTGCAAAAGTCAAATTGGATGGTATATTTGAATTCCTGGTATTTTTCTGATATCCAAACATATCTCATATGTCAAATTTGGGTTTATATTGAAAAAGTTATTTCAAATCTGATTGGAAAAATTTGAATTTGAAAATATTTAAACTAAATTCGAATTCTAACAGATTCTGGACGTTTAATACTCAACCTATCCCAGCTCTAGTCACTGACAGGTGGGGCCATGGGTTCTGCGGCCCACGCGCCAGTGTCTGGGAAAGAACTGGACCGCGGGTTTAATAAAGACAAAGCACGGAGCCTTTTGCAAACCGCAGCACCGCACAAGTGGGCTCCCTAGGGACCGCGGGGCAAAAAGATTCGCAGGGGTTTCGCAAAAGACCACGCGGCCACCGTGGGATCTTCCACTGCCGACGAACTGAATCGCCGCGTCAGAGAAGAACAGGCCGCTCGAACTCAGCTGATCAGCGAGGTGCTTGCGCCAGCAGCTGCTGCGGCCGCGGGTTGATGTTAGGGGGACGCTCGCGTGCTAGAAAAAGTCGGGCGTGGTGCGGGGAGGATGCCGACAGAAACGAGCAACGGCGCACGGAGGGCGTTCGACGGCCGGTCCGGCGAGGCTAGGGCGAGATCGGCGAGGAGTTGTCGGGAGGTGGGGCTCACCGAGAGTTGCTTGGCGTGGTCGGATCGGCACGGGTGCAGGGGACGGCGATGCGCAGACGACCGGCTAGGGTTTGGGCGTGGCGCGGTGGCGAGCTGGTCCTTCTCCTCCTGCCGGGCACGGCGTCGCCGCGGCTCGAGGGCTTCCTCGACACCTCGCAGCAACACGCCACCCCGAACGAGTGAGGCGATGGTGAGCGGCGGTGTGTGGCGAGGCTGTGGTGGTGGCGAAGGAGGGAGCGGTGCAGGGTCCTGGGCGGATCTGGGAGGCGAGAGAGAGGGGTGAGGTGGATAAGAACGCTGGGGAAGGAGGGTTATGGGGGAGGTTTGATGGCGTGGTACCACCTTTTGGCCTCCTCACGTGCTCGGCATGGCTGTGCCAGGCAAGGCACTAGGAGGAGGGGTGAGGCCGGTGGGGTAGGTAGGGCCAGGGGCAGGTGGGGTCTGGAGGCCTGGGCGGTGAGGCAGAGAAGAAAAGAGGGGTGAGGGAGAGGCTCGGGCTAGGCTAGGGTTAGGGTGTTCCTTGGGCGTGTGGGGTAGCTAGGTGCTGGGGAGGGGACAGCATGGCAGGGAGAAGGGGCGAGCTAGGGTGGGGTGTTCAAGCTAGAAAGGAGGAGGGGGTGTTAGGGTTTTGCTAAGGGGGGGAGGTAGATTAGGGGTAAGAGGGTGGCTTAGTGTTAGGCTTATCTAGGTGAGAGAGAGATAGATGGAGTAGCTAGATTAGGTGAGGGATTAGTTTTTAGGTTTTATCTAGAAGGATAGAAGGCAAGGATAGGGTTTTAGGTGAGAGAGGAAAGATAGCTTGAGGTGGTACTTTATGTGTTGCTTAGGGAAAAGAGGGGATTAGGGCCTTAGCTAAACTAGGTTGGATGGATGGCAAGGTAGATCCTAGGGTTTTAGCTAAGAGAGGGGGAAGAAAAGAAGGTTGGCCCCTTGTACTAGATCATGCATGCTCCAAACAACTAACTAGGACAAGGCAAGAAAAAGAGGGATAGGGAGAGAGATGAACATGTGGTGATGGTTGCTCTTTGGTCCATGCATGCTCCAACAAAGAACAAGCAAGATCAAAGGAAAAGGGGAAGGGTTTAACTAAAAGGGAAGAAGAGGGGGAGAGATTTGATGAAGAACACTACAAGCCAACAAAAGATTTAAACAAAGAAAGATGATCCAACTAGAATTCAATTAAACCCAAATACTAGGAAAAGATGGCACTTGCATGGCCCATGCAAAATAATTAATGCCAAAAGGTTATATTGTGAAAACAACATTATTTCATGTGGCTTTAATCCTTGCATTCCCAAAAAGTGGGCAAAGGCCAAGCAAAAGATGATGGGTGGATCCAACCAACAACATGAGCTAGAGATACTCAAAACTAAAATGCCAAGCTCATATTAATTGGATGGTGGAATATAAGGTGGTGAAAGAAAAGGTGGTGGAGTCAATAAGAGAGATGCCCTCAACTCAACTTGGGCATTTAACAATTTATCAAGACCCAAATACAATATCAAGAGGCAAATACAATTACTCATGCACATGAGATAAGAACCAAACAAGAAAGGGTTTTGTATGATGCTCAAATGCAAGGTGGCATGATGACATGAGCATGATATGATAATGATGCAGCAATTATATGTTGGAAGTGGCCCTTTTTATTATTATAACAAGTAGCATTACAGATGTTAGACAACTGGGATGCTACAACTCTCCCCCACTAAACAGGAATCTCGCCCCGAGATTCTAGGAAGAAGAAGATACAAAGAGAGAAGGATGGTTGGCACGTAGATCATCTTCACGCTCCCATGTGGCTTCATCAATGAATGGTGTGACCTTTGCACCTTGCAAAACTTGATGGACTTGTTGCAGTCCTCCGCTCTCTTGGTCTCAAGGATTTTGGTGGGGTGTTCTTGATAAGAGAGATCTTCTTGGAGGTCGATTAGCTCATGATCCACGGTCTTGCCGGATCTTTGAAGCACTTCTTGAGCTGAGAGATGTGGAAAACATCATGGACTTTGAGTTTTCCTAAGCTCTAGTGCATAAGCAACTTCTCCTCTTCTACCACGTATCTTGAAAGGACCGATGTATCTAGGAGCCAACTTTCCTTTGATACCGGCGGTGTGTTCCTCTCATGGGAGTGACACGAAGGTAGACTAGATCACCAGGGCATATACCATATCTGTGTGCTTCTGTCATAGTTGCTCTTCCGACGACTTTGAGCAATCTTGAGTTCTCGAATGATATGCACCTTCTCCTCTGCTTAGGTTACAATGTCGAGGCCAAACCAGATTCTTTCTCCGCACTGACCAACCAATGGGAGTTACGCACTTGCGTCCATAGAGAGCCTCGAATGGTGCCATCTTGACTCTTCCGAAGTTGTTGTAGGAGAATTCAGCATATGGAAGGCATTCCTCCCACTTCATGCCAAAAGAGATGACGCAAGCTCTAAGCATATCCTCCAGAACTGATTGATTCTTTCCACTTGTCCTTGCGGTTGAGGGTGGTAGCGATCTTTGAAGTTCAACTTTGTTCCCAAAGCTTTTGGAAACTCTCCTAACTTTGAGGTGAAGATGCTCCCACGTGCGAACTGATTTCAAGTGGAACCCCATACAAAGAGACAATCCTGTTGATATAGAGCTCAGCCAACTGAAGTCCAGAAATTGTTTCTTTGACTGGGAAGAAGTGAGCCACTTTAGAAAGCCTGTCGATGACAACAAAAATTGCATTGTTGCCCTTCTGCGACCTTGGGAAGCCGGTGATGAAGTCCATCTCAACTTTTTCCCCATTTCCATTCCGGAGGTTTCAATGGTCAGAGAAGACCAAATGGTTTCGATGGACAGCCTTGACTCTGCAGCGAACATCACATTCGAGACATACTTGGCACAATACCTTTTAACCCAGGCCACCAAGATTGTGTTTTCAAGTCCATGTACATCTTTGTGCTGCCAGGATGGATAGAAAGAACCGAATCATGTGCCTCCTTGAGAACTTGGTCTCTCGACCCGTAGTTTGGAACAAACATCCGGTGTTCAAAGAAGAGTGCCTTGATCATCCACATGGAAGGACTCGTGCCGGAAGGTCAAGCTTAGCGATGAGCTTCTTGGTGTGCGGATCACCAAGTCGACGAGCGAATCTGTTCTTCCAAGAGAGGAGTAGCCGAAGGTTCGGAGATGCCCTTGTTCCACAATTTCGTGTTCGGTTGACGGAATTCCTCGCACAAGAGAGGTTGCTGCTCTTCTACCATGAGGTTGTTTACATAAGCTTTACGGCTAAGCGCATCTGCCATGACGTTTGCTTTGCCTGGAGTATAGTTGATGGTCACATCGAAGTCATTGATTGCTTCAATCCATCTCCTCTGCCGAAGGTTGAGATCCGGTTGAGTGAAGATATACTTCAAACTCTTGTGGTCCGAGAAGATCTCACAACGGTTACCAAGCAAGTAGTGCCTCCAAAGCTTCAAGGCAAAGACAACTGCTGCTAGCTCGAGGTCATTTGTGGGATAGTTGATCTCATGCGTCTTCAACTGACGAGAGGCATAAGTAACCACCTGTCTCTCTTGCATAAGGACCGCACCCAATCCTTGCAAAGAGGCATCGCAGAATATCTGGAAAGGCTTAGATGTATCCGGAGGAACCAAGACTGGTGTGGAAGTGAGCTTCTCTTTGAGTGTCTCAAAGCTTTCTTGGCAAGCAGGAGTCCACAGGTACTTCTTGCCTTTCTTGAGGAGGTCGGTAAGAGGCTTTGATATCTTCGAGAAGTTCTGAACAAAATGACGGCAATAGCTAGCCAAGCCGAGAAAACTCCGCACTTCCTTGACATTAGCAGGAGGAAGCCATTCAACTATTGTCTTCACGGTTTCCGGGTTGACTGCAATGCCCTTGGCAGAGATAACATGACCCAAGTATGTTACTTCAGGCAGCCAGAACTCACACTTTGAGAACTTTGCATACAAGCGGTTCTCACGGAGCTTGTTTAAGACACACCGCAGGTGCTCTTCATGCTCCTCCTTAGACTTGGAATAGACCAGAATGTCATCCAGATATACCACCACAAACTTATCAAGATACTCCATGAAAACGGAGTTCATCAGCCTCGAGAAGGTAGCAGGTGCGTTGGTGAGGCCGAAAGACATGACCGTGTACTCGTACAGGCCATAGCGGGTGGTGAAAGCTGTCTTGGGCACATCCTCTTTGCGAATTTTGATTTGGTGATAACCACTTCTCAAGTCCAGCTTAGAGAACACCACAGCTCCTGCCAGCTGATCAAATAGATCATTTATCCGAGGAAGAGGATATTTGTTCTTGATGGTCTTAGCATTTAGAGCCCGGTAGTCAACACATAGCCTATCGGTTCTGTCATGCTTCTTCACAAAGATTGTTGGGCTACCCCAAGAGGAAGTGCTGTGTTGAATGAAACCCAACTTCTCTTATTCATCAAGTTGTCGTTTGAGTTCCGCCAACTCAGAAGGACCCATTTTATATGGCCTCTTGGAGATAGGAGCCGTTCCAGGTTCAAGATCAATCACGAATTCAACCTCGCGATCCGGAGGCATACCTGGCAACTCTTCAGGGAAAACATCTGGGAACTCACAGACCACTGGTACACCCTGAATAGCTTCCATAGCATCATTATTCAGAGTCGCCAAGGAATAGAGCTGGACAGCAGGAGTCAGGCTTGGAGAAAAGACTACATGGCCTTCAGGAATCTTCAGAGACACTGAGCGTTCAGCACAATCGATCACAGCTGCATTTGCTGTCAACCAGTCCATGCCCAAAATGACATCAATGTCAGAGTTGCCCAGAACAATCAAAGAAGCCAATAATGAAGAACCACCAATCTCAACTTGATTTCCATGGCTGATATGCTCAGCCCTCATGTTTGAACCAGGTGATTGTACCACCAACCGCTTAGAGAGAGGAACCATGACTAACTCATTCTCTTCTGCAAACTTGTATGACACAAAGGAATGCGATGCACCAGAATCAAAGAGAACTCGTGCAGGCGAGTTAGCGAAAGCATACCCATGACAACTCCAGTGCGAGCTCGGCTTGAGAGGCGTTAGCGCATTTGGCCCGAACAACCGCACCCGGGCTTAGTGTTGATGTTGAGAGCCCGAGGTGGTGCACGAACCAAGGAGAGCTTGTTGCAGATCTTGGCGGGGTTGAGGGAGAGCTTTGTTCTTCATTGGGCAGTTCAGCTTGGATGTCCATGATCTCCACATGTGTAACAAGCACCGTGAGGACGTGGAGCGAGTAGCCAGGTGGATTCCGCCAGCGCCTGTGGTAAGGGTTGTTGTAGCCCCGGGAGCCGCATGGTGAAGTTTGGTGGCCTTGACGTGAAACTCGTGTCTTGGAGCCGGGAGCGACGGTGGGGTGTTAGGAACCCATACACCGCTTAGAAGGAGCTGCCATAATCGCAGAGCTTGATGCATCCTGTTATGTTTCTTGGACTCCTCGAACATTTGCCCGCTTGCCTCCTCTTGCAGTCTGTCTGTAGTTCCAGAAGGTTGCCGGTCTTGCATGCGTGATTGCATACTTGATCGACGCATTGAGCCCTTGCACGAATCTTTTGCTTTTTCTTGTCATCGATACCTCATCACCACCATAGCGAGACAGTTCATGAAGTTCTGATATAGGTGTGGACGTTATCATTTCCTGCTTCAGTTGAGGAAGGCCTCCTTCATCCTTTCCATCACAATCTCGAGAGAAATCGTTCTTTGAAAGCTGCGGTGAACCTCTCCCGAGTTGGCTGGAACCAGCAGCTTGCCTTCAAGTAGTTCTCCCACCAAAGAGCTGCATCTCCCTTGAGAAGGTGAGTAGCACACTTTACCCACTCTGCTCGAACATCAGCAGTCTCGAGCAACCTTGAGATCTCGCGCCAATCATCCGCGTCAAGAGGTCGGTCGGAAACATCAAACCGACGAGGGTTGAACTTGAGGAAGCTCTTGATTTCACCACGCTTGGGAGGTGGAGGCGAGCAAACTCATTCCTTCCGACGCTCTCGAAGCGCTGGTTCTCTTGCATTGCCGCCAAAGCATTAGCTATGCTTGACAGCCGAGCCCAGCCCGAGGATGTCCTCCTCATCCGGCGTGGGGAGCCATCCTGTCATTGATATAAAACTCAAGTCAGTACTATAATGGAGAATGATAATAATCCAAAATAGTACCAAGATGGAATTAACCAAGATTAAAGGATACAATTTACTGAGATGATATTAAAATATCAACAAAGTTCATAGCACCTAAAAGATATTAAGCATATCGCACACGATGAAAAGGAGTGTGGTACAAATATATCAAAGAAAATTTTCCACAAATTTCGCATTAAAATACCAATAGATGCAAAATTACTTAACGAATCAAGATTAGTGACTCTACCGATTCAATATACAAAAGCGAATGATACAAGTAGTGGTATGGTCGCGACTCCATCCCGCACTCAAATCATTACTCCGCACATGAACAAGTGGAACACATATCCTAACCCCTTCTTCTCACGTGAAACCTAAAGATTGGTAACTACGAACGAACACCCCAAACAAGATAGCATCGGATACAACGAGGAAGATAGATTGCGTCGGTTTACAAAAGCACGCGGTATTGAATGTACCAACAGTTGATAACCAAAGGCAGATAAGATAACAACTTGGATGCAACAGATAGACAAGGAATTACACACACACACACACAACCTATGGTACTACGGAAACCCAGAAAACGTGAATCCTAGTTTGAACTTTGAGAAGAGGATTGAAAACGTTGCACTTCCTTACCAGAAAAGGGTGGGTGGGAGGGTAAGAAGAAAAAGTGGAAGCAGTCCTACTCGCTTTTGTTTTTCCCTAATATACATAACTACTCAAAATATTTGCTAGATCGACAACGATTGCTTATTGAAACCACAAGGTCGGGATGGCTCGATACCAATTGTAACTACCTCGGTGAACTACGCTCCTAGATACAAGCCTGGATGAGTGATAGTGGTTGAAATAGTACGGGGCCCCAAAAGCCACTCCTCGGTAGTCCTTTCGACGTCCCAACCACTACCCTCTCAACGGGACCTCAGACGGCGTGGTCGGCCGGAAGGATCAACTACGACACAAGTGGGTATGTACGCAAGCCACCATACAAGAGTACATCAGAGCCACACCATCTAGAAAGAAAGGAAATATACCAACGCCATACGGCAAGATTCAAATGACCTAGATAAATCTATATTTTAGGATAACTCCTCATACAACACACATCAGAGTATCATGCGGAAGCGGCAAACAAGATCCGAGTACGGATAAGAAGCAAATCGGCATAAGATGCCAGAGAAATAAGCACATCCCAACTACAGGTCTCATGGATCCCCGTTCCCGGAATCTCTACACCGAACGATCGTTGCCCACATCATCGCTTCCACCCAAGATCCGTCACGAGAAGGTACATTCATCGAATCAAGAATTTATCGTGTGAGACCCTAAGGGTACTCAAGAAGTCTTAATGCCTCTAAAGGGGACACAACCTGGGGTGACGAATTGCGGTGAAAGATAAACCCTAGCAGTTCTGAGATAACGCTAACCATCCGCCTAACCAATGATAGCGGATGTCCGTGAATTAAGTGCAATGATTATAATGGTAATCTCATCGATCCATCCTCCTCCGCTACCAACAAGGAAGCGACGAACAACCCCCATCCGTTGGAAATTTTATTAACCATTCCATGAGTATTGCACTATTTACTAGTCAAGTTACTTTAGTCGATTAAAAGCGGTACTTTAGTTATGCTTGTCTATGATCGAGCTGTGCTCCAAGTCGTCCATATCCGCGACACGGCCAGAAAGTTTTACCCGGGTGCACCAATAGCAACACACGCTCGATCAACCTCGGAAAACCAAATCAAAACCCAACGAGGCTTTCACGATCGAACAATCACAAGATTCAGAATATTTCAGGGGCCACCCTTAAGTAGATCCCAGCGGAGATAGCCGACTCGAGACGGACTCAAGGTTTGGGTGGACGCAGAACGATCGGGAACCCGAAAGTGTGGCTTGTCGATACCGATGCAACGTGTCCCGATCCTAAGCAAGACAAGGTGCACCTCGCACAATTTAAAGATGTAAGTAGCATGGCATAAGTACATGATAGTAAATAAAACCTCAAACTAGTTTGTGGCCCCAAGAAATAAGACGGAATCAAGCTCGCCTGGGGTCCCATATACCTCCGGATGTGGATAGCGATAAATCAAGGAACAGGAATCAAGTACTCGGGGTCTTACGGGACACAAGTGAGCAGGAAAAACCAAATAGCAGATGTTGCCCACCGGTGCCACTTTCTTTAGTTATCCCAGAACTACTCAGGTTAAGTTGTTTAGGTACCTCATTATCCATCAGACTCTCACAAACCCTACACATGCTGTTCTACGACTCACATGGCTCAAACAACTCCTATAGTAGTGGCTCATGGGATGGAGGAAGACAAGCTTGGTGGGGTTTAAAAGTAAAGGCAATGCATACTTGGGATTCATTTTAATGCAATCGCGACTCAATGATGCAAGAATAAGATAGAGGCAATAGGTACTGTATGTATGCAAGCATGTGGAAGTGCTTGCCTGTCAACTCAGTTGTAGCAAGGACGGTGCAGGTAGTGCTCCTGGTTCTCTTGATACAACCCCTGCTCAGTGTCTATCCGAGAAAAACCAAACAAACAAGGCCAACATGATTATAGAGCACAAGCATATGAATAAGATGCGTCAAACAAACAATCATGCCATGATGAATGATGCACAATTTACATGGCAAGTAAGGTAGCATGGCATAGTGAGATGTGGTGGACAAGAAAATAACGTTTAAGTGGGTTTTAGTCACATTTCATTGCCATAACAGTTGTTGTTCAATATATATTTATATGATGCATGCTGCAATTGAAGTCATGGATATCATAAACAGAAAGGTCTCGTCGAGCTGATCATTTTAGACGTATCATTTGCTTAATTTGGAATTAGAAAACAAAAGTTATTAATTATTGAAAATCCAGTGGCATTTGTGTAATTTAAATAATCTTGGAATTTTAATTGTGCAAAAGTCAAATTGGATGGTATATTTGAATTCCTGGTATTTTTCTGATATCCAAACATATCTCATATGTCAAATTTGGGTTTATATTGAAAAAGTTATTTCAAATCTGATTGGAAAAATTTGAATTTGAAAATATTTAAACTAAATTCGAATTCTAACAGATTCTGGACGTTTAATACTCAACCTATCCCAGCTCTAGTCACTGACAGGTGGGGCCATGGGTTCTGCGGCCCACGCGCCAGTGTCTGGGAAAGAACTGGACCGCGGGTTTAATAAAGACAAAGCACGGAGCCTTTTTGCAAAACTGCAACAGACAAGTGGGCTCCCTAGGGACCGCGTTGGCAAAAGATTCTGCAGGGGTTTTTCGCAAAAGACCACGCGCCACTTGTGGATCTTCCTGCCTGACGAATCGCGTCCGCGAGAGGAGAAGCAGCGGCCGCTCGAACGCGCGACCGCGAGGTGCTTGCGGACGCTGAGCCACGGGCCGCGGGTTGATGTTAGGGGACGCCGCGCTAGAAAAAGTTGGGCGTGGTGCGGGGAGGATGCCGTAAACGAGCAACGCGGAGGGGCGTTCGACCGGTCCGGGCGAGGCTAGGGGCGAGATCGGCGAGGAGTTGTCTCGAGGTGGGGCGCTCACCGAGAGTTGCTTGGCGTGGTCGGATCGGCTGGTGCGGGGACGTCGATGACGCAGACGGACGGCTAGGGTTTCGGCGTGGCGCGGCCTTGGCAGCTGGTCCTTCTCCTCCTCGTTGCTGGGCACGGAGACGTCGCAACGGCTCCAGGGAGCTTCCTCGACACCTCGCAGCAACACGCCACCGGCTCGAACGATAGGGGACAGATGGTAGACGGCGGTGTGTGGCGAGGGGGAGCTGTGGTGGTGGCGAAGGAGGGGAGCGGTGCAGGGTCCTTGGGCGGATCTGGGGAGGCCAGAGAGGGGGTGAGGTGGATAAGAACGCCAGGGGAAGGAGGGTTGCGTGGGGGAGGTTTGATGGCTGTGGTACCACCTTTTCGGCCTCCCTCACGTGCTCGGCATGGCTGTGCAGGCAGGGCACTAGGAGGAGGGGTGAGGCTGGCGGTGGGGTAGGTGGGCCGAGGCATGTGGGTCTGGGAGCCGGTGAGGCAGAGAAGAAAAGAGGTGAGGGAGAGGCTCGGGCTAGGCTAGGGTTAGGGTGCTCCTGGGCGTGTGGGGTAGCTAGGTCTTTGGGAGGGACTGACATGGCGGAGAAGGGGCGAGCTAGGGTGGGGTGTTCAAGCTAGAAAGGAGGAGGGGTGTTAGGGTTTTGCTAAGGGGAAGGTAGATTAGGGGTAGAGGGTGGCTTAGTGTTAGGCTTATCTAGGTGAGAGAGAGATAGATGGAGTAGCTAGATTAGGTGAGGGATTAGTTTTAGGTTTATCTAGAAGGATAGAAGGCAAGGATAGGGTTTTAGGTGAGAGAGGAAAGATAGCTTGAGGTGGTACTTTATGTGTTGCTTAGGGAAAAGAGGGATTAGGGCCTTAGCTAAACTAGGTTGGATGGATGGCAAGGTAGATCCTAGGGTTTAGCTAAGAGGGGAAGAAAAGAAGGTTGGCCCCTTGTACTAGATCATGCATGCTCCAAACAACTAACTAGGACAAGGCAAGAAAAAGAGGATAGGAGAGAGATGAACATGTGGTGATGGTTGCTCTTTGGTCCATGCATGCTCCAACAAAGAACAAGCAAGATCAAAGGAAAAGGGAAGGGTTTAACTAAAAGGAAGAAGAGGAGAGATTTGATGAAGAACACTACAAGCCAACAAAAGATTTAAACAAAGAAAGATGATCCAACTAGAATTCAATTAAACCCAAATACTAGAAAAGATGGCACTTGCATGGCCCATGCAAAATAATTAATGCCAAAAGGTTATATTGTGAAAACAACATTATTTCATGTGGCTTTAATCCTTGCATTCCCAAAAAGTGGGCAAAGGCCAAGCAAAAGATGATGGGTGGATCCAACCAACAACATGAGCTAGAGATACTCAAAACTAAAATGCCAAGCTCATATTAATTGGATGGTGGAATATAAGGTGGTGAAAGAAAAGGTGGTGGAGTCAATAAGAGAGATGCCCTCAACTCAACTTGGGCATTTAACAATTTATCAAGACCCAAATACAATATCAAGAGGCAAATACAATTACTCATGCACATGAGATAAGAACCAAACAAGAAAGGGTTTTGTATGATGCTCAAATGCAAGGTGGCATGATGACATGAGCATGATATGATAATGATGCAGCAATTATATGTTGGAAGTGGCCCTTTTTATTATTATAACAAGTAGCATTACAGATGTTAGACAACTGGGATGCTACACTTCCTCGTTTGGTCTCGAGGGGGAAACACCAGGATGGGTTTGTTTGGTGTTAGCTTCAGGTTGGATCCGGATAGGTCTATCTTACCCCTCTCGATGCCGCCATTGTATCGAGTCTCTATAGGTTGTTTAGTGCATCTGCTTGCCGCTTGATCCACCATACCTATGTAGGCGAGGACCTTGAATTCTAGCCTCGCTGTAATCTGGCCTCGATCTTGGCTCCTTCTTTTCCTTTGCCTTGCCGCACCCCTTTGTTTAAGCGGGTTATGAGATCGACGTCGTTAGCAGGGTTACCCTTCCGCTTGGCCCGCAGGGTTATGGACGCCATTGGTTATTCTCGGGGCTCTTAGCCCCATTTGCATCTTGTCCGTAGTCGGACGCCTATCGCTTTCAAGGTGATTTGGATCTTTGTATAATATATCGTATTCTTGACTCTTGAGTCAAGTATATATACTGCTGGGGTCCCATCGAGGACTGTTGTGTAATGTTATTACTTCGTTTTCCACCCGCACGAAAGTGCCTGGTGGGCACCTTTGAATCGTTTCTATGCGGGTTTGGCGAATTTTGTTCAAACTTGCATAGGTCCGATTCTGAGGGTGTTACAACGGGCGGCGTAATCGGCAGGCGAAGGGATCAACTACATACACAAGTGGGTATGTATGCAAGCCACCATACAAGAGTACATCAGAGCCATACCATCTAGAAAGAAAGGAAATATAGAAACGCCATACGGCAAGATTCAAATGACCTAGATAGATCTATATTTTAGGATACTTCCTCATACAACACACATCAGAGTATCATGCGGAAGCGGCAAACAAAATCCGAGTACGGATAAGAAGCAAATCGGCATAAGATGCCATAGAAAGAAGCACATCCCAACTACAGGTGTCTCACGGATCCCGTTCCGGAATCTCTACACCGAACGATCGTTGCCCACATCTTCTTCTTCCACCCAAAGATCCGTCCCGTGAAGGTACCGTCCATCTGAACCAATAATTTATCGTGTGAGACCCTAAGGGTACTCAAAGAAGTCTTAATGCCTCTAAAGGGGACACAACTGGGTGACGAATTGCGTGAAAGATAAACCCTAGCAGTTCTACAGATAACGCTAACCATCCGCCTAACCAATGATAGGCGGATGTCGGTGAATTAAGAACAGCAGTTATAATGGTAATCTCATCAGATCCATCCTCCTCCGCTACCAACAAGGAAGCGGAACAACCCCCATCCGTTGGCAATTTTATTAACCATTCCATGAGTGTTGCACTATTTACTAGTCAAGTTACTTAGTCGATTAAAGCGGTACTTTAGTTATGCTTGTCTATGATCGAGAATGCTCCAAGTCGCCCATATCCGGACACGGCTTTGAAAGTTTTACCCCGGGTGCACCAATAGCAACACGCCGATCAACCTCGGAAAACCAAATCAAAACCCAACGAGGCTTTCACGATCGAACAATCACAGGATTCGAAATATTTCAGGGCCACCCCTTGAGTCTACCAAGAACGAAGTAAGCAAGCTCCAAGACGGACTCAAGGTTTGGGTGGACGGTGAGCGATCGGGAACCCAAAATCGGGCTTGTCGACACCGTAAAACGTGTCCCGATCCTAAAAAGACAAAGGTGCTATCTGTCGCACAATTTAAATACATAAGTAGCATGGCATAAGTACAAGATAGTAAATAAAACCTCAAACTAGTTTGTGGCCCCAAGAAATAAGACTGAATCAAGCTCTGGCTCAGGGGGGTCCCATATACCTCCCGGATGTGGATAGCGCGATAAATCAAGGAACAGGAATCAAGTACTCGGGGTCTTACAGGACACAAGTGAGCAGGAAACCAAATAGCAGATGTTGCTCACCGTGCCACTTTCATTAGTTATCCCTTACTACTCAGGTTAAGTTGTTTAGGTACCTCGTTATCCATCGACTCACAAACCCTACACATGTGTTTCTACGACTGCATGGCTCAAACAACTCCTATAGTAATGGCTCATGGGATGGAGGTACAAGCTTGGTGGGGTTTTAAAGTAAAGGCTATGCATACTTGGGATTCAATTTAATGCAATCGCGACTCGATGATGCAAGAATAAGATAGAGGCATTAGGTACTGTATGTATGCAAGCATGTGGAAGTGCTTGCCTGATGACTCAGTTGAAGCGAGAGACGGATCCGGTAGTGCTCCGGTTCTCTTGATATAACCCCGCCAAGGTTCTATCCGAGAAAAACCAAACAAACAAGGCCAACATGAATATAGAGCACAAGCATATGAATAAGATGCGTCAAGCAAACAATCATGCCATGATGAATGATGCACAATTTACATGGCAATAAGGTAGCATGGCATGGTGAGGTGTGGAAGACAAGTAACAACATTTTAATGGAGTTTTGGTTCACATTTTGTTGTCATAACATTTGCTGCAACCTATATTTTTATATGATGCATGCTGCAATTGAAGTCATGGATAGCATAAACAGAAAGGTCTCGTCGAGCTGATCATTTTAGACATATCATTTGCTAAATTTGGAATTATAAAACAAAAGTTATTAATTATTTAAGTTCTAGTGGCAATTGGTGTAATTTAAATAAACTTGGGATTTTAAATGTGCAAAAGGCAATTTGAATGTCATATTTGAAATCCTGGCATTTTTCTGATCTCCACACATATATCATTTGTGTTATTTGGAATTATAATGGAAAAGTTATTTATAACTGAATTAGATTTGAATTTGAAATATTTTAAACAAAATTTGAATTTTAAACAGACTCTGGAAAGTTTTATACCCAGCCTACTCTAGTTCGCGAGACATGTGGGGCAGGTGCTTATCGACCCACACGCCAGTCTCGAGAGAGTGAGGGACCGGGTTGATTAAACCAAAGAGGACTCTTTATAAAAGCAGGACACCGACGGTGGACCGCTGGTTGGCGCGACAAAAGTGAGGGTAAGTGCAAAACGACCATGCGCGTACTGTACTTCTTCCTCTGAACCTGACGGGCGCGATGGCAAGCGCGGGGATCGATCTCGCTCTCGCAGAGGGCCCGAGCTGCCAAGTGAGGTGAGTAGTTGACGGTGAGGAGGGCGCGTGCTAGATAGGGTGTCCGCGACTGGGAGCGAGCAGAAACGAGCACGACGCCGGCGCACAGAGGCCGTTCGACGAATTGCCCGGCGAGCACCGGCGACGGCGGCGAAGCGGACCGTGTCTAGGGGGTACCGGGGCTCACCTAGAGGTTGTTGGTGGAGCTGGATCGGGTCGGCGAGCAGCAGGTCGTCGGCGAAGCAGAGGCCCAGCGAGCTAGGGTTTCCGGTGGGCGTCCCGGCGTACAGCAGCGTGCAGACCTTCTCCTCCTCGTTGATGCGGTCCAGGTGAAGCAGGAGGGTGCTCCCAGTGTCCTCGAGCTCCACCACGATGTGCTAGCGAGCCGGATCGACGAGGGGCAGGGGGTAGACGTGGTGCTTGCGGTGGGCGGCGAGAGGGAGCTGGGGGCGTGTTGGAGAGGGAGGAGAGGAGAGCCAGGCGCCTCGGCCAGATCTAGAGAGCAGAGAGAGGGGGGGCTGGGGTAGATAAGGACGGGCGGTGTGGCTTGCGTGGGGAGGGAAGGTGGCCTCGGTGCCACCTTTTTCCTCCTCACGCATGGCATTGGGCTGTAAGGCGTGCACGGCTGGGCAGGTCTAGCTAGGGAGAGGAGGTGGGCGGCAAGCTGGCCAGGTCGAGGAGCTCGGGGCACCGGTAGAGATAAGAGAAAAGGGAGAGGGGAGTGGCGGCTCGGCTAGGGTTTGTGGTGGACGGTAGCTAGGTGGGGTAGGCCAGGTGGGTCCAAGCAGAGAGAGGGGAGCTGGGGCATGGTATGGTGTGTCCATGCTAGGGAGTAGAGAGAAGAGGAGGGGTACTTAGGGTTTGTTTAGGGGAGGTGTAGTCTAGGTTTTGTTTAGCTAGGATGGGGAGGTGGCATGGGGTAGGCTTTAGGGTTTAGCTAAGAAGGGGGGGTGAGATAGAGGGAGGGTTTTGGTTAGATTAGAGGGAAGTGTGATGGTTAACAAGAACCAACACAAGATTAAAGAGGTGTGATGGGGTGGTTTAGAGAGGGTGGAGAAGAAAGGAGAGCAGAGAGAAGAGAGATAGGTTTGGTGTTTCTTTTGCCAAGATCAAGCCAAGAGGGAAAGATAGATCTAAAGATTTTGAATCATGCATGCTCCATACAAAGAACAAGCAAGATCAAGAGATAAGAGGTAGGGAGAAAGATGGGGTTTAGAGTTATGCTCACACATGAGCACATGTGTATGCATGGAGAAAGTTGATGAGGTTTTAGCTATAGGAGGGTAGAGAGGTAGAAGATATGGTGAAGAAAACTACAAGCCAAAACAAGATTTAAAACAAAGGAGAGATGATCCGTGCAAGCAAAGCCAAAACATTCCAAAGCCAAGAAAAGGTGGCACTTGCATGGCCCATGCAAACAATATTTGCCATGTAGTTATATTGTGAAAACAACATTAATTCATGTGGCATTATTCCTTTCATTCCCAAAAGGTGGGCAAAGGCCAAGCAAAAGATTATGGGTGGAATCCAACCAACCAACATGAGCTAGAGATAACTCAAATAAAATGCCAAGCTCATATTAATTGGATGGTGGAATATAAGGTGGTGAAAGAAAGGTGGTGGAGTTTAAAAGAGATATGCCCCAACTCAACTTGGCATTTAACAATATAATAAGAACCAAATACAATATCAAGAGGCAACTACAATTAATCATGCACATGAGATAAGAACCAAACAAGAAAGGGTTTTATATGATGCTCAAATGCAAGGTGGCATGATGACATGAGCATGACATGGTGATGATGCAACAATTATAACTTGGAAGTGGTCCTTTTATTACTAGAACAAGTAGCATTACAGGTGTTAGACAACTGGGATGCTACACCGCGCGGGTGGGCCCACCCTGCGCCTGGGGGGTGCAGCCACCTCGGGCACCCCCTCGGCCTCCCTCTTCGCCTATAAGAAGCCCCCGATGCCTAAACCCTAAGTACCCGATCAATATTCCATGAAACCGTCTATAGTCGCCGCCACCATCGTCCCTAGATCAGGGGGATCTGAAGCTCTTCTCGGCACCCTTCCGGAGGGTAGATCATCCCGGAGGCCTTCTTCTTCATCATGCCAGCCTCCGGTATGAAGCGTGAGTAGTTCCACCTTGGACTACGGGTCCATGTAGTAGCTAGATGGTTGTATCTCCTCCTTTGTGCTTTCATTTCTAGATCTTGTGAGCTCCGTTCATGATCAAGATCTCATCTATTTGTAATCATGCATGTTGTGTTTGCGGGGATCCGATGGATATTGAGATTACTATGTCAGATTGATTAATGGTTTTGTCTTATTGATTCTATCATGTCTGTGTTGTTTGTGATCTTGCATGCTCTCCGTTGTTAGTGGCTATCTTGGCCAAGTAGTTGCTAGTGACTCCAGGATGGGGTATTTATGCTCGATAGTGGGTTCATGCCTCTATTTAATCTAAGGGAAGTGACAAAAATCTCTAAGGTTGTAGATGTGTTGTTGCCACTAGGGAGAAAACAACGTTCCCTTGTTCATGGAACAAGTGGATTGTTTACCTTACACACTTTGCTTAAAGAAGTTGTCTGTTGCTTGCAACTTAATACTGGAGGGGGTTCGGATGATAACCCAAAGGTGTACTTCTAGTCATAGATGAAGTTGGATGGCGGTCTATGTATCTTTTTGTATTGCCCAATCGAATCTCATAGGATCATGATGTCTAGTATTGCATTGTTATGCGTTGCTTAGTCCTGTCAATTGCCATGTTGTAATTTGTTTACCCAGCATGCCATGTTTGTTTATCTAAGGAGAACACCTCTAGTGAACTATGGAACCCGGTCCAATCTTTACCATTGATACATCTTCCACTGTTACTGTTTACTTTCTGCAAACCACTATTACCTTCCACACCATACAGTTAATCCTTTGTTACAGCAACCGGTGAGATTGACAACCTCACTGTTCATTGGGGAAAAGTCTTGAGTTTGTGTTGTGTAGGTATCCAAGTTGCTTGAAACACCTTTGAGATGTTTCCTTCCTCCTACTGGTTCGATAACCTCGGTTTCTTACTGAGGGAAGACTTGTTGTTGTGCTCTTCACACCTTGATCTTGGGGTTTCCCGATGAAGAACTATCAAGCGCCATCAACATGCACCTCCTATAGCATCTCGGTCAGGGCCGAGTCGGAGTTAGCCAACCGAATATTAGCCTACACTCTTATGAACAGGGAATAGAGTCTCCCACTCCTTGTCGACATTCGCAATGTGCCCCTGGATAGAAAAACCACTGAAAATTCCCCAGACACAAGGGGTTCAACTTGCCAGTCCCACTCTGCCTCTACGAGGTGTTGTAACTCCCTCAAGATGGCCTCTGAAGTGAAAGGGTTCTCCTTGAACTTGATCACCACCCCATTTGAGTCTTCCTCATCTGCATCTGAGATGTCCTCCTTACACTCCAGCGAGAACAAACCCTCCCCCGCAATCGCCTGGCCCAGGATGCGCGGTGTTGGAGGGCCTCCCTTGCTCTTGCAATCCGTTGTGTGGTGACCGGCCTTGTTGCAAATCACGCACAATGGAAACGCGTTACAAGTGGCTTGGAAGTGCCTCAGGAGTCCACACTTGAAACACTCGACTACGGAGCTCGTAGGCTTTGCGCATGTGTTCGTCGTGACCCTATCGAGTCGTAGATGTCCGGTCGCCCGTCCCCATGACGATGAGATCCCAAAGGCCTCCGTGCTAGAACCATATCCCTCGGCCATCCCCGGCGCAGGGGAAAAAACCCTCCAACTCCTCCCGAGCCCGATGGTTCGCCTCTCTCTTCCTCTCACGCTCCAACCATCGGAGGTGGCCCGGGTTGGTGGGTCCTGGTCCCTAGCCATGGGCCATCCACGTGCCTTATCACCTCCGACCTTACTCGGAGAGAGCCCGGTTGCGGAGGGCCACCTCGCGTCGCTGTGCCTACGGGGTGACCTCATTCCCGCCGCGCCTGCCTCAGTCACCACGCCCGATGCCCCTTCCCCCCTCGCCCGTCGTCATGGCCGCCGTCCCCGCAGTGGGATGTCGAGGGGGCTGGTAGCCTGCCCCCTACAACCTCCCCTAAAGGTTGGCCACTAGTGCCAATGGCTGCCATCGGTTCGGGTTGGCCGACACACCGCCCGACAAGGATGCCTCATGGCGCTGCTTCTTCCCCACATGTACATCGGTTCCTCGAGCATCCATGACTGCATGCACAAAGGATCAGAGGAGAGGCATCGTGGAAGGAGGATGGATGCGGATCATCCACGAATATCTCCTGAACCACTACACTTCGGAGGGGAGAGCTGGAAACCCTAGCGAGATGTCAACTGCTCCCTTCCACAACCACATCCGCTTAACATCCTATTGTGTGGGCCTCGAGGTCTCCTGGGTTGACGCCCATTCCGCCTCATCTCGGCCGGCCTCTACCGAGTGCCCCCACTGGTGGGCTTTACAACAGGCTCTGGCCCACAGGCTCCCTAGTCCATGCCCTAGCCTCCTCATGGGCCTAAGATAGAAATGGGACTAGCCCTAGCTTGACCTACATGAGGGGGAACCCTAACTCCATCTCTCCGAGATGCTCCTCTCCCTCTCCTGCTAGATCGGCAGCGGTGACATGTGTCAGCCAAGAATCCCTTCCACCGACAAAGAAGAAGACCTCGCTAGAGCGGCAAAAGTGGAGACAGCCACCGTCCTCGCGACCATGAACCTCTCCTCATGAAAGAGGGGCCGCGCTTTATGCTGACGAGGGCGGGGTGACACCACGCACCAGCCCCTCTCCGGCGACCGAAAAATGGGACACCTCCCCGGGTGCAAACATTGCGCGAGGAGATGAGAGAAGGGCCCGACTCGCCACAGGTATCCGTCTCCTGGATGAAATCCCCTAGGGTGGGCATCCACGACGAGCCCCTTGCCTCCACCGCCAGCGAAACGCATCTCGTGTCCTCTTCACTGGCCTCACTCACCGCCTCATCCTCCGCTGCCGGCGCCAACACCTAGAAACGTCCGGTCCCGCCATCGCCCGACGGGGAGGGGGCGCGAGCACAGGCCCAGCAGCGAGCCTTCCATCCCGCCATACACCAGGGCCCTGTGTTCTGAGCTCGATAACATTATAATTTTGTTTGCAAACATGATGTGAACTTGATGTAGTCGTAAAATTGTAAAGGGAATTTTCATGTTGTATCAGCATACGTGCTACAACTATATTTTTAGGGGTGTGCAGCTAATTTTACTCAAAAGGTTTATGTCTTTTTTTCTTCTTAATCATAAACTTCTTTTTAGGGAACCCTAGTTATTTTGTATGTTATATATATTTATTAACGTGCTGCATAATACTAGTCACCATGCAAATCTTAGTCAGTTCATTTTGTCAAGAATGTTGTCCACGATTTTATGCGTAGACGTTTTTTTTTTGGTAAATCTATTCTTAGACCGGTCTGAGGAAGACCAAACCTGGCGGATGCTCACCCCCGGTGATTCTCTTCTGTTCTTTCTAATTCTATGCATGCATTAAAACCAAATTGCTGACATCATTAGCATTTAATGTAGGAATCCGTATATTTAAAATACTTTATAGCTCAAACCATTTGTCTGATTTAGAATCTATTTTCACCGTTGGGCTAGTCGCGACGAGATCTTCGAAACTAGATCCCATGTTGATATGTTTCGATGGAAAAAATTTTGAACCAAAAGGTTATCCACCCTTAACACGTGAATTATCCATGTCATAATATATAAGTTATTCACCTATAACATATAAGTTATCCACCATATAAATGGTTGGATCGATGCATTCTCGCATTTCTTTTGTGGGTAGTTGTTGTATTTTTTTCTTCCTGAAACCTTGGTTGACCCATGTATTTTAGTCTAGTTCATTAAATATGAGCTACGAGCTAGTTTAATTGGGACGCGATAATCTAGATATTAGTGTACCGTCAATGCGTTAGCATCGACGGACGAGTAAGGCTCGGTACCATAACACATTTCGTCACTCGTATGCTACGAGAGCGGCTACGAGTAATTGCTATAAAAGCGGCTACGAGTAAGGCTCGGTACCATAACACGTTTATCACTCGTACGCTACGAGAGCGGCTACGAGTAATTGCTATGAGAGCGGCTACGAGTAAGGCTCGGTACCATAACCCCTAATGCTTTAGTCTGTATGCTACGAGAGCGGTGGTGAGCAACGAGACCGAGACGTTAGAATAACATTTTATATGTTGTTCGTATTTAAATTTTTATAGTAGTCGATAACTTACATGTTATTTGATGGATAACTTATATGCTCAAGTCTGGATAACTCTCGTGTTACAGATGGGTAACTTATGGATAAATAAAAAAGTTATCCATCTATAACACGTGACTGTGGGTAAATTTTGTAGTAGTAGATAACTTATATGTTATTGGGTGGATAACTTACATGCTAAAGCCCGGATAACTCATGTGTTACGGGTGGATAACTTTTGATAAAAAAAAACTGTCAGAACATACCAACATTGGATCTAGTTTCGAAGATCTCATGACGACTAGTCTAATGGTGAAAACGAATCTTAATTCGGACAAACTGTTTGACCTAGAAAACATTTTGAATTTTCGTTTTAAATTCAGCTGGCTAATCGAATTTTGTCCCGCGCTTGGCTGGTGTCCGCCCGATTTTACCATTCATAGGGAGGTTGCCATGCAGTAAAGTCCTTTTAAACTGTTGGGCCTACGTGTGAAGATGAGAGACATCTGCTCCATGTTGCTACCTCTCTGTAGCAACAGTAAGAGCATCTCCACTCGCCTACCCAGGACGCCGATTCGGACGCCGAAATTTAGTCTGGACGCGAAAATCGGTCCAGTCGTATACACAGGGACCTGTTTTCGTCCGGATTTCGGTGTATTTTGGTCCGGCCTACCAGGCCGAACCCAGGTTCTCGGGTACGCCCTGGGGACGCCGGACGCCGCAAAAAAGGGCGTGGGCCAGCTCTATCGGCGAGACAGTCCCATTCCCACCCACTTCACTTGCCCAGACTGCCGCGGAGAGCTCTGTCGCCATGACTTAGCCGGCGGAGCTCCCCCACGTAAAGACATGCCCACGCCTCTAGCTACGCTCGCCGTTATTGCCGTCCACCTCCACACCTTCTACGCCACCGCTTTCGCCGACCTAGCCTCGCTGTAGCTTTGCTTCGCTCCGTGTGCACACCACCACGCTCGCCAGGTGTTCGACATTTGGCCGGATTCGGCCATGGACTCCGACGGCGACGAGGTACTGTCCACTTGTAGGGGTTCGTAGCATGGAAAACAAAAAAATTCTACCGCATGAACACACAATCAAGATCTAATCTATGATCAAGCCAAGCTCTATCTACTAGATTGTAGCAACGAGTCAATAGAGTACTAACCCTCGAACATCCAAAGCGGTTAACGAGAGCAGATTCTCGTGGATGATGTAGTCGTACACTTCCGATCTCAAGATCGCGTAGACGATCCTTCAAGGCCGTTCGGCAGCGCTCCGCAATGGGTCACACGCTCGGTACTCGATGAAGACCTTCCTCTCCTTGTTCCAAGAGCGCGGAGGTTGTAGCACTCTCCTCGCGATTCCAAAGACGACCGTGGTACCCAAGTAGAGGAGATCTCGCATGGCCGCCTTAAGCCAGAGCGAGTATGGTGGACTATGAGAGAGGCCTTGGCGATCTAGGGTTTAGAGGCACCAAGGAGAGAGAGCTAGGCCAGCGGCTAGAGCAAGGGGAGAGCAACTCGGCGGCTAGGCAAACCCTAGGGGTGGCGGCGACTTGGTGGAAGCCGGCGGCTAGGGCTAGGGTTTAGAGGAGAGAGGTGTAGAGGGGCACCGCCCCTTCTTTATAGGTGGGAGGGAGGCGCCAGGAGGAGGGAGTCCTCATCCAACTCCTCCTCCTTGGGCAGTGGAGGAGGACTTCCTCCCAAGTAGGTTTCCTACTCTCCTCCACCAAGCAAACTTGCCGCTTGACTTTTCAAATTGGCGCTTGACTTTTCAAACTAGGATTTGTTTTATCCCTTTATTTTGCTCAGCGATGACACCTAGTACATGATGCAACCATTCCAACTTGTTATGACACATTCATGCACCTTCCTCCCGGAGTTGGCCGGACCTTCCGACCCTTCTAGAACATTCCGATGAAAACACCTAATCATTCTCCAACTCCCAAACAGGACTTTCCTTATATGAATCTTATTCTCGGACCATTCCGGATCTCCTCGTGATATCCCGGATCCCATCCGAGACTCAACAACATTCGGTCTCTTACTCATCATTCCATAAGTACTCAACAACATCGAATCCTTATGTGTCTCCCACGGTTCGTGAATTATGCGACATGATCGAGACACTTCTCAACAATAACCAATAGAGGAATCTGAAATTCATATGGCTCTACATATTTCTATGATTACTTATAATCTAATGAACCACTTACATACAATACCAATTTCCTTTGTCTCATGATAGTTTACTTATCCGAGGTTTTGATCGCTTCAGATCTCCGCATACCTAGTTCTACCTCGCATCGATAAGTACTCTTTCTCGCTCGTGATATGTGATCCCTTGTGAGCCATTCACATGCTTGCAAGCTAATTGGATGACATTCCACCGAGAGGGCCCAGAGTATATGTATCCGTCATATGGATGGACAAATCCCACTCTTGATCCATGTGTCTCAACCCATACTTTCCGAACACTCAATGCCATCTTTATAGCCACCCAGTTACGGTGTGGTGTTTGATTTCATCAAAGCATCCTTCTGGTGATGGTGATTAACATGATCTCATGGTCGAAGGAATTAGGTTACTATGTATCAAAAAGCTTATAGCAAATGAACTATATTAAATGACTTGATCTTTATGATATGCTTAACTATAGGAGTATGTCCATCACATCATTCTACTAATGATATGACCCTGTTGTTAATAACATCTCTATGTTCATGATCAGGAAACCATGATCATATATTAACCAACAAGCTAGTTTAACAAGAGGCTTTACTAGGGACTCTTTTATGTTTACAAATCACACAAGTATTAATGTTTCCTATTAATACAATTATAGCATGGTATGTAAACATTTATCATAAGTATGAAGATATGATAATAACCACTTTATTATTGCCTCTTGGGCATATCTACAACAGTCTCCCACTTGCACTAGAGTCAATAATCTAGTTTCAAACCTTTGTGTATTCAACACCTATGACTTTTTGGTGTTGTATGTACACGATTGCTAGTGGTCAACTGATCTCCGGATCTGACACTTCCAGGTCCGTGTGTAATTGCATGTCTTTGCGTCTCTAGGCATCACTCATTCTCTAATGAGATGGCTTTGTACAAATTTGGTCCTTTGGTGTGACCTTTAGTTCTTTGGGGTTAAAACATGTTGATAATATTGTCGTACAATATATCTTCATAGTATTATCCCTTCTTTGAACTACACCTCATTTGATAACAAACTACTTGACACAAATGCCCTCTTTTGCTGCTATAATAGCAGTTATATACTTAGCCTTTTGTTGCAGTATCTGTCACAATGTCTCAACTTTGGAACTCATCCAAATCTATTATGGAACTTACTTTCCATCACATTGTGCCACCCTTAGTTTAGATTGAGATAAACTTAATTTCTACTTTGTGACAAAACTAGTATCAATGTAATACTTTTAGAATGAACTAACCATCTATTTGTCACTTCTACAAAATAATATATTCTTAGTTATTTTAAAAGATCATAAGAATATCTTTACTATCGTCCAATAATCATCTTTATGAATTATTCTGGTATATACTCATACCATTTAGAGCATAGGACATTTCTGGATTTGTACACATCACAACATGATTGATAAAATACTCTTTGTGATTGTATCTATCAAGTATCAAAATACTTAAATATTTATTCAATCCTTCCTGTGCAACAAGAACCTTTCTTGTAGTTTCTATATTGAACTCATTCAATATCTCGTCTATGTACTTCTGGCACAACCATATTGGCGTCACAATTTATCCATATAGACATTGATGCCAAATATTCCGGTTCTGTCTAAGCCTTTCATCAAGATGAAATTCTTATCCTGTGTTAATAAAAAGATACATCACTTCCAATCAAAAATATGTCTTCCACATAATGTACTAGAAATATGTCTTAGCGCTCCCACTTAATTTCTTGCAAGTGCAAGCATCTTCATCGTCTCCGATGAAATTAAACTCTTTTAACAGTTTCATCATAGTGAAGATTCCAACTCCGCGATGCTCACTCCAACCATTGAAGTTTGCATATGCTTTTAGCATCCTTTGAATTAAAAAAACCCTATGGACCGTGTTATGCACATGTCCTAGGTAACAATTCTATTAGAAGAACTTGTTTTATTCAACTACCACATAACAAATTTATATGTAGCGGTTGCTATATTAATCTGTCTAGACTAAATATCGCTATGAAAGATCAAATCTTGTCATAGTCAACCTTTGAACATTGTTGTGAACTCTTTCCCAACATGTCGACTATTTCATAGATGTGAAACATCCATGTCTATTTTACAGATCCAAACACAACTGTAAGGTCTTACACCTTTCTCGAGGGTCCTTCAAGTTCAAAACTTGATTTCTCGTGTATGGAACTATCACGGATTTTATGGCTTCAAGCCATTTGACGGAGTCAGGGATCATTATCGCTTCTTTGCATGTAGTCGGGTCATTATTATCAAATAATGATTTAACTCTCAAATCTTGGTATTTGATTGTTTACCCAACCTACTTGTTTCAATAGGAACTTAGACCTCTGTGACCGCAACCTTTGAGGCACGTGAGCCATGAGCATTGTTGCTGCTTCCGGAACACTTTTTTCGGCGCTGCGCAACCTTGCACATATAGCTAAGGTTCTTTTAACCTCATCAAAGTTCTATTGTCCTCCCACTTAACTTTTCACGGAAAATTCCTTCTCAAAGAAACTTGACGTTCTAAGCGACAAACACTTTTGTCTCCGATGTTATGGAGGAACAGTTATTCAAAATAACATACAAAGACAGGTTCATCCGACTTTGGTTGCAAACATCTTTCTTATGCATAGCATACCAATGTTTAAGAAAGGACTACTTGGGTTTTATCCCAAACCATAACTTTATATGGTGTCATTTCGGATTATGATGAAGCTCTTTTCAGTGGAAAAACGGTAGTCTCTAGAGCTTTTAATCTTTAAAATATAATGACAGTTTTATAAATTACGCCTTTGATCTTACCATGTCAAACAAGGTTTAATTACATATCTCGAATGCTCCATACTCTTATGGTGTTTCGGGAAATGCAAATCCACGGAACGATTCCTTAAATCTTAGGTATTATGCTAAACTCGTAACTCAAATATCTTCCTTAATGATCTTATCATAAACTATTTATATTCTTGTTACAATGATTTTGCACTTCATCTTGAAAATCTTTGAACTTTTCAAATGTTTCATACTTCATCCTTATTAAGTAAATATTCATATATTCACTAAAATTTTCGGAGAAAGCATATGAAGTTGAAATCCATCGCTCTTGACTACACATAATGGACTTCATACAACAATATGTACAAGTTCCAATAAGCTAGTCATTTGTTCCCTTTTGGCCTATGAACGAAGTTTTAATTATCTCTAGGAAAGTTTCACAAGCGTCATTTCATCAAAAATCAAAAGACTCCAAAATTCCATCCACATGGAGTTTCTTCATGTTTTCTTTCCAATATAATTTAAACGGCGATGTCACTTCCTAAGTGATCTTTCAATCAATTTGTCTTTCGAAATTTTTAGCACTAGTTTTATGGATGTGATTTCTCCAACAAGATTTGTGAATCATCCATCTTTTATGGATTACGACAATTAATTGAACAACCCTTTTGTTCTCATAATACCTGATAAAACAAATCTTGAAAGCAAGCTTTGATGTTTAACGAGCAACACAATAACCCTTTATTTGTTCTCGATGAACATCATCACATATTCTTTTGCTAGTTACTTAGGCCATTGTAGTTCATGAATTGTGTTGTTTCGTATGATGATTCACACCAACAAATTCAGTATCAAATACTTAAGAACCACATTGTTTAATAAGCAAAGAATATATCCATAACATGTATATCGTCTATATACCCAAGTTGAACAATTCTAGTCTTTTCTTTTCTGCCATATATTTATGAGATTCTTTTTTAGTATTTCCTTTTCTGTTTGAAAGAATCTATCAACATCAATAGTGGAGTCATACATATGACACATAGTCCAAAGCGTGTATAATTAAATACCAATGTCTTTGGACTTGCACTTTGAAGTAGATCACCATCATCAAATGTTTGGTGTTCTTTCAAATTCCATTCTTTAGTAATCTCTTGGTGTAGTAAATATTTTACCTACATCAAATATTCACCCTTCTCATGGGATTATTCATGATCAAGCTACTTTAGCTTATAACGGCGAATTGAGAGTATAATGTTGCTCTCCAAAACCTTTTGGAGGATTAGGACAACTAGTGTCTCCAACCTTTTGCAAATTCTCATCAAATATGAGAACATGACTTTTGCCATATTATACTCTATCATGTTGCAACCAAAACTTCGTTTCAGATATCACAATATCTTCCACATATCATGGTTTCTGAAACAACTCTTTCAGATCCTAGATAACATTGATATTAAGACAATTCTTTGAATATCAAGAATCATGGAGAAAAACATGATACTCATACACTAACTCTTGGAATTGTCACTCTTGATCTAATACCAATTATTAAACTTCATGGAGTAACCAGAACTTACTGAAAGTTTGCAATGGGACTTTTAAACTTTAGATTAACACTTCAAAAAAATATGATACCAGTTCGTAAAGTAACTAACCAGAATTCTATAGTTCTATCATCTCAATTATAACTAAGCGCAAAGTGGTAAGCGGATGCCAATGACTACAACAACTATGCAAATTCACTTTGATTTAATTTATGATAAATAGTGTTCAACTTTTAATCAAATTGTTCTTGAACTCCCACTCAAAACAATACCCCTCATATTGTTTTAGTGATCACACGAACCAAATCCACCACATCAAAACCGATCATCACGAGAGTTGATGTAGCTTCAATGGCGAACAATCAACATGTTCATCATATCTACTATATGATTCATTCTTTACCTTTCGGTGATCCGTGTTCCGAGACCATGTCTGTACATGCTAGGCTCGTCAAGATCAAACCTCAGTTTCCGCATGAGCAAATCTGGCTTGCTCACGTTGTATACACTCGCAGAATATAACACACCCAATCATCACGTGGTGCTTCGAAACAACGAGCTTTAGCAACAGTGCTTACTAAGGATGAACACTTTAAAACTTGAAATTGTGTGCTTGAGGGATCATCTTATAATGCTACCGTCGTCAACTAATCAATACAAGATGCATAAAGGATTAACATCACATGCAATTCATAATATGTGATATGATATGGCCTTTCTTCTTTGTTCTTCCGATCTCCATCTTCAAGCACGAACATGATCTCCATCATCACCGGCATTGCATCAAGGTCAATGAGGCCGTTCCATGGTTGTCGTCCACCAGCTTCAACTATTACAACTACTTTGAATAGACACGCGGGTCTTAACAGAATTTAAAGACAACCATATGGCTCCTGCCGGTTGCCAACTTACAATAAGGAACATTGCATACATCAAATATAACCACAATCATGGCCATATCATATCACAACACACCCCTGCAAAACAAAGGTAGACGGCTCTAATTTTCTTTGCATATTTTACGTGGTTTGGGGCTTTCAATAAGTCTCATTCTAACTTACGAACAAGAACCACAACATTGATACTAGTATTTTCAATCACCCGTTGTAAATTGAATTCTTACTATGTTGGGAGAAACAGGCACCCGCAAAGCCACTTATGCAATACAATTTGCATGTCAAGCGTGGAGCAAGTCTCATGAACGATGTCATGTAAGGTTAGCCCGGACCGCTTCATCCCACCATCCCGCAAGATGCAAAATACACAAGAAGCAATCGACAACAAAAGCATCAACGCCCACAATGACCATTGTGTTCTACTCGTGCAACATATCTACATATAAACACGGCTCTGATACCACTGTAGGGGTTCGTAGCATGGAACACAAAAAATTTCTACCGCATGAACACACAATCAAGATCTAATGTATGATCAAGCCAAGATCTATCTACTAGATTGTAGCAATGAGTCAATAGAGTACTAACCCTCAAAGATCCAAAGCGGTTAACGAGAGGAGATTCTCGTGGATGATGTAGTCGTACACTTCCGATCTCAAGACGATCCTTCAAGGCGCTGTTGGCCTGCTCAATGGGTCACACGCTCGCAGATTTCGATGAAGACCTTCCTCTCCTTGTTCCAAAGAAATGAGGTTGTAGCACTCTCCTCGCGATTCCGGCAGCACGACGGCGTGGTACCGGAAGTAGAGGGGAGATCTCGCATGGCTTCGCCTTAAGCCGGAGCGAGTATGGTGGACTATGAGAGAGGCCTTGGCGATCTAGGGTTTAGAGGCACCAAGGAGAGAGAGCTAGGCCGACGGCTAGGGCAAGGGAGAGCCCCAACTCGGCGGCTAGGCAAACCCTAGGGGTGGCGGCGACTTGGTGGAAGCCGGCGGCTAGGGCTAGGGTTTAGAGGAGAGAGGTGTAGGTAGAGGGGGCACCCCTGCCCCTTCTTTTATAGGTGGGAGGGAGGCGCCTAGGAGGAGGGAGTCCTCATCCAACTCCTCCTCCTTGGCCGGCGGGTGGAGGGAGTGGGACTTCCTCCCCAAGTAGGTTTCTGTTATCACCGTATTTTGGCCAGAGACGGAGGTGGGCCGTGATCAAGATGGGCTTGGAAGATACATATATTCAACGGGTTGCTGGATCGGCCTAGTGCGTAGATTTGGGCTTAATTGCCCGTGTATCTTGTATCATAGTAGGATTCGTGTTTGTTTAGGTTCCGTTTATGTTTAGGTAAAGATAGAGTTGTAGAGTTATTCCAAAATTAGAGAGTCTCCGGACTATAAATATGTACCTAGGGTTATTGAAAGAAAACAACAACCACGTTCACAACAAACACAATCTCGGCGCATCGCCACCCCTTGTTCTTAGGGTTTCTTTCGGTAAGTGCCATACGCCTAGATCGCATCTCGATCCATCTAGGCGATATTTACTTATTCGTTACCTAGTTTTACTCGCATCAAGCGTTGTTGATGGCGCAGTAATATTATTATCATAGATTGTTTGAGGCTAGCATCGGTGCTTTTCATTACTACCGCCGGGTTATGCTACCTCTAGTTATCTCGCTACCCTTGCACCTTTTCCCAAAGTGCAAGGGTAGCATCTGCTTGATCTTTATTTAGTCGATTCGACTGTTATAGTTGTACCTTGTTCACCAAGGTTTAGTTTAATATCTACGTAATTAGGCCTTACAAACGGGTTGAACGATCCTAATGCATAAGGACATGGCTTATTCGTTCTAGAGAAGATGTTCCGTAATTGGCTTTATGTTGGTTATTAGGCCTCCTCTAGGGTTGATATTCTTCATCTTTTGTACGCATTAGGCTCAATTACGCGTAGGACGCCCGATACGTGGTGAAAACATTAAACTGTCGTAGATCGATTTAACTTGTAGTGATCAAGCAAAACCCCATGTTATTATAAATCTAACGCAGAACCATGGGGCAATCGGCTTTAGGAGCCGATTTACAGGGAAACATGGGAGCCGATTACGGCTCGAATTTTACGATACTTGTTTATCATGCAGAAATCAATCGAGCAATCCTTCACCTTCCGATCAGGTATAGGTCAGGTGGCACGCTCGAACCAAGCCAGACGTGTGCCGAGCTTTTGCGTCGCCGAGGGACCAGGGCCCACCAGTGATCCCCGGAGCCTCCGGCTCTCCGTGTTGTCGCCGCTGCTCACGGTGGGTTTTGACAGCAACACATTTCGCACGCCAGTGGGACCTCAACAACGTCTACATCAACACCCTGCGATGGAGAATGCATCACCACTTACGACGATCTGCGAGCACAAGGCCAAGTACGAAGAGATCAAGGCCCTCTTCGAGGAAGACCTCATCGCTCTTTGAGAGGACCCGACGCATGGCATCGTGGAAAGGGTTCTCCCGAGGGCGCTCTAATGAGGTGGATCAGTATGTTCCTTCGGAGGAACGCACTGTGGCTCTCACGACAGAAGTCAACTACATGGTGGCTCATTCTTTGCACCGCCATTCGAGAGCAGTGAACGCTGAGCGGTCGCGTCCGTAGTCCAGAGATCATGAAGCATCAGTACTCCCCGGGACCTACTTTAGGGACTCACCAGGAGAAAGACCGCCCAGACCAGGCCGCAGATCCGCTCGCACTTGCCCCGTAACCGCCAGGCAGCGCTTACGCTCTACAAGGTGGAGGCGACCCAGATTGCCAATTCCTGTTTGAGCCGCCAAGGAGATCCCACACGGATATATATGCGCCTACGCTGGACGGCAGAACTCGACGCAGACCAAACAAATTGCAACCGCAGGAGTTTACGCGCAGAGTGCTTGGGACAGATCTTGAGGGGCGTGTCCGGAGCAAATGGCTGGGATAGACGCCGACAAACAGCGCATAGTATGCCATCGGACAAGTCATGAGAATTTAGCCCTACGGCTCAAACAGTGGAGCAAATCGGTACCATCCCGAGGACGGTTAAACCGCGTCAAGAGAAGGACAATCGGCTATTCAAAGCCGCATCAACGAAGTTTGATCTAATTCACCGCCACCCAAGTATAAGCTCCCGAGTTCTCAAGGTTTAGCGGGTCGGGGTCGAGCTCGATCGAGCACATAAGCCGATACAGCACAACTAGGCATGATTTCGCATCGGATCGATGCGCGAGATTCTTTGCGCAATCTCGACAGACCAGCTTTGGGTGGTACACCACTACCACCGATTCAATTCATACCGGAAGCAACCGGAAGAGCGGTTCCACATCCAAGACCATTCGAGGCTCTTGAGGCTGGCATTGCGCACTGCACAGCGTGCAGCGGGAGAAACTGTAGCGAGTACATCCAGCGCCAGATCACAAGAACCGATGTTACTCGCTCGTTTAATCGAGAAAGAAGCAATGAGCTGGCGGTGTTGGGTCTCTCAAAGACCGTCAAGGATCTGGCGTTCGGTAGAATACTCATTGGCGACATGGCCTGAAACCGACGATGTATGAGCAGCGCCACCGAAAGTTATACCAAGACAAATTCAAGCGTCCGATAAGCCCGGTCGATGCGGAAGAAGAAGATCCACGCAGATCGGGAGGTGGCCGTGCTGAATGGGCTCGGGGGCAGATCTGTGGCTCGCAAGTGGGTGAAGCAGCAAGGACCTGCGAAGGTGCGACTTGATGTGAGCAAAGCTGAGCGGATATTCGACCTGGTCGAAGGAGAAGCCGAGGTTACCCAAGGCCACAAAATCCCTACGGCTCGGAGATGAACGGAGACCATACGCAAGTGGCATCATTCGTTCACTCACACCACCAACGAGTGCAAAGAGCTTCCGCCAAATCCAAATGGCTATAGAACAAGGCTTCGATCCTTGGGCGTTCGCCATGAAAGTGGACACAAACCCATTTCCGGCCAACATGGTAGAACTCCGCCGCTCGCAAGATGTGAGCTGGATTTCGTTTGCGTTAACATGGCAGGTGCGGATACCACCATGACACGTACAAGGAGGGCGGTCGCTCTGGGCAAGGAAAGAAAGGAGGCTAGTCCATGCGACCGCCCAGCCACAATGACAAAGCGGATTGCCAGAGGAACAAGTGAGGAGAGTGCGATATCAGAAGCCACATTCTACGCATCTCCTTAACAAGTATGAGCGCCAGTATGACCAACGTCGCCAGCGCGACAGAGACGACGGAAGATATGAGCACCTTGCTAGGGGACCGTCGAAAGAGAAGGAGGGCGCAGACAGGCATTGGGATTGTCCTTTCTTCAGGTATTGCTGGGGCGCAGGAATGAGCCGATTGCCTACAATCGACAACTGCCCAGAATGCGGTCAGCAAAAGGAAGACACGAGGCCAGTGTCAGTATTCAAACGTCTAGGGCCTCTTCAGCCCAAGGGCCGTCACAGGGAGTCCGCTCGAGCAGAAGACCTCGAGGAGCCAAAGGATGGCAAGGGCGAAGACAGGTATCACCGTCCAAGGTGGTGCCCCGACGGACTCAGACACACCCAGAAGCGTAGAGTGCAGCGGCTGCGTAACTTAGAGGGAGTCAAGCGCAGATTCCACGCTTTGAAGAAAGCACGACCGATCCGGCACAAAGTAAGCTGTGGAAACGGAAGACCGCCGACCAGGAAAGAGTGGCGCCCCAAACCGATAAAAGCCGATGCAAAGACATCGGCCGGCACAAACATGGTGTTCGACTCGCCGAATTCTACGCCAAGAACCGATGAGCTACCCGTGGCACCGTTGATCGCGCCCACACGGTTATCTTTGAAAAGCCACGTGAGAAGGGTTACAAACATCCGAAAGCCTGCACGCGAGGTTACATCAATGGGCAACCTGTCAGCAAGATGTTGGTGGACACCGGAGCGGCAGTCAATATCATGCCATACTCCATGCTACGACGTTTGGGACGCTCCACTGCAGATCTGATCAAAACCAACGTCACGTTGAGCGACTTCAACGGTCAATCTTCGGGGACGCAAGGCGTACTGAACGTGGACTTGACAGTGGGCAGGAAAACTGTACCCACGTCATTCTTCGTCGTGGACAGCAAGAGCACTTACACTGTCTTGCTAGGAAGGGATTGGATTCACGCTAATTGCTGCATCCCATCCACAATGCATCGCACGATCCATGGGATGGAGACGGCGGAGGTCATCCACGCGATTTATTCTATCGAGATCTCCATAGCTGGCATGAACATCCGGGAAGCGAAGACCAAGAGCCGATCTGGAATCAATCTAGACTTGCAGCGTATTGAAGCTACAAAAAACGGGGTGAGTCTGGTCTTATCCACTGGCCTTACCGAGTAGGAAAGCCCACGATCATCCGTGGTACGGCCGATCCACGCGATCGGCCACAAAAAATAAAAAGCAGCGATCATACGACAAGCAGTTCATGTAGTCGTAGCAGAGAGATGCTCTGCCACTGTAAAATAATAAGGTGTAAACCGTCCTTGACAGATGCAAGCAAAAGGGGGGCCGATTCAGGCGATCGGCCCAAATTATTTTTGTTGCCCTCACCCACCGTTTGCCCTGTGTTTAGCGTCGATTTGACAGGTGACGGAAAGCTAGGGTATGGGTTTACATCCGCTGATGAGCTAGAAGAGATCGACATTGGTCCTGGGGATAAGCCATGACCAACATTTATCAGCAGAAAGTTAGAGCCGAGTCTGCGGGGCCCGATGATAGCCCTGTTGAAACAATATCCAGATTGCTTCGCCGGGACTACAGGTAGATGCTGGTTTGGACAGAGCATCATCGAGCATCGCCGCTCAAAAAAGGATTTCGCCGTTTTAGCCGAGCACGACAAATGAAGGCGAAATTCGGAAGAAGTCAAAAGAGGTCGAGAAAATGTTGACGGCCAATTTGATCGCACCATGTGTATGCCGAGTGGATTTCTAGTATCGTACTGTAGAGAAGAAGGGTGGCCAATGGCGCTGCTATAGATTTTCGAGATCTCAACAGAGCTACCCCAAAGGATGAATATCCGATCTGGCGTAAAACATTGATCAATGCAGCTGGTCATAAAATTTTAAGCTTCATGGACGGCAATGCCGGGTACAACCAGATCTTCATGGCTCCAGAAGACATACACAAGACTGCATTCGGAGTCCCAGGGTCCGTGGGGTTATTTGAATATGTAGTCATGACGTTTGGCCTGAAAATGCCGGCGCCACGTACCAAAGGGCCATGAATTATATTTTCCATGACCTGATCGGCAAACTGGTGGAAATCTACATCGACGACGGTGGTCAAGTCGCAGCGCACGGACACTTGACGATCTAACGTGTCTGGACCGAAGAAAATTCGCCTACGGATGAATCGAAGAAGTGTGCCTTCGGTGACGGCCGGTCAGTTCTTGGGTTTCTTGGTCCATGAACGCGAATTGAGATTGGCCTGAAAAGTCGAGGCGACGAGCGATGAAGCCACCCACCACGAAGAAAGAACTACAGTCCTTATCGGCAAGATCAACTTCGTAAGATTCATCTCCAATCTGTCGAAGGATTGAGCCGTTCATGGGGCTAGTAAAATCAAATCGACGAGGAATTCACCGGGGCGAGCAACAACGAGCCTTTGACGAGATCAAAGAATATTTGACAAAGCCGCCAGCTAATTCCACCTCGACTGACAGGCCATTCTACATTTACTTGTCGATGGGACACACGCCCATCGCCTCGGTAGTGGTGCAAGTTCATGATGGGCTGAGGTCGTTTTACATAAGCGTGAGGATGCTGGACGCAGACGAGGTACCCGATATCGATAAGTTGTGCCTCTCGCTTTTTCACCCGCACCAAGTTGCGACACATTTTGCTCTCCCAGAGATCATCATCATGCAACCGACGTCATAAAGCACATGCCGTCGGCTCCTATGTTAAAAGGCCGATCGGGCAAGTGGATGTTTGCATTATCGAGTTTGACATCCGTATCAACTGCGAAAGCGAATAAGGACAAAGGCCGCGATCTTATTGCTGAAAGGATCAACACAAACATAGCCGACCGTCCATAAGAGCGTGGGCCATGTTTTTCGACGGATCGGTTGTGGACGATGGCTCAGATCGGCATTTTACTCGTGTCGCCCCGGGGGGCAACATTTTCCTTTTCCATCAGATTGTCTACCTCTCGCACCAACAATGTAGCCGAGTACGAGGCGATATCCAAGGGTATGGAGTTACTCCTCGGGCCGAGCAAGCGATGGAAATTTTGGAGACTCCAAGTTGGTGATTTCACCTTACGGAGGACTACAAGTGCGAGCGAGTCCTCTTCCCATTATGGCTGCACGCCGCGATGATGACGCAATTCGAGACGTCAACTTCACTTGGATCCCACGAGGAATACCGAGGCAACGATCTTGCAGATAGCTTCGTGACACAAGGATGTGGTAGAAGGAGCCGATGTTCGTGTCCGCCTCGAAGCGGACGATCGGAGCCGATATCTTCAATTACTTGAAAGATTCGACGGGGGCACCTAAACGGATAAGGTACAAAGCCATGAAGTACGTGCTTATTGGGGATGACATGTTTTACAGGACTTTGGAAGGACTATTGCTCAAATGCAGGGACAATGAGGCCAACCAGCTCCTACACGAGGTACACGAAGGCGCTGTGGAACTCACCAATCGGCTCATAAGATGAAATGGTTGATCAGCGATCGTGGTTTTATTGGCCCACCATGCTTGAAGACTGTTTCAACTACTACAAGGGTGTCAAGCATGTCGGAAATTTGGAAAATCCAGATGGTACCGTCGGCCAAAGAATGAACCCCATCATCAAGCCTTGGCCATTCCGAGGTTGGGGCATGGACATGATCGGCAAGATCAATCCTCCATCAAGCAAAGGCCACATGTGGATTCCGCTATCAGACTACTTCACTAAATGGGTAGAGGCTGTCCCGATGAAGTCAAGAACTCGAAGGATGTTATCAATTTTGTGAAAGAACATGTCATCCATAGATTCGGATTCCCCAAACTATCACGATGGAGGTTCGGTCTTTATTTCTCAAGAGTTTAGGAAATTCTGCGAGGACATGGGGATCAGCTGATTAGATCATCTCCATACTATGCTCAAGCAAATGGACAAGCCGGCGCCCAACGAGCCTCATCAAGCGATCAAGAGGAAAGTCGATGAACACCCAAGACGTTGGCACGAGGTTTTGTCGAGGCGTTATGGGCTTATCGCATGTCATGTCATGGAGCAATAAAACCTCACCCTATCATCTAGTATATGGACAAGAAGCCGTCCTACCGTAGGAAATTACGCTGATCGAGACGTGTCACTTTTCGTGACGATCTAACAATCAAGAGTATGCAACCACGATGAGTGACAGTGTGGAGGATTTAACCGAGCTCAGTTATGGTCACCGAGAAGATCAAGGAAAACAAGGCCAAGGTAGCTCGTGCATACAACAAGAAAGTGAAGCCAAAGGAGTTCCACGTTGGTGATCTAGTGTGGGAAGTCGTGTTGCCCTTTGGGGACTAAGGATGCAACATATGGTAGATGGTCTCCAAATTGGCACGGTCCGTATAGGGTCGACCAAGTTTTAAGAGGAAACGCATACATGCTCGAGCAGTTGGATGGAGTAAAATTCGATGGGCAGCCAACGACAACATCTCAAGAAATATTTCCCAAGCATGTGGGATGTTGGACAGTAAAACTGGAGGGGCCGGTGCATGAAATCGGCTGGGTGAAGGCACGAGAAACGATGGACAATCAAAATATGGGGGCCGATGCTGAAAATCGGCCGAGTAAAAATAATTTTTTTTTTGGAGATTTAGGTCGTCATCTTCAGCTTTCGTCATCTTCATCTTTGCTTGTCACTAGTCGTCTGTGCGGGGCACGTTTTTCGGTGGGCAATTGGAGATTTGGGTCGTCCATGTTTGGATCCACCGTGTTGAGGAAGGTCGCAGGTCATCATTTGAAACCAAGAAGTGGCCGTTGCAATGTGTCTAAGGATGCGACCGAAGGTTGACCTCGTCAACGTTTTTTGGGAGAAGCCGATGGGTAGTCATCGGCTCTGTGCGATTTGACCTGTTTGACTGTATGCGTGCAGCAGGATGAAAGCCGATACAGTGTCATCGACTTCTGAAGCATCGACCTATTTCGGTTATCGGCAAAATTGAAGGAAAAAGGAACAATATTTGGGAAACAGATGTTCATTCATTCAAAAGATTAGTGCTTACAGGACGATCGGTTACAAAAGGGGCCTACTACTGCTACGGCTATTACTACTGATTCCTAATCTAAGCCGAGGTCGTCGTCGCCGCCGCTGCCGCCGCCCTCTTATTCGCTATCTTCGGCGCCGCCGCATCGCTCGCTTCTTTGAAGAAACCAGGGACCTCTTCGCCTCGTCGTCATCTTGAAGATCTTCGCTGGACCCGTGGGAAGCGCTTCGTCGGCGGATACTGGAGGAGGTGTCCTCCTCCGATTCCTCCTCCTCGGCGGAAGAGTCGACGCCGTCCCACGACCAAAGGCCGTCGCTCTTCGCCTCCCCTCCCGACGAGGAATCAGAGGCTATCTTCGCCGTCGGTCCGAGGACACATCGTCCGACCAGACGGCAATCCCAGTCCTTCGCCCCACCATCGTGGGCGAAGTATCTTGCCGCCAGGCGGGATGCTCTGGCGTCGGCTCGCTTATCGAGTTGGAGGCGGGAGACACACCGAGGAAGCGAGGAGGCCATGGCGAGAAAGAGGGTTTTTCAATAAGGAAGAGGGTTTTCTACAACTGGAGGAAGATGGGGACGGAAGGCTGTTCGTGATTTAAATAAGGGAATAGTGGATGACGGTTCAATGCCATAGCGGTTTCCCAGCACCGCCAAAATCACAAATCACGCGCCACGCAGAGTTGAGAAGACAGGGCATCATGATGAAGGGGTAGCGTGAGTTCTGCTCGCCACGCATTACGCTCACGCTGACCCGATAAAAAAAGGGAGGAGAAGAAGAGGGAAAAAACACATAGAGTGGTTTTGGAATTATCATTGCCAAAACCAGGGGGGCATGTGTTATCACCGTATTTTGGCCAGAGACGGAGGTGGGCCGTGATCAAGATGGGCTTGGAAGATACATATATTCAACGTGTTGTTGGATCGGCCTAGTGCGTAGATTTGGGCTGAATTGCCCGTGTATCTTGTATCATAGTAGGATTCGTGTTTGTTTAGGTTCCGTTTATGTTTAGGTAAAGATAGAGTTGTAGAGTTATTCCAAAATTAGAGAGTCTCCGGACTATAAATATGTACCTAGGGTTATTGAAAGAAAACAACAACCACGTTCACAACAAACACAATCTACAAGATCGCCACCCCTTGTTCTTAGGGTTTCTTTCGGGTAAGTGCCATGCTGCCTAGATCGCATCTCGCGATCTAGGCAGTATTTACTTATTCGTTACCTAGTTTTACTCGTACTGAAGCGTTGTTGATGGCGAGTAATACTATTATCATAGATTGTTTGAGGCTAGCATCGGTGCTTTTTCATTACTACCGTCGAAGTTATGCTACCTCTAGCTATCCCGCTACCCTTGCACCTTTTCCCAAAGTGCAAGGGTAGCATCTTGCTTGATCTTTATTTAGTCGATTCGATCTGTTATAGTTGTACCTTGTTCACCAAGGTTTAGTTTAATATCTACGTAATCAGGCCTTACAAACGGGTTGAACGATCCGGTAATGCATAAGGACGTGGCTTATTCGTTCTAGAGAAGATGTTACGTAATTGGCTTTATGTTGGTTATTAGGCCTCCTCTAGGGTTGATATTCTTCATCTTTTGTGCATCAGGCTCAATTACGCGTAGGACGCCCATTACGTAGTGAAAACATTAAACTATCGTAGATCGATTTAACTTGTAGTGATCAAGCAAAACCCCATGTTATTATAAATCTAACGCAACCATGGGGCAATCGGCTTTAGGAGCCGATTTACTGGAAACACAGGAGCCGATTACGGCTCGAATTTTACGATACTTGTTTATCATGCAGAAATCAATCGAGCAATCCTTCACCTTCTGATCGGTATAGGTCGTGGCACGCCTCGAACCAAGCCAGACGGTGTCGGAGCTTTTATGGCCGCCGTCGAGGGACCAGGCCCACCAAGAGTCTGGAGCCTCCCGGCTCTTCGTGTTGTCGCCGCCGTCACGGGTTTTGACAGTACGCTTCCTACTCTCCCTCCACCAAGCAAACTTGCCGTTTGACTTTTCAAATTGGCGTTTGACTTTTCAAACTAGGATTTGTTTTATCCCTTTATTTTGCTCAGCGATGACACCTATTACATGATGCAACCATTCCAACTTGTTATGACACGTTCATGCACCCTTCCCCTCCGGAGTGCCGGACCTTCCGGACCCTTCTAGAACATTCCCGATGAAAACACCGGAATCATTCTCCAACTCCGAAATAGGACTTTCCTTATATGAATCTTATTCTCCGGACCATTCCGGATCTCCTCGTGATATCCCGGATCCCATCCGAGACTCTGAACAACATTCGGTCTCTTACTCATCGTTCCATAAGTACTCAACAACATCGAATCCTTAAGTGTGTCTCCCTACGGTTCGTGAATTATGCGGACATGATCGAGACACTTCTCCGAACAATAACCAATAGAGGAATCTGGAAATTCATATGGCTCCCACATATTTCTATGATTACTTTGCGATCGAATGAACCACTTACATACGATACCAATTTCCCTTTGTCTCACGATAGTTTACTTATCCGAGGTTTTGATCGTCCGTATCTCTGCATACCTAGTTCTACCTCGTTACTGATAAGTACTCTTTTCTCGTTCCCGTGATATGTGATCCCTTGTGAGTCTGTCACATGCTTGCAAGCTAATTGGATGACATTCCACCGAGAGGGCCCAGAGTATATCTATCCGTCATATGGATGGACAAATCCCACTCTTGATCCATGTGTCTCAACCCATACTTTCCGAACACTCAATGCCATCTTTATAGCCACCCGATTCACGTGTGGTGTTTGATTTCATCAAAGCATCCTTCTGGTGATGGTGATTAACATGATCTCATGGTCGAAGGAATTAGGTTACTATGTATCAAAAAGCTTATAGCAAATGAACTATATTAAATGACTTGATCTTTATGATATGCTTAACTATAGGAGTATGTCCATCACATCATTCTCCTAATGATATGACCCTGTTGTTAATAACATCTCTATGTTCATGATCAGGAAACCATGATCATATATTAACCAACAAGCTAGTTTAACAAGAGGCTTTACTAGGGACTCTTTTATGTTTACAAATCACACAAGTATTAATGTTTCCTGTTAATACAATTATAGCATGGTATGTAAACATTTATCATAAGTATGAAGATATGATAATAACCACTTTATTATTGCCTCTTGGGCATATCTCCAACACCACTGACTCTGACGAGGGCGAGATACTCGCCATGGATTCCGACGACGAGGAGTTGCTCGTCGTACTTCTGGAGGAGGAGAGCGCCGAGGTCGCCGAAAGTGAAGAGCACTTGCAGATCCTCGGATCGCTCGCCCAGCTTTACTTGCAGATGGCGAAGCCGAAGCGCGGTGGTTCGGCGCCAGGTCGCATGAAGTGCAAGGCGAGACAGAGGATAGAGGGTTATTGCATGTTGTATGCCGACTACTTCGCCGACCAGCCACTCCATGGGAGGGCGTGTTTCGCCGCCGTTTCAGGATGAGCCGGAAGCTCTTCCTCAAGATCGTGCATGCCATCTGGAAGTTTGACCCATATTTCCTTTGCAAGAAGGACTGCACCGGCTTGGTTGGGTTTTCCTCGCTTCAGAAGTGCACCGTGGTAATGAGGTTGTTGAAGGAAATATGCCCTAGAGGCAATCATAGAGATGATGATAATTCATATGTATCCATGAGTTATTGTAATGTTCCTTGAATATCCATATCAGGCAACTTGTATTGATTGGCAATTACATGAATTGTTTGTGAAACTCTATACTTGTATGGTTATTTAAGAGCTGTCCGTAGTCGGAGTTCATGTGAGGACACACGTGAATATTAGACTAGCACATCGATTGGTTGATGACAATGTTTCGCAAGTCATAGACATGGAGATGTCAAACCAATGATGTGGACACATGTTATGAACATGGGGTTAGACTGACCCAACTTGAGACTGACAATTAGTTGCAGATCTCTCTCTCTCTACACATCGTGTACGTTTTGTCCTTAGACCTGAGATTGTCGCACGTACTTGAGATGTGGATCGACCTACTTTGGGGATATCAAAAGCTGCACCGTAACTGGGTAGTTATAAAGGTAGCTTTCGGGTTTGTCCTAAAGCATGCTGCAATACATGGTCAATCAAGATGGGATTTGCCCCTCTCTACTTGAGAGAGATATCTCTGGGCCCCTCGAGTGAACGGATCCATAAATGCATGGCCGTGCTACCTATGGTTAAGAGTTAACCTAGTAAAGGGATTCCGAATCACTATATCGAGAAAGGGAGGTCAGCTTGGAGCTAGACCAAATATCGTGAGGCAAAGGGAAAGACATGTACTAAACCTTGTGATGGTTCGTCTGATATGATCTTTGTATGCGTTTAGGAGTTGGCACGTCTTGCTAGAGGCCTCTACCAACTATTGACAGAATAAGTGTATTCATGTCATGTCTATACGCATATGAATCTATAGGGTCACACACTTAAGATGTTGGAAGCCTAATGAGGATTGGATCCGAATTTGACCAGGCTTAGTCTACTAATGGGCTGCTAATGTAGAAGCCCATTAGAGACGCTTATATAAGAGAGGGTGGGGCGAGCTGACCGTGGTGAGACCTTAGATCATTACCAGCCGCCACTCCTCACGCATGTGTTGCACGCGCGGACCTAGCAGTCCGGCGTCTGACGCTTCCACCCTGTACGTGTGGATACCTCGCGCTGCATCTGTAGCGCTTGGACGAGCCGCACAAGGGGAGCTGCTCGTGGGACGAGGACAAGGAGGAGACGTGGAACGTCTGCACTGCCTCGACGCGCTTCATCAATTCCGCAACTGCGCGTCTAGTGGTAATCCCGTGATCTATGACAACAGTAATCCTGGTATACGCGGTAGAATTTTTTTGATTTGCGCTAGTGTAGCCTACCCGTATCCCTTGATGGTATCGAGCCGATCTGTTCAGTTATAGGTTCGGGATGTTTGCATATGGTGATATGCGATTGATATGAATGATGTGATCGTTATATGGTGGTAGTTCGATTGATCTATGATCTTGCTTTCCGTGATCGTAATTCGAGGTTGTCGAGCGACTTACCCCTACGGTCGGTTTTGCCATCGGGATGAAGCGGTGACACATAAATCCTGTTGAATCACGCGAAGATCAATATGATTGATCGAATCGGAACCTAGATCTAAAATCGATGTACCGTGATCAAAGAAGTTTGATTGAATCGGGACAGGAGTCGGTTTATGGTAAATTTGATTTGCCGATCAAAATCCTTAAAGTAAATTTGATACCACGAGGGGCGCTGCCCCTTCGAACCCCGCAGGGGGAGACCCCCTAGACCCCCCTTAATCGTAGCCCATTTTGTATCTCGTTAAGGTAACTAGGTGTTGCAATGTCACATGATCCGGTAGAATGCGATTCTATGCATAACTTGTTTTTGCAGGATGTATGTGATCAGTATGTCCCATATGTGTATGTGATGCATGTATGAAATTTATCATGACCTGCGTGTCGTGAGTAGGGCAACACGGCTAGAGCCATGTGTGTTGTCAATTATTGTAATGGCCTGCGTGCCAACTTGTGATGATCCAAATTCTATGTAATTTTGATTACTAGCTATTAGGAGTAATAGCTTGTATTAGTTCTTGGAGGACTCATCACTTGGAGGATGGCTCACATGGAACATGAAGATGGAGATCATCATGGTGGACAGGTTCTATGGCGATGGAGATCACGATGAGAAAATGGGCCATACTGTGTCACATCTATGTGAATGTTATTATTATGCGTTTTACTACTATGCGTGCTTAGATGATAGAAGTAGAACGATCCCTCACAAAGTTTAAGTTAAACCATGTCCTCCCAACCAAACCTTGCACCATCCTATGCCATGTACAATCGTTGGTGGGCCTATGAAATTAGGGTGTCGCGGTTTTCCTTGGCTGGATGGGTTTATATCGGATACCTACACGCATAAGGGTTGGTGAACTTGAAAAGGTCATCTTAACAGTTAAGGACCTTGGGACATAAAGGTTGGGCGCCTAGTTTTGACATAGAGATGTCACCCAACAACAAGAGTCATATGTGATATGATTAGCAAGTGTTGCTTACCGATTTACCTTGTCTTCTAGCAGTGATGCTAAAGCTCACTAGTTGACTTGTTAATTGTGGATCTTGAATCACTTAGTATCAATAGAGGGATATTGATTTAAGTGGGAGTATATGCTATTAAATTGTTTAATATGTTTTACTCTTTCATGGTTACATGGCTTAGTATTTTGCATGTTTTCTGTTGTAGATCAATGGCACCAAACACTGCATCACCTTTCTCTTTGCGTTCGATTCTTGACAAAGATAAATTAAATGGAACAAACTATTAGATGGGTTCGTAACACGAGAATTGTTCTCGTCGATAAAAGGAAACGGTTTTGGATACCCCAATCCCGATGAACCTGCGATAATGCATCGCTGCCCTAAGAACGCCTACAAGAGAGCATGTGATGATTCTCTTGAGGTTATTGCCTTATGCTTGCATGCATGGAACTGAACTCAAAAGAAGTTTGAGGATCGGGATGCCTACGATATGATCGTTAAGGACATGTTCCAAGATCGCAAGGACTGAGATGTACAATGTTGCCAAGTCCTTTGTCGAATGCAAGCTAGCGAGAGGGCATTTAGGCCCCATGTGATCAAAATGGTTGGTTACAGGACTTTTGAAAACTTGGTTTTCCACTAGGCCAAGAGTTGTTTGACTTCATTTGGCTCTCTTCCATCCGAGATATGGGCAGTCATTTGAACTACCATATGCATGGTGTGGAGAAGGGCCTTAATGAATCATGTGGGATGCTTAAAAAGCAAGAAAGTGACATGAAGAAGTGTGCAGGGCATAGCCATGTGATGGCTGTGCAGAACAAGCCTAGATTCAAGAAAAAGGGTACTTCTTGGAAGAAGAAGGGCAAGGCTAAGGATACGATCCCTAAGTCTGCACCCAAGCAAAAGGCTGGACGTGTAGAAGACACTGAGTGCTTCTTTTGTCATGAACATGGCCACTGGAAGAGAAACTGCAGGAAGTACCAGGCTTCTTTGAAGAAGAGTGGAAGTAAGAGTACTTCCAACTAAGGTACGCTTGTTGTAAATGTTGTGGACATTCTTCTCGCTGATTCCTATGTTAACTCTTGGGTATTTGATACCGGATCGGTTGCTCATATTTGCAATTCGATGCAGGGGCTAATAAGGGCAAGAGAAGTGCAGAAAGGCGAAGTGGATTTTCGCGTCGGAAATAAAGCAAGGGTTGCTGCATTGTTCGTCGGCGTCATGCAACTTCACCTTCCTTCAGGATTTATTATGGAGTTGAATAATTGTTATTACATTCCAAGTATGGGTCGAAACATTTTAACACCTTCATGTTTGATGAGGGATGGTTATTCATTCGCGAGTGCAAACAATGGTTGTGTAATCTCTAAGAATGATATGTTTATGGCTAATGCTCCCATTGTGAATGGGTTATTTATTTTAAATCTTGATGATGCATCTGTTTACAATGTTAGTGCTAAAAAGGCTTGACCTAATGATTTGAGTCCTACCTATTTATGGCATTGTCGTTTGGGGCATATAAGTGAAAAGCGCATGAAGAAGCTCCATGGTGATGGTCTTCTAACCCGTTTGATTTTGAATCATACGAGACATGTCGAGCTTGTTTACTTGGAAAGATGACCAAGTCACCTTTTTTGGGTTTACCCGAGAGAGCGACAGACTTGTTGGAACTCATACATACTGATGTGTGTGGACCAATGAGCACGACAGCCAGAGGAGGATATCACTACTTCATTACTTTCACTGATGATTTCAGTAGATATGGTTATGTCTACTTGATGAGGCATAAGTCTGAAACTTTTGAAAAGTTCAAAGAGTTTGAGAGTGAAGTAGAGAATCAACGTGGCAAGAAAATAAAGGCCTTGCGATCTGATCCTGGAGGTGAATATTTGAGTCACGAATTTAGCGATCATCTTAAGAGTTGCGAAATTGTTCCACAACTTACGCCCGAACGCCTCAAAAGAAGGGTCTCGAAGCGTGTCGAACTTTGTTGGACATGGTTCGATCTATGATGAGCGGTCGGATTTACCATTATCATTTTCTTTATTACGCTCTAGAAACGGCAGCTTTCACGCTTAATAGGGTACCATCCAAATCCATGGTCAAGACACCATATGAGATGTGGACTGGAAAGAATCCCAGTTTGTCTTTTCTAAAGATTTGGGGTTGTGATGCATTTGTCAAGCGACTTCAGTCGGACAAGCTAACACCCAAATCGGATAAGTGCATTTTCGTGGGATATCCGAGGGAAACCTTAGGGTATTACTTCTACAACCGAGAAGAGGGCAAAGTGTTTGTCGCTCGTAGTGGTGTTTTCCTAGAGAAAGAGTTTCTCACAAAGGGAACAAGTGGAAGGTCGGTGCGACTTGAAGAAGTTCAAGATGAGCCAGTTGGGGATGCTTCTACGAGTGATGCTATTGTAGCAGAACAAGTTGAGGAACCCGTGGCAACAGAAGCACCACAACCACGAAGGTCGGCGAGGCTCCGCGAAGCGCGGGAATTATTATTGTTAGACAATGATGAGCCTGCGACCTATGCAGAAGCGATGGTGGACCCAGACTCTAAGAAATGGCTGATCGCCATGAGATCCGAGATAGAGTCCATGGGAGAAAATCAAGTTTGGAACTTGGTTGACCTGCCTGATGGTTTTAAAGCCATCGAGTGCAAATGGATCTATAATAAGAAGATTGATATGGATAGAAATGTTCACATCCATAAAGCTCGACTTGTTGCAAAAGGTTTTTCAACAAGTTCAAGGAGTTGACTACGACGAGACTTTCTCGCCCGTAGCGATGCTTAAATCTATACGGATAATTCTAGCTATTGCTGCACATTTTGACTATGAAATATGGCAGATGGATGTCAATACAGCTTTCCTAAATGGAATCCTAACTGAGGACGTGTATATGATGCAACCCGAAGGTTTTGTCGATCCAAACAATGCTGGAGAGGTATGCAAACTTCTGAAGTCCATTTATGGGCTGAAGCAAGCATCTCGGAGTTGGAATATTCGATTTGATGAAGTTGTAAAGGAGTTTGGCTTCATCAAAAACGAACAAGAGCCTTGTGTTTACAAGAAGGTAAGTGGGAGAGCGCTGGTATTTCTAATCTTATATGTAGATGACATATTGCTGATTGGAAATGACATTCCTATGCTCGAGTCTGTTAAGACCTCATTGAAAAATAGTTTTTCGATGAAGGACTTGGGAGAAGCGGCATATATTCTTGGCATCAAGATCTATAGAGATAGATCAAGGAGGCTAATTGGATTAAGCCAGAGTACATACATTAACAAAGTGTTGAAACGGTTCAGCATGGAAGAGGCTAAGAAGGGGTTCTTGCCCATGTCTCATGGCATAAAACTCAGCAAGACTCGGTGTCCTTCGACTCGATGAGCGTGAGCGCATGAGTAGGGTTCCATATGCTTGACTATTGGATCCATCATGTATGCAATGATATGTACTAGCTCGGATGTTTCCTATGCTCTAAGTGTTACGGCAGATACGAGGCTGATCGGTGAAGGTCCTTTGATGAAAGAATATCCTTAAGTACTTGAGAAGGACTAAGGATGTGTTCCTAGTTTATGGAGGTGAGGATGAACTCGGTGTAAAGGTTACATGATGCGAGTTACCTTAACGACTCAGATGATTCGAAATCGCAATCAGATTATGTGTTTGTCATGAATGGTGGTGCTGTGAGCTGGAAAAGTTCCAAGCAAGATATGGTGACCTCCTCTTCAACAGAAGCTGAATATATTGCTGCATCGGAGGCCGTAAAAGAAGATGTTTGGATTAGGAATTTACTGATTGCTCTTGGTGTGGTTCAGGGCGCGTCTAATCCCTTGGACGTTTATTGTGATAACAATGGTGCTATTGCATAGGCCAAGGAACCTAGACAGCACCAGAAGAACAAACATATTCGCATGCGTTACCATCAGATTCGAGAGTTCGTTGAGGATGGTAGTGTCATGATATGCAAAATACATACGGACTCAAATGTTGCTGATCCCTTGACTAAGCCTCTCCATGAGCTCGCATGATGAAGCGCACACAAGAGCAATTGGTATTAGATACATTTTAGATTGACTCTAGTGCAAGTGGGAGACTGAAGGAAATATGCCCTAGAGTCAATCATAGAGATGATGATATTTCATATGTATCCATGAGTTATTGTAATGTTCCTTGAATATCCATATCAGGCAACTTGTATTGATTGGCAATTACGTGAATTATTTTGAAACTCTATACTTGTATGGTTATTTAAGAGTTGTCCCTAGTTGCAGTTCATGTGAGGACACACGTGAATATTAGACTAGCACATCGATTGGTTGATGACAATGTTTCGCAAGTCATAGACATGGAGATGTCAAACCAATGATGTGGACACATGTTATGAACATGGGGTTGGACTGACCCAACTTGATACTGACAATTAGTTGCAGCTCTCTCTCTCTCTCTCTACACATCGTGTACGTTTTGTCCTTAGACCTGAGATTGTCGCATGTACTTGAGATGTGGATCGACCTACTTTGGGGCTATCAACGCACCGTGAATCGGGTAGTTATAAAGGTAGCTTTCGGGTTTGTCCTGAAGCATGCTACAAGACATGCTCAATCAAGATGGGATTTGCCCCTCTCTACTTGAGAGAGATATCTCTAGGCCCCTCGAGTGAACGGATCCAGAAATGCATGGTCGTGCTACCTATGGTTAAGAGTTAACCTAGTAAAGGGATTGTGAATCACGGTATCGACAAAGGGAGGTCAGCTTGGAGCTAGACCAAATATCATGAGGCAAAGGGAAATACATGTACTAAACCTTGTGATGGTTCGTCCGATATGATGCGTTTAGGAGTTGGCACGTCTTGCTAGAGGCCGCTACCAACTATTGACATAATAAGTGTATTCGTGTCATGTCTATACGCATATGAACCTATAGGGTCACACACTTAAGGGGCTGGAAGCCTAATGAGGATTGGATCCGAATTAGACCAGGCTTAGGCTACTAATGGGCTGCTAATGTAGAAGCCCATTAGAGGCGCCTATATAAGAGAGGGTGGGGCGAGCTGACCTTGGTGATACCTCAGATCATTCCCAGCCGCCACTCACGCATGTGTTGCACGCGCGGACCTAGCAGTCCGGCGTCTGACGCTTCCACCCTGTACGTGTGGATACCTCGGAGGCGCTGCATCTGTAGCGCTTGGACGAGCCGTGCAAGGGGAGCTGCTCGTGGGATGAGGACAAGGAGGAGACGTGGAATGTCTGCACTGCCTCGACATGCTTCATCAATTCCACAACTGCACGTCTAGTGGTAATCCCGTGATCTATGACAACAGTAATCCTGGTATACGCGGTAGAATTTTTTTGATTTGCGCTAGTGTAGCCTACCCGTATCCCTTCAGTTGCTTGCATATGGAGCGCCGACTGACAGTGCCGATGACTATCTCCGCATCGTCGAGTCCACCGCCCTTGATTGCTTGTATGTGTTCTGCAGGCGGTGATTGCGATGTTCGGGAAGAGTACTTGAGATCACCCATGCTGAAGACCTTTTCGGATCCTCAGATCAATGAAAGTAGAGGATTTCCTGGTATGCTTAGAAGCATAGATTACATGCATTGGGAGTGGAAGAACTGTCCATTTGAATGGCAAGGAATGTACAAAGGCCACAAAGGAGGATGCACTGTGATACTTGAGGCAGTTGCTACACATGATATTTGGATCTGGCACTCCTTCTTTGGCATGGCAGGATCGAACAACGACATCAACGTCCTCAACTCCTCAATTGTCTTTTCCAAGCTTGTTGAGGGTCATGCTCCCCCTGTGGAAGTTGAGATCTGTGGACACCAATACAAAAAGGGATACTATCTAGCAGATGGCATCTATCCAAGATGGCCAACATTTGTGAAGACTATCTCAAGCCCAATGCTCCCCAAGCATTCTCACTTTGCCAAGGAACAGGAAGCTTGCAGGAAGGACGTGGAGCGGGCATTTGGTGTGCTCCAGCAGAGGTTTGCAGTTGTCCGGTTCCCTGTTATGACCTGGTCGAAAGATCAGATGTGGGAAGTGATAAACTGTTGTGTGACCTTGCACAACATGATCATTGAGGATGAAAGGAAGGATCCAATGAGTTTGCTCGAGGAGGACAAGCCATACTACATGTCATGGTATTACACGGCAGATGCTACTGGGGGTAGCTTACATAGAGGGAGCAAGGCGACGTAGGAGAATCCGGGAGCGAGATTGGCACACGATGTACCCAGGTTCACGTCCCCTCGGTGGAGGATCGCTACGTCCTGCTATCAATCCAGTATATGATCATAGATTGGTTTACAATGGAGTCGCCGGAGGCGGTGGAAGAGACTAGATCTAATCTAATATGAGAGGATGCCCAGTAGAAGTGCCCCTGGTGGCTTTAAATATGCATCCACCTAGGGTTTACAAGTGCACTAATGGGCTTTGTATTGGAGTCGTCGTCTTGGGCCTCCAGTCGGCGCCGCTTGTCCGGGTCCAGCGTGCGCCATTGATAGGAAGTCGACCGCTCGGGCTTGGCTTCATCGGCTCGATCCAGCTGGCGAATCCACCGTGGGTATACCCGATTGGTATTCCCCATCGTAGTCCCGAGCGTTGTTGATTCGACGTGGGCTTGAGGCATGGCGCGGAGAGTCTTGACGATGGGTCATGGCGAATCGGCGACGAGCTCCTGAACAGAGGAAAGAACCGTGAAGCGGGAGGCAGTCGGCGTGAGCCAGTCGGTGATGGCCAGTTGGCGAAAGACGCAGGGTGTCGGTGAAGCCGCTAGTTACAGCGAGTCCCCGAACATGGAGCGTTCCGAGTCCCCGAGCGTAGCGAGTGGCGCTGTCTGTAGCACGCCGAGGCCCCGAGCGCGTTGAGCACGCGAGGGCGAGTCCATGGTGGAGAGTCCCCGAGCGCGTTGAGTACACAAGGGCGAGTCCGTGGTGGCGAGTCCTCGAGCGTGTTGAGTACGCGAGGGCGAGTCCGCTGGCGACGAGTCCGGCGTGTTAAATGGCGCAGTCCATGATGGCGAAGTTCCGGCGTGTTGAGTACGCGAGGGCGTGTCCGGTGACGAGTCCCGGCGTGTTAATACGCGAGCGAGTCTGCTGGGCGAAGTTCAGCGTGAGAGTACGCGAGGGCGAGTCCGCGGTGGTGAGTCCGCGATGATTGCGAGTTCGCGAGGGGAGAGTCCCCGAGCGTGTTGAGTACGCGAGGGCGAGTCCGCGGTGGCGAGTCCTCGAGCGTGTTGAGTACGCGAGGGAGAATCCGCGGTGGAGAGTTCCCGAGGCTCGAGTTGGCTTGTAGAGGCGACTTGAGGCTCTTTAGAGATATATATTCTCAAAATAGTAGTGGTTGCCGCCGAGCACGACGAGTGGCGAGGTCGAGCGACCGGCGGGCGACGAGTCCTCGAGCGCGGCGAGTGGCGAGGTCGAGCGACCGGCGGGCGACGAGTCCCCGAGCGTGTTGAGTTCGCGATGATTGTGAGTCCGCGAGGGGAGAGTCCCCGAGTGTGGCGAGTGAAGGGAATATGCCCTGAGAGGCAATAATAAATTGTTTATTATGTGTATTCCAAGTATATGATAGATGTTTATTTTGCATGCTATAATTGTATTAATACGGAAACGTTAATACATGTGTGTTTAATAAACAAACAGAAAGTTCCTAGTTAAGCCTCTCTTATAAACTAGCTCGTTGATTAACAAGATGATCAAGGTTTCCTGATCATGGACATTGGATGTTGTTAATAACGGGATCACAACATTAGTGTAATGATGTGATGAACATTCATCCGAAGTATAGCATTACGATCAAAGTCATTGAGTTTATATTGCTATAACAACTTACGAAGTGATCCTAATCCTTAGACCATGAGATCATGTCAATCACTAACACCTAAGAGTTTCTTGATAACATCAAACGTCACACCGTAACAGGGTGATTATAAAGATGGGTTCGTAACTAATAAAGTGTTATGTTGAGGCTCATGGATCGAGAGTGAATTTGTTCATCCCGATGACGGATAGATATACTCTGGGCCCTCTCGGTGATATCACATTTATTAGCTTGCAAGCAAGTGATTTTGATCACTAGAATGTTATATCACGCGAACGAGAAAAGAGTGCATGTCAGTAACGAGATCAAACTAGGTATGGAGATACCGATGATCGAATCTCGGACATGTAATATATCGCGAAACAAATGGATTAAGATACTAGCATAAAAGGTTCTGACGATCACAAGAAAGTCATCGTTGAATGTGTGGGAGTCAGTATGGGTCTCCGATCCCGCTCGATTATTGATCCGAGAGGGTCTCGATCATGTCCGCATTATTCACGAACCGTAGGGTGACACACTTAAGAGACACCGACATCCAATTAGAGCAAAAGTTTCATGCCGAAAGAATAAACAAGCGCAGGAATTTATTTCACTATATACCGAAACAGTTTTCGGTGAAATTGCATAAAGTGGTTATGCATGTGAAATAGAATTCTAGCAAGGGGTTATTTGTGAATGTTTGTCATTAAAGTAATTGACAAAATTCTGAATAAAATAAAAGAGTTTTATTTAATGAGAGTTTGCATTAAATTTGGTGGAAATTTAATGGGATCTTTGAGTGGGATTTTGAGTGGAGGAATTTGGAGGAGTTTTGTGAGTGGAGTGTCCACCCACATGAAGAGGGGGGGGCAAGGGGGCAGCCCCCATGCGCCGGCCACCCCCTTGGGGTTCCCCCCTCCTCCTATAAAAGGAGCCCCTCCTCTCACTTCTCACTCACACCTCCTCGTGAAGGATCTCTCTCCCCTCTAGATTTTATTCCCCATGGTCTCTGACTAGCGAGATACATGTTCCCGGTGGCTATTCGGCAAGAAAGAGTTGTGCTTCCGCTGCATCGCTGGAGCGAGGAGGCGGAGGTTGCTCGGTGCCTCGAACGTGTGTGCGAGCACGGATGCGCTGATTTGCGGCGCTAGGACTTCCTCTCGATCTTGAGATCGGCAAGAGATCGTCTACATCAACCACGATTTTGGACTCGTTAAACTTTGGCCTTCAAGGGTATGTTCTCTACGGATATACATCCGCCCGTTGTTTGTATCTAGTATAAATAGATCTTGGTATTTAGTTCACATCGTAGGAAAAATTTTTTTCTATCTGCGAACCCTTCAAAGGGTATCGAGCCGATCTATGCGTAGATACTTTACACGTAGTACACATATGAGTATGTGGCGATGATGATCATGTTGTTGCTCCTTTCTTGTGATTTTGGATATTGGTGGCATAGTGGGATGAAGCCCGGACAAACTTTACATGTCCTCGCATGAGACCTGTTCCACGCTTGACATGCAACTAGTTTGCATAAGTGGCTAGCGGTGTCTGTCTCTCCTACTATAGTCAATATCTATTTTAAGCGAGTTGTCAACAATTTGATTATCCTCGTTGTGGTTCATGTTCGTAGGTAAGAACGGTTCTATCTCGAAAGCCCTCAGCCACGTAAAACTTGCAATGGATAAATTAGAGGCGTCTAGTTTAGATTGTTGCTGGGCTAGTGTTATGATATGGTAGTGTTGTAAGTAGAAGTATGAGATGATACTCTTACAACACATAGCGTCATAAAACCCATAGACTGTGGATTTACACATATAGGTATGATAGTGATCATACCACGATGCACATGATAGAGATCATCTGCGGGAACCATATAATTTCACTAATAAACATATGATGTTTGATTGCATCTTATATTGCTTGTTTAGCGCTTTGTTAAGCATAATAAGATGATCCCTCATTTAAATATCAAGATAAGAATGTGTTCTTCCTTTAGTATGCACCGATTATGTTTTCGTCGCTCCAAGACATCACGTGATGATCGGGTACTTGGATCCTCGACCATACTTGGTGTAAGAGCAGTTACACAAAAATACTAAGGTTCTAACTTGGCAGCCTAGCATGTCTGACATGGCCTAACACAGACCAAAAGATTAAGCATGAGTCATATAGTTGATATGATGCCCATTTGATGCTCGCCTTTGAAGCTATACCGACTCACGTGATGATCGGACTTGGTGTAGTGGATTTGGTTCATGTAATCACCACAAGGACACGAGGGATGTCGCGGGTGAGTGGGAGTTCATTCGTAATATAGATTAGTTGAACTCAATCTATCATACACTTAGTCTAAACTTTACAAATTCTGTTGTAGATGGCACCACCTGCTTTTAATTTCAATGCGTTCATGGAGAAAGAGAAACTAGCAACGAACGGTAGCAACTTTACCGAATGGGCCATGAATTTGAGGATTCTCCTCTCTCACGACAAAAGCAATATGTGCTAGAAGCGCCGTTAGGCCCCCACCTTTGACGATGCCCCGACGAGGAGAAGAATGTCTATCGACTCGTCAGAGGACCACAACTTAGTTCATTGCGGCATATTGTATGGGCTAGAGGAACTTCAAAGCGCTTCAAAACGGCAATGCTTTTGATACAATGGGTGAGTTGAAAATGATTTTCGACACACATCTCTTTGTAGAGAGCTACAATGCTTCGTAAAAGTTCTTTAGTGCATGATGGAAGAGAACAGCTCCGTTAGTGAGCATGTACTCAAGATGTCGGTTACGCCGATAAGCTTGTGTCCTTGGGAATAACGATTCCCATTGACTTAGGCATCCATCGTGTTCTCGCTTCGCCACCTAGCTATAAGAGCTTCGATGAACTATAATATGCAAGGCATGAAGAAGTCTCTCGAGCTTACAATGCTTAAAACTGCAAGTGGAGATCAAAAGGAACATCAAGTGTTGATGATCAATAGGAACACTGGTTTCAAGAAAGACAAGAAGGAAAACGGAAGGAAGTAAGGCGGCAAGCCTGTTGCGGCTTTGAAAAGAAACCCGAGTTGGACCTAAGTCCGATGCGAAAGTGCTACTATTGTAAGGGATGCCATCGAAGCGGAATCGCCCCAAGTATCTGGCGGATAAGAAGGCCGGCAAGGCAAACAAAGGTATATATGATATACATGTTATTGATGTGTACTTGACTAGTGCTCGCAGTAGCACCGGGTATTTGATACCGTCGTTGCTAATATTTGTAACTCGAATCGAGGTCATGGAACAGCGACCGCTAGCAAGGGGTGAGGTCAAGATGCGTGTCGGCAATGGATCAAACGTTGATGTGATCGCGTCGAACGCTACCTCTCCACTTACCGTCGGGATTAGTTATAAACTTAAATAATCGTTATTTGGTGCCCGTGACCGAGCATGAACATTATATCCGGATCATGTTTGATGCAAGTGGTTTTCATTCAAATCGAGAACAATGGTTGTTCCATTTATATGAATGAAATCTTTTATGGTCATGCACCAATGTTGAATGGTTTATTTACATTTGGATCTCGATGATAATGTTACACATATTCATAATATTGATGCTAAAAGGATTAAACTTAATGATGATATATCCAAGATATATGTGGCACGCCGTCTAGGTCATATTGGCATTAAACGATGAAGAAGCTCCATTCGGATGGACTTTTGGAATCACTTGATTATGAATCATTTGATACATGTGAGCCATGCCTTATGGGCAAGATGACTAGAACGCCGTTTTCGGTTCAATGGAACGGCGATGATTTATTGGAAATCATACATTACGATGTATGTGGTCCAATGAGTGTGTCGGCGAGGTGGATATCGTTATTTTGTTACTTTCACGGATGATTTGAGTAGATACGGTTATATCTACTTGATGAAACACAAGTCCGAAACCTTTGAAAAGTTCAAGGAATTTCGTAATGAAGTTGAAAATCATCGTAATAGAAAGATCAAATTTCTACGGTCCCGACCGTGGAGGTGAGTATCTAAGTTACAAGTTTAGCACTCACATGAAAGAGTGTGGAATTGTTTCACAACTCACACCTGCGGAACACCACAAATAAATGGTGTGTGAACGTCGTAATCGTACTTTATTAGATATGGTTCGATCTATGATGTCTCTGACGGACTTGCCGTTGTCATTTTGGGGTTATGCACTAGAAACTGCTGCATTCACTTTAAATCGGGCACCATCTAAATCCGTTGAAACGACACCGTATGAATTGTGGTTTGGAAACAAACCTAAGCTGTCATTTCTTAAAGTTTGGGGTTGCGATGTTTATGTGAAGAAACTTCAACCGGATAAACTCGAACCCAAAGCGGAAAAATGCGTCTTCATAGGATACCCTAAAGAAACTATTGGGTATTCCTTCTATCACAGATCCGAGGGCAAGGTTTTTGTTGCCAAGAATGGATCCTTTCTAGAGAAAGAGTTTCTCGCGAAAGGTGTGAGTAGTCGGAAGGTAGAACTTGAAGAGGTTGTGGAACCTTCTCTTCAAAGTATGGCGAGTAGCGCGAAGTTGTTCGAGTTGGCTCCACCTGTTGAAGAGGGAACTAATGATAATGATCATGAAACTCCGAAGAAAGTACTACCGAACCTCGCAGGTCAAACAGACGCTGCAGCCCCGAGTCAGACGGAAATCCTCATAAATTTCATGGTTGATGAAAATAATGACCTGCGACGTATGAAGAAGCGATGATGAGCCCGGATTCCAACAAATGGTTAGAAGCCATGAACCGAGATGGAATCCATGTATGAAAATCAAGTTTGGAACTTGGTGGATTACCCCACCACCGAAAGGCCGTGGAGAACAAATGGATTTTCAAAAGGAAAACTGATCTCGATGGTAATGTGACCATCTATAAAGCTCGACTTGTCGCAAAGGGGTTTCGACAAATTCAAGGAGTTGACTACGATGAGACTTTCTCCGTAGCGATGCTAAAGTCGATTAGGATTATGTTAGCAATTGCTGCATATTTCGATTATGAAATATGGCGATGGATGTCAAAACCGCGTTTCAATGGTAATATTGAAGAAGAGTTGTATATGATACAACCAAAGGGTTTTGTCGATCCTAAGGATGCTAACAAGGTGTGCAAGCTTCACGATCCATCTATGGATTGAAGCAAGCATCACGAAGTTGGAATCTCCGCTTTGATGAGGTGATCAAAGAGTTTGGATTTGTCCAAACTTATGGAGAAGCTTGTATTTACAAGAAAGTGAGTGGGAGCAATGTGGCATTTACGATATTATATGTGGATGACATATTATTGATCGGAAATGATATAGAACTTTTAACAGTGTTAAAAGTTATCTAAACAAAGAAATTTTCAATGAAGGACCTAGGTGAAGCGTCTTACATATTAGGCATAAAGATCTATTGAGATAGATCTAGGCGCCTAATAGGGCTATCATAAGTACATACCTTGATAAGATTTTAAAGAAGTATAAAATGGACGGAAGTAAGAAGGGTTCTTACCTATGTTGCAAGGCAAGACATTGAGTAAGACTCAAAGTCCGCTTCGGAAGAAAGAGAGATAATGGACAAAGTCCCTATGCTTCAGCCCATAGGCTCTATAATGTACGCCATGCTATGTACAAGACCGGATGTGGCACACGCTATTAGTTTGACTAGTAGGTACCAATCGGATCGAGTTCGAACCTTTGGATAGCGGTCAAGAATATCCTTAAGTACTTACGAAGAACTAAGGATATGTTTCTTGTATCTGGAGGTGAAGAAGAGCGTCGCTAAGTGTTATGTTGACGCTTAGTTTGACACCGATCCGGATGACTCTAAGTCTCAATCCGGATACGTATTTCTCATGAATGGCGAGGCGGTTAGTTGGAGGAGCTCCAAACAACCTGGTAGCGGATCAACAACGGAGGCCGAATATGTTGTCGCTTGAGCGGCTCAGAAGCGCTTTGGATGAAGGAGTTCATATCCGAACTAGGAGTTGTGGCAAGCGTTGGACCCAATGGTGATCTATTGTGACAACAATGGTGCCATTGCCAATGCCAAAGAGCCAAGGTCTCACAAGCATTCCAAGCATATTAAGCGCCGTTTCACTCCATCCATGAGCATGTCAAGGATGGAGATATAAAGATTTAGAAGTACATACGGATCTCAATGTAGCAGATCCGCTGACTAAAACTCTCCCTAGAGCAAAACATGATCAACACCGTAACTCAATGGGTGTTAGATATATCACTATGTAACTAGATTATTGTCTCTAGTGCAAGTGGAGACTCAAGGAATATGCCCCGAGAGGCAATAATAAATTGTTTATTATGTGTATTCCAAGTATATGATAGATGTTTATTTTGCATGCTATAATTGTATTAATACGGAAACGTTAATACATGTGTGTTTAATAAACAAATGTAAAGTTCCTAGTTAAGCCTCTCTTATAAACTAGCTCGTTGATTAACAAGATGATCAAGGTTTCGATCATGGACATTGGATGTTGTTAATAACGGATCACAACATTAGTGTAATGATGTGATGAACATTCATCCAAGTATAGCATTACGATCAAAGTCATTGAGTTTATATTGCTATAACAACTTACGAAGTGATCCTAATCCTTAGACCATGAGATCATGTCAATCACTAACACCTAAGAGTTTCTTGATAACATCAAACGTCACACCGTAGCAGGTGATTATAAAGATGGGTTCGTAACTAATAAAGTGTTATGTTGAGGCTCATGGATCGAGAGTGGAATTTGTTCATCCCGATGACGGATAGATATACTCTGGCCCTCTCGGTGATATCACATTGATTAGCTTGCAAGCAAGTGATTTTGATCACTAGAATGTTATATCACGAACGAGAAAAGAGTGCATGTCGTAACCTAGATCAAACTAGGTATGGAGATACCGATGATCGAATCTCGGACATGTAATATATCGTGAGACAAAGGGATTAAGATACTAGCGTAAAGGTTCCGACGATCACAAGAAAGTCATCGTTGAATGTGGGAGTCGATGGGTCTCCGATCCCGCTCGATTATTGATCTGAGAGGGGTCTCGATCATGTCCGCATTATTCACGAACCGTAGGGTGACACGCTTAAGAGACACCGACATCCAATTAGAGCAAAAGTTTCATGCCGAAAGAATAAACAAGCGCAGGAATTTATTTCACTAGATACCGAAACAGGTTTTCGGGTGAAATTGCATAAAGTGGTTATGCATGTGAAATAGAATTCTAGCAAGGGGTTATTTGTGAATGTTTGTCATTAAAGTAATTGACAAAATTCTGAATAAAATAAAAGAGTTTTATTTAATGAGAGTTTGCATTAAATTTGGTGGAAATTTAATGGGATCTTTGAGTGGGATTTTGAGTGGAGGAATTTGGAGGAGGTTTGTGAGTGGAGTGTCCACCCACATGAAGAGGGGAGGGCAAGGGGGCAGCCCCCATGCGCCGGCCACCCCCTTGGGGTTCCCCCCCTCCTCCTATAAAAGGAGCCCCTCCTCTCACTTCTCACTCACACCTCCTCGTGAAGGATCTCTCTCCCCCTCTAGAATTTATCCCCCATGGTCTCGGACTAGCGAGATACATGTTCCCGGTGGCTATTCGGCAAGAAAGAGTTGTGCTTCCGCTGCATCGCTGGAGCGAGGAGGCGGAGGTTGCTCGGTGCCTCGAACGTGTGTGCGAGCACGGATGCACTGCTGATTTGCGGCGCTAGGACTTCCTCTCGATCTTGAGATCGGCAAGAGATCGTCTACATCAACCACGAGTTTGGACTCATTAAACTTTGTCGGTCTTCAAGGGTATGTTCTCTACGGATATACATCCGCCCGTTGTTTGTATCTAGTATAAATAGATCTTGGTATTTAGTTCACATCGTAGGAAAAAAATTTTCTATGCTGCGAACCCTTCAGCGAGTCCGCGAGGGGAGAGCCCCCGAGTGTGGCGAGTCCGCGATGATTGCGACTCCGCGATGATGTTGATTGCGCTGTTTTGTTAGCGAGTCTCTCGTCTTGGCCCGGGGGGCCAGTCGCATGGCGACTCCAAAGATGGCTCTCAACTTGGCGTTCTTCCTGGACGATCCGAGGCTCGGTTGCAGTCCTCGTCCAAAGATTTAGCCGCGTCGAGTCGCCTCTAAGGTTGAGGAGGACATGGTGCTGTTTGTATAGCACTACCATTTGTCTTGGCCGAAGGCGGTCGAGCAAGGCGACTCAATGATGGCTCTCGGTTAGCGTTTTTCGTGGACGATCCGAGGCCCGTTTGAGAGTCCTCGTCGCACTACTTGGCCATTGCGAGTCGCTCTTTTCAAAGGTTGACAAAGGAGAATAGATTTTCCGGGGGAAGAGACACCCAGTGGTGAGTCCATGCAGCATGGCATGCGACCTCTCCGCGACTTCGGGCGATGAAGGTCCTTAGTAAGCGGCGCACATTCGACGTAGCGGAAGGAGTCGACGCGGCGGATACGGGGTCGACGCGGCGGATGGAGGTCGCGCTATGGCGATGTCGACGCGGCGGACACGGGGTCGACGCGGCGGACGGAGGTCGCGCTATGGCGATGTCGACGTGGCGGACACGGGGTCGACGCGGCGGATGAAAGTCGACGCGGCGGACACGGGGTCGACGCAGCGGACGGGGATCGCGCTATGGAGAAAGTCGACGCGGCGGACACGGGGTCGACGCGGTGGACGGGGATCGCGCTATGGCGATGTCGACGCGGCGGACACGGGGTCGACGCGGCGGACGAGGGTCGCGCTTTGGCGAGTAGTGGTAGCGAGCTCGATCCGACCATTGGTCGGATGGAGCTACTTTGGCGGAGGCGTGCGGCGTTTAGCCGGTAGCATGGAGAGTCGGCGATTTGCGGGTCGCCGAACATGGCGAGTCGTCGAACATGGCTAGGAAACTTCCATGGTGAGCTCGCGGCGGGCGAGTCACCGAAGGTGACGTGTCCGCGACGGTGGAAAATCTGCGATGAGCGATAAAGGCTGTTTTGATCCAATTCTGCATTTATGGATTAATTCCCCAAAGATTCATACAGCCAGTATGCTTACAGATTAGATTAGATAAAATAATCGAGTAACAAAGAAATTAATGTCAGAAAAAAGATGGACTCATCAGAAATTAATTTATTGTGGTTTGTGCACTGTCTATCATTCGTGATGTCGTGGTTGCCGTCGAGCGTTGGAATAGTCGTGGTCGAGACGCCGGAGCCATCGTAGTCGGCGAACTCCACATAAATAGCACAAAAAGGCGGCTCGTGTGGTTACACAAACTGATTGTAAAAGAAAGACATAGTCCGATTTGACTTGCACCAATTTGTACCACGCAGAAGATTAGATACAAATAAAATTATTAATTGGCAAGTAATCAATACGAGTGTGAAGAAACTTAGCTGTTAGCATGGCAATTCCAGGCGAGTCCGCGACAGGCGAGTCTCCAAGCATAGCGACCCGTGTTTAGGCGAGTATGCGAAAGCGGAGAGTCGCGACTGGCGAGTCCGTGGTGACGTGGTCGCGGCGGGCGAGTCCATGATGGCGAGTCTCCAACGACGATCTCGTGACATGTAAGTTGCCGAAGACGTCGAGTCCTCGTGTCGCGCATCCGCTGCTCGTGGTCGGCCGTTAACGCTGAGGCGAAAGAAGAAGCCTACTCGCCGGCACGCGGGCCATGACCAAAAGGCGGCTCTTTGTCCCAGGACACCATGATTCAATCTCAAGGCGGGGCATGCATAAGAGAAAAGGACATGAAAAAAGTTAGAGCCGATGAAAATAATCAATTGTCAGAATAATTAATGAGGGAGAGAATCATTGTCGCCAAATCAATCCAAAGTGTGAAGACTGATCAGTAAATGCATGCACACGTAGCTGCCTTGCTTTGATCTGATCGCATGAGCGCCGCTTCTATACAATGGACCTAGGCTAATCACCGTGTCGCCGAGTGACCTCCATCGATTTGTTTTTGGCGAGTCGAGACGGCAAATTGCAGGTACGCATGTCAGGCCGCCGTATTGCCGAATCAACTGAGCCGAACCGATCTGACGCCGCGCGCATACACTGCCCGGATCGCTCTCAAAGACAATGGCTCGGGCTGCTATTGACCCAAACGCGGCCGGTAAAACTTCAGCATACCCAGATGATCCGACCAGATGAGATCCGCTGCCATTGACATTTAACTTGAGGATCTCGCCCGGATTATCACCTCCAAGCATCGCTAGCCCCACGGTATGCCAACGCCGTGGTATTACACCACGGCGGATGCTACCGGGGTAGCTTACGAGGGAGAGCAAGGCGGCGAGGAGAATCCGAGCGAGATTGGCACACGATGTACCCAGTTCACGTTCCTCGGTGGAGGATCGCCACGTCTGCTATCAATCCAAAGATATGATCATAGATTGGTTTACAATGGAGTCGCCGGAGGCGGTGGAAGAGACTAGATCTAATCTAATATGAGAGAGGATGCCCCGTGGGGGTGCCCCTGGTGGCTTTATATATGCAGCCACCTAGGGTTTACAAGTGCACTAATGGTCTTTGTATTGGAGTCGCCTTGGGCCTCGATCGGCGCCGCTTGTCCGGGGTCCAGCCGCGGCCGTCAGAAATAGTCGACCCGCTCTGGGCTTGGCTTCAGTCGGCTCGATCCAGCTGGCGAATCCTCTTTGTGGGTATACCCCGATTGGTATTCCCCCATCACTACAGACATGCTCCTCTTGCCGAGCCTGATCATCAGGTGCCTTTAACATGGGCTTCATTCATCGCAATGCGTCAGGAGATCCGAGATCCGGCGATGCATCAACAGCTACAGGATGATCTTGTCGAGCACCTATGGATACGCAGGGGCAACAGGACATAGATGCGGTGACATGGTTATACCCCGCGGGTACACGACCTCAGCATACCTAGTACAGCCCAAGGAAGGCCCACGGCAAATATACGTCAGCCCATGAAGACTTTCGGGTGGCCAGGGCCCATGACGCCTTCGGATCCTTGGAGAGCAAGACTAGAGTAGATAGGAAATTCAAAGGGGTAAACCCTAAAACCTCAATCGACCGTGCCTCGACCTACCTATCTCTATATAAAGTCCGGAGGGCACGACGAGGAGGCTCTCTACAATCTCTCGCACACCAAGATACACACCTCCATGCCAGATTGCATCTGCGCACTCAACCTTCGTTCCCGTAATCAAGAGCGCATACAAGCAGAGTAGGGTTTCTCCGGGCCTGAACACAGGTAAACCTCGTGTCCCCGTGTTGCTTGTTTGCTAACCGTTCCGCGATCTCCAGCATCCCCGTCTTCTCCAAAACCCAAGCTCATAACAATGGGCATTAACGAGATTAAACCTCATCAATTTGCGCCGTCTGTGGGAACTAGGGACGCTGATTGTGCGATCGTGACGGTTCCAACCCGAGCGATCTACATCTCCGCAGCGACGGAGAGTCATCTCCTCTTTGGCGCCTTCGACTTCACCGCCCACTCACCGGCCACCATGAAGGACTTCGAGCCCGTTGGCGACGGACTCGAGATCCTGTTCGGGAGCTTCTGCTTCCAGGTGGGGCAGACCGGCACTCTCCGCCTTCCAGAGCGGGTGCCCCTGCCATTGACCATGCCCGAGTCCTATGACAGCAGCAACTGCAACTCCGATCTGTGCGATCCACCATCGGACGAAGGGACATACGGTTCCGGATCCGAAAGTTGCGGCAGCAGCAAACTGATCTATGAGCGCTACCAGTGCGCCGTGATCATCCAGGATCAGGAACACAATCCGCCACCCAACCCATAGGGTAAAAACGATGGAAACAGAAGAAGCCAATCCCCCCACCCAATAGGGAAAACAACAATCGGGTCATCCACCTCAACAAGGAGGGATGGGCTCAAGCACGCGAGGTCGTGGCAGGCAACAAGATCCTGCCCGCTGATGCCTCACGAGATCTACTGATGGCATACCACATGCTCCTCATCGAGGAGCACAAGAAGAAGATCAAGATGCAGGAAGTGCTTGACAAGCGCAAGCAAGCAGCTTTGGAGTCAAGTGCGCGACGAGCTGCGCTCTCCGCCATGGGCATTGGCTCCAGCTCGCACGGCAACAACGGCAACAAGCACCATTCTCGGATGGAGAACATGGACCCCAAAGAGCGTTGCGAGGTGACCCGAGCCCTCAACGCGTCCTTCATGGAGATGGACGCCGACGGCAACGTCATCCCAAAAACGCCGCAAGTTGCGATCATGGCAGCCATCACAGCACTGTGGTCCTACCCACCTCGGAGGGGGACCAAGAGGGCATGCACAAGTCCGAAGCTATCGACTGACTCTTTGAGCTGCGCTCACGTAGAAGCTCTCATGAGCCAAAGAAGGCTGCGGTTAGATTCAACCGCAGCCCCACACCCTCATCCGAGGACGAAGAGCATGACCTTCCTCGAAGGCATAAGAGCTCGCGTCATCGCAGCCGCGACTACGACGCTCGAAACGAGCTTACGCAGCGCAAGATCGACAAAGCGCGCGACAAGCGCGTATGCTCGTCTGAATCCGAGATGGATGAAGACAAAGGAGAACTCTGCGGAGCTCGATGCTTCAGCAGATCTGTCCGACGGACAAGGATGCCGCGAAACTTCAAACTTCCATCGGATACTCCGAAGTTCGACGGCACACAGGACCCCAAGGCATGGCTCAGCGACCACTTGTCGTCCGTCAAGCTGCACGGCGGAAGCAGGGAAACCGCCATGCAATGCCTTCAGCTGCAGCTGACAGGCGCAACTCGGATCTGACTAAGCAGCCTATCCTCAGGATCCATCCGAAGTTGGGAGGAGCTGGCGTACAGTTTTGTCCGAAACTTCAAAGGCGCCAGCAAGAGGCCTGCCTCGATTGAGGAGTTGCGAGCCTGCACTCAGCGAACGGGCGAATCCATTCGCTCGTACATACTGTGCTGGTCCAACACCAAGAACTCCGCGGCGCACATCTCCGAAGAAAGGGCTATCAACGCCTTCAAGGACGGCGTCAAGTGCCAGGACTTCAAAGAAGAACTTGGGCGCGTCAAGCCCAAGACACTCGACCACCTCATGGACATCGCCAACAGGTGGGCCGACGGCGAGGACTCCGTCCACCGAGCGCACTCGGAGGAAGAGGACGACTACGGCCGACGGCGAGAACGCCATAGCAAGAGGAGATCGCGCGTCTACGACGACCGCGTTGGACCCGACATGGTCGCGGCTGGCTATGCCGACCGCCGCAGCGATGGCAACCGCAACAGTGGCGGATACCGCGGAGGAAATTTCCGCGATGGAGGACGCCAAGATACAGCGGTAGCGCTGGCCACAGTCATGACGACCTCAAAGATAATGAAAAACTGTCGGTCCATGCACCATCCACTTCTACATCGACAAGCGGGATGGTAAGAAGAAGGCAAGCCACATGCTCAAGGACCGCCATGAGTTCCAAAACTCAGATAAAGCATGGCTCGGATGAGGCAAGCCCCAAACCTCGGATTCGAATGCACCCGCCCAAAGTAGATAGCGCATGGAGCTCCTCCACCGCCACCTATAGGAGGCCCGAACCACCCAGTCGCACCCGCACAGAATAACGGTGGGCACGGGTATCCCCCGCCAAAAGGAGCGCTGATGATCCAAAAAAGGGCGCCCAACGAATAGGGTGCAGAAGAAAATCACCCATCAGATCAATCTGGCCATGACAGCACCACCCGCCATCCCTGAGTACCTCAGCGGATCGAAGTCCTGCATCACGTTCAGCCGTTCGGATCACCCTTGCCAGGTCCCTCGCCCAGGTCATGCTTCTCTGGTGCTTGAGGCGCAAATCGGAGGTTTTGAGATGAGCCGCGACTTCATGGACGGTGGCAGCGGAATCAACCTGATGTTCGCAAGCACCATAGCAGCAATATGGATCCCGCCGTGCATCCTGGAACAGTCAGACACAACGTTCCATGGCATCGTTCCAGGAAAGGGCATATTCCCCCTGGGAAAGATATGGATCGACGTCATCTTCGGCAAGCCGGAAACTTCCGATGCGAGCGGCTCGAGTTCGAAGTGGTGGACTGGCCATCACAATACCATGCCATCCTCGGGCGCGTAGCATTCGCAAGATTCCTGGCAGTACCACACTACGCGTACCTACTACTCAAGATGCGAGGACCCAGGGGCGTCATCACGGTCCATGGGAGCTTCACCCGATCGGACCACTGCGACAGGGACTTCAACAGAATCTCCCAGTCATTCGGCATGCAAGAGGAGCTCGTAAGGCTCCGCGAGGTGACGGACAATGGGGCACCCCCAGTCGCACAGCAAAACACACCAGATATGTCCTTCGACTCCACCGTCAACACAAATAAGGTGCAGGTCCACCCGACGGATGCCTCCAAGACGGTGCTGATCGCCAACGATCTTAGCCCCGCATAGGAAAACGCGCTCATCGAATTCCTCCGTGAGCGCTGGGAAATCTTCGCATGGTGTCCTGCGGACATGCCAGGAGTTCCCAGGGAATTCGCCGAGCACGCACTCAACATCTTTCCAGATGCCAAGCCCGTCAAGCAGTCCATCCGACGACTGTCCGAGCCCCGGGCCAAAGCCATAGGAATTGAAGTCAACAGGCTACTCGCTGCAAACTTCATCAGGGAGATTAAAGAAAGCGAGTGGCTCGCCAATACAGTGATGGTCCCCAAAAAGGACACGGACATCCTACGGATGTGCGTGGACTTCACGTCGCTGAACAAGCACTGCCCGAAGGACCACTTCCCTCTCCCTCGGATCGATCAGATCATCGATTCGACTACATGATGCGAGAAAGTCTCCTTCCTTGACGCCTACTCAGGCTACAATCAGATTCGACTGAAGGTCGAAGATCAGGAGAAAACGGCGTTCATCACACCGTTCGGAGTGTTCTGCTACAACACAATGCCCTTCGGGCTAAAGAACGCAGGTGCCACATACCAGCGGTGCATGCAGGCATGCCTGAAGTACCAGATCGGTCGCAATATCCAAGTCTATGTCGACGACATAGTCATCAAAACCAGGGAGGCGAGAGCACTCGACGATCTCCGCGAGACGTTCGATAATCTCGACCGCTACAGGATCAAGCTTAACCCTGAAAAGTGTGCCTTCGGCGTTCCATCTGGCCAGCTGCTTGGTTACTTCATCTCCCAGCGAGGGATCGAGGCAAACCCGAAGAAAATCCGGGACATAATGGCCATGGAGAAGCTGAAAAACCTCAAGGGTGTCCAGCAGCTTGCAAGACGAATAGCGGCATTGAGCAGGTTCATCAGCCGCATGGGCGAGAAAGCCCTGCCATTCTACCAGCTGCTATGCAAGGTAGACAAATTCGAGTGGACGCCTGAGGCGGATGACGCATTCGAAGATCTAAAGCGGTTGCTCTCTACCTCGCCCGTCTTGGTTACGCCAAAGGAGCGCGAGCCTCTACTGATGTACATAGCAGCTACACACCAGGTGGTGAGCACCGCACTGGTGGTCGAGTGACCCGAAGAGGGCAAGACCCATGGGGTCCAAAGCCCAATCTACTACCTCAGCAAGGTATTGACGCCAACAAAGCAGAGGTACCCTCACTACCAAAAACTCGCCTACGGCATGTTCATGACGGCTCGTCGGCTGAGCCACTACTTCTAGGAGCACCAGGTGATGGTCGTCAGCGAGGCACCCCTGAACAGCATCCTGGACAATACGGAGGCCACAGGACGCGTGGCCCTGTGGGGCATCGAGCTGTCACCTCTAGACATCATCTATGAGAAACGCCACGCGATCAAGTCTCAAATCCTCCCGGACTTCCTTGTACACTGGATGGAGCTGCACCTGCCAGACATCCCAAACATGACACAGCCATGGACGATGCACTTCAACGGCTCCAAGCGTGAAGCCGAAGCAGGAGCCGGGGTCATACTAACCTCCCCGCAGGGCAATAAGATGAAGTACGTCCTCCGGATGAAGTTTCGAGCTTCCAACAACGAAGCAGAATACGAGGCCCTCATCCACGGCATGAGGATGGCAAAGATCTGCGGCGCAACGCGCCTGGTCATCTACGGTGACTCCAACCTCGTCGTCCAGCAGACGATGAACGAGTGCGACGCGCACGCCGCCAACATGATCGCGTACCGCGCACTCTACAACGCACTCGAAGGAGGCTTCGACAGCTGTGAGCTTTGGCACGTAGGCAGAGAAAGCAATGAGGAGGCCAACAGACTCGCCAACATCGGCCCCACCTGCGCACGGGTGCCACCAGGTGTGTTCCTCGAATAGATCTGCGTACCATCCATCAAGCGGAAATTCCCAAGGATCACCCAAGAAGGTAACACTCGGGCTGCACTACCCGACGGTCAGGAAGGACCCGAAAAGCTGGACACAGAGGTCGCTGTGGTCAACCTGATGCAGGTCATGGCAGTCGAAGAAACTTGGACACGGCCATACCTCCGGTACTTGATAGACGGAGAACTGCCTAATAGCCCGACAGATGCCCGGCGCATATCTCGCCGGTCCAAAGCCTTCACCATCGTCAATGGAGAGATGTACAAGCGTAGCATTTCGGGTGTACTACAAAGGTGCGTCACCATCAGCGACAGAAAAACCATCCTCCAAGACATCCATGAGGGCATCTGCGGCCATCATGCAGGCAGCCGCTCCCTTGTCGCCAAAGCTCTACGAGCTGGATTCTACTGGCCAACGGCCATGAACGACGCCAAGGACATCGTCCAAAGATGCAACGGGTACCAAAGGTTCGCCGACAAACCACACACAACCGGGTCAGAGCTCAGGCCCATACCTTTGGCCTGGCCTTTCGCCCAATGGGGCCTCGACATGATCGGCAAGCTGCCAAGGTCTTCGAAAGGGGGACACATCTACCTCCTGGTCGCAATCGACAAATTCACCAAGTGGATTGAGGCCATGCCGGTCACTAACCAAAAGGGCAAAATTGTCGTCAAGTTCTTTGAATCCATTGTCTACAGGTTCGGCGTGCCGCATAGCATCATCACCGATAATGGATCGAACTTCATCTCCAAAGAATTCCAGGACTTCTGCGAAGGCCTCGGAATCAATATCACATACGCCTCAGTGGCGCACCCGCAAACGAACAGGCAGGTGGAGAAGGCCAACGGCCTCATCGGCGCTGGCATCAATAAGCGCCTCATGAGACCACTCGAGCGACTCGTCGGAGCCTGGACGAAAGAGCTGCCCTCCGTCCTATGGAGCCTGCGTACAACGCCAAACAGCTCAACCGGCTACACGCCGTTCTTCATGGTGCATGGAGCCGAAGCCGTGCTACCAGCAGAGGTACGCCACAAGGCCCCACAGGTCGTCGCTTATAGTGAAGCCGAATCCACGGCTGCACTCGAAGACACCGTCGAAACACTCGACGAAGCGCGAGACATAGCAGCAACTCGATCAGCGGTGTACCAACAGAGTCTCCGCAACTACCACAGCCGATGGCTGCGCCCAAGGTCCTTCGTCGAAGGAGACCTAGTCTTGCGACTCAAGCAAGAGCGACCAAAGAAATTCGAGTCACCATGGGAAGGACCCTACATCGTCACTGAAGTCATCCCAGGTGGCGCCTATCCTCTCAAGCACGTGGAGTCTGGAGTCGCATACTCCAACCCATGGAACGTCGCACAACTGCGACGGTTCTACCCCTAGCTACCTCCCTATTTTACTTTCAATAAGGCTATTCAGCCAAGGCTACCCAGCCGAACAATGTACCTCCTCCATTACGATATGAATAAAGCTAAGTGTCTCGCCCCAAATTTTTGTTTACTGTTCACATTTTACACCATGCTACAACGCACTCGGGGGCTCCCCCCAACCTCACGACTTCGTCGACTAAGGATAACACGTGCACACCTGAGTAGATGACCACATCAGGCTAACGAAAAGGGCGCGTACACAAACAAAGCACTACGTGCTAAATCAATAACCAAATCCTTATAACCAAGGGCAAAACACGCCTAGTTAAATATATACAAATTTTACATCTATCCTTTTTACACTACCTATTCTGAAGAATAACCTGAGCACGCTGCTCAAACAGTTCACGATCCGCTCGCATACCTGCTTACCGCATAATACGGACGCATATCCCATTCGCCACCATTTGGCCGAAGAGGCGGCCCAGCCGCCACAACAGATAGATCTACATCAGGACAATGTAACCGCACAAGGGAGAGCGCAGCCTTCACCCCATCGACAAGCTGATGCCGCACCAGTTCCCTGACACGATGCACACTCTGAAACTTCGACAGCAGGCCAAAAAGAGTCGACGACGCGTCATCCAGCGGAAACATTACATGCAGAACCGACGCGAGCGAAGACTTAACCTGACAAAGCACCCGCGATACCTGGTGGACGCGATCCTGAACCGTCGCAAGGACCATGGCACGATCCCGGTCCATCCAGAAGAACCCACCGGCCTCCATGTCCTGCTGAGTCAAGCAGTTGATCCGAACAGCAACACGCTCCTTCTCCTCCCGTGGAGCAATGTTAGCACCTGCAATACTTGCAAAAGAGTAAGACAAAAGGCCAGCAGGCGCATCCGAAGTAACGGGCAGCAGCTCGAACAACTCACACTGAAGCTGTTCGGACAAACGAAGCAACTCCGCTATCAAGTACTCCTCTCTGGCAGTGCCTCGATCCGCTTTGGATTTCCAAACATCAGCGTGGTAACGCACCCCAAGCAACTCTTTCTCGAGGCTACGGATATGATCTCGAAGAAACACAAGCTACGACGCACCATCCAGGGATGGCCGCAGCTGCGCCACAGACGAAGTTTCAACGGGATCATCACCCGAAGGACCCTAGAGTAACAGAAGATAAAGGCATGAACAAGCAGATGAAAGAGCACGGAACTCAGAAAATTCATTACGTGAAGCAAAAGCCACTACGTGGCACAAGGATCGTTCATCAAAATAATTACAACAAAATAATCTAAAACTATCCTACAACTACAACGCCTATGAAATCGCACCGAGCCTCGAGCCGGACCGCTCGCCTTGGCTCCTGCTTGCCTAAGCGTACTCGCCAGATCAATCATCTTCGGCCCATAACGCTTACAACAAGCAGCATAGGAGGCGAAGGCTACCTCGGATCCATCAGCAGCCGTCGGCATCCGGGAGGTGACCTAAGGAAGGTCCAGCTCCGCTCCAGCCGCCAAGGCCATTTCCAGCCCGACGAACACGTCGATGCCTTTCGCTCGCCAGGCTTATGCGCGCGGCCGACAGCGCCTCCGCCAAGGCATCGACATCTTCGAGGGCCACGCCCTTGGGGACAAGCTCCTTGTATAAGCGCCCAAGGACCTCCTTGGCCTTGGCAAGCGATCTAATAACGGTGCTGCAGCGGTCTTCGACCGCCGCAGTAGCATCATCCAGAGCGCTCACGTGCTCCAGAGCACCGCGATCAAACTCGATGCCCGTGGCATCTAAAGCAACAAAGGAAGCAGCATGAATAAAATCACTACAAAAGAAAGACAAGGAAGTCAAAAAGAGGAAGGCAGAGACACTCACCCAAAACAGCCTTGGCAGCCGCCATAAGCTTGCCGGCCACCTCTCTCTCGCGTGAAGCCGTGGCGGTGGTGAGCTTCTCCTCGCGGTCTGTAACCTCCTGCTGCAGGCACTCCTTAGCCTCGGCCGCGTTGGCCAGCTCCAGCTCGAGGCGCTCCCTTGCACCAACGACGACCTTGGCCTTTTTCTTCGCTTGACCAAGGCTCTTTCTGAGAGCATCAATCTCACGGAGAAGTCAGCGACTTCCCCGGGATATCCTCTCCAGCCTTGAACTTCAGCAGCGGACGAAGGACCCCGTCGAGATCCCCCTTGGAGAATTCCTCAGCCGAAACCCTAGTCAGATCACGATGACCAGCATAAAGGAACATCGGGTGCGCCCTAGCCTGAAGCGGCTACACCCGACGTTTGAGAAAAGTGCGGATAATATCCACACTGTTCACCTCTTTATCCGGAGTCAATTGAAGATCCTCCACTCGACGATAGAGAGTCTCTATCTCCACTACCTCACCATCTAAGATCTAGTTCTTCCAAGACCTCTTCGGCTCGATCTTTTGGGAGGGGTCAAAAGGAGCAAGACCAAAATCTTGCCTAGCCACTGTGGAGTCGCGGATGTAAAACCATCGCCTCTGCCGGTACTGGACAGATTCGGACATGGAAAAGTAGAAGAATAGAAGATTGGATCGAAGGGAAATGATGCAACCTCCAATGGGATAGACACCATCAGAACCAGATTGCCTCTTCACGGAATAGAGCTTAGGAAGAGGCGGTGAGTGGCTCGACACCGAGCCAACACTGCATGTAACGAACAAGCAATGTGAAGAAGAGAGTTGGGGGAAAGATGATGCAGCTGGATGTCGTAAAGAAAAAGCAGTCCATGAAGGAAATTGTGGACTGGGAAGGAAAAGCCCCGAAGAACAAACGCGAGGAACATAACCCGAAACCCAGCGGGGGGACGGGGAATTACCTCATTGCCAGCGAGCTTGACGGCCTCCCTATCCTGCGGGATCAATCCCCGCTCATGAAGCTTGCGGAGATCACTCTCCCGCATCTCCGATCGCTGCCAGCCACCGTCGGTGACACGGGCAGCGGTAGAACCTTTATTGCCACCAGCAGTGCTGGTGCCAACCGTAGAAGAGGACTTCTTAGGTTTCCCCATTGCGGTACGGCGGCGCCGGCGGCGAGAACGTAGGATCAAAGAAGGAAATGGTCGAGGATATTCCAGCGCGCAGCAAGAAAACTCAGAGAAGATTGGAGCAGTGAAACAAGAATGGCTGCGGTGAAAACAGATTAATTTTTTCCCATAGATTATAAGGACAAAGACGATGCACGACGATCGTCCATCAAGAAGACCTAGCGCCAACTGCAAGATCTAACCGTCGACGTGTCCGTACAACAGTGAACCGTCGCTCATACGCCGTCCACTACGCGCGAAAATCGTGGCAACGCCGTAATTATCTCCACGCCGCGCGTGACCGGTCAATTCAAGGTCAGAAGGTGGGACCCATGTTCGTCCAGTCACGTCATCTCTGGCGCAGCATACGCTTGAGGTCACCGCTCATCTGCACTGACGTCATCAAATGCTATACTAGCAACAGCTACAATTCTTAGGCTACACAGCTAAGAGTACTCACTCGAATCTACGATTCGACTAACTACTCGGGGGCTATTCCTATCAGGAGCGCTGGCCGCGCACCCGAAAATGAACAAAACATTATAGCACTGAACTAATTTCTTCGAGTCCTACGTCGAGTCTGCGACTCCACTACGGACTCAGGGGCTACTCCCATAGGGAGGATGGATTCAAGCATCCGAAAAAAATTGTGTCCTACGGACCGGAAGCCGAAAAACGGCTGAATTAAAGTCTCTGCTCGAGTCTATGACTCGAACAGACACTCGGGGGCTACTCCCATAGGGAGCGCTGGTCGCGCACCCTATAAATTCTTCGACTGCGATCCTACGGATCAGCATGCAAAACTTTTCGGCAACTCTGCCATAATTAAACGTTGAGTGAGGAACGTCCTCCTTGGCCACCCGAAGCACCTCCGCGATGGTAAAACATTCGGATGCTGTGTCTGCGACACAAAGATAAGACCTACAGATATCATTTGATGGCCTGGTAAAGTACATGACTGCGCTCTGCTAGTAATAATCCGTGCCAACAGGCGCGATGAAAAATCTCGACGGACGCGTTGGGAACATCATTTCAATTCACTGGAATTCCACTCCTGTAAGTCCTCCACGGCCTGAGTCGAATTACGCCAGCATATGTTCCGGGTTCGAGTCGAGGGACTCGCACCTGAAGAAGATCGTGTTGTGTTGTCCTAAGATAGTTAACTGACCCTGATCCGTCGGGAGAGTCAGGCACACGCATCAACAATACCTACACATTCTCTTGAAAGATAGAGTTGCACCCGAAGGATTGAAGAGTCCTCAGCCGAATCTACGATTCGACTGAACACTCGGGGGCTACTGACATGGTTATACCCCGTGGGTACACGACCTCAGTGAAGGGTTCGCAGCATAGAAAACAAAAATTTTCCTACGATGTGAACTAAATACCAAGATCTATTTATACTAGATACAAACAACGGGCGGATGTATATCCGTAGAGAACATACCCTTGAAGACCGACAAAGTTTAACGAGTCCAAACTCGTGGTTGATGTAGACGATCTCTTGCCGATCTCAAGATCGAGAGGAAGTCCTAGCGCCGCAAATCAGCAGCGCATCCGTGCTCGCACACACGTTCGAGGCACCGAGCAACCTCCGCCTCCTCGCTCCAGCGATGCAGCGGAAGCACAACTCTTTCTTGCCGAATATCCACCGGGAACATGTATCTCGCTAGTCAGCGACCATGGGGATAAATTCTAGGGGAGAGAGATCCTTCACGAGGAGGTGTGAGTGAGAAGTGAGAGGAGGGCTCCTTTATAGGAGGAGGGGGACCCCAAGGGGGTGGCAGCGCATGGGGCTGCCCTTGCCCTCCCTCTTCATGTGGGTGGACACTCCACTCACAAAACTCCTCCAAATTCCTCCACTCAAATCCCACTCAAAGATCCCATTAAATTTCCACCAAATTTAATGCAAACTCTCATTAAATAAAACTCTTTTATTTTATTCAGAATTTTGTCAATTACTTTAATGACAAACATTCACAAATAACCCCTTGCTAGAATTCTATTTCACATGCATAACCACTTTATGCAATTTCACCCGAAAACCTGTTTCGGTATCTAGTGAAATAAATTCCTGCGCTTTGTTTATTCTTTCGGCATGAAACTTTTGCTCCAATTGGATGTCGGTGTCTCTTAAGTGTGTCACCCTACGGTTCGTGAATAATGCGGACATGATCGAGACCCCTCTCAGATCAATAATCAGAAGCGGGATCTGGAGACCCATACTGACTCCCACACATTCAACGATGACTTTCTTGTGATCGTCGGAACCTTTTACGCTAGTATCTTAATCCCTTTGTCTCACGATATATTACATGTCCGAGATTCGATCATCGGTATCTCCATACCTAGTTTGATCTCTACGACATGCACTTTTCTCGTTCCGTGATATAACATTCTAGTGATCAAAATCACTTGCTTGCAAGCTAATCAATGTGATATCACCGAGAGGGCCAGAGTATATCTATCCGTCATCGGGATGAACAAATTCCACTCTCGATCCATGAGCCTCAACATAACACTTTATTAGTTCGAACCCATCTTTATAATCACCTTGTTACGGTGACGCTTGATGTTATCAAGAAACTCTTCGGTGTTAGTGATTGACATGATCTCATGGTCTAAGGATTAGGATCACTTCGTAAGTTGTTATAGCAATATAAACTCAATGACTTTGATCGTAATGCTATACTTGGATGAATGTTCATCACATCATTACACTAATGTTGTGATCCCGTTATTAACAACATCCAATGTCCATGATCAGAAACCTTGATCATCTTGTTAATCAACGAGCTAGTTTATAAGAGAGGCTTAACTAGGAACTTTCGCTTGTTTATTAAACACACATGTATTAACGCTTCAGTATTAATACAATTATAGCATGCAAAATAAACATCTATCATATACTTGGAATACACATAATAAACAATTTATTATTGCCTCTCGTATATTCCTTGATCTCCCACTTGCACTAGAGACAATAATCTAGTTACATAGTGATATATCTAACACCCATTGAGTTCGTGTTGATCATGTTTTGCTCTAGGAGAGTTTTAGTCAACGGATACGCTACATTGAGATCCGTATGTACTTTACAAATCTTTATATCTCCATCCTTGACATGCTCATGGATGGAGTGAAACCGCGCTAATATGCTTGGAATGCTTGTGAGACCTTGGCTCTTTGGCATTGGCAATGGCACCATTGTTGTCACAATAGATCACCATTGGGTCCAACGCGCTTGCCACAACTCCTAGTTCGGATATGAACTCCTTCATCCAAATCGCTTCCCGAGCCGCTCAAGCAAAGAACATATTCGCCTCCGTTGTTGATCCTGCTACCACAGTTGTTTGGAGCTCCTCCAACTAACCGCCCGCCATTCATGAGAAATACGTATCCGGATTGAGACTTAGAGTCATCCGGATCGGTGTCAAAGCTAGCGTCAACATAACACTTAGCGACGAGCTCTTCTTCACCTCCGTATACAAGAAACATATCCTTAGTTCTCCGGATATTCTTGACCGCTATCCAGTGTTCCGAACCTGGATCCGATTGGTACCTACTAGTCAAACTAATAGCGTGTGCCACATCCGGTCTTGTACATAGCATGGCGTACATTATAGAGCCTATGGCTGAAGCATAGGGGACTTTGTCCATTATCTCTCTTTATTCCATAAGCCGGGGACTTTGAGTCTTACTCAATGTCTTGCCTTGCAACATAGGTAAGAACCCTTCTTACTTCCGGTCCATTTTAAACTTCTTTAAAATCTTATCAAGGTATGTACTTTGCGATAGCCTATTAGGCGCCTAGATCTATCTCTATAGATCTTTATGCCTAATATGTAAGACGCTCACCTAGGTCCTTCATTGAAAATTTGTTGTTTAGATAACTTTTAACCTGTTTAAAAGTTCTATATCATTTCGATCAATAATATGACATCCACATATAATATCGTAAATGCCACATTGCTCCCACTCACTTTCTTGTAAATACAAGCTTCTCCATAAGTTTGGACAAATCCAAACTCTTTGATCACCTCATCAAAGCGGAGATTCCAACTGTGATGCTTGCTTCAATCCATAGATGGATCGCTGAAGCTTGCACACCTTGTTAGCATCCTTAGGATCGACAAAACCCTTTGGTTGTATCATATACAACTCTTCTTCAATATTACCATTGAGAAACGCGGTTTTGACATCCATCCGCCATATTTCATAATCGAAATATGCAAGAATTGCTAACATAATCCTAATCGACTTTAGCATCGCTACGGAGAGAAAGTCTCATCGTAGTCAACTCCTTGAATTTGTCGAAACCCTTTGCGACAAGTCGAGCTTTATAGATGGTCACATTACCATCAAGATCAGTTTTCCTTTTGAAAATCCATTTGTTCTCCACGGCCTTCGGTCGTGGGGTAATTCCACCAAGTTCCAAACTTGATTTTCATACATGGATTCCATCTCGGATTTCATGGCTTCTAACCATTTGTTGGAATCCGGCTCATCATCGCTTCTTCATACGTCGCAGGTCATTATTTTCATCAACCATGAAATTTATGACAGGATTTCCGTGACTCGGAGCTGACGCGTCTGCTTGACTGCGAGGTTCGGTAGTACTTTCTTTCGAGTTTCATGATCATTATCATTAGTTCCCTCTTCAACAGGTGGAGCCAACTCCGAACAACTTCCGCACAAGGCCATCGCCATACTTTGAAGAGAAGGTTCCACAACCTCTTCAAGTTCTACCTTCCGACTACTCACACCTTCGCGAGAAACTCTTTCTCTAGAAAGGATCCATTCTGGCAACAAAAACCTTGCCCTCGGATCTGTGATAGAAGGAATACCCAATAGTTTCTTTAGGGTATCCTATGAAGACGCATTTTTCCGCTTTGGGTTCGAGTTTATCCGTTGAAGTTTCTTCACATAAACATCGCAACCCCAAACTTTAAGAATGACAGCTTAGGTTTGTTTCCAAACCACAATTCATACGGTGTCGTTTCAACGGATTTAGATGGTGCCCGATTTAAAGTGAATGCAGCTTTCTAGTGCATAACCCCAAAATGACAACGGCAAGTCCGTCAGAGACATCATAGATCGAACCATATCTAATAAAGTACGATTGACGTTCCGACACACCATTTCACTGTGGTGTTCCTACAGTGTGAGTTGTGAAACAATTCCACACTCTTTCATGTGAGTGCTAAACTCGTAACTTAGATACTCACCTCCACGGTCGAATCAGAAATTTGATCTTTCTATTACGATGATTTTCAACTTCATTCGAAATTCCTTGAACTTTTCAAAGGTTTCAGACTTGTGTTTCATCAAGTAGATATAACCGTATCTACTCAAATCATCCGTGAAAGTAACAAAATAACGATATCCACCTCACGACACACTCATTGGACCACATACATCGAATGTATGATTTCAATAAATGTCGCCTGCTCCATTGAACCGAAAACGGCGTTCTAGTCATCTTGCCCATAAGGCATGGCTCACATGTATCAAATGATTCATAATCAAGTGATTCCAAAAGTCCATCCGAATGGAGCTTCTTCATGCTTAATGCCAATATGACCTAGACGGCAAGTACACATATATGCGGATATATCATCATTAAGTTTAATCCTTTTAGCATCAATATTATGAATATGTGTAACATTATCATCGAGATCCAACAGAAATAAACCATTCAACATTGGTGCATGACCATAAAAGATTTCATTCATATAAATGGAACAACCATTGTTCTCGATTTGAATGAAAAACCACTTTGCATCAAACATGATCCAGATACAATGTTCATGCTCAAGGCACCAAATAATGCTTATTTAAGTTTATAACTAATCCCGACGGTAAGTGGAGAGGTAGCGTTCGACGCCATCACATCAACGTTTGATCCATTGCCGACACGCATCTTGACCTCACCCCTTGCTAGCGGTCGCTTGCTCCGACCTCGATTCGAGTTACAAATATTAGCAACCGAACCGGTATCAAATACCCAAAGCTACGCGAGCACTAGTCAAGTACACATCAATAACATGTATATCATATATACCTTTGTTTGCCTTGCCGGCCTTCTTGTCCGCGATACTTGGGGCGCTTGCCCAAAGGGATCCCCTTACAATAGTAGCACTCGGTATCGGACTTAGGTCCAACTCGGGTTTTTTTCAGCGCTGCAACAGCTTGCCGCCTTACTTCCCTTCCGCTTTTCCCTTCTTGTCTTTCTTGAAACCAGTGTTCCTATTGATCATCAACACTTGATGTTCCTTTTTGATCTCCACTTGCAGCTTTTAAGCATTGATGAAGCTCGGGAGAGACTTCTTCATGCCTTGCATATTATAGTTCATCACGAAGCTCTTATAGCTAGGTGGCGAGACCGCAACACGATGGATGCCTAAGTCAATGGGAATCGTTATTCCCAAGGACACAAGCTTATCGGCGAACCCGACATCTTGAGTACATGCTCACTAACGGAGCTGTTTCTCTTCCATCATGCTAAAGAACTTTTCTCAAGCATTGTAGCTCTCACAGCAGATGTGTCGAAAATCATTTTCAACTCACCCATTGTATCAAAAGCATTGCCGCTTTGAAACGCTTTCAAGTTCGGCTCTAGCCCATACAATATGCCGCAATGAACTAAGTTGTGGTCCTCCGACGAGTCGAGACATTCTTCTCCTCGTCGGGCATCACAAAGGTGGGGCCTAACGGCGCTTCTAGCACATATTGCTTTTGTGCAGAGAGGAGAATCCTCAAATTCATGGCCCATTCAAGAAAGTTGCTACCGCTCGTTAGTTTCTTTCTCCATGAACGCATTGAAATTAAAAGCAGGTGGTGCCATCTACAACAGAATTTGTAAAGTTTAGACTAAGTGTATGATAGATTGAGTTCAACTAATCTATATTACGAATGAACTCCCACTCAAAAGCGACATCCCTCGTGTCCTTTTGGTGATTACATGAACCAAATCCACTACACCAAGTCCGATCATCACGTGAGTCGGTATAGCTTCAAAGGCGAGCATCAAATGGGCATCATATCAACTATATGACTCATGCTTAACCTTTCGATCAGGTTCCGAGGCCATGTCTGTACATGCTAGGCTCGCCAAGTTAGAACCTTAGTATTTTTGCAGGTAATCGCTTTTACACCAAGTATGGTCGAGGATCCAAGTACACCCGATCATCACGTGATGTCTTGGAGCGAAAACATAATCGGTGCATACTAAAGGAAGAACACATTCTTATCTTGATATTTAAATGAGGATCATCTTATTATGCTTAACAAAGCGCTAAACAAGCAATATAAGATGCAATCAAACATCATATGTTTATTAGTGAAATTATATGGTTCCCGCAGATGATCTCTATCATGTGCATCGTGGTATGATCACTATCATACCTATATGTGTAAATCCACGCCTATGGGTTTTACACGCTATGTGTGTTGTAAGAGTATCATCTCATACTTCTACTTACAACACTACCATATCATAACACTAGCCCAAAGAACAATCTAAACTAGACGCCTAATTTATCCATTGCAAGTTTTACGTGTCGAGGGCTTTCGAGATAGAACCGTTCTTACCTACGAACATGAACCACAACGAGGATAATCAAATTGTTGACAACTCGCTTGCAAAATAGATATTGACTATAGTAGGAGAGACAGACACCCGCTAGCCACTTATGCAAACTAGTTGCATGTCAAGCGTGGAACAGTGTCTCATGTGCGAGGACATGTAAAGTTTGTCCGGCCGCTTCATCCCACTATGCCACCAATATCCAAAATCACAAGAAAGGAGCAACAACATGATCATCATCGCCCACATACTCATATGTACTACCTGTAAAGTATCTACGCATAGATCCGGCTCGATACCTTTGAAGGGTTCGCAGATAGAAAACAAAAATTTTCCTACGATGTGAACTAAATACCAAGATCTATTTATACTAGATACAAACAACGGAGGATGTATATCCGTAGAGAACATACCCTTGAAGACCGACAAAGTTTAACGAGTCCAAACTCGTGGTTGATGTAGACGATCTCTTGCCGTTCTCAAGATCGAGAGGAAGTCCTAGCGCCGCAAATCGCCAAGATCCGTGCTCGCACACACGCTCGAGGCACCGAGCAACCTCCGCCTCCTCGCCCAGCGATGCAGCGAAGCACAACTCTTTCTTGCCGAATAGCCACCGGGAACATGTATCTCGCTAGTCCGAGACCATGGGGATAAATTCTAGAGGGGAGAGAGATCCTTCACGAGGAGGTGTGAGGAGAAGTGAGAGGAGGGGCCTTTATAGGAGGAGGGGGAACCCAAGGGGTGGCTGCATGGGGCTGCCCCTTGCCCTCCCTCTTCATGTGGGTGGACACTCCACTCACAAAACTCCTCCAAATTCCTCCACTCAAAATCCCACTCAAAGATGCCATTAAATTTCCACCAAATTTAATGCAAACTCTCATTAAATAAAACTCTTTATTTTATTCAGAATTTTGTCAATTACTTTAATGACAAACATTCACAATAACCCCTTGCTAGAATTCTATTTCACATGCATAACCACTTTATGCAATTTCACCAAAACCTGTTTCGATATCTAGTGAAATAAATTCCTGCGCTTTGTTTATTCTTTCGCATGAAACTTTTGCTCCAATTGGATGTCGGTGTCTCTTAAGTGTGTCACCCTACGGTTCGTGAATAATGCGGACATGATCGAGACCCTCTCGATCAATAATCGAAGCGGATCTGAGACCCATACTAACTCCCACACATTCAACGATGACTTTCTTGTGATCGTCGGAACCTTTACGCTAGTATCTTAATCCCTTTGTCTCACGATATATTACATGTCCGAGATTCGATCATCGGTATCTCCATACCTAGTTTGATCTCATCGACATGCACTCTTTCTCGCTCCGTGATATAACATTCTAGTGATCAAAATCACTTGCTTGCAAGCTAATCAATGTGATATCACCGAGAGGGCCCGAGTATATCTATCCGTCATCGGGATGAACAAATTCCACTCTCGATCCATGAGCCTCAACATAACACTTTATTAGTTCCGAACCCATCTTTATAATCACCTGTTACGGTGTGACGTTTGATGTTATCAAGAAACTCTTCCGGTGTTAGTGATTGACATGATCTCATGGTCTAAGGATTAGGATCACTGTAAGTTGTTATAGCAATATAAACTCAATGACTTTGATCGTAATGCTATACTTAGGATGAATGTTAATCACATCATTACACTAATGTTGTGATCCCGTTATTAACAACATCCAATGTCCATGATCAGGAAACCTTGATCATCTTGTTAATCAACGAGCTAGTTTATAAGAGAGGCTTAACTAGGAACTTTCTGTTTGTTTATTAAACACACATGTATTAACGTTTCCGTATTAATACAATTATAGCATGCAAAATAAACATCTATCATATACTTGGAATACACATAATAAACAATTTATTATTGCCTCTCAGGGCATATTCCCTTCACTTAGCATACCTAGTCCAGCCCAAGGAAGGCCCACGACAAATATACGTCGGCCCATGAAGACTTTTGGGTGGCCAGGGCCCATGACGCCTTCGGATCCTTGGAGAGCAAGACTAGAGTAGATAGGAAATTCAAAGGGGTAAACCCTAATGAAAGAGCATTTTCCTATCCCTCTGATTTTGATGTTTGATAACAACACACTTATCGGTTTAATCGTGTGCTAAGTGTATCACAAGTTTGATAAGGATGTGTCACAAAGCTTGGCATATCAATGCCCTTTGCGAAAACCCAATGTGCCAACCGGTAGTACCGGAACTATGACCGGTACCGCTTCATAACGCATTTCGGTTCCAAAGATCTGGCACCGAGCAAAACTGGTAAGGGTGTGTGCTATTCAGTACCACATGGTACCACGGAGCGGAACTACCGGTCCAACCGATAGTACCGCTTGATACAAGCGGTACTACCTCTTGACACGGTCGTACCGCTCGGCGGTACTGGGCCATACTGACTAACACTCGCCCCTCTCCGTTTTGGTCAGTACCAAACGGTACTTGGGACCGGGTACCGACCGGTAGTACTCTGCTCACGACCGGTACTACCGCTTGGGGGTAGTACCTCAAGGGCGATACCGCCCAAAACTGAAGATTGCTGATGAACTAAAGCACCACCGGTACTTGGTCCCAGACTTGACCCAGTAGTATTGCAAGCATTGTCAGCTTGAGTACCGGTACTTGACCGGTACATTAGATGCTCCAACGGCCATATTTTGTGGAGGGGTATAAATACCCCTCCACCTACCTTGGGACATAGTGCTCAGCTCATTAAAGTCAAAGACCACCATTGGAGTCCACTGGAGCCACTCAAATCTTCAAGATCTCCTCATCCCACCACCCAAAGTCCTTGATCTTTGGGGAATCGAAGGAGGAGGCCCCGATCTACTACTTCACCAAAGAGATCTTCATTTCCCTCATTTCATTGAGGGCCCTTTGCTCTAGTGTTTTCTTGGAAACCCTAGTTCTTGTTTTGGTTCTTACAAGCTTGTCTTTGATTGCTTTGACAACTTGCTTGTATTTGGGAGCCTCCGATTAAGTTGTGGATGTGTGCCCCAAACTTGTAGAATGCAGCTTCCACCTTGAAGGTTGCCGATATAGTGGAAGGTGAATCGATCCTGCTAGTGAGATTCATCGGAGAATAAGGAGGCCTCTCATGGCTGGTGGTTTGAAACCACCCCTCTCCAAACATAGACGTATTTCCCTCAAAAGGAAGGAACTACGGAAACAAATCCTTGTGTCTCCGTCCACTTTTCGCATTTATATCATTTACCGCACCTTACTTACTTGTTACTACTTTGTGTTGTGGTAGCCCTTGCATAATTTTCATATAGGTAAATTCACCGTAGTTGCATTATCTAGAGAATTTACCTTATTGTCAAACCTTAATTTGAAAAAGAAGAAAATTTGAAGTAGCACCTATTCACCCCCCCCCCCCTCTAGGTGCCCATACGATCCTTTCAATTGGTATCAGAGCCTCGGCACTTTATTTGGGCTTTATCGCCTAAGAGAATATGGGTAGCCGCGAAGGGGATGGTGATGGTGAGCCGACCACGGTGACCATGGAAGATCTCAAAAACTTGGAAACAAGATTGAGCTCTTTCTTGGTCAACGAAGTCAAGGATATGCTAGAGCAACTTCTTAAAGACAAAGAAGGCTCATCACCCCATCTCATCAAGAGGATCAACCATCCATTTTACCTAAGGGGAATACGTCAGTATCCCCGGGGGGTGCGATGGTAGGGGTAAACCAGACAACCCTAATTCCTCCACACACAATAATGGTAGGGGGTAAACCATCCGTGACTCATGGTACTCTCCCGACCCTCCAATCCCTCACCCTCATGCATACAATAGAGGTGACCCACCTAAGCTTGAAGAATCTGCTACTTTTGCTCAATGGCAATCACTAATGAGAACTCATATGCGTAGCCCTTGCATTGAACTATGGAACATCATCGAGCATGGACTCTTTATTGGGGATCCAAACAACTTGACAAGAAGAGAGATTGTTAATAGTCAACTCAATGCCACTGCTCTGCATATGATTCAACAAGGTTTGGGGACAAAGGATTATCCACACATTGAGCACTTTAGCATTGCCAAGGAAGCTTGGGATGCTCTCACTGTGTTGTTTATTGGAAATGAGAGTATGAGGAGGAACCGATATGATGCTCTAAGCAATGAAGCCGAAGGCTTCTACATGAAAGAAGGTGAAGATCACGAAGACATGTACCGAAGGCTCAAGACCACCGCCACTGCTTTTAGAAATGTGGGTGCCTCACATGTGGATGATGCATGGATCAAAAGAAAATATGTGAGTGCACTCATGCCGTTTGAGCCCACCGACTTGAAGAATCTTCAAGGAAGACACAACTACCATCTCATGACCTCAAATGAAGTTATGCAAGATATGGCTGCTTTCAAGGTTGCCGCCAAGAATGCCAAAGATGCCCGTGCTCGTGCCCTTGGTATGAGCAATGTTGTCAATGTTGCTTTGAAGGCCAAAGTGGTGGACCATGGGGATGAAGATGATAGTGATGAAGGGCTTTCCATGGACCATCCCGATGAAGTCAAGATTGATCATGGTCAATATATGGCTTTCTATGCAAAGAAATTTTGGAAGAACCCCGCCAAGGCCAAATGGAAATGGAATGGAGAAGCAATCCAAATGGGAAAAGAGAGAATACCACAAGGTTGAGAACTTGCTTCAATTGTGGTGACCGCTACCACTTTGTGGCTAGTTGCCCCTATGAGAAGAGAGAAGATCATGGTGGTAAGCTTGTGTTGAAGAAGACTCTCAAGGGACCGTACAAGAAACCTTTCATCAAAAAGAATCCCATCAACAAGAAGACGGGTGAAATTGTCTTGATCACTCATGAAGAGTACTCCTCCGACAATGAAGATGATGAAGATGATGAAGAGGAAACTTCTCATGGTGTGGCTGCTCTTGCCACCACCTGTACTCCGACATTCTCACTCTTCGATTCTCCAAATGAGAACTCTTCCATCAAGAACGCCACTTGCCTTATGGCAAGAGGAACGGAGGTATCCTCATCATCCCGCTCTACTCACTTAGATAATGATGAAATTGATGATGAGATGTCTCTTGATGTTAAAAAGGAATTAATTGCCTTTGATGAGTTTATGACTAACCTAGAAGGTGATGCTAAGCTACATTTTGGAAACATCTTAGATCAACTATCACATACTCAAGAGCTTCTAGATGTTAGATGTAAACTTGGGCATGAACATATGATTGAGCTAGAGGCTTTAAACAATTCTCTAGAAGAAGAACAAGAAACTAGGTTGTCACTTGAATTAAAACTTGAAGGGCTTGATGAAGCAAATGACATTATTGTTAACAAACTCATCAAAGAGCGTGATCATGCTATTTCTAAATACAGAAGGGCTAAAAAGGACAAAGTTGAGTTTGGTGTGGTTCATGAAAAACTTGCCGAGGACTTTAGTTTGCTCAACAAGCTCACAAGGCCTTGGAGAGTGAACTCTTGTCACTCACAAAGTCCCATGAAACACTTTAAACTCAATTGGCCAATATTCCTTCACCTAGTAACTTCATTCCATCTAGTAGCACAACTATTCTTGAAGAGAATGCTAGGTTGAAGGGGGAGCTTGCTAAGGCCACATTTCCACAAGGCAACAAGTCCATTGATGATATTTTGAGCAAGAAAAGGCGTAGTGGTGATAAAGGGGGCATTGGTTTTGTGTCCAAAACCAAGAATAATAACTATAAGAAGAAGGATAAACCCGCACAAGTGACCAACAAGACCATTGTGGAAAGTAAGACCACAAGTGGTAAAACTATGTCTCATGATGATTTTGCGGGAAGTGCTAACCCTCACTATGTTCTAATGCGTGATTATTATGGTGATGTGTATGCACAATATGTTGGCCTTATGATGGTTATATTGCTTGGTCTATTTGGGTTCCCAAGACCCTTGTTGCTAACAAAAGAGGACCCATTGAAAAATGGGTACCTAAAAAATAGCTTGATCTTTTGTAGACTTATGCTTCCGGAGGGTCAAAGTGGGTGCTCGATAGTGGTTGCACAAGTCATATGACCGGAAGCTCGTCTATTGTCAAGGACTTAAAGCCAAATGATGATCAAATCACCGTGACATATGCCGACAAGTCAAAGTCTAAGGTAATGGGTTTCGGCATGGTAGTGGTGGCTCACGACATTACACTCGTGAACGTCATGCTTGTTGAGACCCTTGGATACAATTTACTTTCAGTCCGTGCTCTTGGAAAGATGGGCTTTGTCGTCTTTGTTGATGATGATATTGTGGTCCTCATGTGGAGCAAGTCTCTCAAGGTCGCTTTCGTTGGGTACGTCGAACATGACTTGTATGTGGCGGACTTTTCGGGGCAAGCCATTGCAGGTCCGATATGCTTATTCGGAAAGGCCGATGACGAGGTTTGATCTCATCAATGCCCATTGTTATGGACTTGGGTTTTGGAGAAGATGGGGATGCTGGAGATCGCGAAATGGTTAGCAAACAAGCAACACGGGGACACAAGGTTTACCCAGGTTCAGGTCCCCTGAGGGAAAACCCTACTCCTGCTTGTATGCTCTTGATTATGGCGGAACTGAAGGTTACAGGGGTGCATAGATGCAATCTGGCGTGGAGGTGTGTATGCGAAAGTATGAGAGAGAGATCTAGGTCGTGCCCTCCTAGCCTTTATATAGACTCAGGCAGGTCCCGGGCATAGACCTAGTCGGTTACAGGTTCTAGGGTTTTACCCCTTTGAATTTCCTATCTACTCTAGTCTTGCTCTCCAAGGATCTGAAAGCGTCATGGGCCTTGGCCACCAGAAAATCTTCATGGGCCGGCGTATAATTTCCATGGGCCTTCCTTGGGCTGGACCAGGTATGCTGAGATCATGTACCCGTGGGGTATAACCATGTCAGTAGCCCCCGTGTGTTCAGTCGAATCGTAGATTCGGCTGAGGACTCTGCAATCTTTCGGGTGCAACTATGTATTTCAATAGTTCATGTGCTGGGATTGTTGATGCGTGTGTCTGACTCACCCGACGGATCAGGGTCAGTTAACTGTCTTAGTACGAAGCAACACGATCTCCTTCAGGTCCGAGTCCCTTAACTCGAACCCGGAACATATGCTGGCGTAATTCGACTCAGGCCGCGTAGGACTTATAGGAGTGAAATTCCAGTGAATTTAATTGATGTACCCAACGCGTCCGTCGGGATTTTTCAGCGCACCTGTTAGCACGGGTTTTTACTAGCAGAGCGCAGTCGTGTGCGTTGCTAGGCCATCAGATGATATCTGTAGGTCTTATCTTTGTGTCGCAGACACAACATCCGAATGTTTATCACCGCGGAGATGTTTCGGGTGATCAAAGGGAACGTTGCTCACTTAACGCTTAGTTGGGGCAGAGTTGACGAAAATTTTTTGCATGCTGATCCGAAGGATCACAGTCGAAGAATTCATAGGGTGCGCGACCAGCGCTCCCTATGGGAGTAGCCCCTGAGTGTCTGTTCGAGTCGTAGACTCGAGCGGAGACTTTAATTTAGACTTTGTTCAGTTGTAAGTCCGTAGGACACAAAAATTTTCGGATGATTAAATCCGTCCTCCCTATGGGAGTAGCCCCCGAGTCCATAGTGGAGTCGTAGACTCGACGAAGGACTCGAAGTAACAGTTCGCTTCTATTCATCTTTCGGGTGCGCGGCCAGCGCTCCTGATAGGAGTAGCCCCCGAGTAATTAGTCGAATCGTAGATTCGAGTGAGTACTCTTAGCTTTGAAGTCGAAAAAATTGTAGCTGTTGCTAGTATAGCTTTTGATGACGCCGCCGGCGATCGATGACCTCAAGCTCACGCCAGTAGATGACTTGATCGGACGAACATGGGTCCCACCGTCGACCGTGAATTGACCGGTCGCGGGCGTGAGATAATTACGCGTCGCCGATTTCCATGCGTAGTGGACGGCGTGTTAGCGACGGTTCGTTGTGATGCTGACACGTGTATGGCCAGATCCTGCCGTTGGCGTTAGGTCTTCTCGATGGACGGCTGTCGTGCATCGTCTTCATATTTATAATCATAGGGGGAAACTTCAATTTGTTTTCACCGCATCTATTCTTGCTTTCACTGCTTCCTTGTGTTCTGAGAGCTCTTGTTGCGCGCCGGAATATTCCTTCACATTTCCTTCTTCCATCCAGCGCTTTCGTCGCCGGCGCCGCCGTACCGCGATGGGGAATCCGAAGAGTCGTCATATGCGGTTGGTACCAGCGCCGCTGGAGGGAAGAAAGGTGCCACCGCTACCCGTGTCACCGATGGTGGCTAGCGGCGATCAGAGACGCGGGAGAGCGATCTCCGCAAGCTTCGCGAACGGGGCCTGATCCCGCAGGATAGGGAGGTTGTTAAACTCCCAGGCAATGAGGTAATCCCCCGTCCCCCCGTTGGGTATCGGGTTATGTTCCTTGCCTTTGTCATTCGCGGATTTTCCTTCCCAGTCCACGACTTCCTTCGTGGACTGCTTTTTCTGTACGGTGTCCAATTGCACCATCTTTCCCCCAATTCTCTTCTTCACATTGCTTGTTTTATCACTTTCTGCGAGTGATGGCTCGGTATTGAGCCGCACTTTGGCCTCTTCCGGAAACTTTATTCCGTGAAGAGGCAATCTGGTTTGGATGGTGTTTATCCCATTGGGGGTTGCATCACCTCCCTCAATCCCAATCTGCTTTTCTTTTCTTTTTTCCATGTCTGAATCTGTTCAGTACTGGCGGAGGTGATGGTTTTATATCCGCGACTCCGTAGTACCTGGGCAAGATTTTGGTATTGTTACTTTCGACCCCTCCCAAAAGATTGAGCCGAAAAGGTCTTGGAAAAACAAGATCTTGGATGGCGAGGTGGCGGAGATAGAGGCTCTCTATCATCGGGTTGAGGATCTCCAGTTGATTCCGGAGAAGGAAGTGAACGGTATGGATATCATCCGCACCTTTCTCGAGCATCGGGTGCAGCCACTCCAGGCTAGGGCGCACCCGATGTTCCTTTATGCTGGCCGGCGTGATCCGACGAGGGTTTCGGCTGAGAAATTCTCCCAGGGAGATCTCGACCGGGCCCTTCGCTCGCTGCTGAAGTTCAAGGCTGGAGAGGATATCCCGGGAAGTCGCTGACTCCTCCATTTTCTTCTTCGCTTCCTGTTCCACAGGTGTAGATCCGTGCGCGTAGCGCTATTTTTCGGTTGCATTGTTTTGTGTTTGTTTGCTAACAAACTGTTCTTCTCCTATGCAGAGCTTCAAAGTGTCGGGTATGTCGCCTCCATTACCCGAAGTATATCCGATGCTCCAGATAATGATGTGGTGGATTCCATGTCCAAGCTACCATCGGCGTGATCTCCTGCTGAAGATGCCAACGAGTCGAGCGAGGATCACACGCGCAAACGATCGCGGAACTCCAGCGAGTCTTCGGATGCTTCGACTCCTCCGACTCCTAGGAACCCTTCGTGTCTTGAATGTCATAGTGACGTGAAGGGAATATGCCCTGAGAGGCAATAATAAAGTGTTTATTATGTGTATTCCAAGTATATGATAGATGTTTATTTTGCATGCTATAATTGTATTAATACGGAAACGTTAATACACGTGTGTTTAATAAACAAACAGAAAGTTCCTAGTTATGCCTCTCTCATAAACTAGCTCGTTGATTAACAAGATGATCAAGGTTTCCTGATCATGGACATTGGATGTTGTTAATAACGGGATCACAACATTAGTGTAATGATGTGATGAACATTCATCCGAAGTATAGCATTACGATCAAAGTCATTGAGTTTATATTGCTATAACAACTTACGAAGTGATCCTAATCCTTAGACCATGAGATCATGTCAATCACTAACACGGAAGAGTTTCTTGATAACATCAAACGTCACACCGTAATGGGGTGATTATAAAGATGGATTCGAACTAATAAAGTGTTATGTTGAGGCTCATGGATCGAGAGTGGAATTTGTTCATCCCGATGACGGATAGATATACTGGGGCCCTCTCGGTGATATCACATTGATTAGCTTGCAAGCAAGTGATTTGATCACTAGAATGTTATATCACGGGGACGAAAAGAGTGCATGTCGATGCGAGATCAAACTAGGTATGGAGATACCGATGATCGAATCTCGGACATGTAATATATCGTGAAACAAAGGGATTAAGATACTAGCGTAAAGGTTCCGGCGATCACAAGAAAGTCATCGTTGAATGTGTGGGTCGGTATGGGTCTCGGATCCCACCGATTATTGATCCGAGAGGGGTCTCGATCATGTCCGCATTATTCATGAACCGTAGGGTGACACACTTAAGAGACACCGACATCCAATTGGAGCAAATGTTTCATGCGAAAGAATGAACAAGCGCAGGAATTTATTTCACTAGATAAAAACAGTTTTGGTGAAATTGCATAAAGTGGTTATGCATGTGAAATAGAATTCTAGCAAGGGGTTATTTGTGAATGTTTGTCATTAAAGTAATTGACAAAATTCTGAATAAAATAAAAGAGTTTTATTTAATGAGAGTTTGCATTAAATTTGGTGGAAATTTAATGGGAATTTTGAGTGGACTTTTGAGTGGAGGGAATTTAGTGGAGTTTTGTGAGTGGAGTGTCCACCCACATGAAGAGGGGAGGGCAAGGGGGCAGCCCCCATGCGCCGGCCACCCCCTTGGGGTTCCACCCCCTCCTCCTATAAAAGGAGCCCCTCCTCCTCACTTGTCTCTCACACCTCCTCGTGAAGATCTCTCTCCCCCTCTAGAATTTATCCCCCATGGTCTCGGACTAGCGAGATACATGTTCCCGGTGGCTATTCGGCAAGAAAGAGTTGTGCTTCCGCTGCATCGCTGGAGCGAGGAGGCGGAGGTTGCTCGGTGCCTCGAACGTGTGTGCGACGGATGCGCTGCTTTGAGGCGCTAGGACTTCCTCTCGATCTTGAGATCGGCAAGAGATCGTCTACATCAACCACGAGTTGAACTCGTTAAGCTTTGTCGGTCTTCAAGGGTATGTTCTCTACGGATATACATCCGCCCGTTGTTTGTATCTAGTATATATAGATCTTGGTATATAGTTCACATCGTAGGAAAATTTTGTTTTCTATCTTGCGAACCCTACAAAGGGTATCGAGCCGGATCTATGCGTAGATACTTTACAGGTAGTACACATATGAGTATGTGGGCGATGATGATCATGTTGTTGCTCCTTTGTTGTGATTTTGGATATTGGTGGCATAGTGGGATGAAGCGGCCGGACAAACTTTACATGTCCTCGCACATGAGACTGTTCCACGCTTGACATGCAACTAGTTTGCATAAGTGGCTAGCGGGTGTCATCTCTCCTACTATAGTCAATATCTATTTTGCAAGCGAGTTGTCAACAATTTGATTATCCTCGTTGTGGTTCATGTTCGTAGGTAAGAACGGTTCTATCTCGAAAGCCCTAAGCCACGTAAAACTTGCAATGGATAAATTAGAGGCGTCTAGTTTAGATTGTTGCTGAGCTAGTGTTATGATATGGTAGTGTTGTAAGTAAAAGTATGAGATGATACTCTTACAACACACATAGCGTGTAAAATCCATAGACCTTGGATTTACACATATAGGTATGATAGTGATCATACCACGATGCACATGATAGAGATCATCTGCGGGAACCATATAATTTCACTAATAAACATATGATGTTTGGTTGCATCTTATATTGCTTGTTTAGCGCTTTGTTAAGCATAATAAGATGATCCCTCATTTAAATATCAAGATAAGAATGTGTTCTTCCTTTAGTATGCACCGATTATGTTTCGCCGCTCCAAGACATCACGTGATGATCGAGTGTTCTTGGATCCACCATATATTTGGTGTAAAACAGATTACACACGCAAATACTAAGGTTCTAACTTGGCGAGCCTAGCATGTACCGACATGGCCTCGGAACACGTATCGAAAGGTTAAGCATGAGTCATATAGTTGATATGATGCCCATTTGATGCTCGCCTTTGAAGCTATACCGACTCACGTGATGATCGGACTTGGTGTAGTGGATTTGGTTCATGTAATCACCAAAAGGACACGAGGATGTCGCTTTTGAGTGGGAGTTCATTCGTAATATAGATTAGTTGAACTCGATCTATCATACACTTAGTCTAAACTTTACAAATTCTGTAGATGGCACCACCTTTTAATTTCAATGTGTTCATGGAGAAAGAGAAACTAGCGATTTAACGATAGCAACTTTCTTGAATGGGCCATGAATTTGAGGATTCTCCTCTCTGCACAAAAGCAATATGTGCTAGAAGCGCGTTAGGCCCCACCTTTGATGATGCCCCGACGAGGAGAAGAATGTCTATCGACTCGTCGGGAGGACCACAACTTAGTTCATTGCGGCATATTGTATGGGCTAGAGCGGAACTTCAAAGCGTTTGAAAACGGCAATGCATTTGATACAATGGGTGAGTTGAAAATGATTTTCGACACACATCTGCTGTGAGAGCTACAATGCTTGAAAAGTTCTTTAGCTGCATGATGGAAGAGCACAAATTGTTAGTGAGCATGTACTCAAGATGTCGGGTTACGCCGATAAGCTTGTGTCCTCGAATAACGATTCCCATTGACTTAGGCATCCATCGTGTTCTGCGCCACCTAGCTATAAGAGCTTCGTGATGAACTATAATATGCAAGGCATGAAGAAGTCTCTCCCGAGCTTCACAATGCTTAAAACTGAAGTGGAGATCAAAAGGAACATCAAGTGTTGATGATCAATAGGAACACCGGTTTCAAGAAAGACAAGAAGGAAAACAGAAGGGAAGTAAGGCGGGAACACTGTTGCCGCTGAAAAGAAACCCGAGTTGGACCTAAGTCGATTCGAAAAGTGCTACTATTGTAAGGGATCGCCATTGGGCATAAGCGCCCCAAAGTATGGCGCATAAGAAGGCCGGCAAGGCAAACAAAGGTATATATGATATACATGTTATTGATGTGTACTTGACTAGTGCTCGCAGTAGCACACGGGTATTTGATACCGTTCGATTGCTAATATTTGTAACTCGAATCGTGCGGAACAAGCGACCGCTAGCAAGGGGTGAGGTCAAGATGCGTGTCGGCAATGGATCAAGCGTTGATGTAATCGCCGCTTAACGCTGCCTCTCCACTTCTGCGTCGGGATTAGTCATAAACTTAAATAAATGTTATCTGGTGCCTGCACTGAGCATGAACATTGTATCTGGATCATGTTTGATGCAAAGTGGTTATTCATTTAAATCTAAGAACAATGGTTGTTCCATTTATATGAATGAAATCTTTTATGGTCATGCACCGATGATGAATGGTTTATTTCTGTTAAATCTCAATGATAATGTTACACATATTCATAATGTTGATGCTAAAAGGATTAAACTTAATGATGATATATCCATATATGGCAATCGCCGTCTAGGTCATATTGGCATTAAGCATGAAGAAGCTCCATTCGGATGGACTTTTGGAATCACTTGATTATGAATCATTTGATACATGTGAGCCATGCCTTATGGGCAAGATGACTAGAACGCCGTTTCGGTTCAATGGAACAGGCGATTTATTGGAAATCATACATTCGATGTATGTGGTCCAATGAGTGTGTAAGACGAGGTGGATATCGTTATTTTGTTACTTTCACGGATGATTTGAGTAGATACGGTTATATCTACTTGATGAAACACAAGTCTGAAACCTTTGAAAAGTTCAAGGAATTTCGAATGAAGTGGAAAATCATCGTAATAGAAAGATCAAATTTCTACGATGCGACCGTGGAGGTGAGTATCTAAGTTACGAGTTTAGCACTCACATGAAAGAGTGTGGAATTGTTTCACAACTCACACTGCGAACACCACAATGAAATGGTGTGTCGAACGTCGTGTCGCACTTTATTAGATATGGTTCGATCTATGATGTCTCTGACGGACTTGCTTGTCATTTTGGGGTTATGCACTAGAAGCTGCTGCATTCACTTTAAATCGGGCACCATCTAAACCGTTGAAAAGACCGTATGAATTGTGGTTTGAAACAAACCTAAGTCATCATTTCTTAAAGTTTGGGGATGCGATGTTTATGTGAAGAAACTTCAACCGGATAAACTCGAACCCAAAGCGGAAAAATGCGTCTTCATAGGATACCCTAAAGAAACTATTGGGTATTCCTTCTATCACGATCCGAGGGCAAGGTTTTTGTTGCCAAGAATGGATCCTTTCTAGAAAGAGTTTCTCGCGAAAGATGTGAGTAGTCGGAAGGTAGAACTCAAGAGGTTGTGGAACCTTCTCTTCAAAGTATGGCGAGTAGCCTTGTTGGAAGTAGTTCCGGAGTTGGCTCCACTGTTGAAGAGGGAACTAATGATAATGATCATGAAACTCGAAGAGAGTACTACCAACCTCGCAGGTCAAACAGACGCGGCAAAGTCAGACGGAAATCTGTCATAAATTTCATGGTTGATAAAAATAATGACCCATGACGTATGAAGAAGCGATGATGAGCCCGGATTCCAACAAATGGTTAGAAGCCATGAAATCCGAGATGGAATCCATGTATGAAAATCAAGTTTGGAACTTGGTGGAATTACCTCACGGCCGAAGGCCGTGGAGAACAAATGGATTTTCAAAGGAAAACTGATCTTGATGGTAATGTGACCATCTATAAAGCTCGACTTGTCGCAAAGGGTTTCGACAAATTCAAGGAGTTGACTACGATGATACTTTCTCTCCGTAGCGATGCTAAAGTCGATTAGGATTATGTTAGAAATTGCTGCATATTTCGATTATGAAATATGGCGGATGGATGTCAAAACCGTTTCTCAATGGTAATATTGAAGAAGAGTTGTATATGATACAACCAAAGGGTTTTGTCGATCCTAAGGATGCTAACAAGGTGTGCAAGCTTCAGCGATCCATCTATGGATTGAAGCAAGCATCGCGAAGTTGGAATCTCCGCTTTGATGAGGTGATCAAAGAGTTTGGATTTGTCCAAACTTATGGAGAAGCTTGTATTTACAAGAAAGTGAGTGGGAGCAATGTGGCATTTCTGATATTATATGTGGATGACATATTATTGATCGGAAATGATATAAAACTTTTAAACAATGTTAAAAGTTATCTAAACAGCAAATTTTCAATGAAGGACCTAGGTGAAGCGTCATACATATTAGGCATAAAGATCTATAAAGATAGATCTAGGCGCCTAATAGGGCTATCGCAAAGTACATACCTTGATAAGATTTTAAAGAAGTTTAAAATGGACGGAAGTAAGAAGGGGTTCTTACCTATGTTGCAAGGCAAGACATTGAGTAAGACTCAAAGTCCGGCTTCGGCGGAAGAAAGAGAGATAATGGACAAAGTCCCCTATGCTTCAGCCATAGGCTCTATAATGTACGCCATGCTATGTACAAGACCGGATGTGGCACGCTATTAGTTTGACTAGTAGGTACCAATCGGATCGAGTTCGAACATCGATAGCGGTCAAGAATATCCTTAAGTACTTACGAAGAACTAAGGATATGTTTCTTGTATCTGGAGGTGAAGAAGAGATCGTCGCTAAGTGTTATGTCGACGCTAGCTTTGACATCGATCCGGATGACTCTAAGTCTCAATCCGGATCGTATTTCTCATGAATGGCGGAGCGGTTAGTTGGAGGAGCTCAAACAACCTCCGTGGTAGCGGGATCAACAACGGAGGTCAATATGTTGCTTTGCCGGGCGGCTCAGAAGCGCTTTGGATGAAGGAGTTCATATCCGAACTAGGAGTTGTGGCAAACGTTGGACCCAATGGTGATCTATTGTGACAACAATGGTGCCATTGCCAATGCCAAAGAGCCAAGGTCTCACAAGCATTCCAAGCATATTAAGCGGTTTCACTCCATCCATGAGCATGTCAAGGATGGAGATATAAAGATTTAGAAGTACATACGGATCTCAATGTAGCAGATCCGCTGACTAAAACTCTCCTAGAGCAAAACATGATCAACACGAACTCAATGGGTGTTATATTTATCACTATGTAACTAGATTATTGTCTCTAGTGCAAGTGGGACTGAAGGAATATGCCACGAGAGGCAATAATAAAGTGTTTATTATGTGTATTCCAAGTATATGATAGATGTTTATTTTGCATGCTATAATTGTATTAATCTGGAAACGTTAATACATGTGTGTTTAATAAACAAACAGAAAGTTCCTAGTTATGCCTCTCTCATAAACTAGCTCGTTGATTAACAAGATGATCAAGGTTTCCTGATCATGGACATTGGATGTTAATAACGGGATCACAACATTAGTGTAATGATGTGATGAACATTCATCCAAGTATAGCATTACGATCAAAGTCATTGAGTTTATATTGCTATAACAACTACGAAGTGATCCTAATCCTTAGACCATGAGATCATGTCAATCACTAACACGGAAGAGTTTCTTGATAACATCAAACGTCACACCGTAAGGGTGATTATAAAGATGGATTGAACTAATAAAGTGTTATGTTGAGGCTCATGGATCGAGTGGAATTTGTTCATCCCGGCGATGTGAGATAGATATACTCAGGCCCTCGGTGATATCACATTGATTAGCTTGCAAGCAAGTGATTTGATCACTAGAATGTTATATCACAGGAACGAGAAAAGAGTGCATGTCGGTAACGAGATCAAACTAGGTATGGAGATACCGATGATCGAATCTCGGACATGTAATATGTCGTGAAACAAAGGGATTAAGATACTAGCGTAAAAGGTTCCGACGATCACAAGAAAGTCATCGTTGAATGTGTGGAGTCAAGATGGGTCTCAGATCCGCTTCGATTATTGATCGAGAGGGTCTCGATCATGTCCGCATTATTCACGAACCGTAGGGTGACACACTTAAGAGACACCGACATCCAATTGGAGCAAAAGTTTCATGCGAAAGAATGAACAAGCGCAGGAATTTATTTAACTAGATACCGAAACAGGTTTTCGGGTGAAATTGCATAAAGTGGTTATGCATGTGAAATAGAATTCTAGCAAGGGGTTATTTGTGAATGTTTGTCATTAAAGTAATTGACAAAATTCTGAATAAAATAAAAGAGTTTTATTTAATGAGAGTTTGCATTAAATTTGGTGGAAATTTAATGGGAATTTTGAGTGGACTTTTGAGTGGAGGGAATTTAGAGGAGTTTTGTGAGTGGAGTGTCCACCCACATGAAGAGAGGAGGGCAAGGGCAGCCCCATGCGAGCCACCCCTTGGGGTTCCACCCTCCTCCTATAAAGGCCCCTCCTCCTCACTTGTCTCTCACACCTCCTCGTGAAGGATCTCTCCCTCTAGAATTTATCCCCATGGTCTCGGACTAGCGAGATACATGTTCCCGGTGGCTATTCGGCAAGAAAGAGTTGTGCTTCCGCTGCATCATTTGGGCGAGGCGGAGGTTGCTCGGTGCCTCGAACGTGTGTGCGACGGATCTCGCATTTTTGGCTAGGACTTCCTCTCGATCTTGAGATCGGCAAGAGATCGTCTACATCAACCACGAGTTGAACTCGTTAAGCTTTGTCGGTCTTCAAGGGTATGTTCTCTACGGATATACATCCACCCGTTGTTTGTATCTAGTATATATAGATCTTGGTATATAGTTCACATCGTAGGAAAATTTTTGTTTTCTATGCTGCGAACCCTACATGACGGGCATGGAGGCTCTTTCTTTCCTATTCTTGCTCTTCCCGTGCGGGCTGTAGCGCCACACCCACCAGCGAAGCGAAAGAAGGAAGAAAAGAAGGAAGAGAAAAAGGAAGAGAAGAAAGAGGAGAAAAGAGTCCGAAGGACCCCTCCTGTCTTCAACCTGATCTCGCTGGACTCGTAAATTTTCTCTGTACTGCTTTTTCTGTGTTGTTGACTTTGTGCTTGTGCTAATTTGTCCTTGTGCAGGCACTCTTCCAATGATTCCTCTAGTGATGGTGCTCGAGAGATGATGGGGAAGTCGAAAGTTGTGTCTCCTCCTCCTCAGACGGTGGCAACTTCTGAGGGCGCTGCTCCGAACCCTCCTCCGCAGGAGGTTCAGGTGGTTGCGCCTCAGAATTTTGCTAGCGGACCTTCGACGTCGCCATCGGATCATGTAAGTATACATCTCCTGTCGGGGAGCCCCGAGCATCTGTAAAAGAGTTTTATTGTTTTATTCTTCCTTCGCGTCTCGGGGGGAGTCCCCGAGCGTTTTTCGTGTGTGTTTTGCTTCTGTTCTTTTCTGTTGGTCGTATCCCCCAAGTCCTTTTCCTGACTAGTAGGTCTTCTTCCTGCAGCCTTTTGTGCAGGATGCCAAGCGATCGCAGAGCACTGTCTTGGAGGCCAGCCTCAAACAGCTGCAAGGTACTGTTATGCCTTTGATGTTTGCTTCTTCGTGTACTCGTGTCCTGCTATCTGATTCTTGTATTTTCTGAATGCAGAGGAGCATAACACCTCCCTTCGTGAGATTGATGCTCTCAAAAAGAGCCTCGGTCTAGCGGAGAAGAAGGACGAGGTCGCTGTTGGTGCGAAGGAGCGCCTCGAGCTGGAGCTGGCTACTGCGGCCGAGGCTAAGGAGCGCCTGCAACGGGAGGCCACGGACCGCGAGGAGCAGCTTGCCACTGCTGCGGCTGCGCGTGAAAGAGAGGTGGCTGGTCAGCTCATGACGGCTGCCAAGGCTATTTCGGGTGAGTATCTTCACTTGCATTTTCTTGTCTTTATTATGTGGAGTTTTTGCTCATTGCTTCTCTTTATTATCTCAGATGTCACGGGCATCGAGTTTAATCGCGGTGCTCTGGAGCACGGGGGTGCTCTAGATGATGCTACTGCAGCGGTCGAAGATCGCTGCAGCACCATCATCAGCTCACTTGCCAAGGCCAAGGAGGTCCTTGGCCGCTTCTACAGGGAGCTTGTCCCCAAGGGTGCGGCCCTTGATGATGTTGACGCCCTGGCGGAGGCACCTTTGTATACGGCGCGCATAAGCAGCGAAGCATCAGCGCATCTATCGGGTTAGCGATGGCTTTGGCGGCTGGAGCGGAGCTGGACCTTCCCCAGATCACCTCCCGTATGCCGACGGCTGCGGATGGATCCGAGGTAGTCTTCGCTACTTATTCACCGTTATGGCGATATGGGCGATTGATCTGCTGGCCGAGTATGCGCTACGGCAGCAGGGGGAAGCCAAGGCGAGGCAATCCGGCTCCGAGGCTACTCAGGGTGCCGCATCTTAGGTGTTGTAGCCGTAGGATAGCTGTAGTCTTCTTTTGTTGTAATTATGGTGATGGACAAATCCCTGTGCCATGTAGTGGCCTTTTATGCACTTAATGAATTTGTTGAGTTGTGTTTCTCCTCCGTCTGAGTGTTCATGTCTTTTGCCTTTCTGCTACTCTAGGGTCCTTCGGGTGCTGATCCCGTTGACACCTCGCCTGCCGCGCGGCTGCGGCCATCCTTGGATGATTCGTCGCAGCTTGCTTTCCTTCGAGACCGTGTTCGTAGTCTCGAGAAGGAGTTGCTTGGGGTGCGTGGCCATGCCGACGTTTGGAAGTCCAAGGCGGATCGCGGTTCGGCCAGAGAGGAGTACTTGATGGCGGAATTGCTTCGACTGTCTGAGCAGCTTCAGTGTAAGTTTTTTCGAGCTGCTGCTCATTTCTTCGGATGCGTCTGCTGGCCTTGCATCTTACTTTTGTGCGAGTATCGCAGGTGCTAACCTTGCTCCAAGGGAGGAGAAAGAGCGTGTTACTGTTCGGGTCAATTGTTTGACTCAACAGGACATGGAAGCTGGCGGGTTCTTCTGGGTGGATCGCGACCGTGCCATGGCTCTGGCAACGGTGCAGGATCGCGTTCACCAAAGTATCGCGGGTCCTTCATCAAGTGCAGACTTCACTGTCGTCGGTTCTGCATGTGATGTTTCCCATGGATGATGTGCCAACAACCCTATCCGGTCTTCTGTCTAGATTTTGGAGCGTGACTCGTGTCCAGGAATTGGTGAGGCAGCAGCTCGTCGCAGGGGTAAAGGCTGCATTGTCCCTTGTTAGGCTGCATCGTGCTGATGTAGATATGTCTGTTGTAGCGGCTAGGCCACCTCTTCGGCCGGATGGTGGCGAGTGGGATATGCGTCCGCATTACGCGGCTGTAAGGCAGTATGCCGAACAGGTCGTAGATTTGTTTGAGCAGCGTGATCAAGTTATTCTTCAGAATAGGTAGTACCTGTAAAAGAGATAGATGTAAAATTTGTATATTTCGACTGGGCATGTTGTGCCCTTTGTTATAAAGGTTTGGTTGTTGTTTGAGCACGCAGCTGTTTTAATCGTGTCCTTTTCGTTAGCCTGACATTGTCAGCTACTCAGGTGTACACGTGTTATCCTCGGTCGATGAAATCGTGAGGTGGGGGGAGCCCTCGAGTGCGTTTGTAGCATGAAGTAAAGTTGCAAATAGCGAACGAAATTTTGGGGCGATACACTTAGCTTTATTTATATCGTAATGGAGGAAGTACATTGTTCGGCTGAATAACCTTGGCTGAAAAGCCTTATTGAAAGTAAATGGGTAGGTAGCTAGGGGTAGAATCGTCACAAGTGTGCGATGTTCCATGGGTTGGAGTATGTGACTCTAGACTCCACGTGCTTGAGGCGATAGGCGCCACCTGGGATGACTTCGGTGATGATGTAGGGTCCTTCCCATGGTGACTCGAATTTCTTCGGTCGCTCTTGCTTGAGTCGCAAGACGAGGTCTCCTTGACGAAGGACCTTGGGCGCAACCGGTAGTGGTAGTTATGGAGACTTCTTTGGTACCCCGATCGAGCCTCGCTATGTCTCTTGCCTCGTCGAGTGTCGAGCGTCTTCGAGTGCAGTGGATTCGGCTTTGTAAGCGACGACCCGGGCTGGTGGCGTACTTGGCTGGTAGCACGGCCGGCTCCATGCACCATGAAGAACGGCGTGTGGAGCTGTTGGCGTGGTGCGCAAACTCCATAGGACGGATGGTAGCTCTTGCCCGGCTCCGGCCTTTCGTTTGAGTGGGCTCATGAGGCGCTTCTTGATGCCAGCGCCGATTAGGCCGTTGGCCTTTTCGACCTGCCCATTCGTTTGCGGGTGAGCCACTGAGGCGTATGTGATTTTTATCCCGAGGCCTTCGCAGAAGTCTTGGAATTCTTTGGAGATGAAGTTCGATCCATTGTCGGTAATGATGCTCTGCGGTACGCCGAACCTGTAGACAATGGATTCGAAGAACTTGACGGCGGTCTTGCCCTTTTGGTTGGTAACCAGCATGGCTTCGACCCACTTGGTGAATTTATCGACTGCGACCAGGAGGTAAACGTGCCCCCCTTTCGAGGACTTTGGCAGTTTGCCGATCATGTCGAGGCCCCATTGAGCAAAGGGCCAGCCTATAGGTATGGGTCTGAGCTCTGACCCGGGTGCATGTGGTTTGTCGGCGGACCTTTGGCACCCGTTGCATCTTCGGACGATGTCCTTTGCATCGCTCATGGCCGTTGTCCAGTAGAATCCAGCTCGTAGAGCTTTGGCGACAAGGGAGCGGCTGCCTGCGTGATGGCCGCAGATGCCCTCGTGGATGTCTTGGAGGATGGTTTTCCCGTCACCGATGGTGACGCACCTTTGTAGTACACCCGTAATACTGCGCTTGTACAGCTCGCCATTGATGATGGTGAAAGCTTTTGACCGGCGAGATATGTGTCGGGCATCCGTCGGGCTGTCAGGCAGTTCTCCGTTTATCAAGAACTGGAGGTACGGTCGCGTCCAAGTTTCTTCCACTTCCATGACTTGCATCAGGTTGACCATGGCGACCTCTGTGTCCAGTTTCTCGGGTCCCTCGTGTCCTTCGGGCAGCGAAGCCCCCGAGTGTTCTGCTTCTTCGGGTGATCCCTTGGGGAATTTCCGCTTGATGGATGGCACGCAGATCTGTTCGAGGAACACACCCGGTGGCACCTTTGCGCAGGTGGAGCCGATGTTGGCGAGTCTATCGGCTTCCTCGTTGCTTTCTCTTCCAACGTGCCGAAGCTCGCAGCCGTTGAATTCTCCTTCGAGTGCATTGTAGAGCGCGCGGTACGCGATCATGTTTTTGGCATGTGCATCGCACTCATTCATCGTTTGTTGGACGACGAGGTTGGAGTCACCGTAGATGACCAGGCGCGTTGCGCCGCAGATCTTTGCCATCCTCATGTCGTGGATGAGGGCTTCATATTTGGCTTCGTTGTTGGAAGCTCGGAATTTCATACGAAGGACGTACTTCATCTTGTCGCCCGGGAGGTCGGTGACCCGGCTCTGCTCCGGCTTCACGCTTGGAGCCGTCGAAGTGCATCGTCCATGATTGCGACATGTCTTGGGTGTCTGGCAACTGCAGCTCCATCCAGTGTACAAGGAAGTCCGGGAGGACTTGAGACCCAGTGCAGCTTGCCTTCAAGTAGTTTTCCCACCATAGAGCCGCATCTCCCTTGAGAAGGTGGGTAGCACACTTGACCCACTCCTGCTGGAACATCAGTGATCTCGAGCAACCTTGAGATCTCGGCAGCCAATCATCCGCATCAAGAGGTCGGTCGACACCGTCAAGCGGCGAGGTTGAACTTGAGGAAGCTCTTGATGTCACCACGCTTGGGAGGTGGAGGAAGTGGAGCGAACTCATTCCTTCCGACGCTCTCCTCGAAGCCTGGTTCTCTTGCATTGCCAAAGCATTAGCTATGCTTGACAAAGAGCCCATTCGGAGGAATATCCTCCTCGATCCGGCGTGGGGAGCCATCCCGTCATTGATGTAAAACTCAAGTCAAGACTATAATGGAAGATGATAATAATCGAGAATAGTACCAAGATGGAATTAACCAAGATTAAAGGATACAATTTCGAGATGATATAAAAATATCAACAAAGTTCATAGCACCTCAAAGATATTAAGTATATCGCACATTGAAAAGGAGTGTGGTACACAAACATATCAAAGAAAATTTTCCACAAATTTCGGCATTAAAATACCAATAGATGCATAAAATTACTTAACGAATCAAGATTAGTGACTCTACCGATCCAATATACAAAAGCGAATGATACAAGTAGTGGTATGGTCGCGACTCCATCCCGCACTCAAATCATTACTCCGCATGAACAAGTGGAACACATATCCTAACCCTTCTTCTCACGTGAAACCTAAAGATTGGTACTACGACTTGAACACCCCAAACAAGATAGCGTCGGATACAAAAGGAAGATAGATTGCGTCGGTTTACAAAAGCACATCGGTATGGAAAGTACCAAGTTGATAACCAAAGATAAGATAACAACTTGGATGCAACAGATAGACAAGGGACTACACACACACACACACACACACATCCTATGGTACTACGGAAACCCAGAACACGTGAATCCTAGTTTGAATTTTGAGACGAGAATTGAAAACGTTGCACTTCCTTACCAGAAAAGGGTGGGTGGGAGGGTAAGAAGAAAAATGAAGCAGTCCTACTCTCGCGTTTTGTTTTTCCCTAATATACATAACTACCAAAATATTTCTAGATCGACAACGACCGTTTATTGAAACCACAAGGTCGGGATGGCTCGATACCAATTGTAACTACCTCGGTGAACTACGCTCCTAGATACAAGCTGGATGAGTGATAGTGGTTGAAATAGTGGGGCCCCAAAGCCACTCATCGGTAGTCCTTTGGACGCCCCAACCACTATCCTCTCAACGGGACTGTCTCAGACGGGCGTAGTCGGCCGAAGGGATCAACTACGACACAAGTGGGTATGTACGCAAGCCACCATACAAGAGTACATCGAGCCACACCATCTAGAAAGAAAGGAAATATACCAACGCCATACCAAGAAGATTCAAATGACCTAGATACATCTATAATTTAGGATAACTCCTCATACAACACACATCGTAGTATCATGAAGGTAAACAAGATCCGAGTACGGATAAGAAGCAAATAGGCATAAGATGCGGAGAAAATAAGCACATCCCAAATACAGTCTCACGGATCCTCGCTCCTAATCTCTACACCGAACGATCGTTGCCCACATCATCGGCTTCTTCCACCCAAGATCCGCCCGAGAAGGTACATTCATCTGAATCAAGAATTTATCGTGTGAGACCCTAAGGGTACTCAAGAAGACTTAATGCCTCTAAAGGGGACACAACTCGGGTGACGAATTGCAGCAAAAGATAAACCCTAGCAATTCTACAGATAACGCTAACCATCCGCCTAACCAATGATAGATTGATGTCCGTGAATTTAAGTGCAACAGCTTATAATGGTAATCTCATCCGATCCATCCTCCCTACTTACCAACAGAAGCGGACGAACAACCCCCATCCGTTGGCAATTTTATTAACCATTCCATGAGTATTGCACTATTTACTAGTCAAGTTACTTTAGTCGATTAAAAGCGGTACTTTAGTTATGCTTGTCTATGATCAAGAAACTGTGCTCTAAGTCGCCCATATCCGCGACACGGCTTTCGGAAAGTTTTACCCGGGGTGCACCAATAGCAACACACACTCGATCAACCTCGGAAAAACCAAATCAAAACCCAACGAGGCCTTCACGACACAACAATCACAAGATTCAAATATTTCAGGGGCCACCCTTTGAGTAGAACCCAACGGAGTAGGCAAGCTCCGACGGCCTCAAGGTCTGGCCAATGGTCGTGGAGCGAATCGGGAACCCCAAACGGGGCTTGTCGACACAGCGTAATCACCTCTTCCCTAACAATAAAGACAGGTGATATTCACGCACAATCAAATAAAACAAAGAAACATGGCATAAGCATGATAGTAATAAAGCCCCAAACTAGTTTGTGGCCCCAAGAAATAAGACGGAATCAAGCTCACGAGGGGGTCCCATATACCTCCCGGATGTGGATAGCGCGATAAATCAAGGAACAGAATCAAGTACTGGGTCTTACGGACACAAGTGAGCAGGAAAACCAAATAGCAGATATTGCTCACCGTGCCACTTTCTTTTAGTTATCCTGCA